>CM060265.1:981609-1581609 GCA_030684275.1 Acipenser oxyrinchus oxyrinchus
CTCCAAAATAGTTTAGTATAATATACACGTTAAATAAAAGTTTAGGCAAAATAATAATAAAAAATGTTCAGCAAATGAATGACGTCATCATGTCGTAGACATGCTGTCCCTTCATCAAGTGCAAGTGCTTTTCTGTCCTAGGGAGCTGAAAGCGAGGTTCAGTAACTCACTCTCATCATTTTCCTCTGGCTCATTGTGTTCCCGAGCATTTTCTGCCTTGCGTGTCGATGGCCTACAAGGCTGACCCAATGGCGTGTATGTTGTTGCCCGCTGTGGCGGTGCCTGGAATGTGGCGGCCATTACTTTACCCTCACGTCTTTCTAAAGGCTTCGCGGACTTGTGAAGTTCACATTTGGCAACTAAAGGTTTTCCAATGTCTTCCTCCTTGCTCTCCACCATTCGCTGCCTGCTGTCCGTGCTTGTGTAATGCAAATCCACCTTTAATATCAAATTCCTCTATAAAACAAAGGCAAAACAAAGATATTAAATCAGGAAAGAGAAAACGGCTCCTGGTGTTTCATAAAGTGATTATTCAGCGTCTTGCCAGCAAGGTTATACGAGTAGCAGAAGCTCACAACTTTATGGTGCAATGCTAGATTCAAAAGATGTGGGTTCAAGCCTTGGGTTAGGATAAAATCCTATCCCAGTTGAGGAAGATATGCAAGTTCCCATCACATTAAATCCTTCCCATTAAAAACAAAACTGATATCTGAAAAAGCATTGCTTGTTTGCTGGAGAGAGTGTGTCTGACAGGATGTGTAGGTTATAAGTGCATTCCTAACCTATGTTGCAATTTCTTTAGCAATCACCTTGAGTTTCTGTAGGCCGCTCAGCCTGAGACTGCAGTCAGCGTCGTCAGGACCACTTAACAGCAAAGAGCCCATTCCATCAGTACTGTCATCACTGCTTGAGAACACATCCTCCATCACCTAATGAAAGAGATAAAAGAACTGGTCTTGCACTGGAAAACGCATACAAATGTGTAGGGAAAAGATTACTTTACTGGTTTGTAGTTATAATCTATCTTAGAGCAGTGTACTGGTCTGCAGTGTTGACACAGATGATATCCTTTTTAACATCTACTTTTCGGTTAAAATATTTGATCAAACAAGTTCCATTAATGGCTTACGAGCTTCAGAAAAAGTAATACACTGAACAGCACAATTGATCACACTGTAGAATTGACTTTACTGTATTTCCCCTTCCATGGTAAACCACTAGGGGTCACCAGTACATAAACACAAAGAAGGATCTGCCTGCAAGGCCAGGTTTCAAATATACACCGTATTAAACTTTCAAGATCTGGCATTTGCCAAAGGTCATAATATATGAACCGACAATGACACTCAGACCAGCCCCTTTCAAATGGCTAAATGGTCCGGCCCCCCCCCCCCACATTCCAATGCTGATGTAACTAGCCAAGTAGAAACCTGTAGGCTTTCTTTTAACCAAGCCTTTCCACTTCAGCAGATCCATGTGTTCTGTACACTGTGGCTGGATGAAAGATTATTCATCTTGGAGTTGGCAGGAACTGATCCAAGGGCTTTGCTTTTATTTGCTTGGAAGATCTGGGAAGCTAATTATAGAGTAATATAATACTTTTCTGGGGCATAAATGATGATGGGCCCCAGCTGTAACATGGTTGTCTTCACACACAGTCTAGTCTATGAAACGTAGCTACACTGCAAGCTACTTTATACAACCTCAATAGGAGCAATTCCGCCCAACAGCTTATCTATCGTCAGTAGTGCACTATACTGAAACAATATATTTCTGAAAAATTTCCAACACTAGATAGTTCATTTTAAATTGAGGGAAAAGTAGATTTAAAAAATCGCCCTGGGTAAAGCCGTCTGCTAAGAAACAAATAATAATAATAAAATATATTACAGGCCAAAAGGTGAATAGTACTTACTGGTGTACTTTGTAGACTAACACTGCAGTCCATTGTTTTCCACCCTGTCTTCTTCACTGTAGCAAACACTGTAATCATGTTCGAAAATAACGCAGAGAAACTGAGTTCCACTTCAGTACCACAAGGGAACTTCAGCACCCTTCTCTCAGGCAGCTCTGAAAAAGAACAGAGTATCAAACAGATAAACTGTGAAACAGGCTGTAAGGATTAGAACTACGAGGACAGCTGATCTGCAATTTAATGCACTTCTAACTGGCACTTAATTAGTTCTAAGGTGGTATATTTGGCACTTATTAAACCCATCAAACCTACCTGTCTCTCTTAATCCTTTTGCATCTTTCAAGTTGTTATTGACTCCACCCAGAAACCTACACAATAGATTTAAGCTGGGACCAGATAGACATTCTGATTGCGAGGGATGAGTTTCCCAGGAAATCAAGAGACTGCCTCCCCCCCTCCATTTCACTTATATTGCGAGGGACACAGTTTAAATGAAGTCTTTAAAATATATCGCTTAGTAATTTGGTTCTAATGTTGTAACATTAAAAGGTGTTCTTTCCATTACAGTAATTACTGGATTAAAACATTGCAAAGTCTGAAAATACTTTGAGAGCAAGTAAAGTTTTAAACGTTCAACTTCACTTTTACTATGCCATGTGTGTTTTTTGCTACATCTATTTTGGTAACTGCTTTTCAGACACATTACAGCTGGTTCTTTCTCTAATGACTTTTGAATGAGTTCATTATATTCTTTAAGTCAACAATGAAGAACTTATCTGGGAGGGGACGTTTTCTGTGTTCAAATATTCCTGTATAATATAGCCGTAACAAAATAGTAATTATTGTTAAATATTTGTTAAAGTCTTTCACTTGTAACCAGGTGAACCAACCCACAATTCCCAGATAGGATTGGACAGCTCAACAGAACAGTTTTCTTAAACTGTAAAGTTTAAGAAAACAAAGCCTTTATGTCTTTTATAGAGGAAGGGCCAAGGGCTACAGCAATTCCATTTTATACTTCCTTTTACAGCACATTACTGAATAATGTGATTGCTCACCATTGGCCCGACTCCAGTTCAGGTTCCTTTCCCGGAGCTCAACAGTGTGTCCTGTAGTGCAGACTTGGTCAGTTAGTGCACGGGGCTCATTTAGTGTGTGTTTAATCTCCATCACCTGCTTTCCAATAATCAGGGGATCTCTTCCTAGATCTGCAGAGGAGAACATTTCAGATGCTTTCTTATTTTTGTAAAGCCTGCTTTTACTCAGGTGAAGTAAATATTTTCACACTATACTTTATTCTCAAAAGCAGAGGTTCCAGATCCCTGAGCTACAAGTAAAGGGGTACCTAGGATTCATGTACCCTCGATGGCTGTTTGTTTTTGGCAATTGTAAAGAACAGTGAAGTATGGTAAACTATGGTAAATGCATAGTAGAACCACTGGAAAAGCACAATAAAACAAAAAAATACCGTAGTAAAAGTGCATTTGAATACTGAGTTTATATATTTTTCGCCTTTGTAGACTCACTCATACACTGCTGAATGATATAGTGTACAATCAAGTCAGTAATTAGGTGAACTTTTGGCTCCTTGAGGGCGACACAAGGACATTAGGACCTGATCTAACGCAATATGCAAACATGAATTTCCCAGCAGAAGGCATGATAGCTTTTATGAATATCGAAAGAAAGTTGTTTAAACTTTTTACTACAAGATTTTATAAACAAAGGCCGACCAGTCAGGCACAAGTGAATTACACAGGTATGACAGCTCAGTTGTTTTCCCACTCATAAATTAACTAACTTGTATCTTGACATGGCAGACAGTTGTTTGGATTCCTAAATGATAAAAATATCCTTTATAATGCTATATAGTGTTTGTTCAACAAATTCTAATCTGGAAGTTCTGCCTTATTTTTCAATCATTCTCTTAGTGCAGTTCTTGGAGGTCAGCCTTACATGCACATTTCCATTTTTCTGGTAATTTAGTCCAGTTTGGAGGACATGGATAAACCTTCCTTGCTCTGTAATTGCAAACAGTACAGAGTGGCCAGGCAAGTATAGACTGGTACTGTAAAAGAGCAGCTGCCGAGCACCTCGAGGTCAAGCGCTCTCGAATTTCTTCCTCTTGGAAGCTGACTCTAGTGTGAATTACTAGAGAATGAGGTCACTGCTGACGCAGATCAGCCATACAAAGCTCGGTCATGTTACCAAAGAGACCAGTCAAAAAACAAAACAGCAGTACCATTGCCAGCCCCTTCGTGTTGATCAACACCTTGCTGTAGCAACAATCAAATAGTTTGAATCTCGAAAATGTTTGTTATTTTTTGGGGGGTCTTTAAATCTGCACAGATTATGAAATCAACCCAGACACACTTAATGGAGTCCCTTAAATAAAGTAGTACATTCTGTATAGTACTAGGCAAAAGCACCATCAACCAAACCCCCCTAATCCATCCTGTCAACAGCACTCGGATCCACCAGTGTATCCATACAAGGTGTGAATGACTCTCCCGATCACTAGGGGGCAGGCCTCACACAGGCAAAGCGGAGTGGAAAGCCCCAGCAATGATTATGCATCCCTTACTATTTTAATTCCTTGACATTTTTTTTAAAAGCTCCTCAAAAAACTTATGATACGCACACTATACATACTTCTTACAAAGCTGGTAATTCGGAAAGAAATTGCAAACATTTGGTTTATATCATGCATAAGATTTTTAAAAATGCTATTGTTAAGCACATTAACATATCTATATATTTTTGTAACGTTTAACACATTCCATAGTGTAGATCTGTAATATATGTAGGCCAGACTGACAGATCTACAGAGACACTGCTGTGGCGATGTCGTAAGCAAAACAGAAATACGCTTACCCTCCGATACTTGTTCAAGCACATGAGTAACTTTCTCCTCTAGCAGAATGTGTTTGTTGAGGTACTTTGTGAAGATTCCTGAACTCCGACTGCCATCCTGGACCTCATAGGCTTCAGCGTCTTCACTCCTGGAAAACAACGAAGATTAACAGACATTAATTGTAAAATTAACAATAGTGAGTTAAATCAAAAGAAGATTTGCTTCACATTTGCATGCACTGATCTTATCGCATTCCATGATAAAATACAGTTAACAGTGTGGTTTCCATTCAAAAGGCACTTGCTAAAAGGATACGTTTCTAGTGTAAATATGCTAGAAACATTGTATATTACATTGTGCATTGTTGTGGCCAATTACCTGGGCTGCAACATACCAATAACAGTGGGTCTACAGAACTAGTGGCTCTTAGTAAAAGTACCACATCATGCAGTACATGGTGAGTCATGCAAGCACGGATATTATAGTGCAGAGATGACAATCTTGGCGTGTTGCACTGGCCTCGAGTTTGGTTCTGCAGGTGAAAAAGAAGCAACTGGCTTGCTAGAGGCCGTCTGATTGGTTGCAGAGGTGAGGTGACACTTTTTTTTTTTTTTAAAAAGAGGAATTTATTCCAATATTAATTATATATATATATATATATATATATATATATATATATATATATATATATATATATATATATATATATATATATATAAAAAACTTACGTTGCATATCCATATACTGTGTTGCCCAAAGGTACAAGTGGCTTTACTTCAGAAGGCGCACAATCCTTGTTGTACCTTAAGAAAAACAATGACATCATAATCATTAAAATACCTCATAAATCTTTGATGCTTACTGTATGTTCTTAGTGAGCACCCACACAAAAACAAACTACACCAAAAGCAAAAGTTCTAAGTAAATGAATAATTTACTTTATAAGGACAGGAAACAAAACACATGCAATAATGGGCACCTACTGTCAAAATGTAATCAAACATCTTACCATTTCCTACATGTGTCCAGCAAGACAACGTTCAGTGCTGTGTGCTTCTCCTGCATTTGCTGCATGGTTCGCTGCACACTGATGCAGTTCTCTCGTCTGTATGGCTGGGGAGCATCAATGGGAACCAGGTAGTTTCTACCTGAATTTTCATATCCATGCCCAGCATAGTAGAACAATGCTGTCACAACACAAGAATACATGCGTTTTTATTTTAAACCTCATCAAGCAGGTCTGCAAGAGAATATGTTTTGCTGTTATTTTATACCAAGTATTTTAGCTCGACTATCAAATGCTGAATCTACTTGGTTCCTACTGTTAACTTTGACTTAAGATAGACACTTCTCAATGGAACATTAGTCTAATTTTATAGCCAAGCTAATTTCACAAATTTTATAGGATTCTGCATTTACAAACAATGGATATGTACATAAATAAATAAATAAAACATATGGAAATAATTGAATTTATTGAGAAAAGGAAATGAAACCACTGCAGTTGATTTAATGCTGGTAGACAGAGCCTTGATGTTGTGTGTATGACGTATAAAAGCAAGAACCAAAACTGACAAAAGGCACACAAACCACAGAGAAATGCAGTTTCTAGTTTCCTTTTCCTTTCTCTGGAAAGTGGTTAATCAAACGAAATAAAAAGCAGTTACATGCAGACCTGCTGTTGCTTTCTTCATGACAGAGCAGCGCTAGTCAAAACTGAACATTCATACTGCATTAAAATATTGAGAACCCGGTTTTTGCTTCTTAATTACACACATTTCCAAATTAAGCGCAAAACATTATTTTAAGGCCTCACTTCGACCCATTTAAATCACCAGTTGTCAAGACTGAAGTTTAGTTTGGTTGTTAAATATACAGCGATACTGTATTTTTTTTTTAAATATAAAAACAGCTAGCTGGGTTTTTATATCAGTTATCAATTCAAGATTTACTCAGTATTCTGTTGGTATTTCACTTTTGTAAAATATGTTTTTTTAAATTAAGCATCCATCATATCCAGTGGGTGTGAAGACATGCTTTCTACAGCAGAAATGTACTTGTGTTTAGCCGAGAGTCTTGTTCTAACTTTACAGTATTTCGTTATTTAATTTAGTGTACTATGGTGTGTAGATAAAACCAGCAACAGCTTTAACGGTTCATAAAACTACTGACATTTGCACTAGTGTGCACTTTTATTATTTTCACTTTACACACCAGGCTTATTCTTTGGGGGAAGAGGTAGCATTAAAAAGACTTAGCAAAAGCTTGGTGTCGGAGATAAAACGTACCTAAAAAAAATTAGAAGCAGAAGTGCTCTCACAGCTCTCTCATTACCAAACACGGAGCTGAGGCAGAAATAGAAAGCAGTTCCCTGACATGACACGGGCACTACACACTGACCCAGTAGCTTGTTCAGGCCTTGCCATAGCCAGCAGTGACACTGTCCCCTGCCAGCCAGGATCTCAGGATTCTTTACACTCCTGTGCATCAGCTCACAAATTATTACATCTCAAGGTGGGAGAGCAATATCATGGTTTATATATTTATTTTTTGGTTTTCAGTTCTTAACACATTATTATTAATAATAATACTGCTGACCATAGAGAACTGAACCTTCTGAAAATGTTTGTTTTCTCTTGAGCTGTGACGGGAAATCTTAAAAACGGAAACAAACAACCCCAAAAGCAGCATTTTGCAGAATTGTTCTATTCAAACCAAGTTACATTTAGGTCAGCAGTGTACAACGTGATCCAGCTCTACTGTAACTAAAAAGATCAAGGCCAAGGTTAGACACAGTGGAACAACAGAACAGTTGACAGGCCTGGCTGTTCAATTGTAGCATGGAATTTTAGTATGGGTCTCCTTGGTCACTGGAGCCAAGTCATGTCAGTTCACGGTGTTTTATTTTTTTTTAAATTTTACACAGCGTAAAGCATCAGTCCACTGTATGGAGTCTGTATGGAGTTCTAATATAACAGAAATAATGCCCAGACAAAAAAACAGCAAACACTGTTCACTTGGCATAGCTCCATCTATGGTGAGGTTTACAAGTCGAGTGAACACTTCAATATAACTATATGAATCCTAGCTCACTAGAAAGAGAAATTAAAACATATTTTTAACACAGTATGGGGAAGTTGTCTAGCAATGAGTCATGGCTATACTTCGCAAAGTATTCAGCTCCCCCGTTTGACCCTCCCCTTCCACTTATCTACCACCTAAACCAGTCGCTGATAAGAGGCCCAAAATAACAAAGCACACCCCTGTCCTTCAGTGTATGTGTAATTTTAGACTGACGCAATCTCAGTATGAACACACTGGAAAAAAATAAACGAGTGCCATTAAAACTGACTTTTTTTTATTCTAAATGTTCAAAAATAGGTAGAAAACTTAGAAATGTACTTAGAAGTTTATTAACAGTAGAATAAACATTGAAACTGATGGAAAAGCCCTGTAAATATACCCCCTTGTTTCCAATGGAAATCCACTCTAATCCACTTTACCCTGCAGGTGCCAAGTACCAATCTGATTTGCATGCAGCGATTCAGAGAATTTATAAGGACCCTCTTCAACAAGGTTACTCATGCAATGTCTCCCATTCTTTGGGAAGTGACAATTCCATATTGGTAAAAAAAAAAAAAAGGGGATGATGTGTTCAATGTGTACTGCATGCATTTCTCACAAACATAACTGTGATCTCATGTATTAAGTCGCCAGGTCTTAGCAAAACAAGTGAATGATGTTGCAAGTCACAAACGATCACTTTCGCTGTATAAAACACATTTGAGCAATCATACTGCTCACCGGCCAGTGTATTATTTGCTGAGTAAACTATTCCTACAGTATTACCAAAGCTACAGTATTACTAAAGACGCGATTGATTCTGTTGAAACTGCAGTCAGGCGTGGGCAAAGTCTGTTTAAGGTTAACCTGGTCCGTACTCAAATAGAGACAGTGAGCTCACACACAGATCCCCACCTCGTCCCACTGCAGAACAACCCGTCATGTGATGAAGGCTATGAGGAGGACAGAAGGGAAGTAAAAAGTGTACAGAAACAGAGAAATAACCTGCGATTTCTGCTATCCATACAACACACAACCCCTTATCAGTTGGAATCCTCTCATGACGAACACAACGTGCTTCTTGTGCAAATTTAGAATGCGGAAGAAAGAGCAGGAAGTGGAGTCCTAGTACAGTGCAGGAAAAATGAAAACCTTTTATAGTATTCGGAAGGATGGTTTTATTTTTTGTGTTCGGCAGCAATTTGTACCTACAGGTTAATATGCTGGTTATTCTAATATTTCAACTCAGGAATGCAAGGGACAACAAAATAAAGACCTATAAATCCCCCTTGTTACATGTAGGCAACACAAAAAAAATAATAATAATGTGCCTGGGCCAATTCACCAAACAATGAATTATTTAAGAATAGACAGCATTGTTGTATTTCTCTTGAATACACAAACACATTGTTGAAAATATACCAACACAATTGCTAATGTTTTACAATAACTGATTACTCATATGGGCCTGACCATTGAGGAGAATTACATAACTGGAATTAATCACTATGAATCAATATTTAAACCACTGTAAACCCCTTTCTGAAGCCACTGTACAGAGGGTGGTTTTGTAAAAATGATTTTTTTTTTTTTAAGCCAGAACTCACCATAAACCCCTTTGTCAAGCAGTTTCACATACTCCTGGATTGCAGCAGTCATCTCCTCTTTGGTGGTGTTGAGCAGCGATACAACACGGAAGTTCAGAGTCTGCAGCAGATTCGCCAGCTCATGTACATCCATCATGGGTGCAATCAAGTTCGGGTGATTGGAGTAATTCAGATTGCCAATAAGAAGAGCTACTTTGTCTGTTGCTTTAAAAAAAAAAAAAAAAAAAAAAACGACAACATTTAAAAATTCTCATGCTCAGAGAATCAGACAAAGTAGATTAAAAAAAAAAAAAAAGACAAAATGATTACACTTACCATAACATCTCCCTGCTGTGGTTTTCTTAGGAGGTTCTAAAAGAGAGAAAAAAAGTTTACCTGATGATGTAGATCACAGTGGAGAAAAAAACACACACACACAATCAAATAAATAAGACCCACTCACATTTAAAGTAAGAGACTCCTTCTGGGAATTAATGCTTTGTGCACATGACATCTGTTTACTCGGGTGGTGCTTTATTCAGAAGCAATAATTGATGTGAAGTTACCATTGCAACATTAATACAGTGGACTGTATGTGTTTGTAACCCCCCCTCTCCCCCCTCCAAAACACCATGGTGTTGATTTCAATTTGAGTCCTTTGTTCTGTGTGATTAAACTGCCAACTTCCTGCTGATGTACCCAATTTAGAGGAAAAGTAACACTTCCCCCTCTATGCTGATATGAAACAAAAGCTGATACCAAAAAAAAAAATGAAATACCAACAACATGACCCTCCCCCACCCCTCTGCTCCAGCTTCATCCACAACCCCACATGAAAAAACATGTAAGACACCATCACAAACCATGTTTTCATGTCATACCTAAGGCCTTGTGAAAACTGAGGATTTTTTTTTTTAAATTCACGGCAGTGTCACGGGTAAAGTGTCGTATTTCACTGAATGCGCATGGAACTATTTTATAAATTGTGTACAGTTTAAAAAACAAAACAAAAACAAAAAACAGCAAAGAGAGAGATAAATGCACCAACATCAAAATCAACGTCAAAGTTATTCAAGCACTGCAAGTAAAATGTATCTGCAAGGACAGCTTTCAGTTCTTCATCAGATGCAGGTTCACCATTTAGGTCTTGCAAAACAAATACAATGTTGATACTGCTTTATGCGATCTGCTGCAGACACATTTTTTGCCTTTTTAGAGGCATCCATTTTCTTGTTTACAGTGTGTAGTATTTTAATTTCCCACCTAAATTGCATATAGTCAATCACTGAACAGCACTGTGTGCATGGTGAATAGTACACGCAGTCACATCGCAGAGCTGTACAGTTTCGTTAATGTAATTTTTTTTGTATGAAATACAAATATTTTTTTTATTTCTTAAGAATATTAAAAAAATACATATATTTTTCCTGCTTTCCGCAGTCTGTGAAATCGCGATTTACACAGAGCCTTAGTCATAACACTGGGGTGTGATTTCTAAAAGATTCATATTGCTTCTTATTGAATTCTGGGTATGAATTTGGTAACGGCATATTAGAAGAGGGAAGCTTGTCTGTATGGTATATATCGTCATTTTATCAACATTAAAAAAGGAAGCCAAAAGCATTTTCCCCAACTTTACCCAATACAATGCTGACAATGTCTATACCATATGACTGTTGTCATAAAAATACTAAAATACAATGAAACCACTTTTCTACCATGATCGAGCAATACATAGTACTTTGTACATAATGTTCACATGTCTAACAATTACTTAGAGATGGCCCCATCCAAGGCAGTCATATGTAGGAAGTCACTATAATATGAACCTTAAAGACAAGTCTTTCAACTATAAAGAGAATAAATGCACAAGTCATGCATATTACCGTACAGAATGTATATCACTGTTACCTATATTAACTTCAGCTGGCTCAGTCCAGGTCTCCTCAAGCACATTAGAAACTGAACACAGGTAGGTCCCTTGATGGTCTTTATCCGCTTTCTTTATCTAAATTAAAAAAACAGCCACCAGGTTACATTACATGGCACAAAAAACAACGGTATTAGAAATCTGAGACACAATGCACCATTTGAAAAATAAATGAAAGTAAAATTTTCCAGCTCACCACAAGAAGAAAAACAGGAATTTGTGCAGCTTTAAATCTGTCATCATTATTCTCAGTTTTCACTACTTGGTAAAACCTGTTTATTGTAGATCACCCTCTTTTTGGCAGAAGCATTAAAAAAACAAAGTTTTATTTATCTAAATAGTGTAAAATGATGTCCTTTAACAAAACATTAAAAACTAACAAGACAACTTCAAAGAGGAGGAGCAAAGGGTGTTTTTTTTTATTACAAGCAACTATCAAACTCTTCAGTTAGTTAGAAATACAGGAGAAATACAGGCATTCTAATTGGTACATTTCAAGACACACACCTGTCAAGCCTACACATCTTCACTCTAACACTACAGCAATACTTACTAGCAGTGTTTCTTTCGTCTGGTCTTGCAACAGATTCCCGTTCAAGTACCACTGGTAGCGTGGAGGAGGGATTCCAAAAGCAATGCTCAGCAACTTAAGCTCCTCATTGTGCTTTATAGTGACTGACCTGGGATGCACAACTATCTGTGGCTGTCCTTGCCACGTTAGGGGTATGTCTACAGGCAAAGAAACAGCAATAATTAATTACCTGATGAGAAGTGCTTGGGGAGGTAGATTTGTGACACAGAACCCTATACACAAAGCTAACAATTTTTGATATAAAATGAACATATGAATGGACTTTACCTGCTCTCAGAATTTGCCAAACTTTCACCTTCACCCATTCACTAAACACACAGTTACTGTGCTTGTCGTTCACTCTACAGACGTAAACCTGGGTTTTCTTGGCCGTGATGACCAAGTCTGGCTGCGTGGCACCAGGAACCTTGTTTAAGGAGGAGGGTGGAGGGAGGAGGAGGAGGGAGGGTGGAGGGAGGAGGAACACACACACAAGATATTTTAGTTCTCATTTAGATCTCATATCCATTTAAACCACTTAACTCATGTAAGGTATGATGTGCAAAGAGCATAACATGCTTTTAGTGTAAATCGCTGGAAAGTATTGTATATGAAAAGGTTGAAAATTCTTCAGTTAACCAATTACACATTTGCAGAGGCGTGAAGTTTTGCTTCCCATTTCTTAAACGATAACAAGAAAAAAAATTAATAAACTATATTAGTTCCACCAACTGCCTCATTTTATACATTAACAAAATCCCACCATTAACTTCAACAACTATGTAATAAGTGAGTGGGTGGAATAGGAAATTGACTTGTACTGCAGGTGAATGCTTTTACTCCTTATAGAACTTTTAAAAACAAATTTCAATCATATGACAACATGGGAGTGTGGATCATTGCACACTAAAACGTCCTTTACTTTAATAGTGCAGATTTTTCTTTATGCAAAGAATTATAAAATATCACTGTGGTGGGCGAGTGGTCCCCTCATCAGTGCAGGTGGTTAAATCAAGATATTTGTGGTCTGCTTCCTCATGCATAAACAGTTGAAAATGAGCGCGGGGGGTAACCTGCAGCTACCCTCCCCCTCTAAAATGTAAATAGTCTTAAGAGGCCCATCCCAGGGTGAGTTTTAGCAAGTAGGTCTGTAATATTCATGGCAATGTGCAATTGTCCCGTTTTAAAAGCACTGTTACCGTGATAAATAGAATCCAGCCATCAAAAATGTTATGAGAAATGAAGTTGTCTATTTGGGTGTACAAAAAGGTGACTGTCCTTGCAGATCAGGGCAGAGATGGACCACATTCGCTTTCCCCTCAGCTGAAATGCAATATTACCCAGAACTACGGGTTCCTAAGCCTACATGCTAAGTTTTACCTATCCTATAGATCTCCCTTATAACATGTACCTCTTCATCTTCTGATTGGAACCACTGGTACTGTAGGAGGCCTGACCCCTTTGCTCGACAACGCAGAGTAACACGATAATTCAGAGGCACACACGCAGATACTGGATGCTCAGTTATTGCAAGTTCTGAAAGGGGAATTACCATCAATTTAATTAGCATTAAGATTTGAAAAACCTGTTGTCATCTGATTTCACATTTCTGCAGGTATTTGCTTTATAAAGTGCGTTGCAATGAAACTCATTTTAAGGCAACCAAGACTGTGTTTGTTTGTGTGTGTGTGTGTGTGTGTGTGTGTGTGCTAATTTTCATCCTGGAAATTACTTTCCTGAACAGCAGAAACACTTTTAAAAACATGGGACGGAATTAAACTGTCAAGATGTACAGCAGAACACAGCCACTTCAATTTCTCAGTAATACAGGGATAATTGAACTAAACGAGAAGTATGCCAGGAAGTCAAGGCTGCAGAGTTCCGAGCTTAAGACGCCCTGTTGCCAGAAAAGCAATACAGCTTCATATCTTGCCAACCAAAACACATGACAGATTATTCACTTTCTACTACAGTGGCTTCAGTCCCCACCATGAGTATTACAACATCCACCTGTCTTACAGTTTCCTTTTACATTACATTTAAACTATCGATATATAAAAACACATACCCTTTATCATGATTTGCAAATCTCTAGCCGATTCAACCAGAGCAGCTAAATCACATAAACTCCAGTTTGGAATGCATACTTCTCAGCTTGTCCAATCATTACTGCATTGTCTGTGGGGGAAAAAAAACAAAACACATTTAAGTGAATTTAAACAGTATAAAAGGGGCTTTAGGCGAAGTGTTCATACCAGCCTTGCAGAAATTACTGGTATGCCAAAAATATACATAATGTCTAAAGTATTCTATTCGGGTCAGCAAGGAAGGAGAGGATATTAATGAGCTTCAGTTTCTGAACTTTATAAATGTTAACCTCATTTCAAGTTTTTATTCAGGGTCACAAGTTTAAAAAACATTAAAAAGTGGGTTCTCAATTTCAGGTTTTAGTTTGTTGTTGTTTTCTTGTTTAGAGAGACTTCACAGACCTGAAAATGTTGAAAATGGTATTTTGGAAAAGGCTATGTAAACAAACAGGGCCTGACTCAAAAAGACTAGTTTGAACATGCTGGCTCGCTAGGATGTAACTGTCCTATTGCTACCCATTCCATTCATGAGCAGACTGCCATTCCCCACGGAGTACACAATGTAAAATTAAAAAAAGGCTGTCAGGAAGGAAGGTGTTATAACAGTCTTCCTAGTAGTAAACGTCTCCTACAGATGCCTAACTATCCTCTACAAAACATCTGTCATACATTAAAAAAAAGAAAACAAACCTGCTGATTCTGAATCATAAGTGACTAAAAATGAAAGTACAATTTGGATAGTTTTGAAAATAAAATTGTGTGTTATTACAAAGACACCTTCATAACACACAAAACAGTTCTAGGCTGACATCTGGTTCCTCATTTGTAGTATTTTTTTCACACTAATCTGCACGTGTGCATTTGTAGGAGTTAGTTAGTTAGTTAACAAAACTAGAGTACATGGGGACAGTAGGAGACACTTCCTTTGTTTATTAAAGTAAAACATCCACTATAAAGCTGTGAAACACATTCCATTATGCAAGCGTTTTCTCTTTATTAACAAACAAGACAAAGGAGAAAATTCAAAACATTATAAGGTTTGATGCAGATCAAGTTACCTGAAATATTATCCCTTTTACCTTTCTTGTACATGTTCTGAAACTAAAAGAGCATACCTCACAATTATATACTACATAATACCAATCGCAATATAACCAAATAAATGCCAAAAAAGACATCCTTTTAAATATAAATTTACACCAACTAAGACGTTTTTTGCTCCAGTTTAAGCCCTTGAATTTTAACAAAATGAAAAGACTTGGTTAGCCTATTACTGCTAGTATGAAACATTCGTGAAAAACTAAACTGCATACTTGGTAAATCTGTTTTAGAAAAGAAAAGCAGCTCATTCATAAATATAGTTGTATTTCGCTATTTTAACGACTTTAAAATACACGGCCCCAAAATTGTTAATGGTTATTATTTTACAAATCCAGCATTAACCATAAATAATAGTCATCAGGCGAGTATGTCGATAAATCACACATCCTGGATCAGCTGTTGCCTGTACTGCGTATGTAGACAATCAAGTTAGTATTCAAGCCTGTTCTATACAGCGAATGTATGCATATTTGACCTACATTTAATTAAATATATACAAACTCACTACAGTACAGTCATCCCAACAATGAAAGGAGTTGAAATGAAACGATTCGGTATGTAACTCTGGTACGGCGTCGGTATTCTCCTGTAGGTTTACCTACTTTATCGCTTTAATTTAAATTACACGTGCCATATGATGCGTGCAATATGTATGATGCTAAAAAGCAATATTTAACGTCACATTTACAGGTACTTTCAAAATAGTGTTAACAATACACAACAACTTTGAGTTACTAACAAACTATTTCAGTCCATACTAACATTACAAACTTTAAAAAATTACGAACCTCATTCAAATAATAATAATAATCATAATCATAATAAAAGCTGCTAGAAAACTGTTGTTACCAAGACTCGTTCCGTATTTCCCCTAGATTTTTTAATACCAAACTGAATCAAAATGTGAATTGCACCGCATCACTGAGTACAGACTAAATCAGTCCACAAAACTGACAAAAATCAACACTTAAGTAAACTTACCAAACGTGTATACTGTCATGGAACCAATAAACCGTCGTTTTTCTTTTAAAAGTTTGAACAGAACACACTGAATTCTATTATATTTTGGGAAATCCCCAGAAGTTTGACACGGACAGCTTCTATTTTTTTCTTTGGAAAGTTCCGCTGTCGGAGAGAACGGTTGCGCGGGGACATCTCTTGGTCCTAAACTCCCTCTTTATGACACTTACAGACTAAAATACTCTTTGCTGTTTCCACATTCCGAATCAGTACTCACTTACAGGAGGGAGGTATCCTTTTATTCGCCTCTTTAAGCATGATAAGAAACATGCATCTGTGACTCAATTCTGTCATTATGCTAAATATCATCAATATATTAACAAATGACTTCTAGATTTATACTCATACAACTGCTGTAAACGGTGGTGTTTAAATATCTGCTTTGCTGAAGTCATTCAAACAGAAATCCCCCAGGGCGTGATCTGAGGCTCTTGTTTTCAAGAAATGTTGTTATTCAGACAGATGGCATTACATCGTGCAATTAGCAGACATTTCAATTGTCCAATACAAGGACAAAGTAAAATGAAGTAAAGTTATTGCCAATTAACGGCTCAAAAGCCCTACTTGAACTAAGTTTTAGTAAACAGTTAACAAATAATGGTATGAATAATATACCTTAACCTTTAATCTTGTATTTTAATCCATGCATAAACATAGTTGGTCTATGGTCTTTAATCATCTAAACAGCATCAAATCTGTGGACCTTTTTCTACAGTAGTAGGCTCTGCATATAGGAACATCTCCTAAGAGAACACTTAGCCTAAAGCCCCTTTTATACTGGCACTCCTACCCTGGTCCCAACCCGGGTTCTGGCTACCCAGGTCACAATCCCGCGTAGTGTGAAACCACGTACCTGGGTTAACCCGGGTTCCAGGGACCCACCTCAGGATAAGGGTGGACTCTCTTTGACCCGGGTTGAGCGAGACAAAATGCTTGATGGCTGGTTCAGTCTAGAGAAGCTTAGATGGAAGCATCTGTAAAAAACTGCTTCAGGGGCATTGATACGCGTGTTGCTTACTTGCGTCTGTCACCCAGGTCAACCCTGCTCCATCAAAAGCAGTGTGAAATCGTGTACCCGCCCCGCATGACACTGGGTCCTGACCCAGGTGGGTTCTGACCCGGATAGAGCATGCCAGTGTGAAAGGGACTTAAGGGAACACCTTTGTGGTGAAATTGATTTTTCCCATTGTAAATACCCCGGCTAAAGGAAAAGAACACCTTCTTGGCACCGATATTGATTTGTTCACAACAGATACAGTACTGTTTTGTAACCTGGTAATTTATCGTCATCAAACTTAAATTAAAATGGTTTATTCAGTCTTTTCAAAAGCGACTTGTCATCGCGAGAGTGACTTGAGGCACACTGTTTGGTTTCATAAATCTTTCCAGAACCGCTGTCATAGACACATTTTCTATTCTGATTTCCACGAGTGCACCTCATAGCTACAAAATGACATGCAAACAAACAGCACAAATTGTTGCAAATTGTTCGAGCTCTTGAAAAAAACCTGAATCAGACACAAGCCACCAAGCAATTTGGTGTTTCCCATTCTGGTGAGTTGCTTCACCAGTCTGTTAAATAATGTGCATGTCTTGTATATTGCTGCTGCATGTTAAAACGTGTGTAGGGGTGCTGTGTTAATTTAGTTTGACAGTTAGTTTATTAACGTTAGTTTGTTACATTATTATTAACATACACTTGCCTATTGCTTTTCTCTTACTTATTCATTTCTTTTCATATGTTGATGCATGTTCGTCTTGACAAGTAATATATATTTATTTATTGATTCATATTGCGTCTGGTGGCTAACTCTGTCTTAGAAAACACTTCGCCTATAAGAACACTTTGCTTGCTTCCCAAGGGATGTTCTCTTAGTCGGAGACTACTGTATTTTTTATTGTATTTTGGGCCTTGGCATAAAAGCAGCGGAAAAAGTAATCACTGTTTAGAAAAAAGTAATTGTGGAAACTTTCCACTGGAGCAGAAGCTGAGTAAATCTGGTTCAAAACCATGTTTGACGTTATCTCTGTGATGACCTTCTTTTGTTTAGTTGCCCATGATTCATAGCATAGCAAGCCTTACAGTATAATTGGTCAGTATGCGTCAGGGTTGCTACAAATTGCTTAGCCCCAAAACTGGTGAATAAGAAACCATGCTCTCTGATATATCTGTAATATCTACTTTTTCTACAGTATACAGATTGTAAGCCTTTTTAGTATACATGTGTATTACAGTAATTTCAAAGTTGTAAAATAATGCATGATCAACATGCATTGAAACCACATGATTTCTATTATCCCTCATTAGTTGTGAGACATCAGTAACATGCCCATTCAAAAGCTATACTGGTTCATGTCTAAAAATATAAGAAACGCCTTTTGCAGGAAAGTAGTCTTGAGTTAGTTGTGAAACCACTGCCAGAAAAGGAGTCTTGTGAAGATCAATCTTAAAATAAATGAAACTACCCTAAAAAAGGAACAACAAATTAGAATTGGTCAGACAAGCTATAAGCCTTTTTCCAAATGCATTTTTCTTGAGCTAGTTTAGCAGTGAAGGCCTTTGCATAAATGTATCATCTAATGTGACATCCTCTCACATTTTTACAAACTGGGACACTATCACATTAGTTCATATCAGGAAAAACATATTGCTTTTTTTTTTTTACATACCGTTGTGTGCAACAACAGCATGTGCAACATTGATATTGGTATTCCACGTGGAAAAGCAGCTCATGTGTTTCCAGTTACTAACAGTAAACAGTGCCACTTGTGGAAAGGGTATTGCTCCCTGTGTACAGCGGTGCATAGTGTCCTTTCTATTATCGGTCAATGTAACCAAACCACTTTTATGTTTGCAAAATAAACCAATGTGACTGGATGCCTGTATTTATTGCTCACATTACATGAGTCTTCAGGGTGCTGTCCTGACTTTGATTGACAATATCATATGAGAGGGCAGACCTCATAAGGCATACCAGGCATGCTGATCCTCTGAACTAGGGTTTGACCATGTGTATGAAACAAATCCTACAGTGTTTTTGAAAACATGTAACTGTTTTGCAACATGCATACAAACCCGTCTCAAGCAAGTGTTCTGGCTTGTCATGAATTCATCTGCATACTGTAATATCTTCAAGATTGTCTAATCGTTTTGAGATTCATTTTCAATGTGTCCCAGTGAATTACGGACAGCGAGAACTCCTTTCATGTAGCTCTACAACTTCACAGGTTCCTGTATCACTGCTTCCAATTTCTTTTCCTTAAGTTCTTCGGGGGTTTGCCTGCTGCAGACCAGTGTCCGAAGAGAAGTTTTGGAAAATGTGATGTGCACTTGTGCCTATTTGTAGGCCTGCTATAAATAGTCTGTCAGCCAGCGCGTGCTCATGTTTGACTGACAATTGCTGTGCTTTGCGCTGGGACGGCAATTTCCAAAAGGACATTAAGAAAGAAAGAAATGGTGAGCTGGCTGAACTAATATTGCTTTCTTTAGTTTCCCTAGTATGTAGTTATTTTTTAAACTGTAGCTTGAGTTCTGAATGTCTTGAAGTTCCTGGGCAAGGATTTTTTTATGGGGTGCCAACTGCCTGATTCTAACATCTTAGATTTAAGAAATGCACTGCACAGTTTGTGCAAGGAAAGCCCATGGCTGCTGGTTTGATTGTTCACTTAGCACAGTAAAGAAAATGAATCAGTTTGTTTTGTAAAAAGTTGTTGTTGTTGTTGCTGTTGTTGAATATTTTGTCATTTCTAATTCTTTTCTCACTCAGCTGCTGTACATATAGGAAGAGATATCATCTGGTTTACCTGAAGCTTGCTGACAAGCTAAATTAAGTTTTGCCGAGTCTGAAGGCCTACAATTTGTCAGAGAACTCCCTCTTCCTTTGTTTGTTTTAATTTATCTGGATAATCTAGCAAGGGAAAATGGGTTCCAGGAGATCAATCACTCGTGCTTACTCTGCAAACGGAAGATATTCTTCCAACAACTCCAGCACTGAAAATGGGGAAGAGACACCTCAGCCCAGCTCTCGTCCGGACAGCCGCAATTATCTGCTCAACGTGAGACCTGAAAACAGGTAACGCTGGTTAAAAAAATTATTGCAGTGGAAATGTACTTTTTTCTTTTTTTAAGGTTCCTAAATTTTATTTACAAGGCCCTGTTTTGAAGCAAATTCAAAAGGCATTGCTTTTATTAAAACTGTGGGGTAAATTGCAGCACTGGGACTGAAAAGGCTAATCATATTTTTGCATATTTACATAGACAACAGAACGCCACTGAGCAAAGTTGAAATACAGCAAAAGTAAAGCAGATTTAGACTTTCGAAACTGATAAATGCAACTTGCTCAAAGTCCTCATCTCAAGATTTTGAGAACTGGGCTGATGATCGCAGGAATGAGCAGTTAAATTATTTGGAATGGTTTCATAGTGTTAAAATGATTGTTTCTCACTAAAAATCTGCCTTTGCAATTTCGATGTACAAGTTAAAATGAGAAAAAAGGGAAATCGCAGGTGATATGGAAGATTCTCTGATAAAAAAAGAAAATGTTCTACCTTTCTGTCAGAGCACCCTGCACACAGAATGGTATTTACCAGTTCTTTATAAATATTAAGAACCACATACATGATTATTAACAAATTATATATAGAATTGCATTGTCTGTTTTTGCACTAAATGCATGATGCACCCATCCCACCATGTCCAAATGTGCCAGTCTTGAGCACTGCCTCTGTTGCTGAGATTGAAAAGCAATGTTTTAATTTGCACGGCTGTTTAACTATTTTTTAGCATGTTAAATCAATGAAGTCTAATAAAACAGGTCAACAATTCTGGCTGGGATTTTCTTTTGCCCAACTCATGGTAATTATAGTCTTCAATTGCACCAAATCCCTGTGTCATTAATAAACACCCTTTATCTAAATAAAACAAAATTAAAAGGTTATACCTCCCAAAGTGCCTTTATAAACTCCAAGCATGTTTACGTCTTGCAAGAAAAAAATAACCCATGATATTTTCACTTTTTTAAATGTGTGCATATCAGGTTGTCACAAACAAGGTAACTTTACTTAATTATTAATTTTTTCTCTGTTGAAGTACACTGACTAGTTTAACATCTAGTTTTAATGGCAAAGCTTCCCAGGATGACACTGTACCAATCTATTGAGAATATTACATTTTAGTACAATGAGCTGCTCAAAGTTTAATACATTACTGTGGTATTTGTATTTGTGAATAATCTAGTAATACGTTGTACCTGAATCAGCTATTATGCAAAACAAAACCCTGTATGAAGGAATCGTCTCATTGTTATCCTATTTATTTTGATCCTACTCAGGCATTTAGAAAAAACCTATTGTGTATTTGTTTTATAGTTATGTAATTAATTGTCTGGCATTGTTTACTTGTATATGTGTGCTGGCATTAAGGAAAATACCAGCATGCAACTATTTCAGCTGTTTGCTCTGGCTTAGACTCTTAAGCCAATGTGTTTTCTGTATTATTATTTCATAAGGGTCAGCTTCATTGTAGGAATGCCTGACCTACTGTGTGAAGTAGTGCTGGTTTGTTCTCGTTTCTACAACATGCTGGCTGGCCCCTGTGTTATAACACACTTTATTAAAGCCCAAGCATCTGTTTGTTTGTGCCTATGTTGTACATGCTTGTTTAGTTTACTGCTTCTATTTACTTTTTTTCCGCTTAGCTATTCACGTCACAGGTACTCTTACTACAAGCCAATGAGGTAATCCCATATTTTTCAAGTTGATTTGAACTAACACTTTTACTGATACTCAGCCGTGTGTTTACACAATAGGACACCAGAGACCGACCTCGGGCGCTGAAAACAAAACACGTAAAAGTGGTATACACTGATGTAAACATTATTATTATTATTATTATTATTATTATTATTATTATTATTATTATTTATAAAATTATAAATGGGAAAGCTTGTTACCGTTAACCGTCTTTCAGTGTGGAATTAAAGCGCAGAAGGGAGGAACGCTGGTGTCTCACGTGCACGTGTAAACAACGGGTGAAGGAAGAGGACAAAGATCATCTCACAACAAAAGTTACCCTCAATATGTTAGGGCGGTGACTCTTTATGTACAGGAAGTCAAGATAAGTGATATTTGACCAGAGTTATTAAATGTTAGGGCGGTGACTCCTTATGTACAGGAAGTCAAGATAAATGATATTATTAAATGCAGTAGGTTGCGGTTTGGATTCTATTTAGCACTGCGGTCACGGAGGCCTGTTTTACGGTACTACGCCATTTTGGGGTCTTATTTTCAAAGCATTTCCTCCATGCTTTAAATTACACCTTGAGGACTTGCAATATATAACTTAGCTGTTTCGTTTTTAGTTAACAGCACATAAAGATTAGTCACATATACGCATTTGGTGCAGTTCCCATTTGCCACTATTAAATGTATAACACTATTCCCCCACCCCCATGTTTTTTTCCTTGTTATAATAAATAAAAACCTTGTTATAAGTTTAGAAATATTTCCACATTATAAGAATAAGAATTTAAATCCCCATGTTTGTTTATTATAAGAATAATCTCTTAGAAATGTTGTATTTTGGTTGCTGGAGGTCACTTAAGTTTAAGTTATTATAAATGAAGTTACAATTAATTTTAGTAGACCACCTACATTTGAGCCACATAAAACAGGCCACCATTGTGACCCGTTGCCTTAGGATCTAGCTGGTCTAGGACTAATATACATCCAAATTATTTATCATTTCAGATTTTATAACCAGGACAAAATATGTATATTTCTTTAAATGGTTTCAGTAAGTGGTTTCAATAAATAAATATATTTTGGTGTGTAGTAGAAAGAAAAATCACAAAGACACTCTGGTAGTATATTGCACACTGAGTATACTGTAGTATACTTTTCCCAGTTTAAATATAATTTAAAACACTGGTGACATTTCAGATTAACCACATACTTTATGAATACTGCACCTATATATGTAACCTTAACCCTCACTCCATGAATGCTGTTTTCTTTGTGACTCTTTTAAATGCACTTCTTTATTGCAGGAGCACTTTCTGCAGTGTTATAGCCCAGCTGACTGAGGAAACCCAGCCAACCTTTGAGACCACCGTGAAATCCAAGGCAGTGTCTGAGGACTGTAACGTCAAGTTCTCCTGTGTGGTGTCAGGTAATTACTGTATCTGCCAGCTCTCACCAGCAAACGCTGTTTCAGCCATTGCAACACAGTTCCTCTTTCTGTGTATAGGAACACAGCACAACCTTTGCAAAGGGCCAATGTGAAAACCATTGTGTGACATGATTATATAGCCTATGTCCCTGAAGGGAAATTATCCTAATGAGTATTTTTGGATTGCTGATAGGCATATTTTTAGAAGGCTTGCAATCCTGCAATAATAATTAGCTTTTTTTTCTTTTTTTTTTTTTTGAAAACTATTTAACTTCTGTACTGTTAAAAGGTTTGTGATTTTGGTGTTGGATGATCGTTATAGCCAGCTGTATGTCCTACCTGTTCCATAAATGTATCCATTTCATTTATTATTAATAATAATAATAATAATAATAATAATAATAATAATAATAATAATACAGAGGAATACACACATCATATTTTCTTTACAATTTAAAATCAGACTAATAACCTCATTAGGAAGCCTGTTATTGAATACATGGGAATATTTAAAACCACAATAACTACAAACATGACTGCTGGTTGGAAACCGACTTCCTAGTGGAATATTATTTTCTAAAAAAAAAATAATAATAAAAAAAAGCTTTTCGTTTTATATTCCTACAGATGCCTGCTGGGTTACTTTTTTGTCTGGCGTTCAATGGGATTAGTCTCTACAATAGCTACTGTTCACCCTGATATAGCTTTATGCCACATTTGGATGTAATCGGCAGCCTTCCTCCCAAGTGGATTCTCAGTTATTTCATTATTGCTCACAGACAGAGTAGAGAGGTATTTAGGAATACCCTTCAGCTCCAACAGTAGCGATAACCCTTACTAATAGTGTTGGTTTATATTGGTTTAGACATTTGGGTGCCTTGCTTGTTTATCTCTCCCATTCCTTCCCTCGTGCTGCACTGCACCTCTTATTATAACAACCCTTGCGCAACTTAAGCATGCGTGGGTTACAGGATGTAAACAAAAGCATGTGTCTTCTCAAGAAATACAAACAGTTTTTATTGTAGGTACTACATCATGAAAAACATGTCTGTGTAAGATGAGACCACCTCAACCAATTAAGCCACTACAAAGTGATGTTGTTATGCAAACACATTTACAGAAAAGCAAGGACATTATTAATTGTGTTGTTATTCATTTACCAGACCTGTTGAGTGTTCTGGTAGACTGGTCTGAGGTTTTTGTTTTAGTCAGATGGATGCTACGTGGATGCGTGTCATTCTTTTTTTAAAAGCCATCCTTTCACTCTTTAGATACGCTGGGCTCAGCTTTAAAACTGTATTTCACAGGTTATACTGCTGTACCCTGGACATTTAAAATACATTTAAATGTATTTAATCTGAGCTGAATTTTTAAATGATTAATGCATTTAGACGCACACTGTATAACATGTTTACATGTGTCTGGCACAAAGTTTTAGTGTTGCAACTGGAATCACACCTGGAATCACTTATTTTCGGAACACACAGGTATTACCACAGAACATGGAACAAATATTCAGGAGGGCTTGTGAAAACAGCATGAAACAGCAGTGATATGCGTGGGGCGTAATAACGAAGACACATGAGACTCTGTGTGGGTAACACAAGCATAATCAAGTGGATAATAAAGGTTTTTCCAGTACTCGCAGATGGGTTATTTTTACGTCGTTACCTACGCAGAATCTTAACAGCTTCTGTTATCTTACACACACACGCAGAAATGTGTATAAGTTGAACATGATTAATTGGAGCCTTGTACAGTGGTGTGAAAATGTGTAAGAACACCTCGAGATTTGTCATTTATATCCTTTATATATATACCTAATACTAACAGCACAAAAACCTCTAGGGGTAAGCATCTCAATTTCCGCTCAGTAATCAGTGATACAGAAACAATAGGCACTCGTGTGTGAAAATGTAAGACCACTTTGTGCTTTAATTAGGCATCTTAAACAACTTCTAAAAAGCGTCATGCATTGTACCATTTGGGGCGATGTGTTCCTTTTCTCTTACTATTTAAAACTAATTGCACGTGTGGCCTATTAAAGTCATCAATTTAATTAGACAATCAGTAATTTGCCTTTTTTTAATTTATTTTTTTACAATTTTCCAAGATTTTCAGTTACAGTTGTTTGATTTCATATGCACACAAATAAAAACAACAGACTCAATGGGGTGTTCTAATAAATTTGCACACAGCTGTGCTGATAATGGACGATTGATAATCATCGAGTCTGAAGAACGTGTTAATAGTTCATGGATTAAACATTAAAAAAAAACACACACACAGTGCTATATGGTTTAAGCATGATACAAATATCTAGGGACTGCAATGATATTTACAGCCTGTTTCACAGACAAGGACAAGACATTCTAATTGAGATCTTCCTTGACAGGTATTTGAACATGTGGTGCTCAGGGTACTCAGAATCTCTGTGAAGTTCTTTGATGTGATGTGCTGAAGCCAGTTGGAAATGTAATTCTGATCCCCAGTGCTCAGAGCCGATCCTGCTAGACGGGGTCTCAAAGGGATTTGCTCTGTATGGAAATACAATGCTAGCACAGTATATGATTTCAAAAGAAGAAAAAAAAACGGCTGAAATTCAATAGGGCAACTAATTGGGAAGTGTACATCCTTTTTTTCAATATTTTTTATTTTTTAATAAAAAAGCAATTACTCACCTTTAGGTTTAATATTTTAAATAAAATACATTTATTAAAGTACTTGGGATTATACAATCCCTTCCTATAAAAAGGCATTAAAATATTGAATTGCAATTTAAATATCCTCTATTTTGCTTGTTTTCGACCTTGATCTAGACTGGCTATTGTGGTGCATGATCCCTCCAATAAAGAAAAGTGTATTTACTGGGTTTATTCATTTCAAATATTTACATTGTACAGGAAGCTTCAGTGGCAACAGCATATGATTGCATATTGTGTTTCATTTTAATAACAGCAATACTGTCTTATCATGTGGGGCTTGTAAAACGGTGTAAACAAAACAGTTCAGTACAATCAGCTACTTACAGGCGCAGTACACGCTTTAAATATACTTAGCAGGTTAATTACAGTTTAAGAGATGAAGGTTTTGGGGTCCTGAGTGGTGCATCTGGTAAAGGCACTCCGAGTGGAGTGCAGGATGCGCCCTATAGCCTGGAGGTCGTCGGTTCGAGTCCAGGCTATTATATTGCCGACTGTAGACGGGAGCTCCCAGGGGGCGGCACACAGCGTGTCCTCCAAACTTGGGTAGTAGTAGTGAGCTGAGCCTAAAAATAATTCAATATGCCAAATTGGGAGAAAATAATAAAAAATAATTGGAGATTACTAAATTTTAAAAAAAAAGAGAGATGTAGGTTTCTGTTCTAATAGTGTTCTGCTGAATTCTAAAGCTGTTTCTCAAATCTGTGTAGGTTACCCAGAGCCTGAACTAACTTGGTATAAAGATGACATGGAGATGGACCGATATTGTGGCCTTCCCAAGTATGAAATTTTCCGCAACGGCAAAACTCATTCTCTTCACATTTACAAGTAAGTAATGAAGCATATTGAGTGAAATCAGACTACTGTCAAATACAAAACAAGTTGCAAAACAATTACTGCAACTGCACATTTTGTAATTTGTTTAGCAGACATTACCACAGACTACCTAACATCTCAGAGGTCTGCATCATTGCCTTTTACACTCATTAATACAAAAATAATGTTTATTTAGAAAGACGAGGAATGTCCTTTTATAAGAACAGAAATTGTTAAACTATAAATGACAAAAATCTGTTCGTACATAAAAAAATCCCTCTAAAGAACAACAAAAAAAAAACTCCAAACACGTTTTATTTTATATGTTGTATAACTATATATAAATATAATTTGTTGTTTGTAAAATAAATATGTCTATAAAGAGTTTACATTTTTAACAACACCCCTTCCGTTTGGAGGTCCCAGTTTTTTGTACCTCAGTGGTGGCAAGCTTAAGAGTAGCTGTTTCTAGAGACGCTAATAGAAATCTTTTTGGGCCTGTTTTACTTGTAGCTGCACGGAGGATGATGCGGCCATCTATCAGGTATCAGCCAGAAACAGCAAAGGCATAGTCTCCTGTTCTGGTGTTTTAGAGGTGGGCACCATGAGTGAATTCAAAATACATCAGAGATGGTTTGCGAAACTTAAACAAAAAGCTCAGAAGAAAAAGAAGGAGCTGGAGGAGACTCGGAAGAAGGGCAGAGAGAACCTCCAGGAGATCAAGGACCAGCTGAGAATGGTGAGCCCGGAAAGAGCTCAGAGGAAACGAAGATCAACCGCGGAAGGTACCATACAGTCTCCCATATCGCTGCCTGAGAGGGAGGACATGGTGAAAGTGCATATTCAGGACGCAGAGGCCAGGCTACAGGAAGGTTCTGCTGATGGAAAGGAGCAGGCAGCATCAGCAGCCGAGATGCCCAATGGCTTTTCAACAAGTCCTAACGAGACAGGCAGTGCTGAGAAAAGCCCAATGGAGAATGGCGATCAGTTCCTCACGTATATCTATGAAACAGTGGAAATAATCACCACAAGGCCACCAAACAAAGAATTTCTTGCCAAAAAGAAGATAAAGGTATCTAACGGAGTAGATGGAGGGGAGCTGAGTGATGATGTAGGACAGGGCAGAGTTGATCATGAAAATGAGAACGATGGAAGTATGAGTTTGTCACAGTATTTGTCACAGTGCCATAACTCCAAAACGTCTGAAGATCCTTTAAAATCTTCAGCGTCTGAGGATTTTATGGAGATTGACACGAGCTATGCAAATTCAGCAGTAGAGCCAGAGGGGGCCAAACAGCAATGGCCTGCAACTCAGCTTCACAATAATTCTGAAGCAAGACAAGGTGCTGGGTCAATGGAGCGCAAGGAGCCAGAGCCTCCTAACCCACCGCCTCCTACTAGCCCGGTATACTTTTCTTTAAGAGACATCTTCTTTGCAAACCAAAACCAGACTGAAGATCAGCTGTTGGAAGTCCCAGAAAAGACAGAGCCTGAAAACATAAAGGCAGAAGAAGAGAAACCAAAGGTTCCTCAGTTATCAATCCCTTCAGTCGCTTTGAGCTGTGATCAGAAACCAGACGAGAAAAAGGAATACAAACTGTCAGATATGGGCTTACATTTAATTGAAGTAGATGACAAGCCACCGATTGTGGATATGCATTCAGACCCCCAATCTTTAGGGGAACTGGAAATTCCAGAGTCTCCTCTTCAGGTACAAGAATCTTCTGTAGCCAAAGAAAACCTGAGTATGAATAGTTCTTCTAAACAAGCCGTTACAATGTCTGAAATGCAGGGAGTGGAGATGCCATGTGGAAAGGAGGTGCTGATGGCTTATCCTATGGAAGAACCAGAAACTTCACAACCATCTATAGAGGAAGTCTCTGAAAGTAAACAGAAAGAGCCTGTGCAAGACCAGCTAGCCCTGGCAATGCTGAGTGAGGTAAGTGACATGTTCTTGTTGCCTGAGCTCATGCGGGGTTTTTGTTTCAATATCAGCCAACGCAGTAATGCAATAGGCCCTTCAGTGCTATTTATAGGGTATAAGCATGCATCTGTGTGACAAGACTTGAGTATAGCAACAGATGTTCTGGCTTGTCAAATGGCATATGTTCCTCGAGATCACTTTGGTAGAAATGTATAAATATATAACATTTACAGTCTGTGAATAACATTATACATGGTTAAAAAAAATGTTTTCATTAATAATATTTATGTATTATTATTATTATTATTATTATTATTATTATTATTAGTAGTAGTAGTAGTAGTAGTAGTATTAGTATTTGAAAGTAATTACATTTTGGTATTAACTGTATTTCGGGATATCCAAGAAGATTAGAGTATAAGGTTTTATAATGCTGGATCATAAATCTGCTCGATCATACTTTTTTTGTATGAACTGCTGTTAATAAGGGGTCAATAAATCACACTTTGGGGGGAAATATGGTCCTTAATCCTGCAAACTGGGATTTTAGCTATTTATGTATGTATTTATGCATTTTGTAAATCTGTTTATAAACTGTATAAACAAAACCTAACAGACTCATTAAACCTAACAATCAGACACCCATGTACCATTCTGTATCTAGTGAATATGATAAGGGGTGTTAGCTGGCAGGACTGTGTCACGGCCACAGCTGTTAACTGGCAGGAAGCAAACCCGGAGGTGGAAAGCTTCAGTTTAAATGAACCAATCAACAAAATAAACCAAACAAAACATGGGAACAAATGAAATGTTTGAACAAAACAAACAAACACTCCAAATAAAAACGCCTGATTTGTTCCAGCTGGGCCTTCTCAAACTTCTCTCTCTTAAACAAAGGATGTGGTTCCCCTTACATCTCACATGGCTGGGGCTTGATTAACCATCAGTTAGCCAATCAACAGCCAGCCACATTCCACACATGGGTCTGGCAGGGATAGAATGAACCCCACACCGCCAAATTGAAATTCCCTATTTACATGTGCATGGCTTCCAAACTGCCACAGCTGTGTTTCTTCTTTAGCAAGATCAGCAGGGTTGCAAATGCCCCATGGTATTTTATATAAGGCAATATTGCCACAGCAGGTACAGCACAAAACCAAACCACCCTGGGGCAGGTCCAGAACATTTGAACAATGGGGTATCTAAGCAATTTAATCAACCACAGCACGGCAGATTTAGCAATCTTTCAGGATAGTGTAAAGTTTACACCATTTCTGTTTGAAATGAAAAAAACCAAAAACCCCATTTCTGTTTGAAATGAAAAAAAAACAAAAACCCTTTGAATTGTCCGTTTGGGGGAAAAATTGTGTTCTAGCCTGTATTCATCTTGTCCCTTTAAAAGAGCTGGCACATATGTGTGGACAGATTGCATACCCTTTACAGACATAGGCGTTGTCACTGATGATGTGAGGTAGCTGGCAATCATAATGAAACTTAAGCACTGTAATATACAGTACATGAGGCAAACTCTAGGGCTGCAGGGTATAATTGCAATGGTAATCAAGTGCTGATTTGATTTTTTTTTCCGTTGATGTATTTTTAATAAATATCACCCTGCCTTATCTAAATGTAACAGGTTGTACTGGATTAATTTGTTGTGGGTGGACACGTGCCAATCTAATGAAGACGTCATGAACACCAGTCCTCCAGAGTGACTCACTGTTTCCCGTAATGTTTAACTTCTTATGCAATCATTACACAATGTTTTGGCTGACATCAAATGTGAATCAGACAATCGGTTGGATTGTTATTTTTTTTTATCTGTATTGTTTTTGTCTTTACAGCATTTTAAAGTTTGATACATGTCTTCAAATGATTTACTCCAGTCTTTGATTACTTTTTGAAAGGAGAGAAACTCAAATCTGAAACTAGACATCAAAGGGCTCTATTCAATTGATCTATACCTCGGCTGATCTGAATACCACTCTCCTTGAACAGGCCTGAAAAGGGCCCTCTCTGGCATATAACATCTTTTTAGACAGAAAAAATATTTTGAGACTCACATGCACTGTTATCTGTTTGATGTCCATAACCTTGGTTATCACATTTCAATTATTTCAGTGGCAATGATAACACTTTAAAATAATGGTACAAATTCAGAATGCATTACTTCAGAACTCAGAGGAAGTGCAGAAGATATGCAGATGTTATTCCTGTCGAAATTCATTATGAGTTTGTGGCCGTTATTTTAAAGTGTTACCGTGGCGATATTTAGATCTGTCACTGTTTAGACAATGTATAGGACTCTCAGGTTGATTGTTTCTCAATTTGTGGCATGGAATTTTCTCTTTATAAAAATGCTTATTTTCTTTGAAAATATGGCCCCAGTTGATAGACAGGATTTACTTTTGCTGACTGCAAAGACTGACACAGTTGATGGAGGTTAAATATACAGGGAGCAGTTGACATGAAAAGGAACAGCCCAGTTCTGTACTGTTTCAGGTTCTGCACCATGATTTAAAGAACTGAAAAGGTGGTGTCCCACAGTTGTAAACGTTTGTTTTTAATGGAAACAAAAGAAAGAGGAAGAGAAAACAACAAAGACTATTAATATTATTTTATTGCGCATGGCACGTAATTTACTAATATTTTTAGTTAGCGAAAGGTCTGGTTGTTATTCCTTCAACACAAATCAACAAAGTACATTTCACCCATAATTTCCCAGTCAGGTTTTTACATGATTTGAATGATTTCAAGTGTCATTTAAAAGTAGCCACAATACATACATGTTTTTATCTGAGTTCCATCAATATGGCCCCATTAACTGTTAATACTGAGCTACTGACTAATTATTTTGCCATTATTTTGATGGAATGTGTGACAACAAGACAAGACCAGAATAGCAAGCATGTATTTCTGTCACGCAGTCAAAGTGCAATATGTTATTGGCATTGTGAGGATAACAGTGATCCAGACAGTGTCTGGTGGGAAAAACACTTGTGACTATCCTAAAATAAACCCTTTGCTCATTTCCTGCTACTTTACTCTCATCTGTCAGATAAAGGAGGAGTTTGTTTTCTTGATGATTGTTAAAATGTGTGAAGAAAAGGGTCCTTTCTATCTACTGGTGAGACTTGTCATGACAGCTGGTGATAACGTAGTGCAAGACACCAGAATGTTTTAATCGATTCATGAATGATTAATTGATTAATCATACCTGCGGGCTTTGAAAGATTACAAAATAATTGATCGATTGATCTTGTCGACCTGAGTGCGGTATCAAAAAACAGTGTGCGGAAAAGAAATCTTGAAAAATGGCAAAAGGGTATTTTTAAAGACCTTGGCAAAAGAGCATCTGGAAGGCATCCCCAATATTTCACAATATCTCAGAATGAAGAAAAAAAAACACTGCGACTTGCAACATTTGCTCATCGGTGCTTTCCTTTCACAGCAGTACTACAGGTTTAACTGACTACTTTGGCTAACTATGTATATTTAACATTAGCTGGCATTATGAAACATATGCAGTAAATTGCATTATGTTAATACATTGTATTACTTGTAATTGTCTTTGATTAATCGATCGTAGATCGGAGCATTGATCGGTTAGTAATAAATATCAAGATGCACTCCTTCATGAATTGCATGTTTTCAAATGAACTCTGGTTGCACCTGCTCAGCAGTGACCTGTGGCTGCCCACTTGGAATGGAACAGTAACTGACTTTCTGGCTTACTGAATTGTGTTGTGTGAGGTTTGTGGCGGTGGCTTTATGGAAATCAGGGTATTTCTCAGGAATTGTTTTGTTCAATGACTCACTAATAGTTATTAGATACATTGTGTGCAAAAACAAAGATCTGTCACTGTGTATGATGCTATTCGAAATGGTTAACAACGGGTGAAACATTATATTAAATCTGAAGGATTTTCTCAAAGATTACTTCAGTTATTTGAAGTCATGTGGTTGTAAAATGCTTAGACAAAGATTTAAATAGAACTTAAGGACTGTGTAAAGTTGCCATTTTTGCTGTGGAACAGAATGAGATGAATGTTCTATTAGTGTTCTATTAACTGTGGCAGCAAAAAGACAAAACACAATTGTAATAAAAATGGAGTGTATAAGAATTTGTCCGACAAATTCATCAATGTAAGCTTTAGTCTGATATTCAGTTTTCAGCTTGGTCTGGGTTCTGGGTGTTGTAAAGAAATAAATCTTACTAGCAGATTAAAATTAAGAATATTAGAGAAATATTCTCAAATATTTAATACTCACAAGGATATGATCAGGACACTGACTTTGTTAGGTACACATTGTTAATGTGCAGAGTTCTACCCTGTCAATCACAGAATTGTGCGCACGTACATGTAGTAAATATTACTGAAACGTAACTGCACAGTTTAACACAGTGGAGTTAAGTCACCTGTATTTTGAGGTGGATCCTTTTTTTTTTTACAAAAAGACAACACAAGCAACATATCCATAATGCACACCTTCCTCTTCGTCCTGATCTCCAGGTACAGGTAATAGCAGTGACAGCAACATTGACAACCACTGCTGATCTACTGCAGCATGGCCAGTATTACACAGTGTTTCATTAAAGTGTAGATCACACCTTCTAGGGGAAATCCCCTTCATGCACAGCAGGGGAAAGAGGACTCTGTGTTTGACGCATATGAAGACTGCTTCATACCCAGCGACAGAGAACCCAAACAGCTGTACCAACACACACGGTTTCCAAAAGGCAACATGAAAGCACTGAATGATAAATAGGACTTGTTGCTGTGCACTAAGTTTAGGAGGCTTCGATGGAAAAAGAGAGTCATGAGGCTATAAATAGACCCAACTCCTTAATGTGATTTTCCTGTTGCCTCCTATCCACCTATCATAGTGGAGAGCATGGTGAGACGTGCTGTCTGACACTGTCAGATCTGTCATTAAAATGAGTTCTGAGTTCTTCCCCTATTCTTGTTTTCTAAGGGTTTGTTAAAAATATTTTGCACATTTGCATTGTAGAAATTCTGTTGAAGTGCAGATTGAACAAAAATCACATTAATGCAACAAGTTGGATTTTGCCTGTAATGGTCTGTGTCTTCTTTTATAAAGATAATTAACTGTTTGCTGTGTGTAGCGCCTGTCTTTTTATTAATCTGTTCTTTACTGGATGAAATTACAAACCAATATAAGAGTAAAAACCAAGCCCTTATAATGCATTTATTGGGTGTTTAGTTTTCCAGACTTTTCGTTTGACTTTTTTGTCTTTATTGAAGTCCATTTAACCTGCCTACCCAGTGTTGGCTGACCTTGTGTGCAGCAAGACCTGGTCATAAGTGTGCCGTGTGAGGGCTTGCATCACCAGGTCTCTAATCTAAACACTGGATGCTGTTTTCGAGTTATGCTGAAAGGTATTTGAAGTGATTCCTTTGATGTGTTTAGTGTGAAGGAATTTAGAATTGTTTTAGCATTGACCGGAGATCAAATACAGTACTATAATTTATTTAGCATACACAAAGAGATTATATCATTGATATGGATGTGGTTTAGTCCGATCCCAAGTGGTGATGTTTTATATTAATCATGTAAAAGGTAAGACCCAAGTACAACCCAAAACAGTATCTACATTTATATTAGGTACCACTTCAGTTCAGGGATCTGTTACAAGTTGTTGTATGTGAGCTAGAAGCAGGTGATTAATTCTAACACTGAATTACAATACGCGTTTGCTATAACATGTTAAAAGAATGTAATGATACACGATATTACATCATTCTGAACGTAATCACTTTTTTAACGGATCCCTCAACTAAAGTGGATTTTATTTCTAATTTCAAAGTATTGGGGGGGGGAAAAGGGAGATATGAATTCAGCGTTTATATTTGACTGAAATAGAAAGCGCTCGGAAAGTACATTTTTGATGGCGTTAAAAGAATTCGTTACTCAGTCCTACTTCACTAGACTTTCCCCACTATCTTTGAGTTTGCCTTCTTCAGATGATTTGAAATACCAAGGGTGATCTAGATTCCACACAGGGGGAATTGCCCGATAGGGTGTTAACAGTGCTGCTGTATACAGTTGTTTTAGCAGTGGAAATGTACCCGTCTTCTTGTAACTATTGGAATTAAAATGATGTAATTATTAGCATCCTATCTTGACTGTGGTTTTTGTATCAGAGGGCCAGTTTATTTTTTAATTTTTTTTTAATTTAGGGGTTAGGTTTGGTGCTAAGGTGGTAACAGAGAAAGAATACTTTCAAACAAGCACAACCTTCTTTTAGCTGTGAATAACTTCCATTTAAGTTAGATTTGAACATTTTTACATGCGTACAGGGGATATAGTGGAACTTCATTTTTAAATAAGAATACAGTTGTCCATAAATAATTAATTAAATAATAATACATTATTATTATTATTATTATTATTATTATTATTATTATTATTATTATTATTATTATTATTATTATTATTAAAGTTAATATATTTACAATCAAAACTACCTGTGATTATTTTACGGCTGGTAATATTATTATTCTTTTCATTGACTAGTGGCAAAGGTTTTTAAAAAAATGCAAAGTAAATTCAATATTGGGGTTACATCAACTGTAGCGACTTGATGCTTTCACTGACCTAGGTGGACCTCTATATTTGAGCCTGTAATCTAGCTGGTATATCCAAAGCTTTGATAAAGAACTATGGTTGAAGAATGATGGACTAATTTGCTACTCAGCTATTTACATGACAAACAAATCAAGCGCAGGTCCTGTGAATGGCTGCAATGAGAATAAAGTCCAGCCGGGTGACATAACTGTGAAACACGAGGAAGTGGTTGCGTTGACTGCTCTCTTCATCTATTCTTGTATAAAGAATCGAGGAATACATTCTTCCTTAATCAGTTCAGGGTGAACCCTAGAGGAGTTATGGAAACAACTACAGCTGCAGTCATAAAACATTTTAGCAATGATCTGTTTCACAACTTTCTCCTATTACACGTTACACAGAAAGTTGCCACTGAGCCATTCACAGTGACAAATACATTCTTTTTTTTATGATTATGAACAATCATCAATTAACAACAAGAGGCACATTTAACTGGGGAAAATAAGAATGCTTAACTAACCGAGCAGGAATATTTGTATATAAATATGTATATATTGCAGCAAAAACAGAAAAGTTAAATATATTTTATCAATACTTTCACAACATGTGTATTAAATAAATATATATCATAACAGGTAAATCCTTCTAGTAAATATTTTGAGTGAGAGGATGTAATGTTTTTGGCAAGTGAAAAATATTGCAGCTTAAATAAACAACACCAACAGTAGTGTGAGTAATACAAAGACAAATAATCCTCCTGGTCTTGAGATGTTTATATTGGGCTATAATAGCTTCTAACTGTTTGTTTATTCCTTCAGGTCACGGATGAGCAAAGGCAAACACATTTAAAGGAAACCTGTATCACTGAGGATGTGGTCAACACTTCACAGTTAAATGTAAACATGCCCTCTTTCATTTCTACGGAAGAAACAACTGCATGTGTCAAAGAGTTTATGACGGAGTCCTCTGTATTGAACACTCATGGAGACCAATGGTCCAATTCTGTGGGCCAAACTGAGCAAAACATGGAGACTGAAACACAAAAAGGGATCCCGGAAAGCATTGCTAACGTTGATGTTGCTTCCGAGTGTACCAAACCGACAGGAAACTTGGATAACAGCCATGCCTTAGCAAGGATGGATCTACAGCAAAATGATGTTAAGGACTATATGGCTGAAGTGTTGGATGCAGTCAAGGAAAGTGGAATATATGCCTTAGATGAACAAGGTGTCGCTATTCCCCTGGTGGAAGAGACTGCTGTTAGGATTGAGATAGATGTAATTCCAGAGGATATCGTTCATGGAAAGGAAAGTGAGGTAAAGGATCTGCATAGGGAATTCAAAACTCTTCCTCAGGAACCTATTGTGCCTCTAGAATTAAAAATTCCAGATATAGCGATACGGGAGGTTGAACAAGAAAGTGTTCCAAAGGCAGCAAATCTGCAAGAGTTAGAGTTACCAGGGGAATCAGTCCTGGAAAGAGACGTCAAAGGAGTCCCGGAAGTGCCAGTTATAGTTGCTAGCGATGAAGTTGCTTTAAAGCATATCGATTCACACACTAGAGTTGAAGCAGACAGAGAGGACAGCATTCTTGTGCCACAAGCTGAGGTGGATAAGAAAGAGCAAGAAGCAAGTGTACAGAATATGAGATTGCAAGAGAACGATCAAATGATGGACAATGTGTCAGGCTTACAGATAGACATCAGCAACGAGGCAGATATATTCCCAAGTGCAGGTGTATCCTGTGATGCCAGCAAGAGCCTTCCGAAGCCTGATTCCAGTGCGCAGAACTTATCCCCCCCAAACAACACACCCTCTGCTTCACAGCCTCCACCAGCAGTGCCTTCTGTTTTGATACCTGCTGTTGTAGTACCTCCTATTGTTGTTGCTCCTATTTCCATCACATGCTTTGATGATGCCTCTCAGGAAGACAAGCATGCTAAGAGAGAAGTAATATCTGTTCCCACAGCAGTTGAGGCTGTGGTTGAACAGGATGAATCCTTAATTACACTGCTACGTCATGTTAAGAATGATCTTGATGCTGGGATAAGATACAGTGCTAAAAAGGAATCTGACAGCAAAGCAGCTCCCCTTCCTATTGTGGCCAGTACAGATACAGATGCTGCATTGTTAAGTACCAGTGAGCAGTCAGAAAGCAAGGTGGTACTGACTGCTTTGGGAACACCGAATCGTGTATCAAGTACTACTATCTCCGTTCCCTCAAAGCCTGAAGAACAGACCACTCAAGGTGTTGGTTTGTCTGATAAGCCTTCAATGAAAAATGTTTTGCTCGGAAGCATTGCAAGTCCAATCGAAAGCCCTTCAACTTTAAGAAGGTTTGCAACAAAGAGTCCGTCAAATGCAGAAGAGCCAGGACTTGCTACAGTTCCAACAATCAGAGTGGACAGCCTATTGCTTGAAGACACTGCCCACTATGAGAAAGCAGATGAGCAGCCAGAGAAGAAAGACAGCCTACCGACTGTCCAGTCTGGCGAGAGCAGCCCCAAACTGAGGCACAGTGACAGCCTGACGCTCATCCCGTCTGCCACGCCAGAAGAACTGGCCTCCGGGGCTCGACGGAAGATCTTTATTCCTAAACCCAAAACAGAAGAACCTGAGGCAGCGGTCCCAGATCCACAGCTGAAGAAGGAGGAGGTGTCCAAGAGAAGAAGGCTTTCACAAGATCTTGAGGTGCCCAGTGTGTCTCCTGGGCAGACCAGGAGGGGTTTGGCCTTTTTGCAGACTCCTAGCCCCCAGAATACTCCGCCGATGGAGAGGCGCTCCCCGACCGTCAGCAGGAGGACATCCAATCTGGAAGTGCCCAAGCTGTATGAAGAATCGTTGGATAAGAGTGAAACGTCTAAGGAAGTAGAGGACGTAAAGAAGAAACAAGATCCATTTAAAGGTATGTTGTCTAATGGGATTTAATGAAAATAAATATATGTGTGTATACTGTATAACTGAAGCACGGTAAATGCGTGATAAACTGCAAAATTGCTGTGCAAATTTACAGGGCTAAGTTATCAGTCCTGAAAAACATGCCTAATTCCCCTGGCTGTGCGTTTCACATTCCTCAGCTCCCCAGGTGATCCGGAAGATCCGTGCGGAGCAGTTCTCTGATGCTTCAGGACACTTGAAACTCTGGTGCCAGTTCTTCAACGTACTAAGTGACTCAACCATAACATGGTACAAAGATGAATATCAGATTGCTGAACTGAAGCGAAGGTAAATGTACTGTGCTGGTGTAACCTGCATGCAAAGAAATACTTGGCTGGTTTCACAGACCCAGATAAGCAGTAGTCTTGGACTGCTTTACCTAAAATAACGTTAGTTAGTCCAAGATTAGTGATAATTGGCGTCTGTGAAACCAGCCCCATTGATGCCTAACTTGCCAATTGCATTTTTGACTTTTTTTGCAGTTTGCCTGGGTCTTTCTATGCTTAAAGCTGTTTGGAGAAAACGTAAAAGGTTAAAACTTAAAATGCTTGTCAAGATCCATAAAGGTCATGACTTTTCATCTATAGCCGACAGAGGGCACCTGAGGATGTATTGAGGAGCTTGTTAGGTCATGCCGGTTAGATCTTATACCAGTATTCCTTTCTCAATAAATCTAAATTGGTTCCATAATCAGACTTACTATATCTGCCAAATGCTTGTGAAACTTGTCCTGTAAGTGGTTTCAGTGAAGCATGATCATGGGACACCTTGTGGTTGACTGGTGCAGTCACAAAGATGAACAAACTAAGTGCTGTGTTTTTTTGAATAAAATAAAGTTTGATATGCATGAAACTATCCTATAATTAAGTTTGAACATCACAATTTTTTTATACAGTAATTCATTTATTTGTAATTAATCTGTAATGCTTATTAACGTCCAGATATTTAACATCATTGTTGTTAAATGTTGCTAATATTTTCTAATTACTTAATTATTTACTAAAATCATATTGACAGACTGGATTTCTTTTTCTAGCTCCGGCAATGAAGGTCAAGTGGCTCTTGCCATTGTACAGACGACTAAGAAGGACTGTGGGGTTTATAAATGTGAAATAAACAATGAATATGGAACTGATGCTACAGATTGCCTACTTAGTGAAGAAGGTAATACAAACCGCATACTGTGTGCAGTATATGAAATGTTACTACTGCCTATACTTAAATCTACCAGGCATTTCTTTTAGCAAAATTAAATGCATAGCAATATAAATCAGTTTTTATTTTTTATTGTTACAGTATTGTCCGGGTTCCTTTTACGAGAAGAATCGGAAGGTAAGCAAAATCGTGTTCATTTTTTTTCTTTTGCTGTTTGTTGTTATGGAAAAATGTTATATATGTACATGCTGTCTATATCAACACTCCTTTTAAGGGCTTTGCATTGATTGCTCATCACTGGTAAGCTTATCCCTTCCATTCTTGTATTGTCTAGTTGGAGAGGAGATTGAAATGACCACCATGGTGTTCACAAAGGGACTGGCTGATTCTGGGTCCTTGGGAGACAAGTTCTTTGGAAGGATCATGACAGAGGAAGTTCACATTGGAGAAGGGTGCACAAAGAAAGCGTGCAAGGTGAAGGTTATCTATGGATTGGACCCGATATTTGAGTCAGGCAGCACCTGCATCATTAAAGTGCGAAACTCCATTGCGTATGGGACCAAAAATGGAAGTGGCCTAATTGAGAGAAACCACGAAATTACAAAACAGGTAAGGTATATAGAGATATACATTAGTTATACTTTTGAATTATTCTTGTTTAACTTTGTATTATAAAAAAATCGCATAGATTATTGTATGATACAGCTGGTTTCAATCACCTTCCAGGTCAGAGTTGGTAGATATGAGCCTGTATCATACAACACCCTATACCGTGTTTTGTCTGTATAACATGTATCAATCAAAATTAACTTTGACTTTTCACCAGTCACATGGGAAAACAAACAACAGTACCCTGGACAGAATCAATGAGGTATAAATCTTATCCTAAATGAAAGAAAAAAAATAGAATTTTCAAAATTACATTCAACAATACATTCATGGTAAAAAAAAAAGAAGTTCAGTAATGTAATTGGTAATTGTAAAAGGTAATAAAAAAAAAACAATAAATTGTAATGGTGACAACAGTATTATGAACAGTTGTGCATATTTGGTTATTTTTAACAGCATTATTATGCAGCAGTCAAAGTAATGAAACACCCACGCTTTGGAGGTTGATAAGAAAGCCTGATATTCTTGTGCCCATGGGGGTTGGGTATTTCAATGATATCAGCACTCTTTTGTACCAAGTTTGAATCCTAACCGTGGTAATTTACAGTGGCATCCAATTTGACTAGAGAATGTGCATTGGGGGAGTTTTATCAGATATGATTTGCAGCAAGCCATATAAAAGTGTACTGTACTAAAAGATTAACAAAGTGTAATAAAGCATAGTGAAAGCATAGTAAAGTATTGGTAAGCATTGTAAAGACCAGCGAGGTTTGGTAAAAAAACAAACAAACAAAAAAAACATGACAAACCCTGTTAATGCAAAGTATAGCCATGGGAATAACGTAGTAAACCTGCAATAATACCATGCAAAAATAACGGGCAACCATTTACAGTAACTGCTGTAATCGTGTAATGCAGTAAATACAGAACTTCCTTCCAAAAGTTATATTTCTGAAAGTAATGCTATTTTAGAGGCAGTGAATACTGCTTTCCTGTTGTGCAATATTTAAGAATGCAAATATTAGTTGAGAAATGTATCAGCAACACTGACCATTCACGGCTGTTAAAGTCTACTAAAATATCTGAAAAGTCCATTTGAACGTGTTGAATTCAACATGTACTCTATGTGTTGTGCTTCACTGCAAAATGCTTTTGTTTTTTTTACAGGAGTGCAAAATCCAAAACACTTCTAGAGAGTACTGTAAAATATTCGCTGCAGAGGCAAGGGTAGTGGCAAACTTTGGCCCAGCACCTGAGTAAGTGAATTTGTTGTGATCATTATTATTTTTTTTGTTTATTTCAGTTTCTTTGAAAGGCTGATACCCTCACATATGACAATATGACAGGCCATCACAATCCCAGACAATAATCTGTGTAGTGGAGGCAGCCAAAGGAGCCCATAGCCCCAGCAGGATTCACATTGCCTGCAGTTGAAATCCCAACCCGGAGTTTTGAAGTCTTTTTACTTCTGCTTTCAGGATTATTCCACTGCACCTCATCTATCGGCCTGCCAACCCCATCCCATATGCAACAGTGGAGGAAGACTTGAAAGGATGCTTTGTGAGGTTCTGCATTAAGGACAGAAGCGGAAGATTGATTATGAGGAATGTTACAGACACTGAACAGAAATGCTGTGCTTTCCAACACTGGATTTACCAGTGGACAAATGGAAACTTGCTGGTCACTGACATGGAAGGTAGGAAAAGACTGAAAAAAATAAATAAATATATATACTGTATATATATATATGTACACACACACACACACACACACACTCATATATATATACACGCACACATATATATATATATATATATATATATATATATATATATATATATATATGGAAATAATAATATATATATATATGGAAATAATATGTGGATACAGTAAATATGTTTTATATTATTAAAAAGCAGTCACTTTTGTAAAATTCATAACATGTTTTATAGGGATAGTATGATACATAGATCATTTTGTGAACTGTATAGTAAAATATATGAAAAATACACAAAATATATATAGAGGGAGAATAATGCTATTATGACGCTGTGTAATTTCAATTGTGGCGGTCAGATGAAAAAAAAAAAAGAATAAGACTGAAGTTAAACAATTCCTGTAATTACTTTTTTTTATTATATAGTTCGAGAATATATTCTCCGGTTTACAGTTAACAGTTGTTAAGATGAAGCTTAAAACATGTTTGATAATTTTATTATGTTAACAGGAATAGGCAAATGGAGTGGAACCCACAACAATATCGTATATAGTGGTTGAAGGTGTGATAAAACGCTGATCATTCGACACAGCACTAAGTAGACCTTCAGATACTTTGTATTGTTGTTTACAGTAAATATATTGAATGTAGATACACTGTGACGCTTCTGGAATTCCCCTGGTTGACCTCCTCTAAGCTTGTGGTTTTAGATATTTATATGAGTGTGCAGCGCCAGGCTGCTGAACAGGCAGGAAGCTGCTTGGCTTCAGATTAAACTCTTTAAAATCGTAACAAACAAACGGAATTTTGCAGATTCTGTTGTTAGTTTAAAAACGGCAGGAATTGGACTAGGCAGTGCTGAATTCATCCAGTGTCATTTTATTCACGTAAAGGAATATAGGGCTAAAATTCCAAACCTCTGTCATCACAGAACAGAATTCAACATCAACTGGTGGAAATAAAGTATAAAACCAAAGTCTATTTATGTGTTTGTATTACAGGTGTTGGAGTGAAGATCACAAATATCGGGATTGCAACCAAATCAAAAGGGTTTGTAAGAATTAAATAGTTAAATTGGTCTTGAGGAAATACAAGCTCTTGTGTAAAATCACTACAGAATCGTATGTAGTGTAATGGATACTCTACTACAATATTTACTGCAGACTACAATAACCTTGACAGAACATACTCCACAGCACCATAACCACCACCATTAAGCATGTCTTAGAAATGCTTCTGTTATTTGCTGCTGAATAACTAGAATTACTGCATGGCTGCATTTTACAGCAAACTACTACTGCAAATTACAGCATGTACTGCAGAATACTGCAGTACATGGCAGAATTTTTTTATGAGGTGTTACAAATAGTGCGAGATGTTCAAACTGTCTCCATATTGAAAGGTCTTTATAGAAAAACATGTCTTTTATGGTTTGCTGTACAAGATGTTAAGAGTGATGTTAATAAGTAAGAGTCGCTCGGTTGTGGTTGTGGCCATGTGTGTACGTGAGGTTTTGTTATGCATTGTTCTGCACTTGTTTTTTATGCATTGTTCTGCACTTGTTTTGCAGGTATCAGGGTCTAACAGACAACTGTTCACCTGTGCTGCTGGAGCAATTCATTACACTCCATCAGTGCAATCGCTACTGTGGGCTGCTCAGCCTGCGGCCCCTGAAGACCACGGATACTCTACAGCAACCAGGGAAACTCAAGGGCTCCAGGAGCCCGCTGTTGAACAGGAAAGTTGGATCGGGTCCATCGAGCCCGCAGATGTTGAAAAAGGGATCGGCGAGCCCTCAGGGCACAAGGAAGGGCACGTCCAGCCCCAAGGTGGTTAAAAAGTCGGACTCAGGAGACAGCAAGACGACAACGAAACATAAAGCTGTGGAAATCCCCAAATCTGTCAAGATGAGGTAATCCAAATTGAGACAACAAACACACCATCTTGGAAACAATCTTCCGAGTGTTTCAGTTGGATTGTGGAGTGGCACTGCAGTGTCAAACCCCAAACTGTGTTGTTCTTTTTTAAAGCCTCGAGTTGTTCCTGAGCAAGCTGTGAACGTCTCTGTAAGAACTGTGTGACCCATCATTGAACTTGAGAAAGATGTACAAAATAATAATAATTATTGCTCATTGTTAGAGAATGTATAATGCAACGAGTTCAACTTTAGTTTTTTGACGTCTTGTGGTTCAAATATAGTAAAGACTGTAAATATGAGAATGTAATGAGCGATCATCTTGATTTTTTAACAAAATGAGAAAACCGAAACCAAAGACAATATTAGTTACTATTTCAGTAGACTTTGTTTTTAGACTAACTTGGAGATTTGTAGCAGGGACAGAAATCAGCATATGTATATTGCAAATAATGGTTCATCTGCCTTGACTTTTTTGCAGCATAGTCGTTATTCATATTGCATGCAATCATGACCCGGGGTCTTAAAATCAAGTTACCAGATCTCTCAAAATTGACCAGGACTGACTACAGTCTTTAACAAGAAGAAATACACGTTACCGAAAACGACAGAGATATGATAATATAATCAATCAGACGTTCAACTAGAAGTTAGAAGTGGTATCTCAAAAATAAATAAATAAATAAATAAATACATTTTATGTGCGCAATGGGCGTTGCGATGCCAGTTATTTGAACTTTAACCCTGGTGGAAGTATTATGGTAAATCTAAGTGAAAGATAGGTGTCTATTGCAGACCATGCACTGGCTGGGGCCTCCTTCAGATGGATAGCGGAAGGTTATTTGAGGTTTAGCCTTGTGTACATGTGTTTGGTGGAATGACTCAAGGCCGATTGGCTGATAAACTGCAATCGAAGGATGTTAACCACTGGGGGTTCATCTGAAGTGTGGTGATCTTTAGGCCTGTGACCTTCAAAGACATCCTTAATCGAAGTCTGTAGACTGAAAGACGTTTAACAATTCTGCAATGACGGTATGTAATCTTGTGCATGGCCGTAGCTAGCTATGAGGTCACTGAGGTCCAGACCTCGGTTAAAATGTTAGCTTAAATGAAAAAAAAAGTCTTTAAATGTTAATTGATTTATTATTTTGCAATATATATATATACTCTGGTAAATTAATGAAACGGTTAACATGCACATATAAACAAAATCTGCTGCTACCGGGAGGGGAGCTGTGTTCAGGGTTCAAAGTGCAAGGAAGTTGCCAGATCAGAGGTTTTCCTCCAGATCAGAGGTTTTCCTCCAGATCAGAGGTTTTCCCTCCAGATCAGAGGTTTTCCTCCAGATCAGAGGTTTTCCCTCCAGATCTAGAGGTTTTCCCTCCAGATCAAAGGTTTTCCCTCCAGATCAGAGGTTTTCCCTCCAGATCACAGGTTTTCCTCCAGCATCAGGGTTTTCCTCCAGATCAGAGGTTCTGGAGGTAAGAAATGGGCAGAGTTTTTTGTTAAAGGTATATTTTTAATTTTAGAGGATTTTCTAAAGTTTTTTTTTTCTGTCTGAAAACATTTTGTTCCCTAAGATTTATTCATAATATACAAGTCCCCCCTTTACTAAGATGGCAGATACGCTGTGACATCATGCCTGTTGGCAGCTGCAACCTCAGATTTTTATAGAATTTCTCCAGACATTTGATTTACTTTGCCTGCCCAGTATAAGATCACTTCATGTGCAGCAGGTATTAGGGCCGCTAGGCACACATAGAGTCTGTGCTGCATAGCATTTGAGTGAGAGGCACAGGTGGGGGCGTAATACTTGTTGCAGAGGAAATTAATTTAGTTGTAAGAGCCGTGTTTAAATGTTGTGCCAGTCAGTGAATATATATTCTGGAAAATGAAGAAAAAACTACATTTACAGATTTTTTTTTACAATGTAGCCATGGTGTGCCAATATAATATTACTGTAGGTTTAAGGTTTAAGAATTATACAAGTGCAGTGCATTCCAATGAATTGCATACATGATAATTGCATAGTCCTGTTAACTTTAAAAAAAGTGAAGCACTTTTCCAATGAAAATGCACATGCAGTAGATTCCTGTGAAATGCATATCCTGTGTGCCTAACAGTTTTATGCATTTAACCAGAATAAGGAACTTTCATTTTCAAAAGAAATGTACTTCACAGTTGTATGCAATTATATGGTATACAATTACAATTACACTGTATATGTTACTGATAATTGCAAATGCTGGTTAATTGCATAAAACTATTAGGCACCTGGGCTATGCAATTAACAAGAATCTACTTTAATAGGACTTAATATGATGCGCTTCTGGAATTATTTAAAGTTGGATTTCAGTGTCTCGTAATAAATTCAGTATGTATTGAACATTTCAACAGCCTAATTCTTTGTGTTTACAGTTAGAAAAACAGGACCTTGAGCCCTCGTACTAAATCTTTTTTCCCTAGAGGTATTAGGGGCATTTATCTAGAGGTTATTTTTGGGAGGATCTGGCAACACTGTGATCACCGTCAGTGTGGACGGTGTATATAAATTAATTCAGGTAAGAATTACATTTTAAAATGCTCATTTCTAAATTCCTAAATATGCCTGTTGTGTATACATTTTCATCTAAATGAAAAGCAATGTTGTGTTGAGTTTTAAATGTAATCAGTCAGGCTTATAAATCCAAGGTTTATTTAAAACAAAAAAAGGTTGGAATATGAAAAAGTAAAATGTCTGCACTGAAGGAAAACGGTTAAACAAGAAACAGATTCATTCAGTTTGATTAACCTTTCATTTTTCTAAATTAAAAATACAATATTATATGGTTAATTTTAGATGCAACTTGAAGTGGAAAGGAAGATCTGAACTTGTAGTTTAAAGCTAAAAGAAATGCAATCGAGAAATAATTAAAAAAAATTAAAAAATATAAATAAATAAAGTGTTTCTTACCCGGGAGCAACATGTTAAAGCAATAGCACAGCTAAATGCCACTACCAGTTACGGTCAAGTCATACAAACACTCATTTTAAATACAATTCATCCCAGGATCCAAATATTACAAGCCATTTATTATGTGTGATCAAAGTGAGATCATTTATCTCATGATCTCGATATTACCAGCCGTTATGTTGTGATCACGAGATAATTATATATATATATATATATATATATATATATATATATATATATATATATATATATATATATATATATTCTTCATTGTCCTCAATGAGTCACAAAGTATATTGCATGTAAGTTTAAAAAGAAAATAGGATGTCATGGGATGTATTTCAAAGAACATAGAAATTATATATATATATATATATAATATCACATTTATGATATTATAAAATACAGAAATACTTAAATGCTTCAATCTCAGGGCAAGACAAGGGGTCAATGTTATTGGTCAGTTTTGACTATCTTGATATGCCGATGCTATAATTTGGCTTATAACTACACAACTACATGTTGTTGTGCCTACTGTCTTTGTAAAAATGTACATACCAGCTTCTAACTGACAGAGCCGATACCCCAGAAATGCAATAAAAAATTATTATGTTTAAAAGCAAATGAAGTGTGTGCCCTATTTTTATTATAGAAATCTTTAATGATATATTGCCTTCCTTGAAAGAAATAACTAGGTGTTGCTAGTTTTATAATACTGATGTGTTATTTTTTTACTTTCAGTAAAAATAACTGGAGTTAAATGAGTTACAACACTGAAGGTAGGCATCATTAATTTATGCAGCCAAAAAAAAAAGTTTACTTGAGTACAAATCATTTTATTGTGTACAATTAAAAAAACAGCAGCAAAGCAATTGAAACAAAATGACAAAGACATTAATTTTTAATACTACAGAAAAATAGTTGCATTAATACAAATCTACACATTATGGATTGGTTAAATAAATATTAGCCACTGTTTAAAAGTTCAATTTCTTACATTCATGATAATTCATACTGTTACACATAGTGCATTATGAGTTCAGCTTTACCAGGCAGTAATTAGTGGAAAAATGAAAGCTCATATGTTTTACTGTTTAATAATAAAGTATAATTATTTGCCATTATTTTACACAACCACAGTCCAGATTTATGAGTATTAGTATGTTTGTTTATAAAGAACAACATTGAACAGTATTACACATTTTTATGGCAGCTTTGTTATAAATCTAGATAAAAAAATACTCCTTTAGTTAAAAATTATAAACGACAAAGATAATATCAACCCAAGTAAACTATTTCAATCTCAGCATAGACAGGAAAACGACTTTAATCATTAATAGGCTTAGGGTTGTGTGTCTTTATGTTGGCTCATGTAGATAGATAAAAAAAATATAAGAACTTTTAATCAAATTATAATGTAAACATAATACTAAAAATACTTTCATACACTTTTAAAAATACTGTAGATAGTTTAAACTGATTTAAAATGTTCACAAATGCACTAACAAGCTTTAATATTAAACATTCTTTTGTCAAGTGAGATTGACAGCATATAAATATTTCTGCTTATAGACCAGTACATACTGTGTTATTATAGAGAGCACAGCAACCACTAAAGTACTTGGAATCCGCTCCGGACCATATTCCATCAAAACTGACTGTTCCGTTGCCAAGGATGACGGTGCTGCAACAAGAGGGTTGAGTATTTAGAGGTGGATACAGTACAAACACATGCTCACAGCTGCTCACAGATGCACAAAGAACTGCAAGGGGACCAAGTTTAATCTTACCTTCCAAAGAGCTCTTTACAGCACATAAGGAGGTCTGGGCTGGTGCTGTTGAAGCGGCTGTCTGCGAGGAAACCTACACAGTCAGGAACATACAGGATCCCTACAAGGAAGGAAAACCATTTATGCATGCAAAAAAAAAGTAAGGTGATATGAAAAAAAAAGAATACTATAAAATACTGTGTTCATATACAGCAATCTACTAGAAAACAAAAGTTTTACACCCGAAGGTTATATAACGAAAGACAAGGTCAATGATCTAGCTCTAGCAGGGACAGTCACGCTGAAGCAATTAATGGTATGGATCTAAATACCAAGGTTTATTTTTTTTTGTGTTGGATGAAGTTAGGCTGCTTCAAAAGGGACTGGTCATTGGGTTCTGCAGCAAAAGTTAAAAGATCTTACCAGCCACACTAGCATTAACCAAGGATACACAGGTCCCAGTGAGGAGAGCTCTGATGACAATATTGGCAATGTCACTCTTTCTAGAAGGTGCTATGGAGGCTTGGTTAGGAAACACAATTTGAGAAATTCATGAAACCTTAATACAGTTGTGGACTGTGCATGTGCACTAACAATACCAGGTGAACACAGAAATCATCTTATAGTTAAATTATTCAGGCAGTTCTATAGAACAGATGTATTTTCTTTCTGCCAATATATTTATTTATGGTGTTTTAAAGCCTACAGAATGTAATCCAACTCTTACACAATCCTCCAAGCATGATGCCGACCGAACTGAAGTTAGCAAATCCACACAGCGCGAATGTACAAATGGTTTCTGTTCTCATCTGTTCGAAATGATGAAAAACATATCAAAGTTAAAACGGTTTCACGATATGCCAGGCACGTGGATTGATCACATGGCGAATATCTGTAATCTATTAACTCAATTATGTTACAAAAATACTTTACAATTAGACCAGAGGGTGATTTCTCTTCACCCTCCATTTGTCTGAAAAATGTATTGTAAAAAATCATTACTGTCTATTTTAAAAAAACACTTAATCCATGAATATTTTTTTTTTAGTCCATAGCAGTTACTTAACATAACAACTTGGTACTTACAGAAACCCACTGTTTTTGCCCATTAATGTATTCCTCCAAGCCGTTGAACCTGTTGCTCTTGAAAGCAGAGAGTTTTTCATAGGCTACAAACTCATTCAGGAAGAGTTTAGTGCCTATCAATTCTGCTGCTAAAAAGGAGTCTTCCCAGGATATACCCATCATATATGTCACTGGCATGAAGATATACGAACAAATAAGCTGCAGAAAAGAAAGCCATATACTTGGTAGACTCTGTGTAACTTCGACAGACAGACAGTTTAATAAGATGCTGTGCTTTAATAAGAGGATATGTCACCATTGCCATTTTGAAACTGGAGCAATTAATTACCAGCCAGTTTAACAGCCATCACATTCTAAGTGATTCCCTTAATAATCCTTGGAAAAGATTATCTTCACGTGTTAATTATCAGCTTTGCTGCTGTATAATAACGGCCCACAGGTAATGCAATAGGGTTTAAGAATATATTCAACACGCTCTGTTTACATAAACAGAAGTAAAACCTTCTATTACTAGTGCAGGTACCCGTGTTTAAATAAGCTCTAAATATATCTTATTTGTCATAATAAATAAGTGTACCTGGAATGACAGTTCAGGGTAATCAACCATTCCTCCAAGCCACCGGAGGGCAGCATTGATAAACTCCAGAACTGCCAGAAACGCAATCAAGTTGGCAGCAATATTTGCGACCAGGCCGATAGAATCTGAAGCACCGTTGCTAGCAGCTTCCAGGATGTTCTGCTGCTCTCTGAGAGAAAAAAATAGTTTCAGGATTTCTGACAAGATTTGTGAACATTTTGCTCAGAACAAAGTAGAAACCCTAACATTTTTTTTTTTTTTAATTTATGAGTTATCTTTGAAAAAAGTTTCTAAACCTAGTGAAATAATCCCTCAGCTGTGAGCAACTCATTTATAACCCTGACGTTATAGTCAGTGGACATGGCAAAACGAAATTGTATTTATTAATCAGCTGCGCTTTCATAATTTTGGTCCTCATTAACTACTTGCTTTATTTTTACTCCATAGAAAGCATATTTGTAGGATGATTACCATACATATAGAGTTGTGTTACAGTTGTGGCCACCAGATGGCAGCCTAGCCTAAAGATAAAATGCTAGGGATCACTAATTCCCTTGAAAGCTTCATGGAATCGAATATGATGCACATATTTTAAGTTTATTTCTGTTATAAACAGAATGAAGAGACTCCAGTTTAAAGGCCACCAAGGACATACACGACCCTTCTACAAATATTGGGACACAGGGAGTTCCTACACTAGGGTATCGGCAGAGTTGAGGACTAACACATTACATATTACGTGTTACTGTAATCGCATTACACTTTTCAGTGACTTGTAACTGTAATGGTTCCTTTTTTTTAGACAGTTAACAAAATTAGATAACGGATTACATTTTACGTGAAAAAATATCATAGAACTATGCCTAATGCAGAACATGAAAATCAGAAAGCGCTTCGACAGCGCAAGTCAAACCTTACCCGAAAACCTTACATCCTCTCGCTAGAAAACGGCCTCAGACACTGGTGTATTTTGGGTCAATTTACTGTATGTCAGTTTAAACTTTTTACATTATGAAGGAAGGAAAACAGATAAGAGTATGTGGCATTTCAGAAGTGGCTAGCGGCTTGCTGCAGCAACATACCCACTGTCTATTTTGATTTCATCTTTGTTCTTGAACTTGGTCTCCTCTGTCTCGGGGTAGGACAGCTTAGAGAGCGCGAGAGCACAAGGAGCAGCCATCACTGACGCTGCTATCAGTGACGATGCATCAATCTGGAAGAGAGAACTGTTACAGAGACAAGAAAAGGAGTACCTCCCTCGAGATCTTGTTATCAGGATTTACTGCATTCCATAAACATGTAATGGATCTAGATCCAACGTCTACAAGGAGAGACAGGAGCTATTAGTTATCGTTATAGTGGAGGCAATCACTGTTGAGTTTGAGGAGTCACTTAAATGAGTCCCAATCCAACCCTTCTCTCAAAGGTGTTATAAATAAAATGTGAACACTGTGATTTTGATTGATATAGTCCCAGACTCAACAGAAAAGGATGGCCCTTGATAATATTTAGATAGTTACTGAGTTACCCCAAATGAAATGTATGCTCCAAGTACACTGCCCGCTATGGTGGCAAAGCCTCCAGTCATCACAGCATGGATCTCAGATTTGGTCATTTCTGGTAAATAGGGCCGTATCAACAGCGGTGCCTCAGTCTAGACAAGGAAATGAGAAAAACAAATTGGGAGTTACAGTATGACACTTTGTTTAAAAAATGTTTCTTACTTGGAATGTGATTTGACATTTCAAAATCCTGAGCCAAATCAAACTCCTTCACATTCCACTGATAAGGACCTACATTCAGATTCAGAGGTGGAGAAATAAGGCACACCCCTTGGATCTACGGTAAATTAATAGGACAAAATCTAATGTTTTATTTATTTATTAATGTTAAAAAAACTCAAGCAAAACACAGCAGTTTTACTTGCATTTCTGGACTGTCTTGAATTTAGACTCTTTTAATGGTGATCTTGATATGAAGGCATACCTGTCCCACAAATATGTTTCCTGCAACACTGAGGGACTCCGTGGGTGAGGTTCCCATAGACACCTGCATCAGCCACGCAATCTGCATGACGAAAACAATACATTCAGTGCAAACAAAAATAGCCAGCATGAAAATGTAGCCAGTCGCAATGGCTTCAAACATTGAGCACAAAAGCACACACACGTCTTCCTTACACATACCTCTAGTATATAATAATAAACTTGCTATCAATGTTTTACCTTGATAATCAGCCACTGCATCACTCCCACATAATACAGAACAGACATGACACAGCTGAAGAAAATCACTATGGGCAAAGCCTGAGTAAACAAAAAGACAATGGCTTTATCACATACAAGTGTACAGTTATACAGTAACGCAGTGCAAACATGCAGGCAGTACAATCACATTTAACATATGAATTTGGAAATAAACTTCAGACTCTACAGCATGCTTTTATATTCAGATGGTATTTAAGACTATGTTAAACTGGTTGAAAATTAAACTGGTATAATTAAGCTGCATCCAAATAGATGAAAAACAAAACAAGACATGCACCAACCTGAAAGGCAAATGCCTGGGTTATAAGGGCTTCTCCAAAAACAAATCCCGATCCAGCTTTTGTGTAATCGAGGAATATCTGGGGAATAACACAACATACAATGAAGGTTATTAAGTCAAACTGAACCCTTTCTGGACAGGGTTAATATTGATGTAGAAGTACCTGTATTTGTTTTCCAAGCCAGTTGAAGGCCTCAAATCCTGGGTCTGTCCTAATGATGAACAAGCCAAGAGCAAACTGCAGGCCTAGGCCCCAAAACACTGCTCGCCAAGACACCTGGAGGACAGAACATCAACAGCCTTGTGTGAAAAAGACTTGATTTAAATAAAATTGCTTCTCTACAACATTGGCATTTCGTAAAACAAAACTCCATACCTACAGAAAAATATAACAATATTTTTTTGTGTGTGTGTGTGTGTCCTGAACCCTTAACATTACAGTGGTATGGGCGTATCAAACGGCCAGTATCAGTACATTCATTAGTGACAGATATTTGTTTCTTACCGCTGAGTGTTTTGTGGAGCAGAGGAATAAAATAATTATGAACATGCAGACTCCACCAAAGGAAGTTAGCTGTTCGGGCCTTTTCGATGTGTCTAGGACAAGCCATGTCACCAACAAACCCAAAATAACCAAGATGAATACCCTGAAAGGGAAAGGAAAATTGCAGATATTCAATGTTTGATATAAAGTGTTACAAAGAAGGGCTTGAATCATTTAGTTATCATTTTAAACGCTATTGTTTATATACTGAATTATGATATAAATATGATCTAGCTGAATGTAGCATATTAGTGCTGCAGTACATCTTTTTAAGTCAGACCTAATGCTTACCATTTCATCCATTTCATGTTTGCCTTGAAACATTTTCTTACGGGTCGAAAGCACTCTATTATTCGGTCTCCTAGGAACTTATTCACCAACTCATAGCCAGTGAAAACAGCAACCACAGCGGTTATAACCAGGAGGGCGAGGGCGCGATGAAAATCCAGCACGCAGGCAGCAATAAAAAAACCCAAGTAGCCTGGAAAACACAGAGAAATAAGAAGTCAATGTGAACTTACGACCCCTGCAACAGGAGCATGACTGAGAATGGACAAGTACTCTGTTTTAATCCATGGTTCAAGTCTGGTTCACACCAAAGGATTTATTACTGTATGGCTTGTAGTACATGGTGTTATCAGTTAAAATGAACTACTGTATGTAAGAAAAAAAACCTCCTTTACTGAGATTAATTTTATCTCCTTTACCAAAAATGTGACTCAACTGAATTAACTTTATTTTTGGGGAAAGGGTTCTGGGAAATTAGTATAATATTGGTGATATTTATTTTGATTGGATCGTCACAACATTTGTGATTGAATTGAATTGAGCACAATGTACCCTACCAAGCTGTCAGCTAAGCAGTCAGGCCCAATGAAATGCTCTTTTGACCACCAAATACTTATTATAGGAGTACACTAAGTTTCTAATGCTCATTTGGTGCAGTATACATGAGTTAAATGACCATTGAAATCATTTGTACTTCAGACCAGGAAATTTACACAAATATTGTCCTTATCTCAAATGACTGGAATCATGCAGATAATTGATCTGTATACCAAACCTGCAAGCAGCACCACAGCTCCAATTGTTTTAATCACTTTGGAATGAGCTTGGCAAAACCCCTTGGCTCTGGTAAAGGGTTGTGCAATCTTTCTGATAACAGAACAAAAAACAAACTGTTTAATGAAAAAGCCGATTTCAAAGTTTGCTTAAATGTTGTTCACGAAATTGTTCTGCCAGTAGTTTGATCCCAAAACAACCAACTGCCCTCTGGATCTAACTTTGTCAGAAATTCTTACAACACTTAAAGGTTATTTCAAGATTCCTGTTAGCTTTAGATATACAATGACATTCTCTGGCACAGTTCAAACCTCTACAAAGCACATTATTCTGCTTTAAACTCACTGTTTTGTAACATATATACATCAATAACAAGGCGACTGTAAAGCAAATAAGATCTAAGAGAAACGAAATGATTTACCATGAATGTCATTATTATTTAAACAGCACACATTTTGAACCCTTCAGTGAAAGGCTGTCAATTGTCACAGTCTTTAAAGTTAAGTCACCCACTAAAAAAAACTCTGTTTGAGCTTCTGGGCTAGAAAAATAAATGTATAATTTAATACAGTTTAACACATCACAATCTACATGTTACCACAATTTCTGATTGACGTTACCTCTGTGATTTAAACAGAAAACGTGGTTATTAAACAACATAAGAAAGATTTTGACCCAAAAGATAGAAATGTATGTGTACCCTTCTATTACCTTTCAACCTCACATCCCTATATGAGTGTGGTGCACCTCTAATAGGTCAACATCACACCCACACTCCTACTCTTTATAAAGAATATTTTCACATTTCTTCTTCAGTACCTTACAAATGAAGACCTTCCATGTGCAGGATTTTTATTCATCCCATTGACCACAAATTCATCCTACAAAACAAGGTTCATTATTACAAAACCAGGGGAAAAACAAAACAAATGCTTGGTTTCAAAACTTTTATTGTGCTTTATTTGAAATGCTATTTTATTTTTATTTGGTTTACCTCCTTATCAAATCCAGTGTTCTCTATGCCTCTCACTCTGCCATTGTTAGCTCTGTGATTTAAACAGAAAGCATGGTATTCAAAAGCCTTGAAGAACCACAAATAATACTTTAATAAGATATTGACCCAAAGCATAGGAATGCATGTATATCTAATGGGTAGGGCTGGGGGTTTTTTTCATGGCAATTAATACGGTATAAAAATAGGTATTTCAAGATATTCCACGATTAAACATAATATTTATTAAAGGAAAAAAAAATTGTCACGTTCAAAATCAATATTTATCTCTATATTTATTATAGAACAAATGTTCCTAAATATTTAAATATTTGCCTGCAAAACAAGTAAATTCTAAACTGTAGAATATTTTGGTTTTAAAGACATTTTCACCATCCGTGAATTTCAAACTAAACAAAAACATCAGTAAATATAAAAATAACAACAGACACAGGAAATGTCTTCTTGTAATGGGCAGAGTGAGCTTTAGCAGAAATATCTGATGCAGCTGATGACATTTTAAAGAAACCATGCAGCTCTATGCAGCGTGTTCAATCTTTAAGACATTTGAATTTTAACTGGGAACTACATATCTACATATTACATGGCAGTGGGTACATTTAATGGAAATCGTGAAATCTGTGATAACTGAAAAAAAAATACAGCTTTACTAACATTTTCAAGAAAGGGACATTTCTTGTTATTGGACACTAAATATGCATCAATTGTCCACAGCACCCACGCTCTTACTCTTTATAAAGAATATTATGGTATTTCTTCTTCAGTACCTTACAAATGAAGGGCTTGCATTTGCAGGGGGTTGATTCATCCCATTTTCCACAATTCCATCCTTTAAAACAGAGATCAACACAGTCACTATTACAAAACCAACTCAAGAGAAACAACCAAACAAATGCTTCGTTACTAAACTTTTGCATTATTTTATTGGATTTTTTTTCACCTCTTTCTCAAATCCAGGGTTGTCTTTACTGCTCCCACCGGCGTTGTTAAATGACGTTGTTTTCAGCTCTTCCATCGCTAAGCCTTTGTTTGCTAGGTAAATTAATGATATATTTAAATATTCAGGTGGCATACATCATCAACAATGCACAGCATACTTGGTACCCAGTAACTGCAGTGTTTCCTTGAGAAATCATAGTGGCATGGAGTCAAACCTTAGTATCTTCTCCAGGTGGCAGTCAGAGCGCTTCCAAGGAGGTGAACCGAATGCAGTGATTTTAAGAATGATCAGGGACACCCCAAATGTTAAAACCCAATTCAATTCTAAGCTTTAAACCTACTCCCCAAACCTTTTGAAATAGGTAGCATGGTATACATTTCTGTCAGCAACGTATGAGATTCTCTTAGGAACAATCTTTAACATTATAAAAGATATTTTTTTATTTGATTGCATTTAGAGCAAAATGTTCTGGTTGCTGATTATCTATGTTCGAGCAGTGGGAGTAGTTTAAGATATCCTTATCTAGCTATGTACGTGGCAATATACAATAAAAAACTATACAACCACTACAACTGCTAATCACTATATAATAGCATACTATAAAAAGACATTAGCAAGAGTCCAGCAGCGTGAAAATCATCTGAAGGGCTATGCTTCCAGAATTAACAGCAACGTTAACTTTTACAATTAACAACCTTATAATAAGTTATCATAACAATATAGTAAAAGAGTTCAATGTAAAGCTCCAAACAATTACAAAGTAGCCTGTCCTTAAATGAGGACAATGGCACTTGATAGATTAAGCCAGATTTATTGCTTAGAATTGTTGACCACCGTGCAGTTGCTCAGATTTTTTTTTTTACTAAACTTCACAAAGTCTGTGCGACTTACCAATAAGGCCTTAAAGAGCAAGTCATTGTGTACTGACAACATCTGCAGGTGCTTTATACATGTAATATTCATTTTCTGTGCGGAGGTCACACTGAAGCAGAGTTACTCTGGGTTAAACATTGCTGTGGGATCCTGAGACCAATCCAACCACGACAACTACTTAACAAAGCAAAGCTGTTTTACCCTTAGGCAATTATTCCAATGTATTATAATTCTGATATCATAATAATAGATGTTAATAACTTTTACAGTATGGGAAACTATCTACAATGTGCTGTAGATTATATTCATACCACTCTCTCGACTGCATTACAACCAGAAAGTTATTTCTGCAGTCTACCCACACTACCAAACTGAGTATCACTCAATCTGTCACCTCCCCACTCAATTGCCAACAAGTTTCAGAATCAATTCACAGATATAATCTGCCATTCTCATAGTGACAAATAACAATCCAAAAAAATGAGTGGAAGCTAATCAAAACTAATCAGAAGATTGAAAAACAGTAAAACTAGAAATGATTTGAAAATACAATTAATTAATGTGAAGAAAATAAAATCTGGATATCTACAACGTGATGATGGCATTAAACACCCAATATTTAAACCAAAAACTACAACAATGAACAAAAAATAAACAGATTGCATCCTAAGAATATCGAAGAAATATATTAGTTAACTTTGAATTTATCAGTGAACACCTTTTTTAAATAAGCACATACGATTATATCATTGATATAACGATTGATCTGTGTAATCATGTTCTAATCACATAAACGTACTTTAATATATTTTAAACTTCTTACCAAACCTCTACAGCTAGGAACTGGAATGGTAAAATGACTGATCTTCCTGATGCTGGGTTTCAGGGATACTGTTAATTCACATAAAACTATTTCAGACACAACTAATACCCAGCCCTGAAAATCCAATGTATTTAAATCAGACATGCAAATCAATCACTTACTCATTGGATGTCTTCCTTGTGTAACAGAGCAGCAAACCCAGCAAGCAGTCTAGATATGGAGTACACTTTGTCCTTCTCTTCGAAACCAAGACCCCAGAAAGGATAATGTGTTATTAATGAACAACCAGATGTAAGTATTTAAAAGGCAATTGGCTTTTTTATACTGCCCTCTTTTCTGTAAATTTGCATACATTATTGATAACAGTGAATTGCCAGTTCTCGTTATTCTTTACTGTTGTCATTAGACTTTGTATTTTAAATAAACCACCATTTCACCAGTACCAGTTGTTTGTCCTTGTCTTGAGCACTGCACCAGCTCTACACCTCCGGCAAACCACTTTGCCACATGAACTTGTTGTATTTGCGAGTATCTTCAGCCATCGGGGGGCTCTTATAAGAACATAAGAACATAAGAAAGTTTACAAAAGAGAGGAGGCCATTCAGCCCATCTTGCTCGTTTGGTTGTTAGTAGCTTATTGATCCCAGAATCTCATCAAGCAGCTTCTTGAAGGATCCCAGGGTGTCAGCTTCAACAACTTTACCGGGGAGTTGGTTCCATACCCTCACAATTCTCTGTGTAAAAAAGTGCCTTCTATTTTCTGTTCTGAATGCCCCTTTATCTAATCTCCATTTGTGATCCCTAGTCCTTGTTTCTTTTTTCAGGTCAAAAAAGTGCACTGGGTCGACACTGTCTATACCTTTTAGGATTTTGAATGCTTGAATCAGATCACCGCGTAGTCTTCTTTGTTCAAGACTGAATAGATTCAATTCTTTTAGCCTGTCTGCATACAACATGCCTTTTAAACACGGGATAATTCTGGTTGCTCTTCTTTGAACTCTTTCTAGAGCAGCAATATCCTTTTTGTAACGAGGTGACCAGAACTGAACACAATATTCTAGGTGAGGTCTTACTAATGCATTGTAAAGTTTTAACATTTCTTCCCTTGATTAAAATTCAACACTTCTCACAATATATCCAAGCATCTTGTTGGCTTTTTTTATAGCTTCCCCACATTGTCTAGATGAAGACATTTCTGAGTCAACATAAACTCCAAGGTCTTTTTCATAGATTCCTTCTTCAATTTCAGTATCTCCCATATGATATTTATAATGCACATTTTTATTGCCTGCGTGCAGTACTTTACACTTTTCTCTATTAAATGTCATTTGTCATGTGTCAGCCCAGTTCTGAATGCTGTCTAGATCATTTTGAATGACCTTTGCTGCTGCAACAGTGTTTGCCACTCCTCCTATTTTTGTGTGGTCTGCAAATTTAACAAGTTTGCTTACTATACCAGAATCTAAATTATTAATGTAGATTAGGAATAGCAGATGACCTAATACTGATCCCTGTGGTACACCACTGGTTACCTCGCTCCATTTTGAGGTTTCTCCTCTAATCAGTACTTTCTGTTTTCTACATGTTAACCACTCGCTAATCCATGTGCATGCATTTCCTTGAATCCCTACTGCTTTCAGTTTGAGAATTAATCTTTTATGCGGGACTTTGTCAAAAGCTTTCTGGAAATCTAAATAAACCATGTCGTATGTTTTGCAATTATCCATTGTCGATGTTGCATCCTCAAAAAAATCAAGCAGGTTAGTTAGACACGATCTCCCTTTCCTAAATCCATGCTGACTGTCTCCCAGGATATTGTTACCATATAGGTCATTTTCCATTTTGGATCTTATTATAGTTTCCATAAGTTTACATATAATAGAAGTCAGGCTTATTGGTCTGTAGTTACCTGGTTCGGTTTTGTCTCCCTTTTTGTGGATCGGTATTACATTTGCAATTTTCCAGTCTGTCGGAACAACCCCTGTGTCAAGAGACTGTTGCATGATCTTGGTTAGCGGTTTGTAAATAACTTCTTTAATTTCTTTGAGTACTATTGGGAGGATCTCAGACACATGAATTTATATATGAAACCAGAGTATACCCAACCATAAGCCCATTCGTCTATTGTACAGTACTGTATAACGGCACAATCAGGCACAAGGGCTTATATCAACTAGTATTAAAAGCAGGAAAGAGGAAAGAGCAAACATAGTGAATTTTTATACTGACACAATTTAATTTCTGGTCAAAGTCCAAGGAACCTTCAGGGAACATGAATTCCGTGAATCAGCTTAATCTACTGGTAATCAGAGAACCACTAATCTGTAAATAACTTTCCTTACTTGGGGTCTCCTGTAAGCAACATGTCAGCAATGAGCAGTGATGTAAGCGCCAATAAATACTGAACCTTGAAGAATAATGTGAATTTCAATGTTTGCAGGCATAAAGAATGAATGTTTGTAAAGTACATGTAGCACTATCCAGATGTAGTATTTATCTGTTCTCCATAGTTGTGGCTTATAGTGGATAAAGATATATTTTTTTATGAACTGTATGCCACAGAGCTATATTATTTTACAGCATAGCGTGGAACATACGTTTGCTTAGAAGCTTTTCAATATACTGGATATTTGTTGTAGGTGTGTCAGTGTATAAATGTAATAGCTTCCATATTAAGTTTGTAAATGTAGTTTATTTATGGCTGTTTATTATTTGTTAATGGTTACTTCATATACAGTAACCTATTTCTAAACAACTAAAATAAGATCATCAAGCATCAGACCCCTTCTTCGATCAAGTCATTAGAAATGGGGTTACAATTGCTTAAAGACAATTTTAAAAGATGTTACTATACTAATGTTTCATGAATGAGACCAGATTTTATTTTATTATATATTCATTGTGCTGCGGATCTTTTGACTTCTTCACTTGTTATTTTTGTAGTATTTTAATTAAGGATATGCAAATATTGCAAATAAAAGTGCTGCTATTTCAGGTTTTTCACTCCATCTTAATTGTATAATTCTGCTTGACACACGCATCCACAATGTTTAGAATTCAAATCCTAGCCTGTTATTTAATGTATTAGCATTGTTTTTTTGCTGCTGTATTTAATATACTATGCCCTGTTTGTAAAGTATTATGCATTGTTCTTCGCTATGTAAAGTGCTGTGTGATGGTGGTGCATTATGAAAGGCGCTATATATATATAATAAATATTGATTGATTGATTGAACCTCTGTCTTTGCTGCAGGTCACCCGGACTTCTTGCAGCTACACATTTGGAGTGAGCTGGAACTACAACACTTCATTTAATGAAGGACCAGGAATGGGTAAGGTGCGTTTTCGTAAGCACAAATAGTCATTTTTTTGGTTTAGCAATACGTAACTTGAAGTCGAGGCTGCTTGGTTGCATTGTAACCACTTGGTTTGAGCTTGAAAAAGCCAAGTTTGCACATATTTATTGATAGCAAGCAGAACTGTGCTTTTGTCCTCCACCCACATGTTTTATTATTAAGCAATCTTTTTATCTTAAAACCAGATCTCTCTCTCTCTCTCTCTCTCTCTCTCTCTCTCTCTCTCTCTCTCTCTCTCTCTCTCTCTCTCTTCATTGTACTCTTGTTCGCTTTATTGATGTTGGATAGATAATGGAGCCCTTTCAGATCCACCAAAATGAATTGCTTTAAGACAACATTAAACCATCACACTATTCGTAGTAGTGGCTGAGCATAGATTTCTAGGGGATAAACACAACTTTGCTTAACCAGGGGAAAAAGTGATTTTTTTTGCTATGGGTGTGACTTTTTACAGTTTGATTAGTGCCCTTAATGTAGCTGAATGCCTTTTAATGATTCATTAAGGTTAATGTGTAAAAAGCCATTTTGAGTTATCTCTCTGTGCAATAAACAAGCCATAAAACTAAACTAATGTAGTGCTTTACAGTGAAAAGCATTTTAAACATTAAAAATATTAAATACAAATAAAATATTACATATAATCCACAATCCCACCCTTATAAAAGTTTACCCTAGTAAAGTTGCACAGTATTTTTGCAGTTTTCCCATGCTTTTTCCATGGTTATACTATGTATATACCATAGTTTACCATTGTTCGCCATGTTTTGAATATGCTTTACCATACCTCTGTGGGCTTTACGTTGCTTATTATTATTATTATTATTATTATTATTATTATTATTATTATTATTATTATTATTATTATTATTTAGCAGACGCCTTTATCCAAGGCGACTTACAGAGACTAGGGTGTGTGAACTATGCATCAGCTGCAGAGTCACTTACAACTACGTCTCACCCGAAAGACGGAGCACAAGGAGGTCAAGGTCACACAGTGAGTCAGTGAGTGAGCTGGAATTTGAACCAGGGACCTCCTGGTTACAAGCCCTTTTATTTAACCTTTAAATTCCAGACCACACAGCCTCCTGCCTACCTATGTTCTACCATGCTTTCACCGTGCTTTATTACACTTTGCTGTGCTTTTACTATCGGAACATTTTATAAGGGCACACATTGAAACATGGTCTATTTCATATGTAAAATACACACAGCACCCTTTGTGAACAATACGTAGCATGCAATAAAATTGGAAATCTAAGAAATTCTAGTCTGGGAAACTCTACAAACCACAAACCAATGAGTCTTTCTCCCCAGACTTTGTCTCCTTTTCTACCTCAATCTGACACACAGCCAAAGGACTTTTGAGTCCCACGCAGAATATGCCAGCAATTACTTAAATGATGAGTTTTATGAGCAGGGGACCTTGACTGTACACAGCTGTAGGAATCTGTTTACTCGTTGGACCCCTGTGTATCCAATCACAATGCAAGGAGCTTCCAGGTGCATGCTTTCATCTTGTGTGCCCACCTATAGCCATCTGCTTACGTAACTAATAACACAAACAAACACAATACAAAGATGGCAGTGCTCTGAGTGTGAAAATAAAGCACTCTATGACCCTTAAGTCCACCCCTGCTGGATTCTGTACACTTAGCTAGGAGAGAAGGTCCTGTCCTGCTGCCTCCTTTTACCACTGGAGAGGGTGGAGTTATTATTTTTTTCTTCTTCTTCTGCAAAACAGTCCCATTCACTGTAAGTGACTCTAGGTGCCCCATGTTTACAGATGCCAATATGTGGTGACTCCCTGTAACTGGGGTTTTGTGTGTGGGTAGTCACTTAATAATCATTCATAAGGCAGGCACAGAGCATTGGGTGTTGACACACCGCACAGCGGCACAGATTTAATCACAACAAAGTTGCTGCCACTAGGGCCCCAGCAATGGAAGCCTTAGTGTCACATTTAATAAAGAAAACAGAACAAAGCTAAAAAACTAAAGTTTGCCACACAAGGTGAATAGCCTCATTAAAAGAGACGTCCCGCTCCAGGAACCTACTACACTACGAAACCCTCTCTATACTGGTTGGGATCAACATCCCCCAAACCAGGGCTCTTCAGCTAGTTTTTAAGGGGGTCAGATTGGAAAAAGTAGGCTGGCCAGAAGTATTTTATTCTGCACATTTTTAAGCAATATAACAAATATGATATAACGTAATGTTAGTATCTTGAACAAGTCTTACAAATGTTACCATATGAACAGTACTTTAATAATAGAACAATGTGAACATTTAACAGAGTATCATTACAAACATTTTAAAATGTATGTGACATATCAATAGTATCAACTGTTATATTATAATACAGTCAGCACTCCGCTATCCCTTACCCAGCTACACGTCAGTCGCGTTTTACCACACTTGTGTTAAGCATAAAATCAATCCGCATTATATATATATATATATATATATATATATATATATATATATATATATATATATATATATATATATATATATATATATATATGTGTGTGTGTGTGTGTGTGTAACAACTGAATGCACTTACCAGTTTTCCGATACAAAGCCCACCTCTTCAGTGTTATATAATTTATCTGAATATCCGTCACAGGCTGGTTTTTTAATATTGTTTTTCATATATATATATATATATATATATATATATATATATATATATATATATATATATATATATATATATATATATATATATATATAATTCTCTCTAATGCCAAATCAGTCTGTCTTATATTGTGCAGTAACACAGCGCTTCCTCCAGTTTCACCTGACGAAAATGCAGCCAAAACAAAGCGAACAAAACAAGCTTGGGTAATGTAACAGTTAATCATTAAACAGTTTTTGATACTGCGATGTTTTTTTTTTTTTAAATCTGTGATCTTTTGTTGCTTTTGTGCATTTTCATTTGCAAGTGAACTCTGACATTAGGGCCTTATTGAGCACTATATTCTGCAGTTTTGAATACTGACTTTGGATACTGGTTTAATTATTATTTTTTTTTTTTTTAAATCTTTTGGTTTTGATAAATTGCATTGCCTTTTACGTTTTACGCAGTTCTGTGCATGGATAACATTTAGATTTCATTTTTCTGTTAGGTCGTCAATGGGAAATGTTACATACCGCCTCAATACGTACCGGATTTAAATGTATGTACTATAATACAGTTAACGTGTCGTCTCTTTCATTTTGGCAAGTGAAATTTTCAGAATCATATCGTTCTTAATTAAAATACTACTTCTGTTAAAAAATATAGTACTGTATCAACAAAATCCATACAGTGCATCTAAATGGAAGCCTACTTATTTTAAAACACAGTCCTTTGAGATGTGTATTTTTGATATAGTCCGTTTTTCAGGGAACACAAAAAAAGAACAGAAGGGTTGGGTTTAACCGTCACTGAAGTCAAACTTTGATAGGGTCGGATATGTGAGTGCTGACTGTATATAGTATTATATATTATAATACAGTCTGAGAGCGTGAACTGTGCGACAAGGTAAGGATGTACACACAAAAATAATTTTCATCACACAATATGTGAGTGTGCCAGTTAAAATAAATAAACTTGTGTCTTTGTTTCTGTTCTGAAAACAAACAGATTCGCCCCACGGAAAGGGATAGCAGTCGCATGTGGGACATCGATGGAATCATCTTTCTAAATTTTGTTTAATTTCCCAAATAATGACATTTGATGTTTAGTACCGTTAAAAGTGCTCGTCGTATTGGTCACGTATGATATAATGACCATACAAAGACTTTACAGTCATTTTTTTTTTAAAATTAATGTATAATGAAAAAAAAAGTTCTCCTGTCCATACATTAACATTAGCATTCGAATACCTGATGTCAGTGCGAGAATACAATGCGAAAAACGACTAGTTTTTAATTTTTTAAAATTTTTTATTTTAGAGCAAATGAACGAAAGGAAGTACAGTACTGTATAAAGAACAAAAGAAAATACAAGCTTCTTGTTCATCATATACTCACAGCGGTTGAGTCGGGACTGTCTCTTTGTGTTACTCGAACCAAGATCCACTGAGCAGCAGCTCCCTTGCTTGTGTCTGACATTAATAGTATAACTTCTTTCCTTGAGCCAACTTCATCGCATTCTATTCCTTAACTAGTGACACACATTCATTGCACAATAAACACATTGGCTTTGCGTTAGGTCCAGTTGGAGCACAGACTAGCTAGAATAGAGAGAGACATGTTTATATTACTTTCAAAATAAGACAGATTTTTTAAAAATAGCAATACGAGTAAAAAAAAAAAAAAAATCACCCACAGAGAATACGCAAAGCAAAACTCGATGGAACTGGCTTGCGTGACTGGAAAGGGATGGCCTGACGCGAGTTTTTTTTTTTTAATAGAAATGTACCCCGTCCATAGGGATTGATGACATCTTTTATCTAAAGACCCTATACACAACATATTAACTTACAGTATCATATCCTTTTACAGACACGCGCTATGACCTGACATGTACACTAGAGGGCAGTGTTTTACAATATGCGCATCCGAATTGCAAATGAGTTGACTGGACTTTACAGGAGAAAGGTAAATGGATTTAGAAAACTTCACAAAGAACACATTTCACCCATGATTGCAAATGCCAGCTGTAATTTAAACTATTTTAGTTTAACAATAGTTGTACTTTCATACCACTGCTGAACAATGCTGCCGCATTGCTGGCATTAGCATAATGGGTTCTGAATTTAATGAACACATTATATTGCTGTCATTGCTGCTGAGATTCTGGGTTTGCAGCTCAAGGTTGAGTCTTGGGTCTTTTTATTTAGTCTGTAAGACACTGCTGTAAAGGGGGTAGTGCTAAAGAGTAGAGCAGATGATAAAAACTAAATAAACTTCCAAAACTACTGAACACTCAATAGTGCTGAATTCAGAGATACAATAGAGATACAAATGTATCCACTACCGTTCTGATTACACATATTTTTCATTGTCTTTAATTGTAACATTTAAACATGCAGGAAAGTGGTATACATTTGTCTGTTCAAAAAGAACTATTATAGAATCAGTTCTAGTTTGTATCACATATATGCTGCCTTTTTTATTGAGGAGTTCCATATCCATTGCAAGCACAATAACATACCTGAAGGTGTGAGTAGCACTGACACAATCCACTTCTCAGGTAGATGAGAGTCCAACCCACTCATCCTACTGCTGCCTGTGTTGCAGTCTATGTGGAACCACTTTGACCCTGGTGAGACCCTGTAAAGCGTGCAGAGGGAAGTTGTGAACATCCTGTATTTACTTGCATAGTCTATGGTTTTACCTTTTTGTAAAGCCATGACATTTTTTTAAACTTCATTAGCACTTTAAAGATTAATACAGTATATAATCTGTGTCTATAATGAATTATCTTTCGTAAATACATTTAACAAAAGAGGTTATGTTGTTATGGGGTCTCGTTTGCCCAAACCAAACTGATAATGGTGAAGGATACAAACCCCCATTCTCCATGTTTAAAATATGCAAATACACAAATATACTTTTGTATGTATTTTTCAAATCCCTGTGATGGAGCTTATCTTCCTCATTGTTTCATTGTGGAACAGTGCTGTTAGCATTGATAAGAGCCACATTTATCCTGGTAACAATTGATAAGAGCCACATTTATCCTGGTAACAATTGATAAGAGCCACATTTATCCTGGTAACAATTGTGTGGACGTTAAACAGTGATGAGTACCTGATATTTTAGGAAGAAAATGCCCCATTTTACTGAAGGGCATTACAGTGTGGAGAAACTAAACACTGTAATAAATGAAGCATGCGTTTTATTCTGAAATATCAGATGACTGTGGATGATGGCTTTCAGTATTTTCAGTAGTTTCATATCATGTTGGTAAGCAACGTGCTTGATAATTAAGAGAATTAGAGAAAAATAGTGAAATGCATGAAAAAAAACCCTAGGTATGTAAAGAACAACCCTGAATAAATTCTTCTTTTAAAACACTTGTTTACTCTGGTAGAGTTTTTACTTAACGCTGCTAAGGAGAAAGTCACACTCAAAACAGCCGAAGTGTACACACAAAGAATTCACAAAGTCAAGTCTGTTTTTTCATAGCATGTATCTCGAGTCAAAGGGTCCTGAAACTATCGCTGAGGCAGGACTCCTTTCAATAGTCAGCTTCTTGTGAAGACCAGGAAACAAGCTTAACAACTGAAACAACTTCACACCATGAATACATACTACCAGGCCTTGCTATACACCTGTGGGAAATGTAAAGCGAAACGAAAGGAAAATAAAAAAGGACAGTGTAGCACTGAATACATTTGAACAGTATTTCCAGATATTCTTCAATTGTTGAAGCATTAAAAATGTCTCTAAACACTTGGAATTACTGGTCCTTTTTAGCATTTACTTTAAACTGATTGAGGTAGAGCCTAAAGATGCCATATTAAATTGTTTGTTTCTCATTTTTTGCCTCAGTTTTCATTTGAAATTGAAATTTCATTCAAGAAAAGGTCAATTCTCTACATACCTATAGTTTTAGAAGTGGAGATAGGAGAACAGCACAGTGCGCTTGTTTATGAATTCATAATTACCTTCTTTTTTTATCAGTGATGCGAATGTGACATCTACAAACCTGAAAGTCTGAATTAATTGCTAATCGGGCAGCTCCTTTACCCTGTTCCACCTGGAAAGGTTACCAGACAATTACAAGTCAATGCTATGCAAGGACAAAAATAAAGTCTAGTTTTTTTAAATGGCCTGTGAACATTTTCTGCATTGCACTTTAGCCTTACAATATTCTGGTGTATTTTTCTAAAAAAAAAAAAACCAAGCTGAAAAATAAACAGAGATTAAAACCTGTTATAAATAGTAAAAAAAAACAAAAAAACGGTTTGTATAGCAGACAAATGGGTAGTACTTAAAATGCTGATGAAGTGATCTGAATGCACGATGGCTCCTGAATTCACAATAAGGGTGTGCATGAAGCAGAAGCATAACCAAGGTTAATATATGTTGGATGACAATTCCATGGGATCTTCAATTTACACAAAGCAGACACTAAGTAACTTACTGTCCAACAAATAATAGAGAGGTGCACCTCCACTCTAGAATGGAACACAATCAGCTAACACATATTGCTCATCTAAAAGATCTTCTGCACTGTACGTCTTTCTGTTAGATATTCTTGTAAGGAATATTGCTTTACCTAATGAGAAAACCTTGGAGCACATTGACCTTACTTGCCCATAAAACTGATTCCTATAGCAGTTTGGGAGATTACATTTTTAATGCTTATTATTGCTAATTCATTGTAGCACATTCTGTTCCTGAGCATGAACAGAAGAAATGGTTGAAAAGTCACACTCTAAAGAATTCAAGTCAAAATGAAGGATATAGTGACCTGTTAACAAGCACTCAAAGATAGATACCTTTGGAAGGGCAATACTTTTCTTCATTTTTCTATTATCAGGCATTATGTCAAAATTACCTTCAGCTCCCCACGAACAGTTTAGAAAATAGAATCAATGTACTACAGCCTAACTATGCTTGGTGGATCCATTGAGATGCAACATCTTGCATACAGGGGTGTGGGGAGGATAAAGATTCCCCATCCATGGGGGTCCCCGCGTGGCTCGCCTGGTAAAAGCATGGCTGCGTGCTGTGCAGGGTGAGACATACAGTCAGAGGAGTGCAGGGGAGGCAGGGGAGCGTCGTCGGGCCTCGCTGGGAATTCCCGAGTGAGAATCGCATTGGCCTTGGCACTCCCATGGACCTTATCCTCCAGAGGCCTGTAGCTCGCTGACATCCGCACTCGAGTTCCTGGGTGTAGATGAGGAAGCTGGCTCAGTCGTGGGTTCACTGGAGCTACGTGGGGAATTGCTGCGGTGAGGGGAAAACATAATTGGACATACTAAATTGGGGATAAAATAATTGGGCACTCTAAATATATATATATTTTTTCCATCCACATAGTTATGCGGTCCAACCTTTCTCAGCATCTGAGAGCTTTCAGGATCAGACCACAATGATAGGCTGCACCTGTTTTAAAGCTTCTCTCATATCTCAATGTTACTTCTTCTACGCCTTCTTAATCAGCTGTGTGAAAAGATCAGAACAATGCAGCCATATTTCTAATTACTTTTAACTCTGGGGGCTTACCTGTAGATTCTATAAATGTGACTTGTCCACTGCTGGAAGTTCAAACTCAGGATTGATATAATTACAGCTTTCTGAATTGATTAACATTAAAACATATCTTAATTGCTCTTTGTGTTCTGCACTGAGCACTTATTTACTGCTAGCCACCTAGTTAGTGCTATTGCATTTTGTTCTACATCCATAGCAATTTGCCATTTGATAGGATCAGTGAATTTGGCAGCGACCGTGACTCAGGGCTGAAATTTCATTCCTGGTTGCAGAGAGCTGAAGTGTTTAGCGGAGCATTGCAGAGGCAGTTAGCTGCAGATCTGACCAAATCAAAACAGACAGCAATAACAAAAGAGGGGAGGAGTGGTGGACAGGAACTAGCACTGGTGCTGGTCTGCCGCTGGTCTGCTTCAGTGAATCCATGCATGCAAAGCTTCACTGGCAAGCTGTCAGTTACATGCCATTTGCACAACCAGCCATTTATCCAATGTAAAGAGTGAATGAAAGCACATTTCCTTTCACAATTGATTTCACTGTATTGTGTTTGATAACAAAATTTAGACAACCAGAACTAATTCACCCTACAGCTATGGTCAAAGGTTTTGCATCTAACTGCAGAATTAACTAATTTTGCTTCATAAACAATTGAAACCTAGTGAATAATGTTCAGTTAACATATTGAATTACATACTGCTTTGTAGGTTTCTATATATTTAATGAAAAACTGACAAAAAATGAAACATGTGACATTTCGAAATCTAATATGAAATACTGTACTAGTATTATGGCTTCCGGCAGACTCTTGCAATATAATTTTGTAGTTTCTTTGATTACATGATGTTAAATAAAGGATCTAAATTATATTCATATAGTTTTTTTAATAATGTCTCAATCATAAAATTATAGGTGATTCCCAACTTTTGGCCATAGCTGTATGTAAGCATTGTAAAAAAAATAAATAAATAACGAGGTGTGGTAAAGCATATTAATAAACATGGCAAATCAGGGTAAACTGTGGTAAATCCATAGTAAAATCATGGTAAAGCTGCAAAAATACCATGCAAAAATACTGTGGGGCATTTTTTTTGAGCTTGTTGAGTAGCCTCTACTCATCATAACTTCCCCATACATAGAAGAGTGTAAAATGCTCCTATTTCCATCTGCTAAGCTAATCACTATATAAAGATTCCAGACACACTTCTAGATTCCAACAGAGATATCTGCCAATTATAGCTCATCACCAGTGCATTGTAACGATCACCATGAGTTAATAAAACCCAAATCAAAGTTAATATTAGAACTTCAATTGCCGTAATGTCCCCAGGCGGAATAATATAATGGATGAAATTATTCATTTTTAAAAATGGAAATTATGCATCACTTATGCTCAGGCAACAAAGTGTGTCAAATAGGTTATAGCCTTTAAAGACCAGGAAGCAGAAATAGTATCTCTGTGGCATTTATTAGGACTAAGAGTGAAGAAAATGTTCTGGGTTTTTTTTAGATTAACTAGAAACATAATCCTAATTGTAACATAACTTAAAAAGAAGAATATATACAGTACAACACAGACTATAATCATTACAGCACAGACTAGAGACATTACAACACAGACTACAGTCATTACAGCACAGACTTGAGTCCCTACAGCACAGACTAGAGACATTACAACACAGACTACAGTCATTACAGCACAGACTAGAGTCCCTACAGCACAGACTAGAGACATTACAACACAGACTACAGTCATTACAACACAGACTACAGTCATTACAGCACAGACTAGAGTCCCTACAGCACAGACTAGAGTCATTACAGCACAGCCTAGAGTCCCTACAGCACAGGCTGGAGTCATTACAGCACAGACTAGAGTCATTACAGCACAGACTAGAGTCATTACAGCACAGACTGGAGTCATTACAGCACAGACTGGAGTCATTACAGCACAGACTAGAGTCGTTACAGCACAGACTGGAGTCGTTACAACACAGACTAGAGTCATTACAGCACAGACTAGAGTCATTACAGCACAGACTAGAGTCATTACAGCACAGACTGGAGTCATTACAGCACAGACTGGAGTCATCTGAGTCATATCTACAGCTCTGGTCAAACGCTTTGCATCACCTAGAATTTTAGGATTGAGACATAAAAATAAAAAAGTCTACCAGAAATCATATTAGTAGTACAGTATTTCATGTTAGATTTAGAAATGTCACATTATTTCAATTTTTGTCAGTTTTTCGTTAAGTATATGGAAAACTACAAAGCGGTATGTAATTCAATATGTTAAAGTAACATTATTCAGCAGGTTTCATTCAACTTTATGAAGCAAAATGAGTTAATTCTATAGGGTGATGGAAAACCTTTGTCCAGAGCTGTATTGGTTAGTTGCTGTATATATATATATATACAGTACTGTGCAAAAGTTTTAGGCAGGTGTGAAAAAATGCTGTAAAGTAAGAATGCTTTCAAAAATAGACATGTTAATAGATTATATTTATCAATTAACTAAATGCAAAGTGAGTGAACAGAAGAAAAATCTAAATCAAATCCATATTTGGTGTGACCACCCTTTGCCTTCAAAACAGCATCAAGCATCAATTCTTCTAGGTACACTTGCACACAGATTTTGAAGGAACTCGGCAGGTAGGTTGGCCCAAACATCTTGGAGAACTAACCACAGTTCTTCTGTGGATTTAGGCAGCCTCAGTTGCTTCTCTCTCTTCATGTAATTCCAGACAGACTCGATGATGTTAAGATCAGGACTCTGTGGGGGCCATACCATCACTTCCAGGACTCCTTGTTCTTCTTTACGCTGAAGATAGTTCTTAATGACTTTCAGCTGTATGTTTGGGGTCGTTGTCATGCTGCAGAATAAATTTGGGGCCAATCAGATGCCTCCCTGATGGTATTGCATGATGGATAAGTATCTGCCTGTACTTCTCAGCATTGAGGAGACCATTAATTCTGACCAAATCCCCAACTCCATTTGCAGAAATGCAGCCCCAAACTTGCAAGGAACCTCCACCATGCTTCACTGTTGCCTGCAGACACTCATTCGTGTACGCTGTCCAGCCCTTCGGCGAACAAACTGCCTTCTGCTACAGCCAAATATTTCAAATTTTGACTCATCAGTCCAGAGCACCTGCTGCCATTTTTCTGCACCCCAGTGTCCTGTGTTTTCGTGCATAGTTGAGTCGCTTGGCCTTGTTTCCACGTCGGAGGTATGGCTTTTTGGCCACAAGTCTTCCATGAAGGCCACTTCTGACCAGACTTCTCCGGACAGTAGATGGGTGTACCAGGGTCCGACTGTTTTCTGCCAGTTCTGAGCTGATGGCACAGCTGGACATCTTCCGATTGCGAAGGGAAGTAAGCATGATGTGTCTTTCATCTGCTGCAGTAAGTTTCCTTGGCCAACCACTGCGTCTACGGTCCTCAACGTTGCCCGTTTCTTTGTGCTTCTTCAAAAGAGCTTCGACAGCACATCTGGAAACCCCTGTCTGCCTTGAATCTGCCTGGGAGAGACCTTGCTGATGCAGTATAACTACCTTGGGTCTTGTTGCTGTGCTCAGTCTTGCCATGGTGTATGACTTTTGACAGTAAACTGTCTTCAGCAACCTCACCTTGTTAGCTGAGTTTGGCTGTTCCTCACCCAGTTTTATTCCTCCTACACAGCTGTTTCTGTTTCAGTTAATGATTGTGTTTCAACCTACATATTGAATTGATGATCATTAGCACCTGTTTGGTATAATTGTTTAATCATACACCTGACTATATGCCTACAAAATCCCCTGACTTTGTGCAAGTGTACCTAGAAGAATTGATGCTGTTTTGAAGGCAAAGGGTTGTCACACCAAATATGGATTTGATTTAGATTTTTCTTCTGTTCACTAACTTTGCATTGAGTTAATTGATAAATATAATCTATTAACATGTCTATTTTTGAAAGCATTCTTACTTTACAGCATTTTTTCACACCTGCCTAAAACTTTTGCACAGTACTGTATATATATATATACAGCTCTGGAAAAATTAAGAGACCACTGCAAAATTATCAGTTTCTCTGGTTTTACTATTTATAGGTATGTGTTTGGGTAAAATGAACATTTTTGTTTTATTCTATAAACTACTGACAACATTTCTCCCAAATTCCAAATAAAAATATTGTCATTTAGAGCATTTATTTGCAGAAAATGACAACTGGTCAAAATAACAAAAAGATGCAGTGTTGTCAGACCTCGAATAATGCAAAGAAAATAAGTTCATATTCATTTTTAAACAACACAATACTAATGTTTTAACTTAGGAAGAGTTCAGAAATCAATATTTGGTGGAATAACCCTGATTTTTAAGCACAGCTTTCATGCGTCTTGGCATGCTCGCCACCAGTCTTTCACATTGATGTTGGGTGACTTTATGCCACTCCTGGCGAAAAAATTCAAGCAGCTCGGCTTTGTTTGATGGCTTGTGACCATCCATCTTCCTCTTGATCACATTCCAGAGGTTTTCAATGGGGTTCAGGTGTGGAGATTGGGCTGGCCATTACAGGGTCTTGATCTGGTGGTCCTCCATCCACACCTTGATTGACCTGGCTGTGTGGCATGGAGCATTGTCCTGCTGGAAAAACCAATCCTCAGAGTTGGGGAACATTGTCAGAGCAGAAGGAAGCAAGTTTTCTTCTAGGACAACCTTGTACTTGGCTTGATTCATGCCAAAGCTGCCCGATTCCAGCCTTGCTGAAGCACCCCCAGATCATCACCGATCCTCCACCACATTTCACAGTGGGTGCGAGACACTGTGGCTTGTAGGCCTCTCCAGGTCTCCGTCTAACCATTAGACGACCAGGTGTTGGGCAAAGCTGAAAATTTGACTCATCTGGGGGTGCTTCAGCAAGGCTGGAATCGGGCAGATTTGTTTTTGTGAAGGACACATGAATCAAGCCAAGTACAAGGTTGTCCTGGAAGAAAACTTGCTTCCTTCTGCTCTGACAATGTTCCCCAACTCTGAGGATTGCTTTTTCCAGCAGGACAATGCTCCATGCCACACAGCCAGGTCAATCAAGGTGTGGATGGAAGACCACCAGATCAAGACCCTGTCATGGCCAGCCCAATCTCCAGACCTGAACCCCATTGAAAACCTCTGGAATGTGATCAAGAGGAAGATGGATGGTCACAAGCCATCAAACAAAGCCGAGCTGCTTGATTTTTTCACCAGGAGTGGCATAAAGTCACCCAACATCAATGTGAAAGACTGGTGGAGAGCATGCCAAGACGATGAAAGCTGTGCTTGAAAATCAGGGTTATTCCACCAAATATTGATTTCTGAACTCTTCCTAAGTTAAAACATTAGTATTGTGTTGTTTAAAATGAATATGAACTTATTTTCTTTGCACTATTCGAGGTCTGACAACACTGCATCTTTTTGTTATTTTGACCAGTTGTCATTTTCTGCAAATAAATGCTCTAAATGACAATATTTTTATTTGGAATTTGGGAGAAATGTTGTCAGTAGTTTATAGAATAAAACAAAATGTTCATTTTACACATACCTATAAATAGTAAAACCAGAGAAACTGATAATTTTGCAGTGGTCTCTTAATTTTTCCAGAGCTGTATAATATATATATATATATATATATATATATATATATATATATATATATATATATATATATATATATACATACATACATACAGCAACTAACCAAACATAGACTTCATTGTCTAAAAGAACAGTGCCTGAAGAAAGGAAGCAATGAATGCACAATGACAAAAAAACTCTATGATGTGTAACAAATGTTTAACTAAGTATGGCATATTTGTCAAACACTTAACAAGTAAGGCCAGGGCACATTCCGAAACTACTTGAAATATCCAATTTTCTACTGGTTGAATCTATTAAGGCAATAGGAAATAATACTTTGGTCCCTCAGCAATTTATATCAGACTTGTTTATACCATATAAGACAATTTGGGGAGCTTTATGTGCTTAAATTGGAGTAATTATACCAAATATACTGGCTGGCTCGGAGCAGAGCAATCTGCTCAGTGAAACAGCTGAAACTCTTCTTTTGCTGGCTAGCGTTTGTATCATGTTTTTCCTCTCATGAGCTGGCCGTTAGGTAATTGAAATGAATGTTGCATTGAACTGAGAAGCGTAGAATAAATATAAAATGTCAGATATACAGTAAATAAAAATACAATCTATATTAGATGCATTTCATTTAGTGTCCAATTGTAATTTTTCCCCTGATAGTCTCCCGATTTGGAATGCCCAGTCGTTTTTCTCTTCACTGCAGCAATTCCTCGCATGGCTCAGGAGACCAGTGATTCAGTGGGTGTCCTCCGATCCCACAACCAAGCCAGCTTCCTTTTTCACCCAGGACCTCAAGAGCGGATGTCAGCGAGCTACCGACCTCTGGAGGACAAAGGCCAGCCCCGCAGGTGTCCGCTCTGAGCTCACTGGGTGCCTGGCCAGCAGGGTTCGCTGCAGAGCGATGAGGAGTAACAGTCCCGGCTGGTTTTACCTCCCTAACCCACGGGAGCGCCTGGGGCCAATGTGATTCTCCCTTCGGAGTCCCCAGTGAAGACTGGCCTACTTCACACAGCCAGGATGTGAACCTGTGCTGTGCAACTCACCCTGCGCACCACGTGGCTGCGCTTCTACCAGGTGAGCCCCTCGGGGACCCATATATAAGATGCTTTTTGGCCTTGTTAAAAAGCACAGGAAGATATTAAAAATAATTATATTTGCATTATACCAATCAAACATATATTTACTGTATGTTAGCAGCTGTAAATAGTAAAAGTAATAAAAGAATAATAATTTAAAATAAGTGTGTCTCCATGTTCTATGGAGGTCTAAAAATGTTGAATGCATTTCATTAGGCAATTATGTTTATGTTTGGGTTGATAGCCGCCCCACGCTATACAGTAAAATGTCACTATATTTGCGTGGCATTTGAATAACTTTTTATCTTCGATCCGTGAAGTTCCTGCAAGGCTTTCTCAAACAGCAGAGGCATCAAGGAAGCTGTCACTATGCAAGATAAAGCAACCCGTGTGTTCCAGCATTTCCCCTGTAAATGTGGTGAAATGATGACATTAAGATTAGTATCAGAAAACCGTCAGCCTGGCCCCTCACTCCAATGAAAAGGGTAAATGAATAAATAAAATAAGGATGAGCTCATTATATGATAGCACACACACAAATCACTTTAATCGTTTTGAGCAAAGCTATTAGATGGATTATTTAGAACTGGAACTCCATAAACGCACCTTGAAGGTTGCTTCAAGGTTGGACATGAGTAGAGTGGAATACAAGCTCAATTGAGAGACATCTTCCGAAGTTTTCATTGAAACTGAATATTGAGTCCCAGTACTTTATCCTTTTTTCTTTTTACTATATCTTTTGGTTCTTTGCAGGTATTTCAAATACAACACTATACAATTAGAAATGACTGCTGGTTACGGTTTCTCATTCACTTCCTGTGCTATCTAGCTGTTTTTTTTTTGTCCAATGGTGTCACTGCAATCAGACAAACTTGTGAAGTGAATTGATCTTCTATTTGATCTGAAGCTGAAACTTATAAAATATTTTCATCCTGAATAAAGAACTAAATGATGATGATTATCACAATCCAATAAGCACCTTTGATACGGTAGCACACACTAATAGGAAGTAGGACATTTATTTTACCCTTTACAGCATGAACAGTAAACGAAGATGATTGCTTCTCATCATCTGTTATATCTTCAGCATATTACATTGAATTATCCAACCCCATTTTGATAAAAGTAAACCAGGGGTGCAAATTATTTTGAAATCAAACCCCGTTCTAATCAAGCACCCCTGCCCCCCCGCCATAGCACCAAATTTGCCCCCCTGCTATACCAATGCCCCTCCAACATGAGTCATGGGTAGTCCAAAATAATTCTAGCAGTAAAGGGTCAAAGCTTTTGTTTACACAAAAAAAGCCAGCCAATGTTACAGAATATAAATTACTATCATTATTTCCTATATTAAAGATTGGACACTAAAATGTGTATTTGCTTTTGTTAATGGTATTTTTTATAACAACTGTGTATATATTAAATGATAAATATCTAAGATGCCACCTACCCACCCCTCTCCTGCCAAACAAAAATACAATATCACTGTATTTACTGCATTGTAATACTCTTTTTGTTTTGTTTAGTGCTTAATTTGCCTTGAGTGCAGAAGTCAGTGACCTATGGGAGTCTTGGAGGAATAAAAGTAGCCATTTTCCTTCAAAAATCATCACAGCGAATAGCTTTCACAGCAAAAAGATCTGAAATGTTCTTAACAGGCTGTGGCAAAGTGCCCTCCCCTGTGTATTATATGTTACGTGTTGTGTGTAAATGTTGGTGTATAGTCATCGGTACACGGATATAAACGGGTCTGTGTTTCACTTGTGATTTAAAAATGTAGATTTATATTTAGGCACGGAGGGCACAAATCACTTCACGTGCTAGTTAAAATGTAATGTGTGGTCACGGAGTGCACTTAATTAATTCACGCAGTTGTACCGAGATTCCAATTGAATGATTGACTAGCAATCGAGTCTCGGTACAACTGCATAAAACAGCATGTTTTCACTCACTCGGGGTTGGGTGTTTGTGAGTGGAGAACGGGTGAGAGAGAGAGAGAGAGATAGGAAATATATAGAACAATTGCTATCGCGTGCTGGTAGGACCAGCACGGTACTTGTTTTATTATTTACTCACCGTGTTTGTGTGTCTGTCCGTCCACCGCTTGTTTAGTGTTAGTTCGTTTTGTTTATGTCTGTTTATTTTGGCGAAAGTGCCGTGGTCCTGTTTTTGTGTGTTTGTTGTTACAACCGCTTATTTTTCTGTTCTGTTTATTCATTAAATGCTGAGCTTAAAGCATTCGCCAGCTTCACCAAACTCCTCTCTGTTGTTTTGTTCCTGCTTCTGACGTGACGTCACCGCCAGTCGCCTTTGTGACACGGGCCCATAGAAAAATGGATGCCAGTACATAACAGGATGCACAAGGGCATTGATGAGTTTGCTTTTTGACAAGGCCAGGTAACAACCAGTAATAATGGAACACGAATCCTGTGAATCATCCCTTTTGATGGCTTTATGAAACAGCAAACAGTTACTGTTTTTACAGAGGTGTGTGTGCTTAAACTTCTTAGATGGAAAAGCTTCAATAGATCTGAAGTTTATTGAAGACCAACTTATTGACATCCACTTGGCTTCCTGTTAGAATTGAGAATTGATTTTAAAAGTCTTCTCTTGATGTACGAGACAGCTCAGGGAACTGAACTATCATGCTTGGTTCTCATCTGCTGCAAAATGATGCTCCTTTTCACACCCTTTGACCCTCTGCTGCTGCCCTTCTCTTCCTTCAATACCACAGAAATGTTTGGCAAATACCATTGGGAAACCATTATACTGAAGTAACACCAAAGAAACCCCAGCAGAATCATGAACAAACCACTTCATTACAAATACTGCAAAGTATGGCAGGGCTTAGAAGACTGTAATCAGACCATTTCAATGGTTGATAATGATCTGCTGGTAGATTAGAAGATGCCTTCTTCATCTATACAAATGGCATGATGATCCTTGATAATGTCCCATTAAATAAACTGATAGAATTATAGAAAGAAAAAAGCGAAATGGGTGTTATGGTTAGTTTTCTCTCTTTATTGGGCATTTAGCAGTGTGATTAAGAATGCAGGCAGTTTTCTTCTTTTATCATCTCCAAGTAAAGATACCACAGCATGACACTGACATTTTGCACCAACAATGTCTTAATGCATTAATGATTGGTCAGTTTGCTCTTGCTGAAGCAATAAAGGTCACTCTGTTGAGGAAATGTGCCACCATGCCTAATTTGCCTGTGAAGTAAACCAACGTCGGTCTTAATCCCGAGCGAGGGACTGAGCGAGACATGCATAACTGTGCTGTCTCAAGGGAACTTTGTCACTAATTATCCTGTCAAGGTGCACAGCTTTGATAAGAGCTAGCAGTTGCTTCAGCAATCTTGACGGTTTATATTACGTGTTTCATGTCCAAATGGGAAACATCACAGCAGGTTTAATTAGTGATGCAGTGGACATGTGAATGAGGAGTTATTGGTGAGGAGGAAGGGCTCAGTCTGACGCCACTAGAAGCATGTAGTTAATAAGAGATTGAGTCATCCAAAGGAAGAGTATGCAAATGTATTAACTCACTGTTTATCTTTGAGTTAGCTAGAACATGATAATCTAAGGTTGCCAAATCTTTATTGAACCTTTAATTTTAAAACTGATTTCACTTCATTTGTGATACTATAATATTTAAAGCTGAGGGAACACAAAGCCACTGTGGTTTGGAACTTGGTTTCAGGAGACTAAGTTTCAGACCACTGCATGGCACACCAGGGAAGACTTGAAGTTGAAGTTTGATAAAGCAAAGCTGCCTTAATTTGTGATTCTGTGTTTTCTTGCCATAAGAGCACTAACCATTCTAATTATATTATTTTGATGTCCAAAAAACTTTCTCTATAGTATTTTTCACTTTCTGCTGTTTACCAAAAAGCTCTCTCTAAATGCGGCATGTCACTGAATTCTTTTATACCTGCTGCCACAGTGCTGAAAAATTAAAAGGACCAGCAGGCCAGGTCTGAATTGATCTGAATTGGAGGCAGTGCTTTCAGCTAATTGCCTTCCAGAAGGTCCGAGTGACCGGCTGCTTTTTGTTTTTTGTATATATATAAAGCTACCTTTTTTGTCTATTATAGAGGATCAATAATCAATACAATCATGACTATCTGGTACTACTTTTTTTAACCGGTTATGTTGTGCGCAATCATTCTTTTATACCCCACTGCCAGAGAAATCTGCCTTCTCAACAGTTGGCTGGTAAATGGGGAATCTTTATATAGATTTTAAAACATAAATTTGAGCGGTCATTTTTCAAGGAACTCAGAAACAACAACAGAAAACGAGAACACTCACGAAAAGGATATTAAAAATATCAGAAATAAAATCTTTTGGAAATGTAGATTATATAAATTTTAATATACATCCATATATATGCAAGCATGTCTCTTTATTCTATTTACTAAAGAGGCCAGTATTATTACTGTATGATGTTGAATGGCCTGCATTTTAAACCAATTATTAAAAAAAAAGTTTCTTACGCTACCATGGAGATCTTGTTTGACACAACAGTAAACAGAGATATTTCAAGGTCAATTACATCTTGTGCTCTAGAATGGATATAAATATTAAGAGAATATCAACTGGCTGGTTCATTTTTTGGTTGAAATTTCACTGAAGTACATCTGTTCAATCAATCGCTTTCTTACGGTTTGAAGGTTTGAAATATTTGTAATTAAAAGAAAAAAATTGTTATGACAAAAACATTATGCTTAACTATGAACTAACCAGCAATATTATTCCCTCTGTTTGAGCCAGCAATGGATACACTATTTGAGTATGTATGTACTAGCATCTACAACACATCTATAACACAACTGAAGCCAGCATCACTTCGACTTGGATTACATTTTAAAGGGACTATTTCTGGGGTTTTTTTTAGGTAACATGCTGGTTACAGTCTTTGTTTTTAACAACACATTCATGATGATTATAAAATGACCCTCAGCACTGGATCTGAAAAGGTTAAAGTCGCTAGGTGGATGGTGACACCGTACTTACAATGTAGGTCCAAGCCTTTAGAGACTAATAGAACTTCAGACAAGCTGACTGTAAAGGTTTTTGATCGAAATTAAAATAAATCTGCATTCATAATTAGATTCTGGTGGAGAAAGAATGTGGCAATATTGATTATAATAGCAAGGCACTTAAGTTAACAAGTTTGTTAGTGCCTAACACAATTTCCTCACAGTCAGGTGGCAGGGTTGAACCCTGTTGGTTGATAATCTGGCTATTTCTTTGCCAACTGCACCATAACTAGTCAATTCAAACCACTTATTTACCGATACTTGAACTAAAACAGAAAATGCAAAACCTGCTTGAATAAAGTACCATTTTTACACCAAGTGAAAGGAATCGCAATTCAGTATATGAACATTAATTAAAATTTCCCCAAGAGCAATTTTCAGAAAAATAAATCAGAACATAGTTTTATGAAAACACACACTTTTTGGTTTATCCAATAATAATAATAAAAAAAATCATATATATATACTGTATATATATATTTTTTGAGTCTGCTCTAAATATTTTTCAGCTACTGGTCATTTACACCAGTCCTTTTGTATTTTGTATTTATTTATTTTTTTGTTAAAAGTTTCAGGTCTAACCATTATTTAATCAGGTTATTTTTAACATGGATGTACAGTATAAAACAGGAGAAATCTGGTTCTATTTGACCATTTTCTTATGCAATAAAACTCCACTAGAAGGTTTCAATTTTAATTAGAACATAATTTAATACACTTATTAAAAATTAAAGAAACTAGTGCTGATCTTGGTTAAGGAAAAAAAAAAAACTTTCTAGAAGACATTACTGAAGGCATTTACCAGGTTAATAACTTCATTTTGTGGGGTGAAAACTGAATACATTTGGAAGGTTAGAAGATGAGGTATAATTTGTTGACATGCTAGTAAAATCAGATACCCTATTGAGTTTCATCACTGCAATCTGCTAATGTTGTGTGCAGAACAATGCTGTGTATATCCAGACATGTGGAATGCGCTGCTTGAATAGGATGGTTCCCTGTCAAGTGCGTCAAATAATAACAAAAAGAGAGCTTTAATTAGAAATGACGGACAGCAGAAATAAGAAGATTACAATTAACCTGCATCAGATTAGTTTTATCTTGCAATAGATGAATGAAGCTCAGGGTGTGATGACATCACTTTCAACCACAAAACAGCCATTTATACACAAATAATGCAATTCAATTGTGTAGCCTTTATTATTTATTGAAGAAATGTAGAATTAAACAGAAATGCAATTAAGCATGCACCAGGCTTTCTTTGAAAATGTGGGTTTTATTTCAACTATACATATTTCATCTGGATTTGGAATAAAGACTTGTTTATCTTCCCAAGCACGCTTCTCTACTTACAGTGCGGTATTTGCACTAGTTTTAATATTTAGTGTATAATGGAACCACTGTAATCTTGCTTGGTGACATTTAGTCACCTTGTCATACTTTCAATTAATACCAATGTTGGCAGTCACTAATACAGCAACTGCTTGGGAGGAAATAACGCACAAATGTGATGCTGGCTTGCTCACCTGATGGAACTCTCCACCAAGTACGCAGGATGATCCTCCATTCCGCAGTGTCTGTAAATGGTTGCCACAGAAGTGTCTCATTTTTTTGGCAGTTGATTCAGATTGGAGAGTTTTAAACCTTTCCAAAACAGAAATAAATGCACCTACGATAAATTATATTTAAAGTGCTGCCACATACGGCTGCAAAAACTGGAGATATTTCATCCAGGAAGGTGACATTAAAAAAACAAAAAAAACATGGTGCTCTTAAGAAACAGCAAGAACATACTGTTTTCTTGCAAAGATAAAAGAGGGCTCTTATATGTCATTCTTGTGGACAGTCTTAAGTGTCTTTTTTAATATTGTAAAACTAATACTAAAGGCCTCAGAGTAAAGGGCATCTATTTTTATGTAAGCTCACAATTTATTGGCGAATTTGGAAATGCTGGCATTGTCAAGCTGCTCTCGGCAGCCACAGGGTACATTCATGTCTTCTCCAAGTCAGTAGAGCGCAGCTGCTCATTCATCTACTGTTGAGTTTCCCAGCTGCAGCTTGTCATCTTCTCAAACAGTAAACATTTAAAATGCACTCATGAGTACAGGTACCCTTATGAAGTTCGCGTTTACTGAAGTAATCATTTAAGCCTCTGGACACAAAACTATTTCAGATGCTGATGACATTTTGGGTTATTCATTTATAGGGGCCTTTAAATTTCAGCGTATTTGTTTAATACCCCGAAGATTTTTTTTTTTAAACTGATGTACTAAAATTTTAAAAAATATATAAACAAAATAAAGTTTAAGTTCACAATGATAAGGGGAGCTGTGAAAATAAAACTAAAGCTAACAGAGTAAAGCATGTCATTAGAAAAACATCTGCGGGTACACCTTTAAGGACCGAGTGTTATTTGACAAGAAAACAACGGTTTCCAACCCATCTCGAAGTGCTACACTAAACCAGCGTACATTTTCCCTCTATGTAAGCGAATAGTCTGATTTTGTTTTTTCAGTTTTAGTAGACTTTGTAAATGCCCGAGAGTTACCGGAGAGAAGAAACAACCCGGATAAAGATTAAAAAACAAACATGTTTTATTTACAGTTTCTTAATGCCACCGATTTTTTCCCACATCAATTGAAATGGCACGGGAGCTTTTAAGACATTCTGTAACGTTACAGGACATTTCTAATCAGGCGCCACAGAGAGCAACCACCGTTTTGCAGCCATTCCAGCACACTCACGAATTTGTCCAGTGAAATAAGCTGAACAAGTCCTGAGATTCAATGTCACATACAACTTTAACAGTCATAATTTGTTTGAAATGTATGCAGACCAGTGCGTCCCACATGTAAAACCTGTCTTTTGCACTGAACTGTGAGGATGGTGTGTTTGCCAGTTGGCTGTCAGTCAGCCCGTGATTTCTGGGTTGAGGGGGTCCTGAGCGAAACAGCAGCACTGAGCCGAATCTGACAGATACACAGGAAGGACTGAAAGAAGAAAAACTTGGAGCAAAATGCATATTTAAAAAAATTCCAAGGCAAATAAGAAGAGTCATACTTCATACAGTACCAAGATAGACAACGTGACGCTTTTATTGTTAATCTTAGACAGCAGAAAAAAGAGACTAGGTAAAGTCCGCAGAGCAACAGCGGTAGGAAAGGCCGAGATTCGAGAAGGGGGTAAAAAAAAAAAATCACAATAATACGATAATGAGTTAAAAGACTTAACTTTTTATATTATATTAACATTTATTTCTGCTTTCAATCGTTATTTATATTATTGTTCATAATAATAATAATGATTATTATTTTCGACGAAAGATTTGTAAAAGGTGTTCTGCAAGCTGGTGTGGTAAACTGAGGAGTTAAGCCAGGTGGGAGGGGGTTGACAGATTCAGTGTTTAATAAACACTGTTTACATTGTTTTAATTATGGTTTTACAACAAAAGCCTTTGAAACGACTAAAACTTACTTAGTTTCTGTTTGTGTTGCTTGGGCCCCCCTACACAGGACGAGATACAGAGAGGCGGGGAAATGTACTTCTGCTGCTGAAATGGTATCGTTATATAGCCTAGGCCTAATTATCATGTTGTAGAATAAGTCAAATATGAAAGTAAATAAACTAAACCCTAAAATGGTAAAACCATAGAGTTCAAGTTGACTGGAAAATGTTGTTTATACTTTCGTCCGATTCTGAGGCGCAGCCATGAGATCACGTGACCCAGCAGAACTCCCACGCTGAATGCTCCGGATCCAAATGGTTCGTACATTTATGATTTTTTTTTCTTCTTCTTCATATAATTTACGCTTTCACGTCCGATTTTCATATTCTAAATCATATTCGGTACTTGTTGTTCATTTCAATACACTACCAGGAAATATCTCTTGTTTATTGCACTGTGTTTTTGAGTTGTCAGGAATGAATTCCGTGTGTTGTATTTGCAAATACATTGGAGGGGAATATAGATTTATTGATTTTAAGTAAGTATTTTTTTTATTTGTTTTTAAACAGTTTTACGATATGTTACGCTTTTTTTATTTTTTGGGTATATTTTATAAAAGTTTGGAAACCTGTTGTAGTCTGTTTTGAGTCTGAGTTGTGACGGTTTGGGATTCTTTTATGTCTTCTTTTCTTGTAGTCAATTGGTTATACTAGAGGTTACTTAGTTGTCTGCGTTTTCTATCGAGACTGCACAGTGATTATTATAAGTGGTCAACTGAGAAATCCATGTGCATACACAGCAATGAGAAGTGCAACCTGCGGCTTTTATTACTGTTGTTGAGGCATCCAAAGTTTAACTAGTTAGTCAATTAGTGTCCAGGACAGCTCAGCTATAGAGCGCTTTTTCATGACAGCGGTGGCAATATGACTCCTATTGCATGGCAGTTTGATCCATTCTTGGTTTTACAACGAGTTTAAAAAGACGCACCTGCTTGTTTCCAATACACTAGGGCTAATGAAGCACATATTAAAACCTGGAACTGACCATCCCTATGTGATGCTATTTCTCTTGACATAGTGTACAAAATTATAACAAACTAAACACTGTTAATACAAAAACGATCTGGCAGTATCATATATGCTAATTTTATGAAAACCACCCAACAGTCATTTGGCACAAGCTTGGGTCATAGGTGGTGAAAAAAAAAAACAGCAATTTTCTTGCAGCATTTTAATTTGCCTTGTAAGGGAAGGCCTGGTCAAAGACCAATAACACAGTTAATATTGTGCATTTATATGAGCACAGTGCATTGTGTATACTTCAAAGGGAAATTATTTTGATTGGAAAATGTTAATTAGGGAAAAAGAAAACTGTAACAAAACACCAGTGACAGTAATATTAATATTGTACAGCTTTCATTTTTTTAAAATATATTTCTAGAGAACTAGAAATGTCTAAAACAGTCCTGTTAAGGTAGGTCCTGTACAGATATCAGAATTGGCAACCAACATTTTCAGTTTAGCCCATGGGCGATTCTCTGCCAAGTACGAATTTTGCAAAACGCTGTCTATGCATGCTTGGACAGCAACTCAGGGGAGGTTTATTTGCGATGCATGTAGTTTCTACAAAAAATGCCTAAAGAACAAAAGCAAAGCCTCTGTCAATGTTTACAGTACTGTACAAAGTACGATTGCCATGTAGTTTTCATGGTCTGTGCTTTTAAAAACTATTCTGGAGACCTTTAGAGTTTTTACACTTTTTACTAATTGTTATAAGATTAAGGTGTGTCTACATTATTAGATCAAGAATGAAGGAATTTTAAACACTGTCATCACATACTATTACTTCTAATAGGCTACCGCTTATCATTTTAATTCAAATTGCTGTTCACTGTAGAGGTTTTGTATAATTGCTCTCTTGTAGTTCTGTTTACATTGCATACACTAACCCGGCCCCATAGAAGACGAATCCTGCTTGCAGGGTGTGATATGAAATTACTAATTCCCCCCCATTTTAATTAAGTCACAGTCAGAATCAAAATAACTTAAAGTAGAAAATCCAATTGCTTACGTAGTTTGTTGCTCCTTAGTGTTTACTTAATACATTTTCTCTGTGGTAAGCATGGGAAACTTAGTTCTGACACAAGGTCAATTTGCACTTAGCGTTTCTTCTTTTGTAGTGCAGCTCACAAGTGAGAAGATGTCGGAATACAAAGTAACTCCAAATGCTGCAGGAAAGAGGAAGTCCTGTATTGTTACTGACCTTGGCCTATACTGGCTTCACTGTGCACTATATTAAGTCCTGTCAACTGGCACATCTTGGGCATCATGTTGAAGCCTTACAGAATACTTGCTGACATATCCCTGTGGTATGATTGGTAGTTTGGTAGTGATGCTACTAAAGCATGTATAGCTGAAACAGAAACAGATTTTCTTGTGGCTGCTTTAGGACTGCCCAGTGTAAGTTTTCTGGATGATGACATGTTTAACTTTCTTTTCCATATCTTAGTAAATTTAGCTTGAAAACCCAAGCATGTAGGTGAACCCCATGCTTTTTGATGTGTTTTGACTATGTCAGGGCCAGGAGAGAAAACAGTAATTAGGTTTATCTGTTTACACCAAATCCATTGTTTCTTAATGTATACTAACAAAATGATGTGTCCCTTTCCTCAGTTATAATTTTAGTTGGGTAACTAAGATGCTGTGTATCATGTGGCTTCTTCTCTGTTGTCTGTTCACGTTGTGTTTTCTGTGACTGCCTGACTGGAATGTACAGTTCACTCCTTAATTTGCATATCAGTTGCTGGTAAGATTTACATCTTTGTTTTATATATGCTGTTGCCCAAAGGGTTTTCTGTTAGTACATAAAAAAACCCACAGTTGAGTTGAAAATCTGGCACTGCTTTCTGGGATTTGTAATATTATTCTTTATATTTTTCAATTATGTAAATCATTTATATTAGTTAAACAAAAAAAAAGAAAAAAAAAATAGAAGCCTTTTAACAACACCTTTTAGTTCATTAAAGTGGGTCTCTGTTTCATGGAAATGCAGATAATTTGCATCTTGAATTTCCTGTTTATTGCACAGGAAACTTCATAAAAAGTTGTATGAGGGCCCACAGAAGAAATCTGGTTTGTTTAAGCTTGAAAGTGGTAGTTTCAGATAAAACAAACATTTTGTGAATTCAACGCCGTCTCCCTGAGTATTCTTCCTAAACATGAAAACGTTATAGTATACTAAACTGGATCGAGGCAGTGTGGTCCAGGGCTTGTAACCAGAAGGTCACTGGTGCAAATCCCACCTCTGCCACTGACTGACTCACTGTGTGACCCTGAGCAATTCACTTAACCTCCTTGTGCTTCATCCTGTGGATGTTAAATCAATGTCCTTATTTAAGTGCACAATTCACAGCCTACATCTGTAAAACGCTTTGTGATGGTGGTCCACTATGAAAGGTGCTGTATAAAAATAAAGATATTATATTATTATCAAGCTTATTATAATAGTTTGCAAAATCAGATGACATAATACATAATCATTATTTTCAAAATCTTGTCTTGTTACTTGTTAAAAACTGTAACTTTACTGCAATACAAATGCAAATGAAATGGAAGTACAAACTTTGTGGCGTGAAAGCTAGGGCATCTGCATTGCAAGCTGCATTGGACCCATGTCTTGGGTTCGATTCTCACACAGGGTTTGTACTTCAAACTTTAAAAAAAAAAAAAAAAAGTATTTTATTTATGTGTAACAAACACATTTTTAATGTGAAAAAAATGTAGTTGATAAGAATGACACTTTCATTGAACATACATAACTTTAACGTGCACACATATATATATATATACACACACCCCCCTCGTTATATCGCCCCTCGCTATACTGTGGATTCGGATATATTGCGGTCCTGGAGTTGGCTCCTCATTTTTACTGTAACTGCGCATGCCTTAGCTGCAATATACATAGGCACTTAGAATTACTCTTCGTTTTATTTTGTACTGCACACCACAAACAAATATACAAAACAATTAAAAACAAAGCATTAATATTGTACTGTTGTTATTATATACACACGCATTGCACAATAACACAAAGCAAATTAAATATCTACCTGCTGAAGCGGTTTTTATTTTAGCCAGCGAGGTGTTCACTTGTGGCAGCAGCAATGCACTAGCAAAAGTCACAGGGCAGTGACGTCAGCTCCCTAGCAACAAGCCTGTTGTGAGTGGATTAAAATGGTGGGCTGTTTTTTTATGAGAAATGAGAAAAAGCGGGTTGCGTAGAGGACTTGGACCCTGATGCCCTCGATAAAACGAGGGAGTGGTTGTACAGTATTTATGAGCCTATTTGTTTTTCTATGGGTCTCTCGCTATATCACAGCCCTCGAAATATAGCAGAGTTATATTGTACCCCGACACTCGCGATATACCCGCGATACTGAACCCTAACTAGTCATACTTTCAACCACATAACAGCCACGCTACGCAGATTCACATCTTAGAAACCATTGGGGCAACCTTGCCCAGCAAATAGGCACAACTGTAAAACCGGTGGGGGCCAAGCTAGCTAGGCACAATAAAAGTGATCGAATTTGCATGAAAAACACAAGCCAAGTTAGTAGGAACAATTGGGGCAACCTTGACCCCCACCGCTTTACAGTTATGCCTATTTGCTTGGTGCTGTCCAAGGTTGCCCCAATTGTTTCTTCTAACGTCGCTTGTGTTTTTGATGCAAGTTAGAAGAAACAATTGGGGCAACCTAGGCCCCCATCAGTTTTACAGTTGTGCCTATTTGCTTTGTGCTGGGCAAGGTTGCCCCAATGGTTTCTTGAAACTTGGCTTGTGTTTTTGATATCTCCACTTTAAATGGCTGGGTACTTTTGATAACTTGGTGTTTTGTCACATATCCCGTGTGTTTTTGTTTCAGATACGTTATACGTTATTCATTCATATTTTATATGATTATCGGGATTTGCAGTGCCTTTTTGTTGGATGCATAAAAAAGTCGACAACATAAATCAGGTTTTTGGCTAAATGAAGGTAGTAAATAGTACCAAAAAAAGCTATGTGAATTCCTTATAATTGCATCTACTACCAACAAGTATGTTAGTAGAATTACAGAAAATACTGAACAAATGCCACCATTTATTACACATTTTTATCAAAATGTACAGCAATCATGATGTGAAGATGATACACTGACCCTTTTGTAAAAGGAATACTAAAAAAGGTAATGCTACAAAACTAAGGAGAAACCAGGATATGCTAATTTAAGGATGTTGAAGTACAGGGTTATTTCTTTCTAAGTGGTTTTCTCACTGGAGTAAAAAGCTTTGATGAATTCATACAGTAGGTGCCATGGATGCCCTTCATAAGCTTAAAACATGCAAGCACATTATATCTTAGCAACTATTCACACTGCTTTTCTTACAAACCTTGGAGTAAAGCCAAGAGTTATTATCTCCCCCTTACTGTAATGCTGTGCTTATTCACTTATTTGGCAAAGAGAAATGCACACAAAACATTTATCAAAATTAACAATCAAAGAAGACAATCGTCACTTCATGCAGTTACGTATATTTTCATTTTATTCATTGACCAACTAACCAAAAGACTATTTGGGTAGTAAAGTTATTTTTCGGTTTATTTTTGAACATAATTGTTGAACTATCAAACACGTGAATATTGTAATGATTTGTTCTGTTTTTTTTAATGCAGGTTTTTCTAGGTTTGCAAACATGGGTGACATGAAGACCCCAGATTTCGATGACCTTCTGGCTGCTTTTGACATCCCTGATGCCACTAGCTTGGATGCCAAGGAGGCTATCCAGACAAGCAACGATGAAACTGATAGTCATCTAAAGCCAGCAGGGATGTGCATGGAGGAGAATATATCCATGCACCATGCAGTGCCTGTCCCTGACATCCCAGCTGTGAGCGTGATTGTGAAGAACACAAGCCGCCAGGAGTCCTCCGAGTCCAGCTCTGAGAAAGAGGGCAATCCCCTTGGGCACAGCTTTTTGCAGAATGGATTTCGGAGCTCTGAAGTGGCCCCTGATCCTCATAACATGGGGCAGGGCAGCTATGGAAAATTTGAATCTTCATTCATGAATGGGGGTAACTCAGGGAGTTTCTCTAACAGAACTGAAGACCAGAAGACTGAAAGTATGCCACCCTTCTCTCAGTTCAGTCCTATCTCCAGCCCGGAACCAGAGGATTCTGAAAAAGAGGAGCGACCAAAACAAGAAGAGAGACCGTACTTCCCTGCTGCTTCTGTGTTCGTATCTGCAGAACACTCTGTGTTGGACAATCAGAGAAAGTTACCAGAGTTCAGTATGTTTGATCAGTGCTCCAAAAAAGAACCCAAGACTGAGACTGGAAGCAGCAAGGAAAAGGAGGTGGAAATTAGCAAGTCAGAACAGTCCAGAACAGAGATAAAGCCAAAAGACACTACCAGTGACCATGCTAAAAACAACAGCTTTCTTGGCACAGCCATGCTTCCTTTGGGTGACCTGCAATGTAATAATCTGGGTGAGCCAAAGAATACTCTTGTCTCTGAGACTAGCTTTTGCTCTTCTGTTCCTCCTCGCCAGCGCATCAAATCTGCAAACTCAAAACTGTCCTCTTGTCTAGCAGCTTTAGCAGCGCTCAATGCCAAAAAGGTAGCTGAGGTTACAAAAGAAGAGCAACTGCCCGTCCCCAGAGAGCCTTCAGTGGCTATCAAGGAAGCTGTCAAGGTTAGTCCCAAAATACCCAAATCACCTAAGAGTCCCAGAAGTCCTTTGGAAGTTGTGAAGAGATCTTATAAGCAACTAGATAGTCCGATGAGTGTTTGTAGTGACAGCAGTGGCAAAGCATCTCCTTCCCTGGCCGCAGGTTCACCTCTAGCCATCCCGAGAGTCAGAATCAAAACAATCAAGACGTCCTCTGGTCAAATCAAGCGAACTGTCACTAGTGTGTTACCGGATTCTGAACTAGAGGAGCTGCAGTCTCCTGAATCATCACCCTCCCAATATCAATCTTCTGAAGACTTGACATTTAAATCAACACCTCCCTCTTGCATTAGTACTGGAGTGGCTGTTGTTGAGAATGGAAAGAATAAAACTAATAACAAAAACACATCTACAGTTGCTTCACCCAGCTTAAGCCAGCAGGTAACTAATGTCAGGCCAGAAGGGGGTGTTAAGAAGACGGCTACAGTTCTGCCTTCATCGTCATTTCAGAATGCAAGCAGTGCCATCATGAGGGTTGTAAACGTGGTCCAGCAGCAGCAAAAAAAACAAAAGGCTTTAGCTGCTCAGGTGGGGAATGCCTCAAATACTAACCTACTTCCAAAGGCAGTCCACCTTGCTAACTTAAACCTGGTTCCCCACAATGTTGCTGCATCAGTGACTGCAAGGTCCACTACACAGCGGCAGAGGCAACCACAGTTAACCACACAGGTGGTGTGCAGCACAGTCCCACTGGTGCATCAGGTGAAGAAAGCTGCCCCAGTGGTGTCCCCTGTCATCCCAAATGCAGCAGTAGGGGCTTTAAACAGGCTTTTGAATGGTGCCAATCCAGTGCCGGTTTACGTGCCGAACTTAAACCCCCCACCGGAAAGCAACATCTGCTTGCCTGCCCGTGGCTATCGCTGCCTGGAATGCGGGGACTCCTTTGGACTGGAGAAGAGTCTGGCACAGCACTATGGCAGGAGAAGTGTGCACATTAAAGTGGCATGCACTCATTGCGCAAAGGCGCTGCTTTTCTTCAACAGGTGTAGCTTGCTGGCTCATGCCAGGGAGCACAAAAGCAAAGGTATTGTCATGCAGTGTTCCCAGGTCTTTATGAAACCCATCTCTCCTGACCAGATGTTTGTATCCACTCCTGCAAACTCTTCTGTGACCTCTGCCCCCACATCTGTCTTAGCTGGCTCGCCTGTTCCTGGGATGGCCCCAAACCACCAGCCAGTCATGCCTTTATACTCTGAGAAAATTGTTCGGCATGGACTCAAATGCCTCGATTGTAACAAGCAAGTCTCGGATTACCCATCACTTGCAGGTCATTACCAGAGGTTTTCTGAGGAAACTGAAGGATTGGTAGGTGTAAACTTTGTACAGTCTACCTAAGAGTTATTCAGTTCTCAGACTTACTTGAAAGCTGTAGCTTGACACATGTATTTATCTCTGCTCTACAAATTGATGCAGTTCAGTTTGCACCTCTTTTATAATACTGGTGATGAACAGACGAGCTTACAAATTAAGAAAGAAAATTCATGTTTATATTTTCAACATGGAACGTTTCACAATACTCAAGGAAAAAAAGACTAGCTGGCAGCTTTGATATATGGATTCATCAGTAACAACCACGTAAGCTGATAAAGGTTTATTTAGCATATCTAAAGCCATTACTTTGTAATTGCATTGTTTTACAGTTGTCAAAACATTTTGTGTAATTCAGCAGTATAAATACAAAGATTTGCTTCTCAGAAGTATATCTGTTTTTTACTTGCATAGACGTGCCAAGTGTGTATGATGATGCTACCTAATAAGTGCAGCTATGCAGCTCATCAACGAACCCATGCACACAAGTCTCCATATTGCTGCCCTGAGTGTGGTGCTGTGAGCCGATCAGCAGATTTCCAGACACATGTTAAGGAGAATTGCCTTCACTATGCACGCAAGGTTGGCTATAAGTAAGTATCAAGTGGGGCTGGATGGTGTGTTAGAGGGAACGCCACGAAGATGGGATACTGCGTGTTAATGTAGTCTTTCGGATTTTCAACCTGGTAATGTCCCTCTTCTGTTCATTAGCCCTGCTCCACACTAAAAAGGTTTACAGACGTACAACAGAGACTTGAATCCACAAGAGATTCTGTGTAGAGCATTCTCAATTTCCAGCTAATGTTTTTACGACACAAAATGACGGACACAGACCTTGTGAATGAGATTCACAGCTTGATAGGAAAATAGTCTCCTTTTAATGTTTTTTGTTTTTCTACATTTTAGAGGACATGGGGAATTTGATTTGAAGCACTCAAACCCTATTAGAACGTGCATGCAATTTGCATTATACTAAAGGGTTTGCATTTTAATGGAACAGGATGAAATCATAGTTAAGCAAGACTAACAGTGATGCGTTGTTACATTGATAACAATAATTTACATTTTTAAAGTAGGTAAAGTGTTCTATGAAATTGTATGTAAAGTTGGATTTGCATATGATAAATGCACTGTCATGTTCCCTTTTAAATTGTTTTGCTTTGTGTCAACAGGTGTATTCATTGTGATGTGGTGTTCATGTCGTTTTATGTACTAAAGAGTCATATTGAGGAAAAACATTGTGAGGAGTTCTATAAGTGTTCAGTCTGTCCAGTGGCCTTTAAATCTGCGGACAGCACTATCTCACACATCAAAAAGAGCAAACATCCGCCTCCTGAAGCATCTCCCCAGTAAGTTAAATACGTGGAAATAGTTGCGTATAGCTTTGTGAACCATTTTAGTACCTGCTGTACTGCCCATTTTACTTCTCTTATTTGTCATTAGCACATAGGAAAATACATCCTATTAAGTTAGCAAACAAGAAGAAAACAATGTGTGTGGTTAATGTGGTAGCTTGTAATTGGTCTTAAGTTGTTTCTAATTATTTTAGATTGATGTTTTCGCCTTTCAGACCAAAATCGTGCTACCAGCAAATTTGGAGTAAAAAGCCTTGAGAATCTGACCCATAGTGTTTTATTAACAATAAAAACAAAAACAAAAAATGTGAATTTGTATTTTCAAAAGATGCAATCCATTTATCAGTATGGAATGCACTCTATATAGTAAGAAAACCTTCTAGAAAATCTAGTTTGTTGAATTATAAAAAGCACTGAAAATAATTGTATGTACTTATGATGACGATTCTGGTGGGGTGGGGAGATATCTTCCAAAAACAAATGAAAGCAGTTAGATCCAGAATAATTTTTTTTATAATTAATTTATTTTAAATGATTTTGTTTTGGTAAATCGCCATTTTAAACATTTTAATAGTAAAGTAGAATGTATCTTTTACAGCTTTAAAATGAGCCTGAACACGACTGTATTTCACATTCCAGGCTGATCTATAAATGTTCCTGTGAAACCGTATTTAACAAGAAGCAGCTGCTGTTCCACCACTTCTGTCAGGACACCAATAAGCTGCTTGTCTGTGTGTTCAAGTGCCCTGAATGCCAGCTTGTCTTCATGCACAAACAGTTGTTGATGCAGCACTTCAAGGTTTGTAACAGACTACAACTCCACTAGAGTCAGTACACACTATCAGTGGCTATATGTAATCTAGGCAGTGTAGTTTGTTTTGTGTTTTTTTCTTTTTCTTTTGTTTTTGTTTTTTCTTTTTTTTTAGTTAAGCAATGCTGATTGAGTCTAAAATAATTCTACAGAATTTGTATAACGTTAGTGTTTTAAAAATTATATTAATGTTACTAGTGTAATGCATGTTTTACCACAAAATTCTGAGCAACAGTGGATGTTTCATAAAAAATGTTTCAGCAACTTTCTGTATTAAGTAGCTTGCGTACTCAAAAAACAAACAAACAAACAAAAAAAAAACCCTTTAATACTAAAACACATACTGACATATTAATATAGCCATACATGTGGAGTTGTGCTATTAGCTCATGTAGATGATCTAAATGTAATTGAGGACTTGAACCCATATTTCTTTCCTACAGTATTTACATTTAAGCCCTTTTTCAGGGTGCCCATGGCATTGCAAAGCAAACAGAGGTACCTGAAACTTTGAGACAAAAGTCTGAGACTGTTTCGCAGAGCCAGGAAGCAAGACCATCAACTGGACAACCCAGGTCTAACAGCACTACAAAGCACCTTGTGGACACCCCTTCTGTGCATAAGTCAGAGAGCAAGATCAAGTTAAAGAATGCTGGCTGGACCTGTGGGGAGTGTCTACACTGGCTCCCGGACCGGGAAACTTTTGTGTCTCATATGAAGAAGAGTCATGGAAGGGTAAGGAGCTTTACTAAGATGCAATGTCCCTTGCAGTATATATATATATATATATATATATATATATATATATATATATATTCTCACACATTGATTTTATCTGTATTATAATATTAATGTAGAATATTTTATCTCAGCATTTTATATTACACTTATTAACGTCACTGGGTTTTGAATTGCGTGTTTGTACCTCATGAAACAATAAAACAGTCCTTGTCTGGGGCATTTTAGACCCAGGCGCCTTTAATGAAAGGGTCTGAAACTCAGGCAGGTCTAAATTAAGGCACAGATGGTACTTTGACATCAGTATTGTGCTGCTTTGATTGTGTAACTATTTGACTAAAATAGGTGTGACACACATGTTGTTACAGTTAATTAAACATCCCATGTTGGTGGATAAAAGTAAGGTGTTTGCTGCTTTCAACACGATATAAAACACTTATTATTATATGCATCTAGAGAACAGCTTATCCAATTATGATGAAACATGGTAAGAATGGTAATGTGGATGTCGGCCACGGTTATGTACTTTTCATGAATAAAGAAATACATAATATACTTTATATATTGTTAATACAGCTGTCAAAGAAATGTCCTAGTATTTTATACTTTTTCCCTTAAACGTAGAGCTCCAACTCTGTATGTGTTTAATATCTGTATGTATAACATTTCTATACTTTACTACTAAAAAGTGTATTTATTTATTTGATTTGTACAGTCAATGAAGAGGTACCCGTGCCGTCAGTGTGACCGGTCGTTTAATTCTTCTACCAGTTTGCGACGTCATATGCGCAATGACCACAACGGCAAGAAAAAAAACTACACCTGCTGGTCAGTTCAGAAGGCTGTCATAAAGCACATCAACAAGTTTGAAATTATTTCAGCATGATTATTTTTTATTTACACTTTTCATGAAAATGTAATCTGATCTGTATTTTAATATCACAAATGCCAAAGAATTTGCTTTACCTAAAAAAAAAAATAAAAAAAAATAAAAATAAAAAGTGTTTCCCTCTGTTCTTTTTGTTAAAAGGTATTGCACCGATGAAAAGGTTACTTTTACTAAACACTTCATGCTGAAGAACCATATTAGTCTGATGCATGGGATTAAAAACCCAGACTTCAGCCAGATGTCAAGGCTAGCCCCTCCGGAGAAAAGCAGCAAAACAAGTTCAGCAGAGGTAACTTTATTTTTGTTTGTTTGTATTGTTTTTAATTCGTATAACATTTAATAGTCAGTATTGTAATACATCAATTCTACAAACCATAGTAGTACACCCTGGACCTAATCCATAAGATTTTTTTTTGTCAGTGGGCTATAGTCTTGCTAAAAGTGGGAGTGAACTTGTAGTACTGTATAGTTTTAGTTGTACACGTAGGAGGAGCTTCTTAACACCATGCAGGTTAATTTACAGCAGGCGTCCGTAAGTTAAAAAGGTATATACATATCACATGGTGCTCTGTACGCTGTTATCTGAAGTTCAAACTGCAAAATACCATGAGTTTCTGTAATTCTTGCACTTTACTTTAAACTGTAGTGCTGCCTTTAAAAAGTTTAACATGCCACTTTTTTTCAATCATTCAATATCAACCTGTTGCTCTTTTGTAGTCGTCGATGGCAAAAAGAACTGCAGAAGATGTCAATATGGAAGGGGCTGAGAATGCTGTGACTGACGTCTCCCCTGCAAAAAAACTAAAACCACAGTACAGGTGTGCAAAATGTGGCTACTCGACAGAGAATGCTACAGAGTTCCAGGAACACATACCTCAGCATAAGACAGACAACTCCACCTTCCAGTGCCTGCACTGTTGCCTGTGCTACACATCTCAGATGTCTCTCGGTAGGCATCTCTTCATAGTCCATAAGGTTAAAGAGGCAGTGGGAGAGGAGGAGGAGGATGAAAACTTTCAGACCATAAAGGACAATGAAAAAGGGGGAGTGACAGATGCAATTGGGGAGACCAACACTAGCTTAGAGGAAGGAATAATGGAGCGTCAGTGTAACATTTGTAGCAAGTCTTTTGATGACGAATCTGCATACGTAGCTCACATGCGGATTCATGGAATGTCATTTCTAAAGACAATGCAAAGTGGAGGTTCTGAACAATAAGCGTGAAAAGAGACAAGCTGCTACCCTTTTTAGAGCGGAAACAAATTAAGCAGCTTTAAAGTACGGTACAAGTAAACACCCTATGTTTTCTTTTCTTATAATGCTGATCTGTGAGATATATTTTAAAAGTAGACATGGTATAATTTTGTAGCATGTATCGCATTCTTTCAGCTCCCTCCCCTCCCCAAAGAAATTTCAGGTTTTAAGATTTTAGAACTAAAATGAGTTGTTTGGTTGAAAGGTGTGGTTGAAGAAAATGAAGGTATTTGCTTTTGAAAGTATTCCCTGGTGTACTTGCAAGGATTTTTTTTTCCTTTTGAGAATCATTTCATTTAAAATTCAGCACTGCAGAGTGACTACAAAGCAAACAGATCAGTTTGCTTAAAAGAAAGGCAAGATAGAAAAATAAATGTTCTTTACAAATTATGAAGAGTGTATTCATTAAAGCAGTAATGTCAGTTGATGATATAATTCACAGTATTCCCAAGCCTCTGTTACTTGTACCAGTAATTTAAATTCTTAGTGTAGTTAGTTACACATCAAACTTTTTTTCTAATTATATCCTTAAACCAGCTTGAAATGCAATAAAGAAGAGGTTGATGGCCATTCCTAAAAAAAGAAATCAAATCTGAAAACGTTTAAAATACTGCCACGATACACCCTTTTATTCCTGTTCTCTGGCATTCTTAATAATATTTTGATTCCTGAAGAGATTCTACGTGTGTATGTCTGCATACGTGTTTGTTACTTTTACCTCAGATTGCAGTGTAATGGCAGCTGCTGCTCAGAATGTGTGGCGTGCTCTTAAATCAAATAATGACAGTAACTTTATAAGAATTAACTGCATATTTATAACAATATTTAAAACATAGTTAAAGGCAACTAAAATAATCAGAGAACAATTGGGAATCAATTTGGTTGGCTCTAAATTCTAAAAGGTTATATTGTTGTTTTCTTTTTTAAACATTAATAATAAAAATAATAATAATAGAGAAAGGTAGAAATTCTAATCAGGTACATTTAGGGAAGAAGTGATGGACTTGGAAACTTGATAGGTTTTTAAAGAGCAGATGTGTAAATGAATGAGGGGTTATTTTTGAATGGGAGTGTTTCGTTCCTGGTAATAAATCCAGTATAGCCTGCATTGAATGATGTGAGAGTGCAGCAGAAAGTGTGAAAGGGCTTGGTAAGCTGCTGTATGAGAACGGCACATTCAAATGTGTGTTTTTAAAAGTATGCTGAAGTGGTTGCTGAAACAACAAATCAAGGTGAATGATGACTGTACTGTGTTCATGCATTCTATATATATAAAAATATTATAATATCTTATCTCCCATATTACTCAATTTTATAAATTACTTTGGAGATTTATATTTAATTGTAGTCATATTGACTTTTTTCATGTGAACTTTCTATTTGTGCTGTACTTCCTTGTGCATCTCTTCCCACATGCATTTTGAACAAGTGTGTTTGTCTTTCTTTTGAACCAGAATCCAGCCCTTATTGTTTACTGAAGAATGGCTAATTTAAAATATTTATCTTATTTTATTCAAATTATCCACTTTTGAATTTCAGTGTTTTTGATACAACCTATACAGAACATTTGTACTTTTTGATAATGTGTACAGTGCTAGCCAGTGTATATAGCTAGTAGATTCACATGTTTATCAGGGCTATTTTCCAGGCCATCACATCTATTTAATCTGCATTGGCCTTTGTGCCATGCTGTTATGTTTACTTAAAATTATTGCAAATAAAACGCATATTGCAGAAAATGTGTGGTTTAAAAAAAATGTACTGATAAAAATGATAAAACTGATCTTTTTGCATACATGTCACAAGAAAAAAAAAAGAAAAAAATTCAAATATGGTCTAGTTTTTTTCTTTACAATTCAAAAATTGAAATTTTGGTGAAAGTCACTGTAGTTTTGTTTTGTGTTTTCTCATAAAGAAAAAAAAACAAACATTGAATCAGTGGTTCCAAATACAGTAATCCGTTGTGTAGCCGCCCGTCACATATCCACCCTAACCGTTTATCTGCCATGATCAACCTCTTCAGCAATGTTAGTTTATTACTGGTAGATCATACCAAAGTTTTCATACACTGTGTTGTATGTGCTCCATGCACTGTCATTGCTGGTAGTGTCACGTGATCTGTTTAGTGTGTTGATATGTAAGTAAATCCTGTTCGCCTGCGGGGCCTATCAACTTCAACTGCCGTCTCGATCTCCTGCCTGTCACTCAGCAGTGAATACATGCACCACACGGCAGATGGTGTCACAAGCATTAATACCCTGTATCTTTCTAAATAAAGGGATTTAGGGGAGCTCCTGAATAAAATCTGAATTTCAGAACAATAATTGTGTATAGTGGTATTTAAAATAGGATTCATTCATCTGACTTTTTACATATCAGATCTTACTCTGGTCCCACCGCAGTTGGATATGCGACGGATTACTGTACACTGCTTTCATTTTTTGTTACTCCTACTAAAATAATGGAAAACTAAACAGTGGTGTAACTTTAAAATACTTGCTGTTTATGTAATGAAAGGGTCACAATCAGGATATATGGTACCATATATGGTATGTAATTGATAAGCGTTACAGACCCTTGTACTCACAAACTGCATTTGTCACACGAAGTGGCTGATATAAGGATACGTGCAAAGTGATTTGCGGCTGCAAAACACCCATATTGTGGACAAAATTGGTATTTTGCATGCGCAAACTGTGTTTAGCAGCCACTAAAAATGCGATGCATACCTTGCAATTGGGCAATTGCTGAAGGGCAAGACGGAGAAGACCCTGCATATTGAAACCCAGGTTCACTTTGTTTGGGATGCCGGAGGATGCGGTGGTAAGGCGTTATCGTCTCACTCCGCAGGTCATCCTAGACCTAATAGCTGAACTTTCTCCACTATAGAGGACCAAATGGCCTCTGGTAGCGTAACATGTTGACTGAGGTTTTTCCCAATAACTGAATTTCATAACGAGTCACCTCAGCGGTAAAGGACTCTCAGGTCCTCAGAAAACCTTTCTTTTCCGTGCGGCAAGAGAATTTTGTTTCCCTTCCTCTAGCATATTTTTTTGTTTGGTTTGATTTTCCTGCTCCACAAATCTCATACAGCTCCTACTGCTCTCTGTACTCCTCACCTCACCTCACCTCTGGGCTGTTGTAAGTTCGGCTGCTAAGTAGCCCGATGCACAGGGGGCACTCATTGCGACCCTCATTATCATGATTGCAGCTCAGTATTTGTGCCTGTTAAGTAACTTGCATTGCTCTTAAGCTTACATAGGCCGCAGTGCAAAATAATTACCTGGCAGCCAGGCAATTTGGATTTTGCAGCCGCATGTTTGTACTATGCCTATCCTTACAGCGGCCCCTAATGTCACACAATACAATATTACAACGTGATATTGTTTCACCCTAAACAGAACGACCATAGGATATATTTGCATAAATTTACTGGCGTATTTCAACATTATTATTTATAGCGAGTCCCACTTGTGCAAACTTCTGGAAACTTGATTACAGTCCATTAATTTGAAGAACACTGGCTCCTCAAGGCCCAAGGCACGACCCGCCGGTTCAAATCATACAAATCATTATTTATTTAGGCTCTCTTACAAGTTGGTTTGCTGCAAAATAAAACGCATTTCATCCCTCGTTGTGTGCATGCATTAATACCCAAGCGTCTGCGCTCTTCAAAATATTTTACTGTCGTTGTAGATTACATCGCCTAATTCACTCACCATAGCAGTTAACACGTGGTCAAAAAGGGTTCCAAAAGACCAAGACTTATTAGCGACTTACAGGGTGAGGCAAAGTAGTAATGTTGATTAGGAAGATATCAGCCTAATAATAGTAGTAGTGCGTAATTTAGAGAACCCATTTTATTAATATTCCAATTCTAAACCGCTAGTGGAAGCGGCTTGTAAATTGCAATATCTAGGGGATGTGTTGCGCGGTGCAAGGGCCTCGGTGATTTTTCATGGCTGGTTACGGCCCTAGGACGTACTGCTATAAAACTGTAAGTGTAACTTTAGTGAAGCATTATTTTAAATTACGAACATTGATTACGTTAATATGTGATGATGGGTGCTTAATGATCTTTATGAACTGTACCAGTTATGTACCAACCAAATGTAAAGATACCTTCAGATTCCTAAGATGACACTTTTAAAATATCCAGTAAATTCACTTCCCGATAACACGCTCATAGTCCAATACAAAACAAGTAATAATTGGAAATTTGATGGGGTTTTTTTTTCATGTACGTTAGAAACAAATATATAGACGTGTATCACGTGATTTTACTGTTGTAAAATTACTTTTACGGTTTCTAAAAACCGCAATGGGAATTGTCCTCTCTTCAGTTATGTTGCCTGTTTGTATTTTCCCACCAACTAGCAGGAGGAAAAGCTGCCATTATTTAAATATATCATAAATTATAACAGATTCTATTTCTATTTCAACCGTGACTGCATTGCATCCTTCAACGTGCAACTCAGGCCTCTGAGTGTGTCTGTGTTGCGTTTTAAATAAAGTTTTATAAAAAAAAAAAAAAGATACATATATATATGCAGAGTTTCCGGTAGTGAAGGACCGGAAGATCTGTATGTAGTTCCGTATCTGCCTTCATTCTCTCAAAGCTGTTACTTTTTTATATTAGAATTATACATTTTTAATTCCCTTGTATAGCTGCTGCACAAAATGATGTCCTTGGATTTCCTAGACGATGTGCGGCGGATGAATAAACGCCAGGTGAGTTCAGAAATAAAAGTGGGGGATCATTCTGTCTAATTTATTACACGTAGCCTTAGCATACGGTACTATAAATAGAGAAAAAAGAAAATCGCGGGTTTGCGTCTTTGCAAAAAACACACTAACAAAATGCACCGTTTATATAGTGTAGTTTTTGTATATATAATTAGGTAAGTGGTTCGGTTGAAATCTTGCAAATTACATCTCCAAATAACATGCAAACCACATTTGCGCCTAAATTCTGATAGCATAAATAACTTAAAAAAACAAAACAATGGGAGAGTTTTAAAACTATATATATATATATATATATATATATATATATATATATATATATATATATATATATATATATATATAAATAAACATTTTCTTTGACGTTGCCTTGGTCATACTAAGTTAATGATAGTAGCTTTATTTTCTGCTTTTAACAAAAGACTGTTGGTATGTCTGTCGTGAACGATACAAAACTTTTTTATTTAACACTTTAGTTACCTACGTTTATTAAATTGCTTTGTTTATCATTAAAAGGTAAGGCGTTTATTGTTGCAAACATGAGGTGTTCCTTTGTCACAGTATATGGAACCACTGCACAGCACATTGCCACGCTTCTTGTACACGGCATCAGACGTCTTATAAAAGCAATTGATGACTAAGTTAATACTACATCTGCATAACAAAGAGAAGTAATAAACATACAACATAATTGTATATTGACTGTATATCCAATGTTAACACTATTTTGTTATAGCATATTTGAATACTTTCAAGCTCAGATTTGAATAAGTAAATTAGCCCTAAATAATGCTGTAAATAAATGTTAATGTAGTAAATCCAACGAACAGCTCGGAAGCTGACAAACAGTCACGTTTAGCCTTTGAGTTCAATATGTAGTCTTCCGATGCATTTAACTAGTAAAAATGTTAATTGTGCTGGCTTTGTGGGTACCTTTTTGGAGAAGGTCTGGTTGAATGAATTTCATTCAAACAGTATGTTCCTCTAAAAAAGAAATGTTTCTGTCTTAAACTTTCAGCTCTACTACCAGGTCCTGAACTTCGGAATGATAGTTTCTTCAGCCTTGATGATCTGGAAAGGGTTAATGGTGGTCACAGGCAGTGAAAGTCCAATTGTGGTCGTACTCAGGTAGGATAATAAAGAAATCCATAAATACCACAAACTCTCTTGATCCATTTAATCATTCAAAAGTGTTGTCAATACCAAAGACATTTACACTTTTTTATTAAAATGTATAACTAGGGACAGGGATATAGTGGACGTGTGTTTGCGTACATAGTCTCACTTTGTCCCAGTTTTACATATATTTTGAGAACCATATATTCATGGCCTCATAAACTGAGCTGTTGGTCTTTTCATGCAAGAAGTTAATTTTATATAATTGAATAATTCATTTTTACTAGTAAGATGGTGTCCAGTTGCAGTTTACCCAAATTAATGGGCCCAAGTGAGTAGATTTAGTTCTGATTTACTTTGTTTTTATTGTTTTATAAGAAGAAAATCCTGCTTGTTGAAATAAAACCTAAAACAATAACTATCTTTGCTTTAAATTAGCCTATTATTATTATTATTATTATTATTATTATTATTATTATTATTATTATTATTATTATTATTATTACATTTTAAACTGTTTTTCAGCCTTGTCACTATGTTTGTGAGGGCACCCATCTGTATTTAAAAAAACAAACACATTTTACTGTTTTTAAGATAGTCCTCCAAGATTACCTCGCCTTTTATAAAAACTGCCATCCTTTGCATTGTTTTCTAGTGGGAGTATGGAGCCGGCATTCTACAGAGGAGACCTTCTGTTTCTTACCAACAGAGTCGAAGATCCCATCCGAGTTGGAGAAATTGTTGTCTTCAGGATAGAAGGAAGAGAGATCCCAATAGTACACAGAGTCCTCAAAGTGCATGAGAAGTATGTTGGAAGTACACACAATAAGAATCTCTATCTGGTCAGACTGGCCTCAGTGCTTTTTGTCTCTGTCACTTATTCTACATGGAACCCTAATGTATTGTGCATGTTTTACTAGCCCTCTGTTCTTTACCTACACACAATAGTGAAATGTGATTATAATAAAATGTTGCAGGGATACCTTTGAAGAAATTATTTTGACTACCTTGGCAAATTTTAATACTTTACAAATTTGTTTTTGGACATTACCAGAGACACCAGAAACTACATGAATAAACACACGTAATATTACTTGTATACAACATGCATATTGTTTTAAATGAAACTGTCTTCATAAAACATCTTAACGCCTGTATGCATTAAGAGCTTGCTTTTTTTTTTTTCCTCCTCTATTTGCAAATGCCCTGATTTCTTTAAATTTATTTTTTAGGGAAAATGGAGACATTAAGTTTTTGACTAAAGGTGACAATAATGCTGTAGATGACAGAGGTCTGTACAAGCAGGGACAACACTGGCTGGAGAAGAAAGATGTGGTGGGACGAGCTAGAGGGTAAGTCTGTCTGAGTATTCTGTATGCTCGCGTTCCACCTTCCCATTGGATTGTGTAGAAATGAATGTAAATTAACTCCCTGAAGAATGTATTTCCTATGAAGTGTTATTGGTATCTAGAAATCAGTTAATGGCAAGGTTTAATGCACAGCATGAGTAGTGTTATTTAATTTAAACCTTTTTTCCTTAGATACCACTACAGTAGACGCTGGTTATGTCCTATTGCTTGCCTCACCTATTGCTTGTGCGATTTTAGAATTCCCCAAAGTAGTTCCATTGTAACAGAATATGAGGTTTGTGTTGTGTACTGTATACAACAGAATTTATTAAGACACACAGCCCCTTCCTGGTTCTTGTGTTGGGCTATACTATACCTCTGACCTATCTATTCCTTTATTTTGCACTAATCAATTACAATTTTCACAGGTTTGTACCGTATATAGGAATCGTTACTATTCTCATGAATGACTATCCAAAATTTAAGGTAGGATTTTTTTTTTTATTCTGCATGAAATTCACATACAGTATTTCCCATATATTAAATGAGCTGTTTTTCTAACTCTGTTTATCGGATTCTTTCTTTTTGCAGTACGCCGTTTTATTTCTTCTGGGGCTCTTTGTACTGGTCCATCGGGAGTGAGGATTCTGTTATCTGGACGCAAATCATTGTTGCCAGGCTTATTGCAGACCGTCTCATGTTAGAAAGAAAGATTTTGTGTCATGTACAAATTCAGTTTACTATTGGAATTCCTAACACATGGGGTCATTTTTTTTTCTACTCTATTTTATCCTGGGCAGTTTGAACTCAGGACCCAAGTTTAAAGAAAAATAACAAAAAAAAAAAAAATCATTGCTTTGTCATACTGGGACTTAATTTCTCTCAATTAAAGCTGTGGCCTGTAATATTTATGCATTTACTGACTCTTACCAACTTAATTTGCATATGTTTTTAAAAGCATTTTTTCTCTTATGTACATAAATGGCCAACTGTGGAATCAGTTCATTAGTCATGCTTTTTTTTTTTTCTTTGAAAATCAGTGGGTGTTTTTATGTTAAAAGCTAAAGCCAGAGTGTTTAGAATTTTATTGGAGATACTCCGCACACCTGCTCAGAAGGGCTAGCGCACTGGTGTTGCATTACTCTGTCGATACAAGTCAGTTGTTGCAGCTTTAGACCAGTATTATACTGCCTTGTCCATTAAAAGCACCACACATTGGTGTCCCCAGGCTATCAGATATCTGATTGGTTAAAACACAAATAAAATAATTGGCATCTTCTGTGATCTGTCATGTTTTTGTTTTCTTTTTTCACTTCATTGTTGGTAGGAAAGTATGTTTTCTGTAACCCCAAGACAAGTGGCAAAAGTTATTTTGAGTTATTTCCTGTACAATAGCGATCTTGGCATTTATTAGGAGAAAATATCCTGCTGTTAAAGTAGCCCCATGGGACAACCGTCAAGTCATTTTTTCAATTCAGTCTGTGCTGTCGTTTTTTGGAGCAAAGTCACATGACCAAATTGTTGAAAGATGTAATACAGATTTGTTTTAGTTTGTTAAAATATAGCCAAGTGAATCAGTGGAATGTAATACACATTTTCCTGTGTTTGTGGTGTGATGTGTTTTTGATTTTCCAAGTATATTTCAGACAATGACTGGTAGATTACTGAAAAACACTTGGTAGTCCTAGTAGTAGTCAAAAATAAAAACACTAATTGAGGGGTGTGTAGTTATCAGAAATATGAATTTCAAACAAATCTCTCCGTTCTCTCGTTTTCAATCAAACGCACATCCACTTTAAGCAATGTGCTCTTTATTGTCCCATTGGTGCTTATGCTACTGCAGCCTTGCTGGCTCTAGTGTTGATTTTGTTTTATTGCAACCACTTTCGAATGCAAGTACTGTAGCATAAAGTTATGTTTTTCAGGTCCTGCACATTTCCCCTTTGGCCTGAAAAGAATCCCCTTTTCAATGTGGTTTGTAAAATTGGGTTAGCTGAGAAAAAATTGATTTGTATAACAAAGTCAAGAGTCAACTGGCAGGAGTGTATACTTTCTGTATAGCATAAAGGGTTCTGTTAAGAGCAACACTGCACAGAGCTTCCATTGCTGATCAGGCGAAAGTATATCAATTCAATTCAACAGTAATAGCAAATACAATAGTTCATAAATAATGTGAACATAAGATTTATTTTATTTACGATTTCCCCTTCTGGAAATATTCTGCAAAAATAAACTGATGGACTGGGCACGATGAGATCTAATTCTAAACCCAGTTTATAAAATCATGAATTAAAATGAATAGCCGTTGCTCTTATGGTGTTCTCGTGAATCTGTGATGAAAAGGTGTAAAAACTCCACAACATGAGACTTAATGAGTCTACTGCCTTCGACTTGATTTCCCTGTGCATTCAATTCAAGCTGCAATGATTTAGCAAACCAATTATTGGACTAAAAAGGAAGATGTAGGCAATGGTTTCAAGGTGACAAATTTTGAATGGTGGTCATATAACTGGGGAAAGAAAAATCAGATTTTCTTCCTCAGAACTAGTGTGCCAAGTCCTTTTTAATTTTCTTGTCACTACTCTGATATAAAACCACCTAGAAATGATTTTTTATTATACATTGAGAAATACTGAAAAGAAACACTCAGTGCTATTGAGTGTTTAATAGTAAGGATGATCAGAATTTATTTAAAATACATTCTAATACTTTGTGGGCAATTTGTGTTATTCTTGTTCCGTCTAAGTTCAGAGAAACCATTCAATGCTAGCCCTCGCTCAGTACACAGCGATCTGCACAGGCATAGCTACAGTACAGACAGTACAGTCTACTAGACTGATTACAATTGGGTTAGGTCAGGACAATGTACTGTAAGTTTGCATCAACATTTATTTAAAGATGCTTATAATATACAATCAAAGCATGCTTATTAGTTATTGGAATGCTTTTGCAAGTGGCACTTCAGTTTTAATTTCATTTTAGACTCAGGGCTCATCCCTTTGACAATTGTCTTGCATTTTCTTAAGCAAAAAAAAAACAATCCTTTTCATGCGGTACATTTTTATGGCAATTTTAGACCACCAAAATGAATGTATTCCTAGTACCACAATGGATCGATTCGATTTACCAAGCTTTATCCTCTAAGCATGTCTCTTTATTTTGCTAGCAGTCAACCGTATTTCTTATAAAATGTAATCATTTTTTTTTAATTTTTTTACATTTCTTTTGTGGTCATGACACTGGCTGAAGTTAGGCATCAAACTTGTTACGAGTCCAAACCATTAGAGGTAAAAGCTATGCAATGATAGTGAATTAGTGCCAACCTGCACCCTAGTCGATCCATTTAATTTGTTTTGCTGCCTGAGATTTGGACGATTTCAGTTCTAACCCCCTACTGCTTAATGCAGGAGTATAGCTAATAACAGTGAACATGCTAAAGTGATGATGTGAACACCTGGATGCTGTCCTCAAAGAATGCCCTAGAAAAGTACAGAGCCTCTTCAGATGTGAAACGATAGCTTCTTAATGCAAATAAGCCTTCCAGTGAGGTGACTGATACTTTGACCTGCCATTACATGCTTGTCTTGACAAATCACAGACTTAGCCAAAGAAGAGTCAATATTATTATTATTATTATTATTATTTATTTCTTAGCAGGCGCCCTTATCCAGGGCGACTTACAGTGTAAGCAAATACATTTCAAGTGTTACAGTACAGGTAATACAATAAGAGCAAGATAAATACAATGACAAGTTCAAGCAAGTACAAGTGTGACAAAATACAATTCAATACAGCAGATAAGTGACAGTGATAGTTACATCAAGATATGATTAAATACCAAATACTACAGTTTAAACATATGGCAGGTTACAGTACTCTGAAGTACAGGATTAAATGCAGTAAAGTAGGGGCAGGTAAGAGTAAGTAAAGCAAATTTAAGGAAGGGTGAAAGTGTCCCAGGGGAAACAGAGGAGTTCTACAGGTGCTGTCTGAAGAGGTGTGAGTCTTAAGGAGGCGGAATGTGGTCAGGGACTGGGGCGGTCCTGACATCTGTAGGTAGGTCATTCCACCACTGCGGGCGAGGGTGGAGAAAGGAGCGGAGCTCTGGAGGCAGGGGCGTAGAGGAGGTAGAGCCAGTCTTCTAGTGCCGGCGGCGGAGAGGTCGAGTGGGGGTGTAGGGAGAGATGAGGGTCTGGAGGTAGCTGGGTGCAGTCTGGTCAAGGCATCTGTAGGCTAGTACAAGAGTCTTGAACTGGATGCTGAGGCGGTGATCGGTAGCCAGTGGAGTGGCGGAGTAGTGGAGTTGCGTGGGAGAAGCGAGGCAGAGAACACCAGGCGGGCAGTAGAGTTCTGGATGAGCTGGAGCCGGACGGGTGGCTGACAGGGAGGCCAACCAGGAGAGTTGCAGTAGTCTAGGAGGAGAGTACCAAGGCCTGGACCAGGAGCTGGGTGGCGTAGTTGGTGAGGAAGGGTCGGATTCTTGGATGTTACTGGTACCTCTAGGAACTAGGCTTATGACATGCAATATACCCTGATGAGAGAAATGTATATTACTAAGCGTATTACTGGCTAGGGATATGTCTGATGAAAAGACAAAAAATATTTATTTATTAATGAATATATTGGGAAAATGATGTAAATAATTTAACACAGTATCCCATGGAAATATTATACCTGTATTTTATTAGGCATCATTTTTCAAAAGAATATCTAGTGGGGAAAAAGGTTAGATTTGACTTAAGACCCCTCTGGATTTTTTGAAAACAGCAGCAGACGGTTTGGTCTGGCAAAGTCCGCTTAATTGGGCAAACCAAGAATAATTGTGAAAGATGAGGTTGGTGAGATTAATTTGTCAGTTTTCAAGCTCCGTGAGCTTGCAATCTGAATTGAGTGGATCAAAGATCAATACATCTTTTCCTAGTACAATTTGTTTAACCTATGCTTTGATTTTATTGTTCCTGACTAAATAAAAGCCCTGTGGATATTGGGGAGCATTATTCTGGACAGCTCCTCTTTAAATAGACATTGCACTGTTATAAAATATGTACAAACTAGAGAGTAATTATTTGTAGAAATGCAGAAATTCAACATTCTCTGAACCTGAGAAATAAAAGCTGTAAAATGTATGTTATTTGTAACATTCCCAGTGGATTGAAACTGCTGAAGTAAAGTGGATCACATGCTTTGACTACCAAATACAGAAGACATTTCAGATGCAAACTCCTATGAATTCCAGAATAGAGTCTGTTCCAAGTGAATTCATAGTGTGGCCATTTTAAAGTTACATATAAATACACAGAGGACCAGATTTTCTATGTTTTTGTAAGTTATCTTTCAGACTGAAATGTACCTCGTGTTACTGTACAGAGAAACTTAAGAGTGCTTCAGGCACTTTGATTTATATCATTGAACTGGGAATGAAGAACATTCAACCTCATAGTGTCTCCAAACCAAGACTGACAATATGAGTGAGTGTCAGGCAGTGACGACGCCCATGGAAGGACTCGCCACTGCCATCAGTGCTACTGTACATTTAAAACAGAGTGGCATATTCAGTTGTACTAAAAAGAACTGACGTAGAGTTAAAATTAAATACACTTTTCAAGAAGGAGCTTTATATCGATCTGTATTGGAAGCCATGCATATTGTATCGCACACAGCCTACAATAATGAAGCTGATTATTACAGCTAAAGAGTGTGCTGGTTTTCCTTTTCTAGTTATCATGACGCTTGTGGGTGATATTGTTTTATTCATTATACACGTAATTACATCAAGGCATTTAGTCCCCAGGAGTATTAGAGAAACGTGTGAGAGCAGTGACAGCTGTGGCACCTTTTTTTAATTGTGCTGCCCTAATCTGATCCATCTGCTTTATTGTTAATCTTCTATATATTTCATAGTTCCCACTGCATCCAGTTGTCAGCTATGAACGTGCTGTTCTTGATACAAAATGATTCCCGTAATGTCTAGAGCTACGTGCTTGTTCAGACAATGCTTGCAATATGAGTTCAGAATTCTTTCTTTACTGTGTTTAAGTTTAAAATATGTTTTTAAACCAAAACACTGAACAATCCACATAATACTCTGAATAGCAAATGCATGATGCTTGGCTTAATACATGTGCAAAAACAATTTCATTAGCCAGTCAATAATAATCGTTATATCGTCGCTGAAAAAAACACATATGTATCTATTGAATTATATATTTTTAAAATGGATAAAAGGGTACCGTTGCCACAGTTTGTCTTTAATTGGCCTCTACATAAGGATTTACAAAGAAGTAGGGGCTACTTTGCAAAAACTGTAGAAAAACTGAAAGACAATGATGTGATGAATGTGACTTCCCTCAGAGTTGTGCAGTTTTCTAGTAAACATTTCATATTTATTCTTTACAAAATTTCTATGCAACGCACCCCCAGAGCCACACAGTATATAATATAAATGTATCAACAGCCATTAGTTTTAATAGAAAGAGGATGCTGGTGTGCTGGTCTTGTTCTGTTCCTAGCTCCCTGACAGTAGAGGTGATTATATGCGCCTGAACAGTTTTATGCAGGTACTGTGGCTGACAGGGTGCAAGATTGCTAGACACACAAACAAGGTTGGAGACGTTTAACTGCAATAAATCAGAGGTTTTTATTGTCACAAAAACAAAAGTAACAACAAAACAAAAACCTAACCCCTTCTTTAGGGGTGCTATAAACTTTTGAAGTTCCTCCCTAACTACCGGACAGTACAGCTAAGCTGTTTGACTGTCTTGTTTTTCAGTGATTATTAACACTAGATGTGCACATCATACTTCCAGCACACAGTACACATTTTCTAGACACAGTTTTCTCTTTCCAAACACACCGTACTCCTCTCCTCCTCTGTAGTGCCCCTTCTACTACCCCACCCTGGCTACAGGGATTTATCAACAATTAACAATCATCAAGTCATTATTATACCAGCTTTGCCACATGACTGAATGATGCCAGTTGCTTCTCTTCTCTCATGCCCTTGCATGCTTACTGGGTTGAAATGCATAAATGGATGGGTGTCAATAAACTGCCACCGGCTGATATGCCTGGCACATCGTTCTGAAAGTCATTGCTTAGAAGGGCTAGCAGCAGGGGATCAAACACTTGTTAGGAGAGGCGACGTTTCATTAAATCTACACAAACAGGAGGCACTCTTTGCCAGATTGTTTAAATCTAGTTCAGACAACTTTATAAAAGCTTTGAAGAAACATTTAAAAACTTGATTGCAACTTTTAGTTTAAATATTTCATATATAAGTTATAAGTTGGACAATCTTGTGTTTTGCTGAATTAGCCAATTGCATAATTGAGGGTCACACTTTTTATTGCAATGCTGAAGTAATGAAAATATAATGGACTGCATTTGCACTTTGAATCCCTGCTGGTTTCTGTTGTCTGCTCATCTTTCTGTATTTCTTGTATTTCTGATCTGTTATCAATAAAGTCACCAAGAATAGATATAGCACTGAAGAACATTTCTCCAGCTGTTGCCTTTCATTTTTTTAAATGTTTCAGTTTATGGTTCTGCCTTACAGTTATCTCTTTTTATAATACAGAGAATATTTTGCATTGAGTTCAAGATCTATTTCTGCAGCCTGACCAACCCCATCAAATTATTTTTAAAGCAAAAACGTATTGCTGTGTCCGCTGAGTATGCATGACAGCTCCATAAGTTTAGGATAGCTTTGTAATTACTCGACATTACTTAAGACACAATTCAACTCTATGCTTAAGACAGTCAAAGACAAATAATGCATTAATCCAGTCTACGCCTGAGCCCTGTTTATTAGTGTGTGTGCATCCACAGTGATACCCTCCTATCTTTTTAATGCAAAATGCCCCAATTGTGGATCTATATATATATATATTGAAAGTAATGTTTTATAGTGCTAAACAATACATTTCAGCTAGTAATAAAATACAATTTCTGTAAAACATTGGTGAAATATATTTTTCACTACTTAACTTTAAACTCAGATTTCTTACATAATCATCAGTGCAAGTACAGGTAAAAGTACAAGTGTAGTCTTATATAGTACATACATATCAATATTTCCTAAGTGGTAATTATATTGGCATGAATTAAATCGTTTTGCATTGAAAATATAGGCTGGTGTATAGATAGATAGATAGATAGTTCATTATTTTAAAATAAATCTTCATTATCAGAAAAATCACAAATTAAACAATTCAATAACAATACAAAACATTTACGTTTCAACAGTGTTGTGCATTAAATATTTGTTAAAATCCCATCCTCATGATTAAATCCCATCTTCCATTGAGCACACCATCCCAACAACAGCCCAGACTGTTTGGAAGTGATTCAAGTGATATACTAATTTATAATACATCAAATCAACTCACACTGGAAGGCCAACACTTTAAACACAGATACACCATCAGCAGTCAACACATCACTCAATTAGTTTTTTTATGCTTTATAAAATTGATTATCATCCTCACTGATCTCACTCCCAGCTCTTTACCATCCTCACTGATCTCACTCCCAGCTCTTTATCATCCTCACTGTTCTCACTCCCAACTCTGATCATCCTCACTGATCTCACTCCCAGCTCTTTATCATCTTCACTGATCTCACTCCCAGCTCTTTATCATCCTCACTGATCTCACTCCCAGCTCTTTATCATCCTCACTGATCTCACTCCCAGCTCTTTATCATCCTCACTGATCTCACTCCCAGCTCTTTATCATCTTCACTGATCTCACTCCCAGCTCTTTATCATCCTCACTGATCTCACTCCCAGCCCTTTATCATCTTCACTGATCTCACTCCCAACTCTGATCATCCTCACTGATCTCACTCCCAGCCCTTTATCATCTTCACTGATCTCACTCCCAACTCTGATCATCCTCACTGATCTCACTCCCAGCCCTTTATCATCTTCACTGATCTCACTCCCAACTCTGATCATCCTCACTGATCTCACTCCCAGCCCTTTATCATCCTCACTGATCTCACTCCCAGCTCTTTATCATCCTCACTGATCTCACTCCCAGCTCTTTATCATCCTCACTGATCTCACTCCCAGCTCTTTATCATCCTCACTGATCTCACTCCCAGCTCTTTATCATCCTCACTGATCTCACTCCCAGCTCTTTATCATCCTCACTGATCTCACTCCCAGCTCTTTATCATCTTCACTGATCTCACTCCCAGCTCTTTATCATCCTCACTGATCTCACTCCCAGCTCTTTATCATCCTCACTGATCTCACTCCCAGCTCTGATCATCCTCACTGATCTCACTCCCAGCTCTTTATCATCCTCACTGATCTCACTCCCAGCTCTTTATCATCCTCACTGATCTCACTCCCAGCTCTTTATCATCTTCACTGATCTCACTCCCAGCTCTTTATCATCTTCACTGATCTCACTCCCAACTCTGATCATCCTCACGATCTCACTCCCAACTCTGATCATCCTCACTGATCTCACTCCCAGCTCTTTATCATCTTCACTGATCTCACTCCCAACTCTGATCATCCTCACGATCTCACTCCCAACTCTGATCATCCTCACTGATCTCACTCCCAGCTCTTTATCATGTATATGTGACAAAGGTTTAATATGTGGGTTATTAACTCACACAGTCCTAGCTTTCCTGTATTGTCGTCTTCCCATTTAAATAGCATTTCTATGTGTTTTCAAATAATCTGATTGTTGTTTCAAAAACATATTTGTCATGCTGTTAGAAAATATCGTGAATACAGTGTTACACTACAGAATGTGCTTTGACAATGTGCTCTCTCCCTGTTAAATACAGACAATGTTAATTAAATGGGTCTTTTTCATATAGTCATTGCAATTAATATTCAGAGTATAAACTTAGACTAACAGGTAATATTAATCAAATCGATATTAATGTCCAAAACATTGTCAGTGTGATATATAAAGGTACATTTTTACACTTTCAAATCACTGTTAGGGAATAATTTGTATTAATAAATGCAATACATTTAAAGAAATTATATCATTTTACATCATGTTTTACTTTTCTATATTGCTATAGACCTGATCGGGGAAAAACAAATGATGCTCAGTTGCGCTGGCTACATCCTGAAATTACAATCTAACAAATAATGTCCTCCGAGTTTCTTTGTCTTTTTCCTATTGCTGCAAACCACCGCGGAATCGATCACTCCAAAAAAAAAAACCTGTCTTTAGTCTCAATGTTGTTTGTAGAATATTGAAATATATTCCACGCTGTAGCAACCCGTTTTGCGTACGAACTTCATCACTTCGAATGCAGCAGAAATAGTCCACCCCTGTCTGGACCATATAAATACCAGAGCAGACCGCTTGACAGAGAGCAGCCACTGACTGAAGCCACAGGGACATTCACATTAGCTTCGGTCTTCGAGAGTTATCGAGACTCCACAGAGAGAGGACAGTTTCCAGCAAAGCAGCAACCACAGGAACATTCTTTTCCGTTACTGTTTTTGAGGAGAAATGTCTGAAGTTACCGTGCACCAGATCTGCCAGCTGGGGTTCCTTACTTACTTGTTTCTGTTTTCTTACATCTCGGTGACTACATCCGTAAGCTTAGATCTAACTGAACTGAGAAACAAAGTTGCAAAGATTAACGTTAACCAGAGAGGAAACCTATGGGCAACCGGTTAGTATCTAACACCTTTTTAAAAATGTGTCATTCTCTCGATTTTAAATATATCATTGTCGTGTGTAGTTTAACAAGCATGCAATCACTTTCATGAACACTTCTGAAGTCCAACAAACCCATTGTTCTCTTCCAGGCCATTTTATGGGTAAGAAGAGTGTTCTGGACAGCCCGGTATTTGACTCGCCTGACCAGCAGTCTGTGAACTCGCTCAGGGCGGCCCTTGATCGCGACATCAACGTGCAGGAGATGTGGGAGCTGATCACACAGGAGGTGCTGAAAATCGCCCTGAAAGCGCAGCAGCAGGATACTAGAGGGAAACTAGACGTAAACGACCAGGTAAGAGACACCAACATTTGGATTTATTAAAATAGATTGTTTTTTAGCAGGGTTTTTTATTGTTGTAATTTTAATAGTGAAAAACTAGCTTACAGTCGCCGTCTTCCCCCAAAATCTTTCTATGAGGTAGCAGCTTGTATATTTTCCATCATTCAGCTATGACTTGGTCGCTTTTAGCTGCTTTGGCCATCGGTGCAAGCAGACAAATGACCATCATCAATATGCTGCTTTTATAATAGTTATTTTTCTTTATTTGGAAGGAACATGTGAAACATTAATCATTTAGATTATGGGCTACACAATATCACCATTCTAAAAACGACAACATTAAAAAAGAGCTCCTACACTGAAGATTTCTTTGTCCTAAATGTCCATAGCCTTTTTTTTTCATAAATCCATTCTTTATATTGCAGGAGACTGGTTTATTTATGAAGATACTGGAAAAGTACATTCAAAACACCTGAAAGTGATGGAAACCCCACCCTCTCCCAATTCTTTATATATATATTCCTATGGTATTGAGGGTGGATTTCAGATATTTCAAAAGGATTTTGTTTATAACTGATCAACGAGTCTGAGCGAGTTGTATTTGTCATTTATTGTAGCTACATTTTGTCCTTTGTTTTTTGTATTTGTTGTATTTGTAATATTGTTATTTAATATCTATCATCACTTTATTAAAAAGGGGAGCAAGTATTACCTGTATATTTTTCTGACCTTTTTCGCATTACTACTGATGTAATTGTGAATAAAGATAACATGATTTGCAGAGAAGTGGTGCCAAGAATGAATGCTAATACTTAAATACAATCTTACAGTATCTTTGCGATAGTTGCAGTGCGACTACTCCAAAAATGTGTGCTGTTTTTATTCACTATAGCCACACTGGGATTTGAGAAAACCACAACAGCATTATGACTGCACCTGCTCCAATTAGTATTGAAAACAATTTGTGTAGATGCTTAAACCCACACAGACTAAAAACATACATTCCAAAGTATCAGCTGCACTTGCATTTCTCAGAGGTGTTATTCTCCAGGGAAGAGGTGCTTCCTAATGCTTCTCATCAGGACTGAAGAAATGTGGTTCTTTTAACCTGTCCTCATAGCCCAGACAGTGTAATCCTTCCATTGTCTCAGTGGCTCTTCTCTGGTATCATGTTGACCACAGTGCTTGTTCTTGTGCTTTGGTTTAAATAAATGAATCCAACTATTTACATAAAATAATCCTAGGCAGGGTGAATTAGCAAGCTTGTTTTTGGCTAATCTGTCTTGGAATGTGGCAGCAGGACACCAGGGTGACATCTGTGCTCAACTTCAAAATAGTGCAGTGATATCTTTAATATCCAGAAAGTAGACAGAACCTTAGTTTTACATCTTATCAAAAGGACAACAGCTACACAGTCCCCTCAACACCATGCTGGAACACTGGTGGAGATCTGTCCCAGAGGGAAAAACCCATCCACACTTTGATTTCAGTCAATCAAAATACATGAGCAGCAAGGAAAAGGCAAAGGGCAAAACCAGTTGAAATTCTAATAAAAGACTATATAATGGGTTCAAATGGACACAAAATTAGGGTTTCCAAATATGCAGTATCCAATTAAGGAACAGCTAAAGCTTCTATTTAGAAGCCTTTGGTTTTATATTAAACCCAAGACTGTATGAACCATAGGTTCAATATAGAACTTTTTTTTTTGTTGGTATAACAACCTGTTAAAAGATCACGGTAGCTGCTTTCATGAAGAAGTTATCTCAAGATCTGTCACCTAAAGGAAATAACACAGTCCAGCCTTGTTGCTCCTGTCTTTCTTCACTATTTCATAGAACAGCGAGTGACAAGGAGCAGGGGGCTCAGCCTTCGGCATACAAACAATGCTCTCTGCATGAAGGAAGATTGCAAAGGAATCTTATTAGTTATATGTACAGCATTGTAGTCACGGGTAGTACTACTAATGTGTTGGGGTTTTTTTTAGATTTTTTTTTTAAGACATATAGGTGTTGCTGGACAGAGACCATTATAGATTCTCAAAGATATTTACCAAATTGCATTTTAGCTCTCTTTTTTTTCTCAAAAGGGAAACCCCCCAATTAGGTCTACAATTGTAACCCTACTTAGAAACGAGAGTTACAGGACACACTATTAAAAGGCTGACTCTGTTCCTGTATTTTTCCTTTCTGGAGATTGTGTGAGGTATATGAGTAAAATAGCTTTGGAAAAATAGCTGGTGAGCTGATCAAATTTTAATTTCATTAAACGAGACTAGCTGACTCTTGGGGGAAGGCAAAGAAATAATCTAAATTACTAATAATTGCAAAAACATTCCAGTTCCAAGTACTTAATTGTGCATTTTGGCACTGACGAATATAACTAAAATCAGTTTCAAAATTAAGAAAATTTGGTAAATGAAATTGTCATGAAACGAACATTTGTTAATGCAGTACTTTTTTTTTTTTAAATCATCACTGGATGGAATACAAATTTTAAAATGATTAAATTATGATATTAATGTTCAAATGAAGTTCAATATTTATCAATAAAAAAACAATTATTATAGAATACTGAATATTTTTCGATTTTGTTATTACAGTAAATGAAGCAAGATATATATATATATATATATATATATATATATATATATATATATATATATATATATATATATATATATATATATATATATATATATATATAAACACACTCACACAAATGCATATTATGTAGCTCCATTACTTGTTAACTTGTTACTTGTTAAAGTTGATGGCAAGTGCTTCCGGGTAACAATGGCTGCTTCCTGATTGTCAACACATGAAGCGTATCTCGTAACTTCAGTGCATAGTTGTCTATTTTAATCTAAGGAAAATGCCGCTGGTAGTGATGTGTGGGTTTCCTTGTAGCGGTAAGAGCCGCAGAACACAAGAATTAAAGGAATATATATTGAAGAATACGGACAGGAAAGTCTATGTCGTGGGAGACGAGACTGTGGGAATTGAACAAAACTCCGTGTATGCAGGTCAGTAAGATTGACTCCAGTTGTTTATAGGCTGCTACTACTGCTACCCAGGTTAGGTTAAATATAATACTATTTATAATAGTCAAGACTCAAGTTTGACACAGTAAATGTTGACTAGCGTCTGAAGTTGGGGTGGGTGTAATGAAATACGAGGCGGACTCCCAATTCCTACCTGAATTTCAAAATCCGGACCGCAGTCTGAATCCCTTTTCCCTTTCTCTAAATAAACAGATCACTAAAACAGTTTTTTTTTTGTTTCCTCAGACTTAATGTAAATCTGTAAATCATTGTCAAACTAACTGCCTAATTATTATCAGTATTTATACCCTAGCTGGTTAACACTTAGTTTTCTAAAGAAAACACACACACATTTATGAAGTTAAACATAACAAAACGTTCCAGGGAATCCGTGTGGACTGTGTTCCATATTAAGCATCCATTTAGGATTGGGAATAAATCTGTACAAGGTGTGCCTGGGTAATATCTGCCCCAGGATGTATTAAGTATTCTATGAATAATTCAGAATAACAGCACAAAATAACCTCAGCTAACCCTGATAAGCCCAGAAGGATAACTGTCAAAGTTAAAATGCCCTTTGAATCAGTTGTTTCTGCATGGTATGATTCACCTGGGCCCAGCTATGTCCATTTCGTTGTCATCACGATATTTGTGTGTTGTGTGACTGTGTCTAATGATGTGTGGGATGTTACATATATGTTGGAGTCAATCCCATTCTCATGGCCCAGGGATGTTTTCTACAACAGATTCCCAGAAAGAGAAAAACCTAAGGGGAGAATTACGAGCTGACGTTGAACGGTAAGACGTTCTTCACTTCTTGTTATTTAGCCAGGAGATGTACACAGCAAGAGTGAATGAAGTTTAACAAGCTTGGGTGTTTTTCCACTGAGCATCCATAATTTATAACTGACCTTGATCCATGATTTCAAATGAGAAATAGTCACAGTTTAGGTTTTCATATGACTACTTAATGTGAAACTGAGGACCATATTAAACTGTATTTAAAAATAGGATACTGTCTATTATACAAACAATTCACAAAATTACATTTGTCCTAAGTACTGAATGTTGATACTTTTGTACTTGTTTTTCTTTTTTGTTTTACTAGGAAAGTTAACAAAGATGATGTTGTAATTCTAGATTCACTCAACTACATTAAAGGTAAGTCATATGACACATCACCATATGTTCAATTAGAATATAAATTATAAAAGATTGGTTCAAATTAGACCTGAGAGACATACTTTGGGCAATGCAGCATTGAATGTAGGTGGAAATTCTTGATCATTAAATTGTTTAAATAGAGGCGCAGGTGTTTTTTAAAATTATTATGCTATATATTTTTTAAACAGTTCCCCTATAATCACAGTAAAGGTGTATGACATTTGAGTCATACTACACCTGCCACTCGCTCTTTCTTAATGAGAGTTAGGCTTCCTCCTGCCCCATCACAGATATGTAATGTGAAATCATTCTAATTGAAATAAGTCCTGCCGCACATGCCATTCCAGAGAAGGTGTCATCCCAGAACCCTTACTGAGCGGTGGCAGAAAATGTTTTTAGCATCATTGTATTTAACACCTGTGTTAATCTGGAAGGAAATGCATGTAGCTTTATTTGAGTTTGCTGTATAGAGGTACTCGCCGGGAAGTAACGATCCAATTCTAATTCTGCAATGACTAATGAGTCGTTTCCTTGGGGATGAAAGATAACAAGAACGTGTTCGCAGATACAGGGGGATCCTTCACAGCAGGGGTGATCCGGTGAGAACAAGCTGCAGGATAAAAGCTCAAATTCATTTGAAATTGATAATCTCATTAGGCATCTGAATTCTGTTTTCTGCTGGGTTAAATAAAGCAAAGTATAAAGGCGTGACGTAGGTTAGTATACAATAACATTGCAAAGAAGTCAACTCGGTATTGATTTATTCATATTTAAAGTGGGATGTAAACCTATCAGAGCAATACATATATTACAAATCAGTTGGCGTTTATATCCACTGACACTTTTCTCCAGTTCTCCACTGACTGCTTTATTATTTTCCCCGAGGATTTGCAGAGTGACTGGTTGTTTTGTCGTAAGTATTTTATCTTGTTTGTATTTTTTCTTTTTCAGGTTACAGATATGAACTTTTTTGTCTTATCAAACATGCCCAGACTCCACACTGTCTGGTATGTAAGTAGCTGGTTTGCTTGTTATTACATTATGGTGCAGCGATTTTTATCACAGTTGTTCGAGTAATGGTGGTAAATGTAAATGCTTATATGCATCATTCTCTGATTCAGTGAAGATCAAAACCTAATTTGCTTTTAAAAGTGTGTTCATCATATCACCCGCTGCTTACGAATTAGTGATACAATTCCTACTGACATTTTATGGGAAAGTTGTGTTTAATTTTCTCTGTTCTAGTAAATGCAAGCAAAACTTGGTGTATGGTAGTCTGATGATTTCATGAACATGTTCTGTTAGTTCAAGTGGCCATAATCTGAATTTGAAAGCAGCCTTTCAGTTGCAACCATGTGGACTAGCTGTCTTTTAGCATTTATGTGTTAGAATTATTTGAAGGCTATGTGTAGTAATGGCACACTTATTTAAAATAGAAATAGAAGCCTGTTAACACTAAAGAAACGACACACTGTCATCTTTTTACCCTGAGCTCACTTCACATACATCTCCTTAAGCATGGTCGCTGATCTACATTTTCAGGGTGTGTATAAACCTGTTTCAGGGATAGAAATAAGACTCCTATTGCATAGCAGTTTCACCCATTTCAGCTTTTACTACAAGCTTGGTTAACCGCAGTGTATTGGTAACAAGCTCAGGGGTGTCTTATTAAACTCCATTGTAAAATCTGGAATGGATCAAACCGCTATGCAATGCAAGTCTATTTTCCATCCCTATTTTTATATGGAAGTCTCTTTCCATCCCTATTTTTATATGGTTAGGACTTGTAAACATGGCAGTTGTCTGCACTGGGCTTGTAAATATCATGGTGACTGGTGAACTTCAACTCATAACCACAAGAAACTTGGTTTAAGGTTGATAAGGTTTTTGTTTTAAAGTGGCCTTGCCTAATTGTTTGATGTTTGCGTGTGTAGATATATTGCTTGACATCACCCGACGTTAGCTCTACGTGGAACAACAACAGAGCACGTGAAAAGCAGTACACCCAACAAATGTAAGTGTTGGTTATTTAACGCTAGACTTACAGTAACAATGTCTCTTAAACATGAGCTGTCAGTTTACTTCTGCTATAACAACTTGAATTACAGCATTGTTTTGACTGTGTACAATATCTGCTTTTCATGTTGCAGTTTAGATGCCCTTGTTATGAGGTTTGAAGCACCCGACTCACGGAACAGATGGGACAGCCCCCTGTTTACCATACAGAAAGACGATCCACTACCTTTTGAAGCAATCTCTGATGCTATCTTCCACAGAAAAGCACCCCCGCCTAACCAGTCTACACAAAGCGTGAGTCATTTCCCAATTACTGTATTGCATTGATTGTATTAAAAAATAAAATAATCTATTCATCAACAAAATGGTTTCTCATTTCTGTTTTCTTGCAGCAACCTCTTTCATCTTCAAACTTTTTGTACGAATTGGACAAAGTTACCCAGGATGTGGTGACGGTAGGTTCAGTGTTTTGAAGTATATGTTTTCTTGTGTAAACCTGAAAGGTCATTTTGTTTAAGGGCTGGGAAGTCTTATTGTAGTGGATTGAGTAAATCTAATGACATTAGCAGAAGTGCTTAATCTAATGACATTAGCAGAAGGGTTTCTAAACTAATTGTAATTGCCGTCCATTCTGTTTCAGGCTGTATTAAATGCCCAAAAGACAAGTGTCCCTGGAGATCTTATAGCTGTACCTGAAGCCTCTGAGAAAATATCCTTGCTGAGACATGTTGTAGATTGCTCTTATCTGCATGTCATCAAATCTTTAAAGCAACGAGAAGCAGCGATGCATTCATTCTGCTGAGGTAATTTCACAAAGAGATGCTCAATCGATCTTAAAGCCAGCCAGGTGTGAAATCTTGATGAAATGCACAGCTTAAACTAGGGAAGAAGTTTCTGTTTATTTACTGGGATTTCTTCCACGAGTAGACTGAGACCTGCCCAATTTCCAGGATTCCTTTCCAGGATGCTGTTGCTTGCACATGTGTTGTAAAGAAATGGTAAGGAGAGCATTTTGCCACACAATGCACTTAGAGTGCCATCATTTTGATCCTATTTCAGGTGACAAAGATGAAATCAGAGTTATTTTGTAAACTTGGAGACTTGAATACTGCTATATGCAATTCTGGGCTCAATTGACTGTGAAATCTGTTTTATTTAAGTGTAGTATTTGCACAGCATCATCAGTCTTTTAGGGAGCTTTGCAAATTGATAAATTGACATCAGGACCTGAATGCCTGCAACATCTTTAGCCTCCTTTTATTTATTTTTTTTGCCTTAACATCTTCATACATCGAGCTGACCAGAAGCCTGAACATGGCAGAGCTACGAAAACTGCGGCGCCAGTTTATCAGCTACACCAAGATGCATCCCACAGAAAATATTGGAAAAATAGCCAACATGTTTGTACAATATTTAAACAAGAGTATACATTAACGCTGTTTGTTTTGTTATTCTTAACAGGGATTGTTGTAGTTTGCAATGTGCACGGGATCTTTTTTTTTTTTTTTAATACAACCCAGTATATTTTTGGCGGCATAAAAATTGTTTTACTAAGTTCCAAGATAACATTACTTACTGGAGATTTTATGTCTTTTAATTTGAGATATATATATAATTTTTTTTTAATGTATAATACATTTTAAGTATTACTGTGCCTAATAAAAAAATGTAATAAAACAAACAAAACTGCTCGGTCCCTTTAGTGCACTTATTTTGTGTTTGATCATTTACCGCATGAAACAGCTCTCCCCCATTTGAATTTTCCTGTAAAATGATCATTATAATGCTTTATCCATAATGGATTTGATGTTAATTTGCTGCAGTTTCCTCGCCAGCTTTAGCTTCAGGTGATGGCATGTGTGCAAGCACACAAGCGCTTGTGATTTACTATATAGGGGGCTGTGTGGTCCAGTGGTTAAAGAAAAGGGCTTATAACCAGGAGGTCCCCGGTTCAAATCCCACCTCAGCCACTGACTCATTGTGTGACCCTGAGCAAGTCACTTAACCTCCTTGTGCTCCGTCTTTCGGGTGAGACGTAATTGTACGTGACTCTGCAGCTGATGCATAGTTCACACACCCTAGTCTCTGTAAGTCGCTTTGGATAAAGGCGTCTGCTAAATAAACAAACTAGAAGTGCTAAGGAAATAGAAGTGAACCTAATTAAGTAATTCTAATGGTGAAACTCTAATGTGATCTGAGGCTAGAAAAAGCACACAGCACTCTTAGATCAATGCAGCTGCAGTGTTTGATCCAGAGAGTCTCTCTTTTAATGTTCTTAACGGAGCGTTAATCAAAACTACAGGGGATAGAGAAGGAAATGAAACACCTGCCGTAACACCACTGATAGGGTGTAGGGTTACCGCGGGCAGCCAACTTCCCAATTTCCATCACGTCAAAGCCGTGGAAGTACTGAGCTACAACTGTGAACACTGTTGTTAGATGTGTCGGCCTGTTCATTTGAAGACATTTAGAAAGACTTCTGGTCTAAAGGTTTGTCATTGAATCGGCTGTTTGCAAAAATAAAAAAAATCATTACCAAGTGAAGCTGGTGAAGTAATAACTGTTTTTGCAACACCTTTTGGGACACAGTGATCACGGTAATTTTACCCATTTTTTTAATGCAGTCCTTTGTGTTTTTTTTTCTGTTTGTATTGGGTGCCGTCACATGGGCACATTAGGTTTCTTCAGCAATTTGATTCTAAAGGCATTAAAAAATGTTCCAGAGGTCAATGAAATAGGATTAAGCGATTACAAAGCCACAGAGGAATACATTTGTTTGTTTTTCTATATAAAATCATGGTGGAAACTTAGCATTGTAGTAAAAGCTTTGTGAATACGTTCTTTTGTAGTCTGAAGAAAGATTTTATAGTATCTAAGGAATAGTATCCAACTGTGGGTTTTGTAATTGTTGAATCCTGACACGTTACCTTGCTGAGGGCCATAAGGGGCAGGGATACAGCAGCCAGCAGTGCTTAGGGAACCAATTAGGCAATACAAAGCACTGAAGCCAGCACAAGTAATGCGTGGCTTGAGCAGCAAAACACCCAGAGAGCAAGATGAGAACTCTTCAAGGAGCAACAATCAAGGCTTTGAAAAATACAAGAACAACATTCTTACAAATCCCTTGTTTTATAGATCTTTTATTATTTAAAAAAATCTGCAAAACACATTATTTTCACTTTTTCCAGCCACTTTGGTTCATTTCCTGTGCAGGAGATAATAGGGCCCCCCCCTGTACCTTATAGATGTGTGTTCAGTGTTAGCGTTATGGCATCCTGCAATCTAACACAGGAAGTTAACTGGTAGCATAGATTAGGGCATAACCATGTAATATGGTAATTACATCAAGTACCAAAAATGTTGTTGACAAGGTGGTTGGTTTGCAAGGGCAAGTTAGTATACCCGCTACTGTTACCTGGATTGGATCCTACCTCTCATTGAAATGCAGATTGCAAAATAATGTCTTCCTGTATAATTGTATCTAAACATCTTAGGTGTAAGGTGAACGGTATGCTACGGGTGGTGCTCCTGGGGGTGCTTAAGTTATTAAATATGCTCTTTATCTCTTAGTTACAGCTATTTTTCTTTAATGTCAGGTATGCTGTTAAACATATGCAGTTATTAAGTTGAAATTAAGAGAATAAAGCTTTTTTTTATCTTTCTAAATAAAGGGTTAATCTCACCACTGTGCTACAGCATGCAATTTTTGTGGTTCACGCATTCCAGGGTTTTAAATAGTAAACAATTTGTAACCTATTTATTTTCTCAATTTCAGATTTGCATGAGGAGCAGCGGCCTGTATAGGCATATGTGTTATATCCGCTGCTGTGCTCATGCTTGAGGGGTCACTAGCCGTTAGCAATGCACACCCAGTTGTCAATAATGAACACAACCAGTATTGTATTGAACAAGCTCACCATAGCAAAACATTCCTAATTAAATGACCACATCCTCTGTGTTTGATGGAAATTCATGCCTGCTCAATTCCCTGTGCAATATTCTGGCTGGATCTGTAGAGTAGTAACCCAAAGATATTAAAATAGTAAACTATCTTTTACAGAAAAGAGTGATCGAAGTTTGGAGGGCTTCGGAGATTTATGCTTGGAACTTAGAGCACAGCTATCTGCTTTTGTGAGTGTGACACGGCGCATAATGCAAAATAATTTTCCTTTAAGGCAGTAGTGAGTTTTTCCTACAAGCTGAAATAGATATCAATGTTTGTCAGAAAACATGCTCGCTTATAGTAGGTGATATTATCACTTGCTTGTCGCTTTTAATACTTTCACTTGACAAAGACAACAGATCAAAGCAGCCACTCTTCAATAATGAGATGGAGCTGGGAGTGAACCTGCAGGAGTGACCTCAGAGGTGTTGCGAGCGCTGCGTTCTACATTTGAGTTCTCCCTTCTTAACTGAACCCCCCTTGGAAAACACTGAAGAGCCGTATTCTCCAGTGTCCAGTACAAACTATTGAAATGACAAGCTGTGTTTAATATGGAAGGGTAAGGTCCACACAGAGCATCTACTGACGCCCTAAGCATTGGAATTTGAGAGTTCCTATCAGCCCCCAATACAAGGGGACTATAGGTGCATAAAGGCTACACATGTCCTAGTGCAACCAAACAGAACCGATCAAATTACTGTAGAGTTTACTTCATTGTTAATGGCACAAGCGGGCTGTGACCAATTTTACTGGTTATTCAGATTTTTAAAAATCAACACAAACTATGTTAACCTGAAGGCTGGGCAGTGTATCAGAGGTATAAGGTGTCATGTTGACAGAAGCTTTAAGAGCCCGAATTCCTGATGTCTCAGGCTGTGCTGTGCCGCAATTCTCTCCACCCCCCCTGAATTCGATCCGATACAATGTCGTCAGAGTCTTTTACTCTGCAGACTATAGGTACCGTGTGCTTAAATCATTTCAAATGAAATGTGATTGCCAGTTCTTCATCAATATGGCTCAGTGCAGCCACGGTGTTGTTTTGTAAAGGGAAATCCATATAAAAAGCCGTTTTACTTTAGTGTAAGTGGTTTAGTGTCAGAAACAAGTCTTTCTGCATGTTTCACAGTAAAAGTGTAGAATTTCATTTGGTGTGACAGCATTGGAAACGTAGATCTTTTTAATCTTACCTTGAGTCCACTGCAATGAAATATCTTCTGCAGGGATTTGCAAGTGCCTGAAAGGTCTAAAACTAATTGAGCTGCTTTCTGTTCAATTATGCATGGCTGGCTCACATATTTTGGATGCAAGGTGAAAAACTGCCATCAAGCGCTTGGACAGAGGACAGTAACTAATCTATGCATTGATTTGTTTTTAATCCTTCCACAGACACTTATTGCACTTAACACTTAAAACATTGAAGGATTAACCCATCCTACTGTGTCCTGTAAAATGTGTTATCCTTCCCTATATGGAAATGTGGCATTATGCTCTTTTTATATGTTATCTCAATGGAAGATCTCTTCAAGACAAAAGATGACCATACAATGGAATTCATTGTTTTTGTGTTTCCCAGTGGCCTGGCTGTCAAATCATTTTAGTTTACAAATACATTTGACAAGAGTTTGCAAAATATGTACACTGATTCCGTTTCTACCTGAATGTAACATACACAGTATTACTTTGGACTAATTTATGCCTGAATTTAGCAATTCACAATCTTTCTCGTCAAAAAAAAAAAAAAAAAAAAAAATAGAACTGGCATCTAAACATTTTGCAATTAATTTGTTATTGAATTTGAATACAACATCCAACTTTACCATTCAATGGCAAGATATACATGTGTTTGCCACCATGTATTTATTAATTACTGCCACACAACCTGCTAAATTGTATATGAAAGCCATGTGCTTATTATTATGCCCAGGGCTGGATTAACCCATCACTGGGCCCTAGGCAAGCATACACTTGTGGGCCCCCTACCCCTAAACAAACAGCCACACACACACACACATATACATACAAACACACATATACACACACACACATATACATACACACATACATATACATACACCCATACACACACAAACATATACACACACACACACCTCTATATACACTACAGCCTTTATGACTAGACCTCTACCCTTTTACAATAGGCACAAGTCTCAGTTTTAAGTTATTATGAACGATTGAATGAATCTGACAGAAAATTAAACTATAGAGGGAATGCTAAATACATTTCAGAATAAAACCGGAAAAAACTGAAGCCTGCGTTAAATCCTGTAGCTCGACAATGAGTTTACTGAATAAAAAGGCAACAGTTCAAACAAACAAGGAGCACCATATGAAGTTGAAAAAAGTCATATATACAAGGATGCTCACACTTGTGTTCACTGACGGTAGCTCCTGAAACATAAATAGTAAAAAACAAACATACCTGTACATTGTTGTGTAGTCAAATACGTTAGTTTTACTGCACGCAAAATCGTCAAAAATGTTTCCTTTTTTTTTTTTTTTTTTTTGACCGGTGTGTTTTGACGCGCTTCATTAAAGAAAATGACCTATTCTCCAGAGCAGAGGAATTGACAATGTTTTGGAATACAGGTAAGTTCAGGTGTTCCCATATGGTAGATTTTTGTACCCTACACAATTCTGTACCATTGATGACTCCACGCCGACACAGCTGCATTTTATCAAAGATCGCTGGACGTCAACGCTGATGTTTCGGAACAGTATTAGAAAAAATAAAGTTTTATAAGGTTACTTGAATCAGTGGTTTTGTGTATTGAGGAGGCTGAACGTAACGTATAGCTAGAAAATCAGTGGTGTTAAATGTGTTATTTTATTTTGACACAGAATTAGGTTTGTCTTGTTTACAATATGTGTTGCAAGCTGCAGCAGCACTCAATGGCAGTGTTTGAGAACACAACGGGACTCGGGCACAGAAATACCATGCGTGCACAGGCAAGAAATCAGTGTGGGTACAGAATTCTATGGGGTACAGAAATCTGAACACCTGTCAGCAAAATTTGATTTTGAGATAGATGCCTCGGTTCGAATGGCAATGAATGAACGGTTTTCCAGTTTAGGCGCAAATCTGTATATGTAAAAAAAAACTTTTTATAGTTCGGCCCTAGGCACATGCCTAGTTTGCCTATGCGTTAATCCGGCCCTGATTATGTCTGTATCTAATTATTCAACCGGGATTTAGAAATGTGAGTTCCAGTCTCTAAATCCACTGTAAATGTCATTTCGAATCCAGAGCTGGAGGATTTAATGTAGCTTTGTGTTGAGTAATACAAATTGCGTAGTGATTGTGTCACGTAACAAAGCTCTCTTGCTCTGAAAGGATCGAATAATTCAAGCCTATTGTCCTGACAGCTTCAAGCAGTGCGTGTGGATCTCGCTTAAGGGTATCATACAGACTGTATTAGTAATTCCTAACCAGTGTTTGTTAGACTGGTCGTGTAGATTAAAGGATTAAACATTGATTTGGCTATATTAACTTGCAATAAAACATTCGTGTACTGTGTTATTTCACTAATTAGCTGGCCTCTGGAGATTGCAAATTACTCTCAACATAGAGGTATATTAAAGTTTAAAGGATTTCAAGCGGGCTGGTTGGTTATTGTTGAATCCGCCTATTAGGGCCACACAGGGAAAGTAAATCTGTCACTGTGGGAATCTTAAGTTACTACGCTCACCCTTTATTCATCATAAAATCTGAGGGAAAATGCTTATTTCGTTTTTCTCAAATGTTGCTAAGAAAAAATATTTAATTGTATGTGCGGTTTAACCTTTTTATTTTTATTATTTGTGCTACGTAAGTAAAAGGGCATTTATCATCATTTAGTATATACATTCTGCTCTAAACAGCTATACATTAAGCCAACATGAAGCTGTTTTTAACCACAGACCAACTGTTTAGGAAAGCAATAGGTCAATAAAAAAAATTAAAAAAAACATGACCGCATCTCTGAAATCGGTTCTAAAATGGTATTCCAGCATCACACCACTAGACGGCATTGTACTATCAAAATTGTTGTCCTCTCTTTTTTTTGATGTCAAACAGAATAGTCATGTGCCACCACACGAAGGTTTTTTTTTTTTTCCTTGTTCAGAACACTCTAGAAACAAAAAAGACCAGACACACCTGATGATTTGCAGTCTTTTTTTTTAAATCTTACAAATGCTTTGCACGGTTTGACAAAATTGATACTACTGCTACTGGTTCCAAAGAGTCTGTCCCAATGTCTGAAGAAAGGAGCAGAGTTCATGTTTGTTTTTTATGGTGCGTGTCATGAGCTACGGTTCCTCCATACAGCCCAAAGGGTGTCAGGTGTTTGAGCGCCCAGGGCAGGTCATAGCCAATATGATCTTCCACCGACATGCAGGTGCGGACAAAAGTAAAGTAATTCACCATCACCGATGGAAACACAAACACTACGTGTTTGTAGAGCGTCTTCCACGAGCACGTTACCATCATGCGCAACGTGCTGAGCCTATCCTTCTGAATCTTGTATTGGTATAAAAAGGGGAACTTTTCACCCACGAGGTCTTACCCAACAAAGCTATGAAAACTATGAAGGGAGATCTCACCACAGGCTCGTAGTTTAGTGTAGTCCCAGAAACCCTGCCGGATCAGATTGGCAGCGGTGCTGTCAAGTGAACATTAATCTTGATCCTGTTTAAAGGGTTGGCAAGATGCCAAGACTGGAATAGATGGTCCCTTTTTATACTAAAGACTTGGCCACACAATCTGCCAGTATTGAATTTAAACTGGTCACACAGATTTGGGAATTAAGAGATTTTAGTCGGTAAAGTAAAATCCAGGGCACTTGATAATATTTAACATTCTTAACAAGGGGGCGAGAGCATCTGCTGCACTTCATGATCTTTCCACAAGAGGGCCCATTATTATTGGCACCTTGAAATACAGGGTGCTCTCTTAGGGCAGGTGTTAGGCACGCTATGCAACCATAACAGTAAATAGTCTAATCTTCTGAGCTGCATGAATTTACAGACATGGTCATGTCTAAACTTAAACAAACAAGAGTAAGATCTACTGGGTCTGTGGAAGAGCACATTATACGTAATTTTTTAAAAAAGTATTTCTTCTTATTTTACCCAAAACAGGAGTGGCCCCATTCTTGCATTCTACTCGTACTGTGTGAATGTGAACCATACTGCGAGACCGTGACTGTGAAGAGTAGTTTCAACATACAGGGGACGCACAGTGCTTCAAAATCTGCTTAATAGTCGTATACAGTATATTAGCCATCATATAATGGACTGGTTCGATGACTGTAAATGTACTGTAATTTTCAATCTCTCCACTAGAGGGAAATGTACAGCGTGATTAACTGAGCCCCAAGCACTGAGATCTGCTGCTGTTTAGATCCGAGTGAAATGTTAGACACACGACTGAAACGAGATCACGAAGTGTTAAACAGAAACTACCACCAGTAACATTTAGTACATAAAGCTCTTTATTTATTTCTTTATTTATTTTGAACATAAACCAACATGTATTTGAAGTCATTGTTCTTATTATGTATTTCCTAATTGTTAATTTCAGGAAAAACTTTTTTTTTTTTAGCAGAATTCTTCCGTTCCATTTTCCTTTTCCTTTTACTTTTGCTGGCTTGCTGATTTACGGGACACAGTTTTTCCTGTATTTGCATACTTTTGCCGGTCATTCCTGTTAAGTACAAAACAGACAGATAACACATTAAGGTCCCCTTCATTTTACTAATCAAGATGCAAATTGTCATATGCCAAATAACTAAATTCGCTGCATTATTTTTGTTCAAGTTACTGTTAAAACCATTTACTCAACAGATTTTTTTTAAAATATAAAAGCCCTGCTCACACTACAGAAGGTACCTGCACATTTTAATTTTGTTCCTACATCCCTGGCCTCCTTCCCAGTGACTGGAGTGAGGTCCCCTCGTCACCATGCTCCCACAGGAGATACAGGGCTTCTCTCTGGTATAGGGCTGCAGACAAAGAAACAACGCACTGAAAGCCAGCGCAACTTAAATAATCATATTGATAAAGAAAGCATCCACTGCACCGACTGATCGGATTAATTGACCTCAAACTCTTGAGATGAAAGTTCACAAGGAGAAGCCAAGCACTGCTCTCACCAAACACCCATGCGATGTCGTACGTTTTGAATGCCTTACTTGCTCTTTTGCACAGTAGCCACATATCATTCTGGTGGCCAGCTCCATCTCATGGTCCTGGTCTTCATCATGGCACGTATCACAAGGGTACGCTTTCCCACAGCAAGGAAACCTAGGGAGGGAAGACACAGTGATGAATACTTCATTTATTACAACCCTGCAAGACTGAAGTAACTCCACACAAACACATTCGCACATTTAAATAGAATGTGTATATACAGTAATATATATATATATATATATATATATATATATATATATATATATATTGTAAATGAACTCACCCTTCGAGTTAGTTGCCCTTTAAAATTGACCCAGCACACAAGAAATGGATTTTTAAGCGCTGGTGCGCTATTTTTAATAAACACAAAAATAAACAAAATACAAAACAAACACCTAGCTCTTTACGAGCACTAACTAAACAAACAGGAACACCCTGACTACGAGTGGGACAGCTAAGCTGTTTCTCCACCAAACAGAAAACAAAACACACAGGTTTAATACACCACACTTTACTTCACGACGGCTGGGAAGCAGAGTACCTCTTTCTGCCTCCTTCTACTCAGCAGCCCCTAACAGACTGGCTGCTTTCTTTAAATACCCTGCACCTGGCTCTAATTTAACAATAAGCACCAGGTGCAGGGAATGATTCATAATAAAACAATTAACAAAACACAAAACAATTAAACAATAAACCAACGTGCATTTTCACATGTTTCTTTTCTTCAGGGCGGTTTTAACCCCCTCCCTGCTATCTCACACATCCCGCTGCCTTACAATATATATATATATATATATATATATATATACTGTATATATACACTGTATATATCTAAATACTATACAAGGGGTCGATTTGATCATCCTATTGGGACACAGATGGATTTTACACAGCACTGTGGAATCACCCTGAAAATCTCATCATAAAACCAGTATCTACTTGCAGATCCTCCGTGATAAGCGAGTGCAATCGTGAACTCTTTACATACCGCAGCCAGCGGTGGCTCTGTTTATAATGTCTGCAGGTTCCTTTTTGAGGAAGTGGTTTCCCAGGCTGCACAGCAGGGTCTCTGTGAAACTTCGGTCTCTGCTGAAGAGAGCCTTTGTCTCCTTCAAGAAAGAGACAAGAAAAAATATGAATGTTAAAAGGTCGCCAAAGAAGAAAAAACAATACAATACAACTGTTCTCCGGACGGACTGCGAAGCTGTAAAATGCGAAGCGTAGCCTATATAATACTCTACGTCCTGCACTTGTTAACTGAATGACAGGTTGTTGTAAGGCAGCAAACCTCTTTCGTTTCTGGAGCGTGGCTGGAGGTACTGAAATCTGGTCGTCTCCACCAGTATACTCAGCTTGCTGTGACAATGCAGGCAGTTGAACTCTTTGTTCTGACCGTACAGCACGTTCTAGGAAAAAATCATAGGGGGGGAAAAAATAGATTTTTAAATTGTATTTATTACTGCAGTGTAGTCTGAAGATATGTGATGTGCCTTACCTGCAATGGCTCCTCCTTGGAGCAGCTGAGGCAGCCCACCACAAGCTCACAGTCCTGTAGCACCAGGTCCACTGGGACCGCAGCGCTCAGGTCCAGATAGCCAAGGACAGCAGAGTAATGATGCAGCATGCTGGGGCGGAAAGTGGCACTGATGTGTGCACTGCACTTCTCACACTGGGCTGTGTAGGGGTGATCCCTTGCCATGGTCAGGTCGGCTGTAATCTTACACCTTCCACGAAAAAAAAAAAGAGGTGACTTTGAACAACGCAGGGATGGAAACAAGACTCCCACTTCATAGCAGTTTGATCCATTCATTGTTTTACTATTGAGTTTAATAAGACACACCTGAGCTTGTTACTTATACATTGTGGTTATTGCTATGCAATAGGAGTCTGATTTCCATCCCTGTAATGTATTCTGTCATTCTGCCCGGAGGTTGTGAAGTGCATTGACATTGATCATTTTTCTATTGAGTCAAATAACCAACAACATGTGATTTTTAGAGAACAATAACCTCAGATATGATGTGTGTAACATGTGCCTGACGCCGGTACATTTTATACCTGCTGCACTGTAATGATACAGTGATCCGACTGGCCACCACTGTGGCTGTCCCTTCACCCAGATGCAGACCCATCAGCTTCACCTCCGTACCCTTCCTGGGTTCAGTGCTCTTCACATTCTCCACACAGTGACTTGTAGCCTCTCCGTCACCATCAACCCCACAGGAGGGACCATCAGCCTCACAGCTCTCCTCTTGTTCCCCTTCACAGTCACTGTGGCTATCTGCATCACTGTCTTTTTCTCTGCAGCTCTCTGAGGGGTCTGCTGTGCGCTCAGTGGAGGCGGAGGGAGACGTTACTTTCAGCTGCTCGTATGGAACAAACTCTATGCCAGATCGCTCGGCCTCGATATCTCTCTTCAGCTGTGGACGCAAGAGGAAGGAAACGCCAATAAAATACATAAATAAACCAAAAATATGAAGACAACAGGAAATACACTAATAAACGTGATACCAAACGTGAATTAACAGCTGGGCTTACCAGTCTGGCTCCTTCTGTAAAAAGCTTCTCCAAATTGCGATCCAGCCATCGCAGAAATGGGCGGAACAGAAGCTCCACCTTCCCCATCAGTTCATTAGTGGCATGTTTAGCTTGCACCCACTCCTCTGATGCTTTGCACACATGCCTGTATTAGGGAATATGTAAAAAAAAAACCTTGCAGTGTTAACAAGAAACGCATTACTGTGCCTGTGCTGTATCCCTGTATTGTCCATTTACTTAGAAGGGTTTGCCAGGACAAAGAGTCTAAAGAGGATTGGATATATGTGTATTTCAAATTTAAGGCTCCTGCTTCTAACATTTTTCAACATATGAAAACAATCAAAAGGAATGCTTTACCTCCCCATAACAGCTGGTAAATCTTGGTCCTCTGGGATTTCCAAAGAAAACACCTTCAAAACAAACAAAACTTTTCACATATCTTATCAGCCTTGCAAGAGTGGGGATAACCCTGACGTTTTGGATAAAGAGTTTGATTTATTCCATATCCCACACACCCCTTCTCATAGAATCCTTTAAGGCAGTCCTATAAATGAGAAAGCACAGACCAATAGGTCAGCTCACTCTTGCAACAAGACTTCAATGAACATCCTTTATTGTTCTGTACTGTAGTACCACAGTGCTGCACCATACCTCCATACAGATTATTCTGGCACTTACTTGTAGTGGGTACTCATCTGGGAAGCTAACCATGATGTCTATGTCTTTCAAGTCAAAGGGCTGTAAAGAAAAGAAAAAACAAATATGATAGAACAACCACTGAGTTCTGATTAACCCAAAGTTTGCTCCACTCTTGTCTGAGTGTAATAAAAAGCTGTTAACTTTCCCAAACTATCCAGAAGTAGGCAGAAGTCTTCTAAAAACACCCTGTCTATTTTTTTGTTTTAAAACATTAGTAGCTTCTTATTTCAATTAGAAACGTAACCATCATGAACTTGAGTTTATAGAGGGGCTGGCAGGTTAACTGCACAACATCGGAGCAGACCTTACCCAATCTGGATCGGTAGGTTGAACAGTAACTCGATAATAGGTGACTTTGCCATCTTCTCGCTCTTGGACAATCAGTCTGTCCTTCGGGAACCTTTTACTCAGTTGGTTGATCTCAGTTTCTCGTAGCTGCTTGGACAGCTCTTCAGTGAACTCACTTAACTTCACCTCCTCCCGGATCACAGAGGGTCGCACTATTGGAGGCCATGGTCTTTCAGTACCTCTTTCTCTCTCTCTCTGATCCGAGTTGTCTTTTAGAGAAGGCAGCTGTTCCGGGTGCCAAAAGCGGCACCTGTCTTCCATGGCACAGTTGCCAGACAAAAAATAGCGACATGGCCTCCTTGGTCTTTCTTTTCTACCTGAAGAAGCTTTGTTGTTCAAAGACGGCTGGTCGTACTTGCTTGAAACATCCCTGACGGTCGACGCTTGACCTGTATTTTGAACCTGCTCGGGGTATTCAAGAACCGTATTTGCAGAATCGTTAAGTTTCCCATCTTCAGGGGGATTGCTGCTTAAAGTATTATCGGTTTTGTTTTCAGCTCCTTTCAAAATCCCTTTTGCTTCCACCCACTGATGGAGAAATCTGCATCTTCTCCCAAAGTGGCAATGTCTTCCCTGCGAGTAGAATCGACAGACCCGCTCAGCCGTGGGGTTGCTGCCGGTATTGGAAGGAACTGTCTGCTTCTGATTTTCCTTTTCTGTTTGTGGTTCTGGAGAAGGCTCTTCTTGGTTTTCCATTGGAAACACTGTAAAAAGTAATTACAATAATAAATCAGACATGGACATAAGACTCCAGTTGCACAGCAGTTTCGCCCATTCCAGGTTATATTACAAGCTTGATTAGCCGCAGTGTATAGGTAACAAGCTCAGGTGTGTCTTCTTAAACTCATAGGAAAACCAGGAACAGATCAAACTGCTGTGCAATAGGTGTCTTATTTCCATCTCTGTAAATAAAGATTCCCAACAGCCTAATCAACCTTTTAAAAAAAAAAAATTCTGACCACTCTTAAAATCAGTCCTCATCGTCTGTTTTAAACTAATGTTACCAGCTGTTAAATTATGAAGCAATGAAGTCCTCTATGCTTACACAATTACTGTATTCATGTACCTCTTTTCTGAGTCTGCCTAAGGAGCCCTGGTAGTTAAAATTGTGTTTAATTTGTTTTGTGGCAGCATGCTTACCAATATTTGGTCTGATAAAACATCAATGAAAAGATTGATTAGCTTTCCCTAATCTAAAAGAAAGGGACAGCTGTATATTCTCATACTGTAATGTACCCACCAAAAATGAGCTCTCCGCTGAAATCAGGCGCTGACAGTCAGGTAAGGGTCACTGTTGTTTAATGGGGCTAATTTAGCATTCCGAATGAAAGAAGAGAAGAAAGACTTGCTGGATGTGTGATGATTGCTGCTTTTCTTGGACTGTGCAATGATCGATCACATGTCCAAGCAGCTGTTTCTTCAGAGTTTCACTTGGAATGACAAATCAGCCCAATCAACAACAATGACCCTCAGCTGTGGTGAGCTTATCCGAATAATCAAATAATCCGAATGTGCATTCGCTACACACAGTATCTGATTTCAAGAGCCTCACAAATCCAGGGTATGTTTTTTAATTTAAATTCCAGCTGGTTCATTTGTAGGATATTCAATCACGAAGGTGGCAGGGTCTGTATAGTTAAAAAAAAATCAAATAAAATAAGCTCCCATAAGAGGAATGGAATTGTTGTCATGCGACTTATTTATGATCGTGAAAAAAGGTTTGATCCTCCCAATCACAAAACTGCGTGCTAACAAAACAAACGCATGTTGTACTGTATATATTTGTAAAAAGTAAATAAAGTGCTGTAGTACACTTTAACTCGTGGATTCTGAAGTGCATCTGAGCTGTTAGCAAGCTTTACTGTGCATTATTTTTACACTATAACAACTGTCGTTATGAAAACTTGTTACAAGTAGTTGTTTAGCGCACCTACCTACAAAGCTGTTATTACTACTCTCCGCATTGGAAAACAAAACAACACATCGGCTACAACGTTGCGTTAAAAAATATTCTGAATACAAAGCAGCATTATTTTTTGTAAACATTTTTTTTAAGCTGTCCTGAAATCAAGTTACCTTCTATGCAGAGTTTCCCTACTCAGCTTGCTGGACTTTGAGCTGTCAGGTGCTGGGTATTGACTGTACAACTCAGCGTCCGTATGGAATCATGTTCTTCCGGTTTCGTAAAACAGCGTTCCGCTTCAAACGGTGAAATGCCATTCTCAGTTTTTTTTTTTAAGACTGTATCAAGAAGAAAGAAATGTACAGTACACACAATCACCGAACAGGAAGTTTCTCATCCAAAGCAAGAAAACAAGCACACGTACGGTCCTCATTACAACGAAAAAGAATACTCGTGAATTTAATCTTGTTTTTAATGGTTTGGCTCCTGCTGTATTGGAAATAAGTTTTCTATGACTAATAAAGCATATGCAATAGAAAGAGGACACCATGGTGTTCTATTGCACAATTTAAGGTACTTTATCAGGTACCATTAAATGGTTATAAATGTTTTAGGGAAGCCTGTGTCACTTGATCGGGATCAGAGTTTCAGGATCAAATGAAGCAAGTGGCCCCTTGAAATTTGATTAGCTGTAGCAGAATACAATCCCATTCCAGTTAAACATATAGATGCACCTTCACACCTGTTCCACTTTTCTCAAGGAGCCTGATTTGTCTTCATTTAAATTATAACATTTAGAAAGGTCATTGACACTTTACACACAAGTACTGTATGGCCATATGATCAAATAAGAGCTAGCATTGCATCATTCATCCTGGTAAACCGCAAGCTGTTTGTTTTAGGTATTTATAGCCAAGATCCAAGCAGCGGTGGCCAACTGAAGTGAATTGTGGCCACCTGGCTTTCATCTCTGAGAACTGAAAGTCTGAGAGCTTAGTCTTTGAGTGGAGACCATGTCACTTTACCAGCAATGAACAAAGCCTTGTTATTAGGGGCAATCGGTCGATAAAGGACAGCCTAGGTAACTAGCCAACTAGACTGAATGCTCCTCCTTGTTAGTAAAGGTATAAATAATGCTGGGAGCCAGTGATACCTAATACTACCCAGAGTCCAATTGTGCACTCCCGGATACCTGCTTGTATTTCCACAAGGTGGTCAGTATCACTTTCCTTCTCCACTTGCACTGGAAATGTTTTCATAATTAATAAACGCAGTTCATGCAAAAGTTGGACTATAGTGCAAACAGTTTAATTGTGGTTTGTTTTTCTCCTCTCCTATCTTTGATGGTGTTTGCAATCACTCCTGGACTGATGCTCCAATATGCCCATGTCTTTATTTTTTCACGTGCAGCCTGGCTGTACTTGCTCTGTATGTAACTGGCAGTGTTCTGATTCCTAGTGGTCAGGTCAGGGTACAAGCTCTAGAACTGTCCTTGCAAGCCAGCCAACTTTGTATCTGCGTTTCAGATTTAGCTCCATTGTTGTATTTTTGCTTCTTTCTATAGAAAGGACAAAGCTGTTACCATGAGTATTCCCAAGCGTACTTGTCTGTTGTCTGTTCTTTAACTATGCTCTACCTGTATTATGGTGTAGTGCAGTAACCCTCAAACAGAAAAGTTCAACATTAACCTAGAAAGAAGGAGAGTCAGAGGAGACTAAATAGAGGTATTTCAAATTGTCAAGGGGTTGAACAAGTTAACTGCTGGAATTATTTTTCACAGACAGCAGAACCAGGGGCCACAGGTGGAAGCTGAAGGGCATATTCAGAACCAAGGGGAGAGGGAGCTTTTTTCCAAAAAGGGTGGTTAACCATTGGAACAAAGATGCTGAAGCAGAGACTATCTGACCTTCAAGAAAAGGCTGGATGCTGTCATGAACAATATTGTATAACCCTCTCTATGACCACAATAAGACCTTTAGCTAGCCACCTGAAGGAAGGGTGGTCCATCTAGCCACGGATTCCCAGAGGTTTCATTTCCCGTGGTTTGGTTTTTTTTTTTGTTTTTCCTCTTCTGAGTGCTAACAGACCATGCTGTCACCAAAACGAGAGCACAGGTGGGCCGATTGGCCTTTTCTTGTTCTTCAATTTCTTATGTTCTTAACATGCTTTTATTTTCAGAAAAAAAAACTCAGCAAGCAAAAATTCCTTTCCTTCAAATACAAAACCATGAATAATAAATCTTGCTTTAGTTTTACCTCCTATAACCAGAAGAGGGCAACAGAAACTAGTACAGTATACAAAGGCATTATTCTACTAAATTAAAATATATGCACTATCCCAGATTTTTGGTATTTCAGTGTAATTGTGTCCACAAGGTTGCGAAAAATATGTGATATTTCTGTCATGGCATTGTATGATGTCATAATACGTAGAGATATACAGTACATTCTATTTCTTCTGGAAAGCCTGTCACGGGTCATCCATGGAGCTTCCTCTTTGCACGCAAGACAGATCTCACATGCTATTCCTGCTTCAATTAGCAAAACTACTTCTTGTCCAACGTGCACCAAGTGTTGTATACTGTATGAAGAAAAGCTGGGGTTCAAAAAATAAAAATCAAACGTAAAAGACATTCTTTAAAACGTGTTTTACTGCTCTGGGTAGAAGGAGGTACCTTTTAAGTTGACTACGCTACAATATGTTGTCAATAACAATGGAAGAAGGGTGAAAGCACTGGGGAACCATATATAATTAATTTTAGCTCACGGTACTCTGCATATTACCATATTACTTTGTTACAGCAACCAAAACAAAAAGACAATGGCAACTTCAACTCCATGTCTCTTTAAGACTGGCTTTGCGGCTGCAGAAAGGATGACCTCACCCTGTCACGTGACTCGTCCTAGCTGGTTGGTTGCTGGGGCATTTTGGGATACAGTGAGGGAGAAAGAGACCGGCGACAGGAACGGGAGAAACGGACAGCCATTTTATAAATTCAAAAAAAATAAAATAAATACAGTTATTAAACGTAATAGTGGCAGCCATGGGGCAGTGTGGCATTACCTCGTCAAAAACCGTGCTCGTGTTCCTTAACCTCATCTTTTGGGTAAGAAAAATCTATTGCTGTAAATGTATTTTTAAAATGCCCTAGCACTGCAGATTCCAGGCGGACAGGACAGTTTCTACGCAGTAAAAATATTCAGTCAGGATGGATAGGCCTGTGCGGTGTTATTGATTCCTTCTCGGGCAAGCGGGTCGATATTAATATCCCATCTGTTTATAAAGATAAAACAAAAAACAATGTTACATTTGTTTCCTATGCCCGTTTTTGTAATACATATAACTATATTTATATAAAACATTTTATAAAGACATTCGTGCACAAGAAGTTTAACGTGACGAGGTCCTTACCACAAAGGAATAGATAATTAAATTTAATTATCTCTGATAGTCCACTTGTACCGTGTAACAAACCTGTGTGACAGCACACTCCTGTAGTGAAAATCTCTTTGTAACCTGCTAAGGCGCTTATGTGTGGAAACGCGTTAGTTTACGCTTTTTAAAACAAATGTATAGCAATAAAGATTGGTTTTAAAGGGATACCGAGTAATATCTATTGTATCGTCTGAAAAAAATACAATCGGAGTTTAGTTTAGATTTAAAGCCGTCTATTACGATTCGTCATTTATCTGGGTTGCATTTGAAATGATTTTCACTAAGTGTATACAGTAATGCATAACTGAAATGCTAATGTTTGTATTGTAGGCGTGCGGTGTTTGTACAATTCGTAATCATGGTATGATGGTGTGAATAACGCTGTAATACTTAACACTGCAGAAGACGACTGACTACGTAAATTGGTGACGCAGGTCACTTAGCTAAATGAAAACTATACCATTATTTTCTCTGATTCCCATACATTTACTTGCATGATGAAGAGTTACGAAGAAGATGTATAGTTCAGTCGTGCTTTGGAGCAAGTTAGGAATTTCGCTTGTTGTAGGTTATCCCTTTGTATTGAATATATGGTGGAGCCTCCTTATATAACAGGGTATTCTCCTTCTATCGGATTTCTAAGACAATGGGAATGTTTCGTTATGAAAATACCTTTCTCCAGAGCCACGAGTTCGCACTGTAACGACTACACTAGGTGCCCATGTTAACATCTAATTGGTAAAGATAGATGTAATTGTATACGTTGGGTACTGGAAAGGGACTTGCACCACAAATTCGTATTGTTAGAAATGTGGTTTTCCTTTCATGATTGAGATACACATTCTCACCAACATCATTACATCATCCAGACTGTGAAATACTGAATCCCACAGCTGCCCATGGACTGTGAATGCAGGATGTCCTTACCTGCAATCTCACTCTGATAATCTGACTTGTTTGTTCCACCCAAATCTAAGATAACCAAGCCCTGTGAGTAATTGCAAAACGAAGCATTTTGAAATACAGTAAACCGCAGCATTTCACATGTATGGGAGGGAACTCCATCATGCTTTTTTTTTTTTAAAAGATTATGAAGTATTGACCCTGATATCTTGGTAAATGCCAAGTTCAGATACATGTAACAGGCAAAACAAACCTGAAAGTTTACTTTTTCTTGTTCCGCATTATTTGGATTATTAATGTAGGTCATTTCTTTAGGAGGTATTATCTAAAAAATGCTGAACTATTTGTTTAAATATTCCTGTAACGTACAACTGGAATTACAAGACTAGTCAGATGGTGCTTTTTGCAGTTATTGGAGAAGCAAACAGTTTGATCATCATGAACATTTCAGAAGGGTATATTTGAAGTCCTGTTTTGTAAGCTATGCTGCTTACTTACATTTCTGCGTTGTTAAAAAGGCTTAGCATGTAAGCTGTTTTGCCATTTTGGTTAGTAGCTGGAAGGAATAAATTATATCTCATGTATAATTTCTATTGGTTTTAAACCAGCAGCCTGATAATCAGCTGACTTCTCCCCCAACCCATCCCTGTTGATTTGAATGTTTTAAACTGAACTCTGCCCCAGCTGCTGCTAGCTGTCTGTCAAGAGTTGGAATAGAAAGACAACCCACTGGTTACCATCAGGGGATCGTTACCACGATTTTGCATACTCCAGGGCTTACTTTAAACATTTGCCACTTATTTAACACCTGAAATAAGTAGCCATTTGCTGCTTGAGATTGTATGGTCAAGTGCCCTCTCCCCAGCTTGTCTTGTTGTTATATTTGTATACTCTTTTTTCACCTTTCTAAAGGTTAAGTGGAATTGTGCCAATTTAGATCCTAATAAAAGTAATATTAACGCAGACTTGATAGAAAAGCAGCTAAACCAGATGATTGTGTATTGTCTTCCAAAGAGTATCTTGAGCAAAAATTGAAAGTTACTTTTTTGAAACTTCTTTGAAACATCAATTTTTAACTGAAACGCACAGAATTGAAAAAGCCCTTATTACATTCAAATGATATTTCTTTTGCACCATCGTTCTTGGTTGTTCTGACAGCACTCTCAACAGTAAATACTGTTAGTTCACTTTTTGTTTTCCATGAGGATGAGTGCTGGAAATCAATGTGGCTTGGTGTGTTAACAAACTTAACAGACGTGTTAAAATGATTAGTGTTAGTGTATATTTAACAGACGTGTTAAAATTATTAGTGTTAGTGTATATTTTGTATGTTTCAAACATATTCTATCATAGCATTTCTCTTACACTGTCTTGTACACTAGATATTTATTACATATTTTACTGAAGCATTACAACCGCTCCACCCAGTGCTTCGGATACCGTACCCTGCTCCATACACAGCAGTGGCGCCATATAGAGTTGCTACGTATAACGGTTTGGTAGCGGATTTTAATACAACAACTTTTGTTTTCCATAATATGCATTATACAAATCAAACGATTGAATTTTGCATGTGAGTGACATTTAATGTGTGATTTATAGTATTCATATATTGTCATACAGTTTCTGTTAACAAGAGAAAAAACAAAAAAACACAGTGCGTTAGTGGCGTCTGACGAACCTTCGGAGGTTTAAAACAACCTTTGAATCCCTGGCTAGCGAACAAACCTTCGAACACAGCCCTACAGGACTCCTTTGTCAGGAGAATCCCAGTGACCTTTTTAATGCGGAACTTGCAGCCTGTTTTCCATATTTACATTTTCAAGAAAGGAACCATTCATTGGAGGGAAATCAGAAGCCATGGATTGCAGTAGCTCCTCAATTGTATTTATAGTATTGAAAAATGATAGAGGGTAATGGGAGGGGGTAGTTTGTTTATGCCACACTCATATTTGTACATACTGTGGATGTAGGTCATGGTGACACGATGGATTTTTTTTGTTTGTTTTGTAAAGCATTTACAACTTTCACAGGGGCTGTGTGTTACTGACCTGCTTGCACATTGAATGTGTTTTTAATGTAGAAGCTTGATGAGTCAGTTTCAGTGTCCTCCCTCTCCCCTTTTTAACAGAATTTTTTTTATGTTTTGCAGGCAGCGGCAGGTATTCTGTGCTATGTTGGAGCCTATGTGTTTATCACATATGATGATTATGACCATTTCTTTGAAGATGTGTACACACTGATTCCAGCTATTATAATAATTGCTGTCGGGACTCTCCTGTTTATCATTGGATTAATCGGATGCTGTGCAACAATCCGAGAAAGTCGCTGTGGGCTGGCAACCGTAAGTTAACTGAGCAGTTTTGTTTTAGTTTCCTGTAATACATTATTCAAATAGCTGTATGCTTAACCACTAGCAGGTTATCATTCTGGTTTATCTAGTTTAAAGAATGCAGTGCTTTTCCCTATTTATATTGCAGTGAATTAAGCAGCAATAGTCAACATTGTGCCTTGCTTTTTTGTTTAGAAAACTGGTAGTTTGAGTCTTAATACATTTCTTCCACACTTGTATCTAATACCAAAGTGAAGGAAGGCAATAAAGCAATACAAATTAAATTATTTAGAGATGCCATTGGGTTACTACAATTTTATGGTATCGTAAAATGGAATACACACATTAAAAACGTAGTGTAGTCCGTCATTGTTAATGGTAAATATGATTTTTTTTTATTTTTTCGTTTTGCAGTTTGTAATTATCCTGCTGTTGGTTTTTGTTACGGAAGTAGCTGTAGTGGTGCTTGGATATATTTACAGAGCAAAGGTAAGTGTGTAATTATGTTTGTTAAATTGTCGTGATGGTTTTAAAATTTAAGAGCGAGTACCATCAAACAAGTGTTTACCACTTAAAATGAAATTGGATTCAGTCGTGCTGGTCTCATTGTGGTTTCAGGGTCTGTGTAATGGTGACCACACACTGCTGGATTTCAATTTAGTGATTGTGGGAATTTATAGAGTCTGTAAATCTACCAATTACTTAATTCTTTAGAGAGTGTGACTGTTTTAAAATTGCACTACCTGTACATCTTAAAGTATTTTTTTATCTCCATGATAATGATGAAACTTGTTCTTTGACTTTGTACAGGTTGAAGATGAGGTTGACAACTCCATTCAGAAAGTATATAATAAATACAATGGAACAAACCCAGATGCAGCGAGCCGAGCTATTGACTATATACAGAGACAGGTGAGATCATTCAAATACAGTTGGGTTGGGTTACTTCATCCACTAATAAAGTGTTTATGGTATTCAAGTATTTACACTTGACAGGCCATCTGTTTTATTGATATACTTTACTGTATGTGTCATCTGGTGAGAGGATGTGTGTTTATTGTTCATGATTGGAAAAATTATGATTACACTAACTGAGAGACAGTTTGATAACCATAATTTAATTTACAGTAAAAAAATAAAATAAAAAAAAATCATAATGTGTGAATCAAATACAAATAAATATTTCCCCACACTTTCACTTTATTTCCCCAGGGAATAAGTTTTAATTGAGCCATTGAAATACAGATTGTTATTGACCAGGGTAATAAAGAATTGTATTCAGTTTCACTGCAAGGAATTGCTTTGCATCACAGTTGACCTTTTGAATATTTAACCTGGACAGTTATATTTTGGTTTTCAATTTCTTTAGAACCAGAGATACAACCTTTATTTTCTATTTGTGTATGATTTGTTAAAACATATCTTGTCTCGCAGCTTCACTGCTGTGGAATCCACAGCTACTCTGACTGGAAGAACACAACCTGGTTTATAGAAGCCAGAAACAACAGCGTCCCTTTAAGTTGTTGCAAAGCAAGCATTATTAATTGTACAGGGACTCTTAGCCGTCCAGGAGATCTTTACTCAGAGGTAAGATTATACACGTATTGAAAATACGAGCAATTTAGTAAATTATCACAATAACCTTGAAACACAAAACAAGTATATCGGCCGGGAATCGCTTTAAATTGAAATGAGGCAAAACTGTTGCTCTGTAAGAAATACTGTTTCATTGAAACTAGCATCTTGCTCTTCTTGGTTTAAGCTGAATGTCCATTTATAAATGAATGTGTACATGCATTTGTGTGTTATTAATGCATCACTCTTTCAATGATTTTTACACTAGTCCCTTTACACAAGTTTCAAAATTCAATCGTGTATCAAAAATACAGCTTGGAAAATCACTTTACTGTGGTTTTGGTCTTGCACACCGCATATCCCTGTATTATCTTTTATTGTGTGGGAGGTGGTACCAGTTTACCAGCATACCAGTATACCAGTATTTTGTATGGACTATGAAAGTACTTGTGGATTTAATGTATGAATTACTTTTTCCAGGGATGTGAGGCTCTGGTTGTCAAGAAGCTGCAGGAGATTATGATGTATGTTATCTGGGCAGCACTGGCATTCGCTGCTATTCAGGTAAGATTAAGTGAGCTGAGAATTCTCAGTCCTATTAAGATGGAAATCTTTATCAAATCAAAGCACACACATCAAAGTTCACTCCATACATGTCAATGCATTATAGACCTGTTTTGTTTTTTTTTTTATAACCTGAAACCCCCTTTTTGAGATGTATTTGAGGGTGTTCAGGACAGATCACAGCAGCACATTATATAACAAACTTAGTGGGTTGCATTATTAAACTGTACATTACAAAAATATATTCAGCAAAAGAATATATTCATTGTCTCTCATTCTAAATATTTTGCTCGTATAGCAAAAATACGTATTCCAAAATCATGTTCTTCTGTAAACCAAATACTGAAAGGCATAAATAGAATGTTTGGTATTTTTTGTTGTTTTATATTCGGGTAAAACACTGCTGCATTTTTGTTTCAGTGTTTTACAGATTTAGGACCTGATCTGTCAGTGAGTAAGTAGTGAGGGTTTGACCTTGCGGATGTGAACAAGAGCTGCAGTAATTCCAGTCAGCAGAGAGATTTCAGAGCGAGCCTTTGAGCTTGCACACTGACCTGATTGTGTCACAGCTTTAAAATACATCATTTGAGTAATACCCTCGGGAAACTTCTTTCAGCACCCATGAATAGTTACTTTTTTAGTTCGAAAGGTTCAAATTTCATGAATCATCAGCTACCCAGAGACTCTCCTTTGCCCAACATCGAGAAGACAGAAGTTGTTAAGTTAATGATAGTTACTTTTATTTTTTCTTTTGACCTAGTGTTAGTATGTTTTTATGTTACCTATGCATTACAATGAGTTTCAGTATAAAACCATGTGGTCTACAATATAAAGTAAAGCCTTGCTCGTGAGACCTGAATGCTTATTAGGACACAGCATGGGGGCACTTTCCTCTGCTGAGTAATTTTACGTTCTTGTGGGATGGGTAAAAAAGGCAAATGGCAGTGAGTAGTGGTGCAGTGAAACTCTTATTAGCTCTTGTATTTCCTCTTCCTGTCAAGGTTAAAGGATCGTTAGGCACGTTCCCCTAGAAAGGTTAAGGGGAAAAAAAAGTATCTGTGATTAACCCTTTATATCTTGAAGTGCGTGCAGGAGCCTGTATTAATGCCGATTTCTATGGCAATGGATAGTGCTGCCAGAAGGCATTCTAAGACTATAAGAGGGAAATTTTTCTAGTCTTGCCATATCTACAGTGTCGTAATCCGATCATGTTGATTCCTCTTCAGTTTAGTAGAACAATGACCAGAGTACTTCATGGAAAATCCAGATCAAGCAAGGAATTGGTGAGGTTACAAAGTTGAAGCCCTGCAGCTGCACAGCAGTAGTTCAGGAGATCTAGCTGTGGGAAAGGTTGTCAATAAATTAACATAAAAGGGTATCCTTTTGCACAATGTAACATTATCCACATTGTTTCCTTCATTTAATCTCCTTGATGCGAGTAACAATGGGCAGTGTGAACAGCTCAGCATGCATGGGCTACTGGTCAGGATTTCCCACAAGTACTTTCTCTGTGGTTTTCTCAGTCCTGTTTCAAAGGCTGACAATCTAAATCCATGGGCTTTATTCACTCTCACTTATATTTAAAATGTGTTTGTACTGTAAATGTTCTCTGTTTAGAGACTGTCATGAAAAACAAAAACACTATCCTTTCTACAAACATCCCCAGAAATATTTCAGGAATACCAAACCTTATTTAATGAAGGAGAGCCTATGTTTAAGTAAAGCTTTGTGTGTGTTCTTGCTTAAGATGAGCAATACAAAACTTTTTAGTTTACTTACTTTTTTTTATGTCACTAATGCTAAGGGCGGTCTGCCTTTTTAAGATTCAGATTATTTTAATAATGGAGGCATTTAAGCCATGTTACAGGATTTTAATGTACTAATATAGAATTAAACTATTCTGGCAAATGGGGACAGGTTCTTAGTGTCAGGATAGTGAGTGTGAAAATATCACAAAGCATAAAACACTGCCTTTTCTATTCAGCTGTGTGTGTTTTCTTCTAGATGCTGGGTATGCTGTGTGCATGCGTTGTGCTGTGCCGAAGGAGTCGGGACCCAGCCTACGAGCTGCTCATCACTGGAGGAACCTATGCATAAAGGAAAACGCATACTTGAGCTTGACATCTTATGTGTATTGGAAGTCACAGGACTGGCACGCTAGCTTTCCTATCTTATAGTAAGCTAAAGCACGCCTTGCACAATTTGGGACTGCTGAAGTGTACACTGGTGATGGGTAAAGCCTCAAATACACTATATATTTGCATGCTTTACAAGTTGGTATTTTATTTAAACTGTTTAAATGCTAATGGCCAAAACTGCAAAATAAATATTAAAATCTCTCCTGTTTGCTGGGGTAAGTAAGAAAAAAATATATAAAAAAAATATGTACCCTGCTATACCATGAATATTAGAGCAACTGTTGCAAATATGATATGAAAATGTACTTCTTCAAACCAGAAGTTTTGGAACTGGAACTTTTTTTTTTATAAAAATGTAATACTACATGTAAATACTGAAGGTGGGAGCCCCTTTGTAGGCTGCCTCATGCTACTGAAATGTAATTTTTAAAATTATTATTGCCTACCCATCACCAGTTTTCATTTCTAAGTACGAGTACTATCGCTGTACACACCGTCTTCATGTAGATAAAGGATTGTATATAACTGTCTACTCCCAATGAAAGTAATCAAATTAAAAATGAATGGTTAAGTCCAGTACCTGAAAATCAGATCTTCCACTAGTTCAACTCTTTAACGATAGTGATATCAAAGAACTGGCCTTTTGGGAGTAATCTGTATGCACTATACATTCTGTATTAAAATGTTTTGTTTTGGTAGTTTTTTTTTTGTTTTTTTTTTCTGTTGCAGTTGTATGTGGAGTGTACCGTTACAGTAAAAGTTTTAAAGTTGATTTGGGGAAAAATAGGTAGCCATGTAGATTAACACTATTATGTCAAACTGAATTGAGTCAATGTAAATAGAATTAAAAAACAACTTTCAATGAATAAATCACTCTACAATGTATTCTGTGTTGCATTTTATTATATATTTTTTTAATCAAATGGTGTAGACAAACAGACATGCTTTTGTGGATAGAAATGTAGGTGTTCACAAATTCAGGTCTGTGAGTGAGTTTTTAAGTAGTATCCCAACCAAGTCAGAATATAAAGCCACAGGAATCGGGGCTGGAATAAATGGGCACACATGACAATACTGTATAGTTCTTTGCAGCTGATGAAGACTGTAGGAATGTCTATGCAATTAGGGTTACACAGTGTGTGTCTCCAGACAAAGCTTGCTGACACAATGATGTATTGTCTAGTTCCTTTCTTGTTGGAGTCAAGATCCCCACCCTAGTATACTATCCTTATCATGGAGGGGTTAAAGTCCACTGGTTTCCCAGGAATGAATGCAATGGAGGGTTGATTTGATTGTAGCATTGGAACTTGCACTGGGGGGAGGGGGCGACAAAACAAAAAAAACTGGGGGGCTTTTTAACTGCTAGCTGGGCAGGACAAGTACAACAGAGTTTGTACTTTGAATTAATGCTGCGTCTGCTTTAACTGCAGGCGTTTCAACACTGCAGGCCTGTACATGGGTCTAGAAATGAAAGACCAGTGAACTAATATATTACGATAGGTATAGAAATATATGCCTAATAAATAAATAAAATTAAATCAAATATTGTCATAGCCTCGTTTAGCTGTGTACTACGTGTATACACATTAATTGTCTGTTACGTTTTTCCTCATTCATATACTGCTATATGTTCAATGTGTAGCAGAGCTTCATGACTGTTTCCAGCAGAAAGCTTCTTGCTTTTTTTCAGACCCAGATTAGAGTGAGAGCAGAGCTGATTTGTATTGCCACTCATTTTCCAACATTATCTGAGTTCTTAATGGAATATTCTTCAAACACGTACAGACATTTTTTTGTAACTGGATAACCAAAGATCAGTCTCTGAAGCCTGTCAGTGAGGTAAAATAATCTAAGTGCTGCTATTGATAGTCCACAGAGAAGGAATGAATTGGTATGTGTCTTCGGTGATGGAGGATTTGTATTCATATGTACAGTTTTTTCTGTATTGTAATGTGTGGCACTATTAAGCTCACATTTGCAATATTTTCATTTTATAACTTGTATCACATAATTGCCATTTTGTGTGTATAGGTTAGATAATAGTGAAAGATAACAGCAAGACAACCTTGGCAATTGTGCTTAAAAACCCACCAGATTATAACATGTATTGAGTAAAGCTACGTAAACTAATACAATTAATTTCCACACTCCATTAGCATGCCATACCAAGCCAAAAGTCCTGGAAATAAAAAAAGGTTTTATACGGCAGCCAGACTGAGCATTCATTTAGTGGTAAACCAGGGTGAAAGCCTGTATTAAAGTTATTTCACAATCTTAATTTACAAAGCTGTCCCAGGGTATGTGCCGAGTATTACATAGATTGATAAATAGTTGTTTTTTTTTAAATTAATTTTTTACAGTCCTGCTGTGTAAAGTAAGACTTGATGGCACCAGAGACTGAGAGCCATTTAGTATTTAAAATAAATAATCTGATCAGGAAAGGAAAGGTAATCACTGCTAAGTTTTACCACACTGTTCTGCCTGTGCATCATCCACACTGAACAGAACATTTCAAGGGAAGACGACCAATAGGACTGGTTGTGTGGTGATCCTGTGACATACTGTAGCCTACACTGAACTGCTTTCACAGCAGCCTGACCTAAAGCCATGTGTTTGTAGCCAACTTAATGTGTGTCACTCTAACCTTGGAGTTTGAAGTCCAGCAGGTATTTCTATTCAGATTAACATTGTGATGTCTAGGTTTATGTGTTTGAGGTGGACGTTGTGCATATTTATTTATCAATGTATTTATTTATTTTTAAGCTTTTTTTGTTCTATGCTCTGCTTTACAACTTGTGACATTATGAAACAGGAACGACTGGTCATTGTTAGGGTTAAAAACAATGGTATTAAAAAAATGTTTGTGATACTTCTAGGATGTTGACCTAAGAGCTAGTTAATCAGTGTTTTGAGCCAAATAAATGTATTTGAGGGGGTGATGAGTTACCCAGTAGTTCAGATATATCTGACAGCAGTCCAAATATTAGTGTACATTCAAAACCCATCACAGCACCACTGATTGGTGCCTGAACTGGCAGTGTGCAAGATGCCAGTGACTGGGTGGGTATGGAAGCAAAACAACAATGCCCCTTGTCCCCTGATTGTTAATTAGGGATTCTAAAACATAGCCACCCTGCCAAAAATCCTTTTCATGGCCTTGAAATCAACTTTTAACTAAAATAGCTCTAAATGACTAATAGGGAGGCGTGAGGTGACAGTACTCTCGCAGTGTAAAAACAGCCATACTTATATAAAATCTAAGACATTTAAATGATTGGATTTTTTTTATTTATTAATAAAGCTACAATTGTCACATTCTAATCGTATTGCTCAAATGGTTTGTAACTAAGGTTTTAAAATCCACTTTCCTTCCTTAGGGAGTATCAAAGAGGCGTGGAACGGTATCGAGGATAGACAGCTGCTCTACAGTATTACACCTTTAACATTTCAAAATTAAGAAAATGCATTATGCAGGAGAAACACAATGCAGCGGAAAAAGGCTCCGGAGCTAACAAAGGGAAGAGAAATGAATTTTACGAGACTACACCTTTAAGAAGGGCTGGATTTGAATGCAGATAACAGTAGGTGCACATTTGCAAGTGGACCCCTACCATGAGAGAACCAGTGTTCAGCCAATTAACCATTTGGTCACATGACTTTGTAAGAACAAAAGGCAGGCTCAGCTTGGGGTATACTGCTGAGGAAACACATTTAAGAAGCTGCAATACTGATTCTTTATACTGGTGCTGCCAGGTTTCTGAAGGAAAGCAACAACAAAAAAGGTACTGTACAAGCAACACCTTATGTTCTGATTTCAGTGTGCATGATCACATGAATGGTACTGTAGCAAGATCTAGGTTCATTTCAAAATGGATAATACAGACACTGACTGGCCAAAATATTAGACTGGCCTTCAGTGTGGGTAGTTCCTGGTGCTTTGTTTGAAACAGGCTTGTCTTGTCCAGTGCTGAAGGTTATATTGTTTTGGGACACTATCACTTCTGTTGCATGTCACAATAAATTGCACACATCTTGGGGATTAATCTGTCATTACTACTGTGTTCCGGTGACGGTTATCTGCAAACGCTGTCATTCCAGGTACACCTGAAGACAGTCCTGACAGACATGTAGTTCAATGCATGGGCACCTGCTATCACATCCCTTGTGAAGTCACCAAGATCCTTTTCAATGATTGTTGCTGAATAGTTGCACACCACTCTAACACAGCTGATATTAGTGTGCATTCAATACAGTTGATCACATGGTGCATTGCACTTTGATTGCATATGTATTCTCTTTTTTTTTTTTTGGCCAGCCAGCGCACCAATGTTCAAAATAACTTAAGTGCATTATTTATAAACACATGGCTTTAGGGAGGCTCAAGCTCCTCATGCCACGTGGCTTCCACAAATCTTCTCCAGATAGGATCCCGGGACGAGTCCTTGGTTTCCATTCCTGGTCACTGTCCACCACCCGTCCTCCCCTTGCTCGATCACTTCCACAACGTCTCCCATCGCTATGGACAGCTCATCGTCATTCTGTGAAAAGTGAGCAAGAGCTCAGACAGCCAGTGTAATCATGCATGCACTATTTAATTTGCAGTGGGGAAAATATATATATATATATATATATATATATATATATATATATATATATATATATATATATATATATATATATATACAGATTGAAATTGAGACACCTGGTGATTACCAGCCACTGACAATTACATTTATTAGTAGCCTGGGTTACTCTGTTAAAATAACAAACACATATGCATTACAATTTAAAAAAAAAAAGAAAATAGTAAATGCTATGAATAAAATATGAACATGAAAATCAGCCTGTGACTATTTTGTGTAATTGTCCCGTTGTTCCCGGTAAATAATGAAACCGAAGTCCACACCTTTCCCCTTAAGCAGGTACAGGTAACAGTAGTTAATATCCCCTGGTCTCACCTGTGCAGTGTACTCATACAACACCTTGTAGCCCATTGTTAGAGAATCAGTGTTTGCTTGCGCTCCACCGCGAAGGACAGGTATAGCAGCGTAAACTCCGTCTACTTTTTCATCTGCGAAAGAAAACCATGAAGAAGAACATTTTCAAAAGACGTGCTGTTTCCTTGCGATTTACACCTGTTTTGTGTTATGAAAGTGGAAAACGCAACTCATTTAATTATACTTTCACACTGCTGCAAAAAAAAGCTTTAAAAAGGGTTTGAGTGCCATTATTATTATTATTATTATTATTATTATTATTATTATTATTATTATTATTAGTTTTATTAGTGTGTGAACTATGCATCAGCTGCAGAGTCACTTACAACAACGTCTCACCCGAAAGACGGAGCACAAGGATGTTAAGTGACTTGCTCAGGGTCACACAATGTCAGTGAGTGAGCCGGGATTTGAATGTGCAAATCATGTTTTAAAGGACAGTTAAAACATTTCCTACTGTACATAAATGTGAAAGGAAAATATAAAGTGTAAGAAACTACCTGAAAGTAAGGAATGTGATGAGATTCCTTTATGTAGAATGATATCAGTATATTAAATATACATTTAAAAAAATGTTTGTGATAACATGTGCTTCTTTCAAAACTGCACATATAATATCAACACAGCAAATCACTGTGCGCGACAGTTAAGATTTATGGAGTTATTTAATTAGCTATATGACTACCTTAAAAAACACTTAATACATGTACAGTATAGCATTGAAAAGTCACTTCCCGTACAAACTGATGCAACAAAAGCATGCGGACCTGTAGGGGGTGCTGTGGGGTAATCTGCTTCATTGATATCTTGCCTTGAGCCACTGCACTGTCCCGGTAGTAGATTTGAAAACCTAAGAGAAAAAAGAACAGGGCCATCATTACAAACTGAGGAATTAAAACCAAAACTCGGACTAGGAAAAATACCCTAGAGATTAATACAGGTGTAAGTTTCAAAGGATAGCCCCTGCCCTTCTTAGCTAATTTGCACATACGGATGTTAAAAAATAATCAAAGAAAGAAATGTCTTTTGAATTTAAAGGATTTTGAACTGGGGGCAAAACTGTGAAAAGAGCTCCCTCCGGTGTCAATTTGAAAAATTGCATAATTAGTGGGGTGTTTTGTGCTTTGTATGGGATTGCATACAAAAACAATAGGATGTGGGTTTATGATTGCATCAGTCAGCTTTATGCAGCTAGGATAACTGTGGAAGATGTTGCAACGACAATGAAGAAATATAACCATTGATGTTACAAAATTGGTCAGAAACAACTACAAAAATAAATATTTATTTTAAAAAAAGTGGTTCATTTTTTGTAATGTTAATGTTTTATGTCTTCTTTCAGAAAAAAAATAAATAAATAAATAAAAACACAGCTGCATACAGTATAATAGTCCCCAATTTCCATCTAGGGGTTCCATTGAATTAATAGTAAAAGCACATGCTTTGCCCCCGAACGTCAGGTCAGCTGACACACTGTATGTGTTTTTAAGGTGTGACTGACCTTTTCATCACTCCTCCCCCGGCCGAACGCAAACTTCCATTGCTGTCAGCAACGCCCTCTCGCTCGTAGTAGCTCATGTAAAGTATTGGAGCTGTGAATGATAATGCCAACAACAAGATGTCAACAGGAGTCTGTGTAGGTTTAGAGCTCCTGTACCTTCCACAAAGCCTTTGTAGAACGAGTTCCGTTCCCTAGCAGCTGCTGCACTACCAAGGGGCACTCCACAGGTTCGCAAAATCTAATAGCAATCTTTGAAGTGTCATGGAATAGGGAGAGCATTCTCAACTGGATGACAACTGCTCATTGTGTTTACTCCTGTATTTAATAAGAAAAACATTCCTGGTTTAACTTGAGAGAGCTTACCAAACCTTTAACCACATTACCAAGTTGTTTAGTTCTAAACAGGTATTTCCTCATAACTGGAGTAAACACTTATGTATATGAAAATATGCCCTTGAATCTTAAATTACTAAGAATCAACAGTATAGTAAAATTATGCAACGTGACTGAAATGGGAACGATCCGTATAACACAGTAATAATAGCCCTACACATAATAATAATAATAATAATAATAATAATAATAATAATAATAATAATAATAATAATAAGCGTAACCTGGCGGACTGGTCCCAGTGGCTTTTGTCTGGATAAAGCTGTTGATATCAGCAGTTACATCACACTGCTCCAGAGTCTTCCTCACCTCCTCATACATCTGTCAACAGAGATCAGTACACATTAGTCCATCAAACAAACTTTCCTAGGTTGTTTGGTGGAGCTCTGTATTTGGGGGTGCATTAAGACTGGTTACTGTTAAAAATAAGTGAATTTGCTTGGTTTAAATAGAGGACTGCCAACAACATTAAAATGTCTACTTCTTCCTCTGGCTCTCTCAGTATAGAGATATCAGTGTGGTTATACAACAGAAAAAACTCAAATCCTTGCCAAGTCTGGGAAATGCAGTAATGCTGGTACAGTTATTTTTCACGAGGCATGAATTGCTGCTGTAAGTGTCAAAACCTGCACTGCATACTGTGTAGTACGTCATGCATTTCGATATGTTTACACCCATGGTATCAGGATCAATGTTACTCAAGGTTCATCCAGTTAGACCAACCACAAACTGCTTAAGTGGCTAGCCAGGGTTTTTACAATCCTGCGTTGTGTACCTCGTCATCCGTCACACACTGCAGTGCGAAGTGGTTACAGTGAATCCACATTGAGTTCCTCAGGATGTTAATCCGGTCAACTTCCTGCTGCTCGAACACCTGAAACACAAATAAGAGGTCATTCTGCTGCTGGGAGGAGACGAGAGCACAAGAATACAAGTGAACTGTGTGTATGCTGAGCATGGTTCAAGTGTTAAAGAACATCTTGTGACTTCTTAGGACTGTAGCGATCTACAGCTATGGCCAAAAGTTTTGCATCCCCCAATAGAATTAACACATTTTGCTTCATAAAATCGAATGAAACCAGCTGAATAATGTTACGTTAACATATTGAATTACATACCGCTTTGTAGTTTTCCATAAAACTGACAACAACTGAAAAATCTGACATTTCGAAATCTAACATGAAACACTGTACTACTGTTCTGACTTCCGGCAGACTTTTGCAATATCATTGTGTAGTTTCTTTGATTACATAATGTTAAATAAAGGATCTAAATTCTGTTCATATATATATATTCTCCAAGGTGTGATTGTCAGATATGAGTCTTGTAAATCATGGTCTGTGTAGGGCTGCTCACTGTATTATTATTATTTATTTCTTAGCAGACACCCTTATCCAGGGCAACTTACAATTGTTACAAGATATCACATTATTTTTACATAGAATTACATTATTTTTTTTACACATTATTTTTACATACAATTACCCATTTATACAGTTGAGTTTTTACTGGAGCAATCTAGGTACCTTGCTCAAGGGTACAGCAGCAGTGTCGCCCACCAGGGATGGAACCCACAACCCTCCAGTCAAGAGTCCAGAGCCCTAACCACTACTCCACACTGCTGGTTTGGTTCTTTGATTTGAAAGGTAATACATAACAATCTATATTGGGACACAGATGAATGCTTTTCAAACGAGCTTGGTGGTGCAATTGAGCCCTTGGTGGTTAACGGTTCACAACACAAGCACACAGAGTCAGTAACTGAGAACTGCGTTACAGATGCTCATTACAACTGAACGATGAAGCGAAGATATTCACTGCAGGGCAGACAGTCTCGCTGGGGTCGTGAGGACACTTCCACTGAATGCCACTCCTGCTCTGTAGACACAGGAGTGACTTCAGTCCTCAGTGTTGTCAAATTCAAAATGAGAACAATAAGAAAGCTCAAATTAAACAAAAAAATCCATAATTACCTCGCAAGTGCTCACATGGGTCTGTTCCCAGTCTTGCCGAATATTTTCCAGCTGTTCTATATTCAATTTATATTGCTTCTCTACAGAAACAAAAAAGAACACATCTGTATTATTCTAAAATGAGCACACCAGGCCCCAGCATGCGTTCTGTGAATTCAGTTTCAACTGAAACACATGCTTCAGTACTTCAACAGGAAACACAGAGAGGCTTGAGGAGTTTGTCACATTCTGTTACATTCAGTAAACCAGATTAAAAACTAAGTGCTACACTGGATATGGCGAAGCTATTTATTGATAAAGGAGCTGTTAGTTAGTTACTCAAAACCTTGGACTGGAAGAGAAACTGAGCCCCCTTACTAATCTTACAGCATATACACATGTGAAATCCAATAGCTTCTTCTGATCTGCGATGTGAAATTTGAAAATGTATATTCAGATGCAGGTTTATCACCAGTTACGCTGCTGTAACAGCATTCTGACTGCTGAACTGCAATCCACACTCTGAAGTTCAACACAACTGCCCTTTCATTTCAGTTTACTTGCTTTCTTGCTTTTGGTTAGGTACATACTGTACAACTGAGGATACGTCAAGTGTCATGACCCTTTGCAAGCTGACCGCATCTCTTGCCTATTGAAGAATATACATCTAATAGTTCTGCTCTTACGAGATACATACCCCCAGCAGAGCTATAATCCCTCTTCACCTGTCTGGCTCTGCGTGACATTTCACTCTCCTTTGAGGAGAGAGCTAGCCCTGACACTCAGACTCACAGTGCTCATGTACTGTACTCTGGCTTTATTTGTATAAGGCTTCAGCATAAAGAGTAAAAGAGAACGGTCAAAGAGACAAAGAGAGAGACTGGGGTGCCTACCTGCCTCATTCGCTGCCTCCCTGCACTGCTTTGCCCTGTTTTGCACCTGTTATAGTGAAGAGAAATTAGCAACAGGCAGGAATCAGAATCAGCACCAGGCTGTGCCAGAACCCCACCCTATTCTATCCCCCTTCACCACCAGCTATCATGAGACAGTTACAGGTGCCAGTAGCTTGGAAAGAGCCCCATTCACTTGGGGATAACACTAGATCTTCAGGGACTTTAGAAAACCCACCCCTCACAGATATAGAACAAGCCCACTTGAGTCCATGAATGTATACATGTGCTTGTACCTTGTCCACTTGCTTTGGGGTGGCTGTCAGTGTGCTGTTTATCCGTTCATGAGCCTGCTCAGCTTCATCAGCCTCTTTACACTTGTGTTCATAGCTCTTCTTGGACTGGGGAAGAGAGCACGGATCACAGCGTTATTAGCAAACTAGGAATGTGCTATTCTGTCTGTAATACAAAGATCTGCTTAACCAACTGTAGTGCATGGCATATGCACTTATATACTGCTGCATCCTTCATGAACAAAGCAAAACTCTCCGCTAGTGGGCAAACCCTAAATCAACAGATAGTGCAAGGGGGTTTAAATGTGTTGGTTCTAATTTCTAAATGAACATGAGTGTTCATATCACTGTAGCAATAATCAGTAGAATACTCTACACATTAGATAGTTGGTTCATGAAGCATTTAGTATTAGCTAGTGGTGACCTCGTAAAGGTGGGGTGCAGTCTTCTGCTAATTTAGAAACAGAAGATCAGGAACTATTCTGAGAAGTGGACAGAAGCTCATGCAGATACCGGTCTTCTCACTTCACATCTCTCTTCCTGATTCATTATCTGCTTACAGTAGTTCACAGAACTTGTGACAAGGGTGCAATGCAGTTGAGGATTTCCTAGCCCAGTCTGGACTAGCGCTGAAACTAACAAAGATTCTCTCTGCTTTGGGGTGCAGTTTGCTTACAGGAAGCCGCTGCAAAAAACGAGTTTGTAGCAACGTGTCTTAAAAGCAGCAAATTACTGAACAGAAGCGAGAACAAAAATAAAATACAATTTACAATAAGTAAAAAAATAACTTCCTGTCCTATGTGGTACATGTAGAGATCGAGCCCTTGATACCAGTGTTGTAACCACACTCTTTTGCCGCAGGCAGAGCAAGACATCTTTGTCACAGAACCACACCCTAGCTGCGAGAGAAGAGGGGGAGGCTGGATTTTGCATTTGTGTATGAACCTCAGTTACCAGGAATTCAAGATAAACTCCCTTAAGAACGAATCATGTTCTAATACAAAACCATGCTTTTTTTTTATATACGTGTGGAATATTTTTTACTGGAAAATAAATCATTTGTAAGGGAGTTCATCTTGTGAAAGATTGAATCCAACACATCGCTGTTCTTTCTCTGTGTCTCAATTACAGGTTAAAACTCTTTGACATTGTGTCTGGTGATCTCCAGTGACAAGCATGTGTATTATTGCAAATGATGGTTAAGGTGCAGTATCAGGAAATTGTCCATAAACACAGCAACATGACGTCTCTTGGCCACACTACAGTTTAAACACTGGCCTTGTCACCTGGTGATGTTGCCACTGGAGATCACAACAAGACACAACCTCAAATATGTTTTCCTGTTACTTTGATAGACTAAATGTAAATGCAAAAGAAAATGTTCCGTTTCACTGCCGGGTACCGAGACCCAGATCAAGCTTTTCCAAGAATACAAGTGTAAATATGTAGCTTATGTATAAACACCCTGCTTTCATCTCAGCAATTTATAAAACAATTTATACAAACTAAAACACAGCTGCTAAAAAGCTTGCGCAAATTGAGGAAGCTTGTTAATGAGATCAGTGAGCTATGCACTGAACAGCAGCCACTTCAAAACTTTATTTAGTTGCCCTGTAACCACAACACATGTCTCCATGGAAACCTAATAATAGCCCACTGACCAGCAATGATGTACACTCACCATTTATTGGGAAGTATATATGAATATCCTCTTTTATTCAAAAGAGCAATACCCTGCATCCTACTACAGTCCAATAGGTGTTGGACTCCGGCTGTATAGCTGGCCTATAGGTCTTGTTAGTTGCTACAGCTGGAGACTAGGGGAGCTGATGTCTAGCTGGACAATGAAATGGCATTGATGTAGCTGATGTTTTTATTACAAAACTAACATTATATCCCTGTGATAACAAATATGTCCCGCTTGTTATGAACTACAGTACCTCAGTCAGTACCAAGCCCTCTGCTTTCAGTCTGACTGTGCGATGAGTCTGTTATGTTTCAGTTCAACAATATGACTAACTTCCGTTCGTGATTATTCATAACCAAGCTCAGCTCACGGGAATGACTAGTGGGGGGGGGGAACGGGACTTCCTGTTTAACCCTTTGTTTTCCGGATCCCCCTGTGGTTCTAGCTGGTGTAATATCTCTATTCTCATAAATCAGAAACATGTTTTCAACACTGAAGCTTCACATCCTTAATTCTTTTCTACATATTCTGAATTCATTCTGTTTGTAGTCACAGTGATAGTTTAGCTGCATTAAAAAAAAAAAAAGCAACGCTTGACTTCCATGACTGCACGCTAGGCCTGAGCCAGGAGCAGAAGGTTTGTCTGTTCCGCTAGGTCTCATCATTCAGTTGGGTTGCTCTTCCAAAATGAATGTTGCGTTTTCACTATTAAATCATTTTAAAAATGATTCATACTCTATGCATCCATTACTTTAAATGAGAAACTTCTTGAGTCTAGAAGACAAGTAGATTTGGTCTACAGTATGTATAATAATACTGTTGATTTATTTACCTAACTTCCCCTGTAATTCACCTGCGACACATTGATGGCAATCCAGGCACCCCCACCCCCTCCTTATCGTGCTAGATACCAACAATAGAGCTTTCTCTGCAGTCTTTGGTGCAGAACACACTAGAGACTGAATTATCTGTTGATCCAGACTGCTTCGCACATCCTCAGACTATCCTTGATGATTAATTCATTTCCAAGCAGTGTGATGGGGAGTGAATAACAGCCTGGCTCATTTTTTTTAACGTTTTATACACTTTTGGGTTGAAAGTCCCTTTTTTCCAGTTCCTAAAATACTTTTAATACCTTTATATTCTGTTTAATTTCTGTAAGTCGCTTTGGATAGAAATGTCTGCTAAATAATTAAATAATAATTAATAATAAAATGAACAGGAAGAGCAGCAAAGTCTTTAAATTCTTAAGCAAGAAAGTAGATAAAAGTAGTAACTCAGCAAGCCCAGCTGAAAGTCTTAACACAGGAAGAACAATACCAAACCCAGTAAAGCAAAAATATGCTCAAAATGAGCAACTGTGCTTAGAAGCACTGGTGTTGCAGATCCGTTGGGCTGCAATTACTGGTAATGCTAAGGTTTTTTTTTTTTTGCTAGGGTTAATCCCTATGGTATTCACCAAGTCATCAGTATTAAATGTGTTTAATGTGAAGAATCCTCTTTACAACAAGGGCATATCTACTGAGTTGAAACAAATCAAACAACGCTCTGCTTACCTCTAATGTTTTCTTGTGTAAAGAGACTTTAGTCTTCTGAATTCTTTCCATAACTCCTTCAAACTGCAGCAAAGGAACAATGGAGGTTAATTGTTAATTGTTTGGTCGCTAAATATTTACTGTACACCGGTATTAATCATTGGTGTTCTATTAAGCTAGGCATGCTGCTGAAATAGGTTGTAGATTTACATCACCTACATGCTTTGACAACATTGTAATACTTAACTTAATCATGCATATAGAATGTTCCGACAAAGATCTGAATGCAGACAAAGCGCATTGATAACTGCATGCACATGCACACACATGCAACACTGAAAACCAACCGAAAGTGAACTTGAATTATTTTCCATTTCCCAGGTTGCTTTTCTGAGTGCTTTTTTTAAGCTGAGCTTGTCTGAGAATGATCAGCCCTCGTCCAATGAAAAATAAAATAGCATTTCTTCTCACCTTTTTCCTCTGTTCTCTCTGCCTCTCCCTGAATTGCTCCATTCTCTTTATTTCTTCCTTTAACATAACAGCCAGCTGGATGTGCAGATGCCCAACCTTCTCTATTTCTGCGACATAAACGACTGCATATTAGACACATACTGTGCGTGTACAGAGGCATGATTCAGGACCACTTTGCACCAGAAACACTGTGTTGTTTGTTTGGTGGTCTACGTGTTGATGCTTGGGTAGAGGTAGGTGTAGAATCAGTGTTTGGGTTATAGTTAGGGTGCAGTCTTTCTTTTTAACTGCACTGTAGCTACATTGTACACGATTGGGAATATAATTTCATGTAATGCTGTTAATGGACCTGTTTTTTGAAGTTTACTGTATCTATAAAAAGATTACTATGAGGTGTGGAATTAATAGCCACTGTGGAGGGACTGGGGTAGCTTTTTCCTCAATCACCGGCCTCTGAAATGAAGCACTTTGATATCGATCCAAGAGTGTTTGAAGCAACAGTATGGTTTCTTTAGCCTTCCTCAGATTAAGCCATCCACAACTGGGACAGCTGCCTGGATACCCTTTAAATGCTGGAATTTGATTCTTCTTTCCTCTGCACCTCAGCCCACTAATCAAAACCATGAAATACTGGACGCTATGTAAAATGACATGCAGCGTTGAAAATGACATAATAAAATACTCACATGTTTCTGTATACATTCCCAACTTAGAAAAATAGCAGCAACTCATTTGCCATTATGAATAATACTAAGCATTCATTAATACTAATAATATTTTAGCATTCACTACAAGAACACTTTACAACTTACGTGTTTTAAGAGTGTCAAAGGACGTCCTCAGAGTACTGGCAAAGGAAAAAAAAAAACACTTGAAAGGTGTCACTTAGATATTTAGTCACAAGGCTGGTTATTAACTGTGCCATGATTAATATTCTTTAATCTTTTACTCTAGTGCTGATACTGAGTCGCTATTTTTGTAATATCAAAACAAAATGCAGATAAAAATGTTTTATGTCTTCACTGGAGCAAAAGCTTTAGAATGTATTAAAAAAAACACACTTAAGCATACCATCATTAAAACATGGGACATTTTCAGTAAAAGATAGGAATGGACTGTAATGACGAAATAAATGTAATGCCAAATGTTTCGACTGTTGTTTTTTTTTCAATTTCGTCATCTACATTTACCTTAATTGTTTCCACCAAATCTTTCAATGAAAAATAAAATCTGCATTTGGAATAACTAACAAAGATATGCCTCATAGTCAAAGTCAAAGAACATGCTTGTCTTTGAATGTGCCCAGCCCATACCAGTGTGAGCAGTACAGATTGTGAAAATAATAAAACAAATCTCTGCTTTCGGGCCAAATACTGATAGATGAATATGTGACACATTATGCAAGAGCTGTTAATTATATATGTTTGGTATGTATAAAAGGTAGTGTCTTGTTTAATAAATTTTCTAGTTTATATCTGAAAAAAGTACATTCCTGGGTTAATGTGTGCCTAATCAGCGATGAAAGGCACTATGAAGTCCTTTGTGATCTGATTAGAAGCTCTCTGAGAATTGTTAAGCAGCTGTCAACCCCAGACTTACACACACATGCTTCACTCTTCCTTCCTGCTCACCTAAGAGCAATGTTTCCATTCAGGGCTGCAAACTGACTCACCAATGTGTGATCTATACAAAGCTAAAATAAGTCACACTCAGCTGTCAAAACGTGTTTGCTTTTTATTCTTTGCTTTAAAAAAAAAAAGAAACATATTTAAGAAGAACGTTTTTCATATAAAATGTTATCAGTATGTTAAAAACATTATAGACAGCATAAAGATATTACATAGCATTCTACTTCTGTGAGCAGTGCCAGGTGCATTATAGTGGCAATGAAGGGGCAGGTTATGTCTCTACTACTGTACTTACACTACCTTAAACGAACTGGACAGTCAATAGCGTGCATGCATGGCTAGCGTATGAGAGAATGTTGTAAATCAGAGAATTATATTGTAGTGTGAAATTGAAAATGATGCTGTGCAGAAGTAAGCACATTTAAATCATTCAAGCCCATTCAACTACCAAGAAATAACTAAGATGCATGTAGGAGCTCCTAAATTAATATTCAAAGGAGTAGATTCACATTTCCTTTACTATTATATAATGCTGGTTCCAATCTGGATCTAGGTTCTATTTTTTCAATATTAAGTTATTATAATTTTTGTCTAATCAGCTGGTTGTGAGCTTGTTTGGTGAATCATTTTGTGTGATTCACTCAGTGATGTAGCAGGATAATATAGCTCTCTGTTGTGATACTTGAAAGCACTTTAACCACACTGTGGAGAAGCAGCCATGCGGATTGGTGTTGAGGCTGGAATTCTGAATGAATCTCATGTCTTTTCAACATAACAATCCGCACGAGTTTGTTAAAGTAAAAACAGCCTGTTGGGATTCCTTGCTGTAGCATTGATGTGAAGACTCTGGGGACACTGGCAGAGAGCGTGACGTGTTTTTGATCTCGAGGAGGCTAGACTGGTGTAGCTATCTAAAGAGAGAGTCTGTGCTGAACGTTAAAGTGTACATCTGAAATGTTAATTTTACAAAGTGTGATTCACGCCTTCAGAAAAGAAATTGAAATTACTGTACATGTGAGCAGTGCTTTTAATACAGGCCCATGCAACAATACATTTCCACTGGACTGGGCTGCCCTGCTATGGGTCTGCTTTTCATTACAGAATTACAGATGGATAGCATGTAGTGTACAAAGGAATGCTCACAGTGTTTTTAGCTATATGACTTTCACATATTAAACGTCCAAGCTAATTCCAAGTTTCACCATCCCAATCATTCCCAATGAATCATTCTTTTCCCTATTCGTACTCAGACCCTTTCTGGTACTTTTAGCATGTTATAGTGGTACAGGTTTCCATGTGAGGGGGGAGGGGGTGCACACAGTTTCCATTGTAAATAAGACATATATGTGCTTAGGCATATCTGAACAACAGAAACAATTAATAGCAGAAAGCTTGTATTACACCCACTGGTGTCAGTCCCTGTATTGCGACTGTCGACTGTTTATTCAGAGCTTACCTCAAGGGGGAAGTTTAGGTGAGACGACTCATGGCATATTTCAGACACAGCCTGAGGTCTTACATCGATCATTTTAGCTGTAAAAACCTTAGCCACCTTTCAACACCATGTCCAGGGATTTTCCCCAGAACACATCATTTGTACAGTGCCTTTCAAGAACTATATTCATCTTCATGTATCCAGGTGGATAACTAACTTAGCTCTGTTCTTATTTGTTTATACAAAATTGTGGTAAGAAGAAAAAATAATAGCAGAGTTGTGGTTGGTGTAGCTTCACTTTGCAAGCCTACTGCGTATGTTCCACAGTCAGTGCTCCGTGTACACTAGGATAGTTTGGGACAGTTTAGGCTTTTCAACTCACATCGCAATGCATTCTGGTACGTTGTACCTGTCTAAGGTACCTGTCACAGCAGGACTAAACTTACCAGAATGTATTGGGGTGTGAGTTGAACTCTCCCAAACGGTCCTAGTGTACATGAAGTCATCTGATATCCCTACTGTCATAGATACTGATATTATCACAAAGCTTTAGATCAAGACCTACTTTAAAGTCTGTTTTAATTAAACACATTACATGTATGGAGCTTTAAAGAAACCAACAACAGTCTGGATCACTTCACGAATATCAAACTTTAACGAACTCTTTCAGCACTAGACCCTGTCATTTAAATGTTTCTGGGTTTGAGTGTATTATGTATGTTTAAGGTTCTGCTGTTTTCACTACTAGAGCTATCTTCAGTTTAAATAATCCATGAGCTGAATCTCTAAAGCTTTGTGAATGGGGCCCATTTTAAAATTCATGTTTGTGCGTTTAAGCGCAATAAAGTTGCAAGCAGTTTCCAAGAAAACCTCAAGGCCCAAGTAAATCTTTCACAAACTGAGGCTGCAGGGAATTTCTTATCATGGCATTACCTTCTTGAATGCAATAAACAAAGACCTACTTGATCTCAGTCTGTCCTCCCGCTTTGCGGGCTATCGTCACCAGCTCCTTGCCATATTTTTCTTCAGCCAGCGCCCTGTGGGGCAGTGAAAAAGATACATTTCAAACAGTTTACATGTTGGAATTCTAAGTGAACTTTGTTGATTGGCATATTTCTTCACCCGTGAACAAGTCTAAAATTCCCTACAGTAACTTGGGGGGGGAGGGGGGATATAGATTCTTCTTTTATAGGCATGTACATGTAGGATATTTGGCTCCCAACCCCTTTTTAATGTTATACTGTACTTTACAAACGTCAATGTAAACGCTCAATCATACTATTTTCAGTAATGCAAAAAGAAACAATCAAGGTGGATAAACATTTCAAAGTGTTTCTAAAGAGCAAAGATGTCTATGATCTAAACAGCAGCCAATCTAAACAGCATGTTCTCTATCCTTATAACTGTATATCGATAAGATATAAGGTGAAATTAAACTATACCCCAAAATAATGTAAGCATTTTTAACTGTTTGACATTACCTTTGACCACTAATGCACTTTGATACAAGATTTTAGCAAACGTTTCCAAATAAGAACCCTTTCTGTTGATGGCAGTGGGAGAAAGTGCGTGCATCCTGAACGGTTTTGTAAAGGGCAAGTACAAAATATCTCGAGGCGTGTGAACACGGACCTGGGCTGCTATGCATACGGTTTCGATTTAGCAATCTATTTATAAAAGATACTGAATATGGTTGCAGAACAGCATTATTTTTAAGACATATTTTTTTGTGAGTGTGTGAGTGGGTGAGTGTGTGAGTGTGTGTGTGTGTGTGTGTGTGCGTATGCAGTATATTAACCCCTGTTGTTTTCTTACCTCATCTTCAGCAACTCTTCCATATCTTTGCACATCCGCCGGCCTTCATGCAGTCTCTGCACCACAACTTCATACCCATTATGGCTGGTGAAATCAGAACTCTGTGGCAAAACAGAAATATCAGAGCAGGTACACAGCAGTGCTCCATATATACAGAGATATCAGAGCAGGTATACAGCAGTGCTCCATACAGAGATATCAGAGCAGGTACACAGCAGTGCTCCATACAGAAATATCAGAGCAGGTATACAGCAGTGCTCCATACAGAGATATCAGAGCAGGTACACAGCAGTGCTCCATACAGAGATATCAGAGCAGGTACACAGCAGTGCTCCATACAGAGATATCAGAGCAGGTACACAGCAGTGCTCCATACAGAGATATCAGAGCAGGTACACAGCAGTGCTCCATACAGAGATATCAGAGCAGGTACACAGCAGTGCTCCATACAGAGATATCAGAGCAGGTACACAGCAGTGCTCCATACAGAGATATCAGAGCAGGTACACAGCAGTGCTCCATACAGAGATATCAGAGCAGGTACACAGCAGTGCTCCATACAGAGATATCAGAGCAGGTACACAGCAGTGCTCCATACAGAGATATCAGAGCAGGTACACAGCAGTGCTCCATACAGAAATATCAGAGCAGGTACACAGCAGTGCTCCATACAGAGATATCAGAGCAGGTACACAGCAGTGCTCCATACAGAGATATCAGAGCAGGTACACAGCAGTGCTCCATACAGAGATATCAGAGCAGGTACACAGCAGTGCTCCATACAGAGATATCAGAGCAGGTACACAGCAGTGCTCCATACAGAGATATCAGAGCAGGTACACAGCAGTGCTCCATACAGAGATATCAGAGCAGGTACACAGCAGTGCTCCATACAGAAATATCAGAGCAGGTATACAGCAGTGCTCCATACAGAGATATCAGAGCAGGTACACAGCAGTGCTCCATACATACAGAGATATCAGAGCAGGTACACAGCAGTGCTCCATACATACAGAGATATCAGAGCAGGTACACAGCAGTGCTCCATACAGAGATATCAGAGCAGGTACACAGCAGTGCTCCATACAGAGATATCAGAGCAGGTACACAGCAGTGCTCCATACAGAGATATCAGAGCAGGTACACAGCAGTGCTCCATACAGAGATATCAGAGCAGGTACACAGCAGTGCTCCATACAGAGATATCAGAGCAGGTACACAGCAGTGCTCCATACAGAGATATCAGAGCAGGTACACAGCAGTGCTCCATACAGAAATATCAGAGCAGGTATACAGCAGTGCTCCATACAGAGATATCAGAGCAGGTACACAGCAGTGCTCCATACAGAAATATCAGAGCAGGTACACAGCAGTGCTCCATACAGAGATATCAGAGCAGGTACACAGCAGTGCTCCATACAGAGATATCAGAGCAGGTACACAGCAGTGCTCCATACAGAAATATCAGAGCAGGTATAGAGCAGTGCTCCATACAGAGATATCAGAGCAGGTACACAGCAGTGTTCCATACAGAGATATCAGAGCAGGTACACAGCAGTGCTCCATACAGAGATATCAGAGCAGGTACACAGCAGTGCTCCATACAGAGATATCAGAGCAGGTACACAGCAGTGCTCCATACAGAGATATCAGATTTTATACCTGCAACCTTCTCACTAGAAATATGCTTTCCATTTTCTCCTACAGCAAAACAAGCCTCACTTGAACTATTCTTCTTCCTGTTTATATGAACTGTAGTTGCAATGATAAAATCAGTCTATTTTTTGCTCAAATATTAAAGTAGTTCCCTTTCCTATTGTTAATATCAAAGGGCAAACTGTCATAACAATAATAATAATAATAATAATAATAATAATAATAATAACAATTCTATTTTTCACGCAAAACAAAGGAATAGGTCAATCCTATTATAATCTTTTTCACTTCATTTACGATTAATTCACACACGTTGCTTTTCAGTGTTCAGTGTTTGGTGGGGGTGTGTGAGCAGGGTAATGATCCCCTGCCTCAAGCAGAATTACACTGGAGTTTCACTTCCCATCTAAGCACTGGGTTACACTACCACTGAATATGCACGCTGCTTGAGAAACTCTGTGCTAAGACTACATGGTAAAACACCACGGGATCAGCAAGCACAAATAAGGTTAACAACATAACTCAGGTTACATTTCAACATTTTTTTTTTTTTTTAAATAGCAATAAGAATTTGAGTGAATGCAAGTTATTGATGGCATCCTGATCACGGCAGTTGTGTTTATTGTCACCATTTTGGCTCAGTTCCTTTAAAGTAATATCTCTAATATTTGACTGTATTAACACGCCAAATTAGGATACATCAGTGTTTTGTTTTTGTTTGTTCGCATTAGCTATATCTGTCCATGACTGGGTTCATGTATCGCATAGCATGGTACAGTATGATAAAAACACAGCCAAGCAGAGCAATTCACATACAAGTATTGAAGAGACTCAACTACAACTGCCTAAAAATAGAAAATGGGTTAACACACACAGTGCTGTGGTGAGCTGGTTAATGTGGTGGTTTTTTCATGGGAGTTTATCTCAGATAACCCTTTCTCTGGAGCCAATGTGCTACTACAAATCCTGGAAGTGAAACCTTTAAATTGTGGTTCCCTTTCTCTCAAGAAATGATAGATAACAGGTACTCTTTACAACAAGATGAATGACAGTCTAATTAAAGATAACCTTTCTTTCATTTCTACAGAACAACAGCCTTAATCTGCAGGCCTAATCTGTTCCTCGTTGGATTCTGAGCTTCCTGCTGCACAAACACAAGCAATAGGATTGTTTTATAAAGCAGATTTTTTTCTGCTGCTTACGCTGCACACTTTAGTTTCAATCTCACTTCGTACTCTGCCAGTTCCTGTATGTTTTAACACTCACTGTGAAACGGAATCCATGAAGCTAATTCTATGCTCTATTCTATACTCTACACTGTAGCAAAGAGGAGTTAAGCCCGGTCAGTTCTTGGAAGTGTTGGGTGTTAAACTAAGATCTGCTTTTGCTTATTTTCAAGTCCACATACTCATTTTTTAAACGAGAGCAGGGGATGCTGCTAATTAGTCCTGGCATGTACTGTAGCTCTATTCAATTACCTTTATATCAGTCTAAAAATGGTTTAAAGCAATCAGAATTTCCTATGTGTGAGAACAGCTGGAAAGTAATGAATCATTCTTGTCAGTTTGATCACGAATCTGGTGATACTAAATAATCTGTACGCAATTGAAAAAAGCCAACTTCCCAACGTTTTGGTATGTTTAACATGCCTTTGTCAAGGGAAAGTGTGTTTGAAAACAAACATTGGAGGTAATTATAGGCTTTTGATGCCATGGTAACCACACATTTATTTTGATTTAATTCTTGATGTAATTTAGTACAGTTAATGCTTCAGGCATCATGATATTGACATCCATTTATTTTCCTTTATTCTTCTATATTGTACATTATCTAATTTTGTTTCTTCTAAAACTACATTCAGTCATTCATGTTATGTTTATTTTTTGTAAAGTGTTGAACTATTGGTTCATTTGCTTTTTTATTTCTTATGCTTGAGAGGTGTTTCTGTATTATTGTATATAATGTTGCACCTGTCTCTCCTATATATTTTATTTTATCAGATGTGCTCAATGGATAGTCATTTTGTGGATGACAAGTGGAGTTTCGACTTTGAAATCTGAATAGAAAAAAATCAAAGTAAAAAGATTATTCTCTGAATGCTATTGCAGCCTGCGACAGAAGTAACAGTAATTTGACAATTCCAGTTTATTGGGCTAATAGTTTTGCTTTATGTTTACTATTGCATCAGATTACATCTAACGTCATATCTACAGTATAGTTACTTACTACAGATCAAAGTGCACCACCCCCCCAAAAAAAAAGAAAAGGAAGAAGAGGTGTCTACTTGCTAAACCACCTACGAAAGAAAGTGCCAAACGTTTCAGGCAAAAGAGCTACAACCGTTGAAATGATGAAAGGATAAGGCCCTATCCAACAACTAATGCAGCGACAGTTCACTGTAATAGCGGTAGGCTTGTTTGATGCATTAAAGCTTAAAGCAGTCTAAATTTCACAGCCGTTCTCCTTCATGTTTTCCAAATTTGGATAGTTAAACAATTCACTGAAGAGACATGCATGCAACATGCTGGTTTTCATGACTGTGGTTCACTGTGCCCTGGACAGTGGAGGCTGATTCAGATCTGGTTAATCCGCGAGCTCATTCTCATGCTTCTCCTGTCTGCAGCATGCTGGTTTTCATGACTGTGGTTCACTGTGCCCTGGACAGTGGAGGCTGATTCAGATCTGATTAATCCGCGAGCTCATTCTCATGCTTCTCCTATTTTTCACCTCTGGGAGGCCTGGGTTTGAATCTGGCTCAGATCACATTGGCACACAATGCAAGACTACCACGCAGTTTACAACAATTGTCAATCTCTGCTTGAGGGAGTCAAGGACAGTTCAGGTCAGGCTTTAGATGTTGGGCGAGGAAGCCACCCTTATTTACTGGTTTTTATTCTGCTGGTAAAATTGGTAAAAGCATAGCAAAGTGTAAGAAGCATAGTAAAAGCATGGTAAAGAACCAGGTAAGCATTATAAAGAATTGCAAGGTACAGTAAAGCATATTAATAAACATGGCAAACAGGCAAACTTTGGTAAATTCATAGTATAACAATGGGAAAAGCATGTTAAAACTGCAAGTATACCACACAAAAATACAGCGGTAAACTTTTATTAGGGCAATGTCATTGATTGTACCTCACTATTCACGGTTTCGCTAAAGTCCCCACACTGGGGTGAAAATAATTGATGCTGTCGCTTGTTTGTGAATACTACTAATGTTTGTTTCTTTTCAACTTGAATGGTTAAAACTAACAGCATCTGTACACAGGAAATGGCTTTTGAAAGAAAAATACAGAATACAGCATATGCTGACCACTGTGGGGTTTTTTTTATAGCATTGGTTGCAGCATTTATTGAAGAGGACATCATTTAATAACCTTGATGGTTTTGATGGGTGTCATTTGAAGCTCAGAATCTAGTGCAAATATGTAACTATTTGTAATGAAAAAGAAAATAATGTTACAAAAACAGCAACCTTTTTGCATCTAGATAAACAGTAGTTAAAGCTCTTTAACTGTTGCTTATTTCCAGGAAACGATACCCCCTGCCCCAGCAATGAAAAAAAGTAGAAACCCTTATGTTGCGTGACTTTTGGACAACCCTGTACATTATCTAGTGTATATACGCAACTCAAAAAAACATGCAAATGTTGCAAAAAGGTTAATTCCTGTTGGTTCTTTCTTCCTGGCTTTTTACAGGAAGCACTGTCCTTACATAATGTGTCGTTTTAGTGTTCTAACCAGTCAATGCATGCCTAGTATTTAATCATTTACAAAGCAAGAACATTTCTGCAAAGTGCAAACTCAAAATAAAAACAATGACAGGTCTGTTTCTGTACGAGGAGCCCATGGGCTCCACTGAAGAATCATTACAAAGTTAGATAGACCTTATGATGAATAAGGCAACTGGTTTTAAATCTTCAAATAGATATCCAATAGAAGGTTACAATAACTATAATGCTGCTTGGGAAAAGCTGGTTGAATCCACTTGATTAAAAAAAACAAACTAACTTCTGCAATTTAATACCACAGTAAAATCATATAGTAAAATGGCATGGTGTCACTATCTGTATTTAGTTTTAGCAACTGGCAGCAATCTAAACATTATGAGAGAGAGTGAATGATCTTACTATTAAAACAATAGACTTCCTTCAATCAATCCACTCCACATCACTTCTTAAAACACAGGCCCCATTCATTTTTAAAATTTTGAATTCAAGCAGTTTTACAGGTGGGATTTCTTTCATGTGCTTTTATCATTACAGTTTTAAAATGTAAATACATCTCAGGGGTATATGATACGTGATATTTAACATTTCAACAGGAAGATAGGACATTGGAATGTTTGAGGCAGCATGCTCCAATGATCGTGTTCCACACAGAATTGTAAGCATCATTTTGTATTTCAGCACGAACCACAATATTACATTGTATATACATTGTAGACCCAGAGCTTGATGTGATACAGCATTCAGAAATGTCTTTGTATCAGATACAGTGTACCAGATGGCTTGTATCAGTTAGTCTGTATCCGATGGAAATGACACCATATTAGGATTAGTTATGCTGTTTAATTATTCTCTATATATTATAAAAATATAGTATAGCTCATTTTCACCCTAGAAATCTGTGATCTCTTGTGAGGTGGACACCAGCTTGTACAGCACCTCCGTTATATTTACTACATGTACTGTCAAAGGTAGGACTATAAAAGGTGAACTTTATAATAATTTGACTACAGATAGAACCCTTTCTGCTATTTGTCTCAGCACCCGCTAGATCCTATAGCTCATTCATTTAAAGTTACAATATCAGCACATTTCATTCTTAAGCATGGCTGCACAAAAGATGCAGTCTCTCAGGCACTGAAGGAGGAAAATGCAAATGCAGGCAGCAGTTGTTTATGCATGAATTACACCAGTCCAATAGATGAATCCATACTATTAAAAAGTAGCCCTGTATTATTGGGCATTGTTAGGCATGGGATATTATGAAAACAGAACATCTTTTTTTACCATTATCTGCAAAATATGTCAATCCACTTACCCAGAAAGCATCTCTGAAATGGGACTCTGTCATCCTCTTTGACGCAACAGGGCTTCTTATAGCAAGTTTCTTCTTATTTTCAAAAACTTTCAACTGATCCACAAAACCACAAAGCTGTACTGGTATATGCAGATTATGACAGCTGACTTTTACAAGCTGATTATTAAAACAGAATGAATGATTGCTTGTTGACAGAGAGCAATATCAGAAAAGAACCGTGCCAGAGACCGATTTCTTCTGGTAAGCAGGTTGTACCAAAATGAGGAACCTAGATCTGTCAAATGATGTCATTAACCACACACGCATGCTAGCTGCACACAGACAGCAGGAAAAACGCAGTAAACAATTTCAATGCAATATTAAACATTTGGATCAGTGTGGTCGTTATAACATATGCTTACAATTATTTATTTTTTTTAAACAACTTTAACAGGTGATGGGCCATTACAGGGTGTAACATATTATCTATTTACTCTAGCAGCCTGTCACCACGGGGGAAAGGGTCTGTCCCACTTTGCCCCCTAGTGGCCACTAATCTTTATATTAATGAGCACCAAAAGAAACTTATATTTGGATAAAATTCACTTGATGTGATCGAAAAACTACAAAAAGTGACTTTTTATTGTGCTGATTAACAATTGACATCACGAAGATGCTACAAAATGATCTGTCGATCTTGGGCAGGTGTTGTGACTCTTGGTCTAGCAGTTTGTGGCCTGTCATTGACAGAGTGTGTCTGGTTATACCGTCTCGCCAGGTTTGCAATTGCTGGCTGTGAGCACCAAAGACGGTGAGCCACTGTACACTCTTCTAGTCCAGCCTCCAACATACCGATTGCACGAAGGCGTTGTTCTATTGACAGATGTGGCATATTGTTTTTTTTCTGTAATTTTCTTTATTGTTTTTATTCAAGCTTGCAATTAATTCAACAGCTGAAATCACTCCATATCCAGTGCCCAATCAACTATCTCTCGAATTAGGTGATTAAGTGCATATGTTAAGTGCATAGTTACTCAAGGGTGTCATGGTCAAGAATGAATGATCGAGTGATTAAAAAGAAACCAGAAACATTTTGTCAATGCCATCATTTATATACCTTATTTTTTTTCGAAAATAAATGTGTTATAATAGTCATAAGTTTCTTTTGACGCTCTGTATATTTAGCATACCAAAAAAACTATTTTATTTCAAGTAGGGATCTCCATCATTTTAGGTAATTTGTATCCAATATTGTACTGTCCTGTACTGCGTTAGCACCAAATTAAATAAAATGATGAAAAATTAGAACTCTACTCTATGTACTATAATACTGTTGCAATTTCTGAAAGAGGTAAATAACTGGTGTTATTGCCAGACTGATCATGGAAAGACCACAACTGCTGATTTAAACACTGAGTTTTAACACATAAAAAAATACACTAGGCAAAGTAAGTGGTTAACCATAAAGCATAAGAAAATGGTAACTGGCATTAACAAATCTTAAAAGGTTTTGTTTCAAAAACATTAATTTTGCCAACTTTCAGAAGCATTCTTGATAAACTAAGATTTTGCTTTTTCCTCCCCCCCCAAACAATCATGCACACATAAACTCTTAAAATAACACGAATCACTAGTCTGGAAACATTAACGTATTTATTTCCATTAAAAAAAAAAAAAAAAAAAAAAATGAAAAACCAGGTCCTGTGTCAGTTTGAGATTAGTTAGTAAGTATAATGAATGTAAGGTGAATTAGAAAACCAAAACAAAACTAAAAAGGTTAAATACTCTGTAAACGTGAGGAAAAAAAAACCCTTTACATTTAGCAACGCTTTCAAAATTAAATAATAAAACACTGCAAATAAAATAGTTATTACAGACCTTACATTTTACAAATAATACCAACAGCATTATAACCAGGTTTTTAAATATATTTTAGAACATACATTTTTTTAAATTTGGTAGATATAGTGTCGGTTTTTCTAAAACCTAATAAAGGCAGATGTTCAAATTCATTTGAATTTGGGTGTAAACAGTTAACCCGGGCATCCAAAGCACCCAGTGGAGGATTAGAGCTCGTCATGGTAGAAATGCTCATCATGTAGCTGTCTGCCGTAGTCAGTGGCTTCACTGCTGAGGAAAAGCTCCTGGTTGCTCAAAACTTCATTCTCCGTCAGCTTCCCGTCACCATTTGTGTCCATTTCTTTGATAAGATGAACAGCCTGTAAAAATAATTATATAACCAAGTCATAAACAGATTTTTTTTACAATTATTGGGATTCATACTGAACTGCAATCACTAATACCAGAGCACCAGCATATACAAAATAACTGTTTAATGTAAATAGATATATTAAATGCTTTAGTGAAATGGAGAGTTACCCAAAACCTCAGGTACAGAACAAGGTTCCATCACAGTAAAGACTTGTGTGACATGTTCCAGGCAAGAAACCATCAGGATAGCTATATTAGAAAGTTGTATTGCATCAGTGCAATTTAAAAGGGGTCATTGTACTTACTTCCTCTTTTGCAGCATCCAGATTGTTGGGCACCACCCAATTAAGCAACTCCTCAGGGCTAAGTTTACCATCTTGATCCTTATCATAAACATTTTCAAAGCGTTCTCTTTCTACAATTGTCCACTCAGCATCATTTTCTGCACCTATAACAAGGAAACATGGTGTTCTCAGGTTTTAGGTAAAATTATAGCCTGGTTACTGGTTTTATAAAGATCAATTTAAACAGGAATAGATCTTGAACTTAGCATTTGTGTAAACATTTAGATGGAATTGTACTGTATCTTAATGGACCATGCTCTATCTAAATGCTTATTTATTAGTATATATAATAAATGAAGTAGATTTTTTAAGCAACAGCATGCATCTTATCTGCTATACATTATATATGAACTACAGTTTCAGTCACAAGCATATACTTACCTGGATCTCTCCTGTAGTCCCCAAGATACTCATTTAGACTGATAAACCCGTCTCCATTTCTATCATGTTCTTCTAATGCATCTTGCTTGATGTAATCCTGCAGTTTGGCAAATGTTTAAAGACTTTTTTCATAACTAACATTTATCACAGGCTTCTGACTAGACTTTACCCAATACAAATATATTATTCACTATCACCATTCCGTTGAGTGACTTTCCCTATGTACTTACATACTGCTGTTCAAACACATGATTACATTTTTGTTTTAGTGTTTATCAAGGCGAATCACATACATAAATACAGTATAAAATAAGAGTTCCACTTAAAAATGTAGCCAGAATTTGTTTTATGCAGTCCCATGGATTTGTCCTGATTTACTAAGCTTGTCTCATGCCTTTTATAGTGGATCATTTACAAGTATCTTAAAAATCAGATAACAACTTATTGCAATTAATTCACTTTTTTTTTTACCAGACAAACCTTTAAATGAGTGTGGTACTCAAAATATACTTTACTTCTAAAAACAAATGTGGAAAACAGTGATGCTGTAACAATACAGACCTGCTGTACTGCATGTGAACTTACCATCATGTAATCCACTTCAGATGGATGTTCAAATGCTATAAATTCTGTCAAGTTTAGTCCAGGAACGTCATTAATGTCTGCATGTTCAAAGCGTTTCTTATCCTTTAAATGTAGCTAGGAAAGAAAGAAAGAAAGAAAGAAAAAAGACTTTATAACATCTTACCTGAAGCAACAAACATTATGAACAAGCAAAGACATGTTTTTATATTTTTGAATCCTTACTTTGGAATATGTAAAGAAATAATCAGTGTAAAGTTCTTTAATGTAAAATAAAAAATCTTTTCAGAAACTGTAAAGCTTACCAGTCTAAAAGATTCTTCCTCTGAATCATTCAGGACGACATCTTCATCAAATCTGATGACACGGTCATACATATGCATGTTATATTCCTCCCACGATACAATTCCATCATGGTTGGTATCATACTCTGGAAATCGATGTGCTGTCTCCTCAGTTGAATAATGTCTGAAAGACTTCTGTATCCATGTGCTGAGCTCATCTTGGGAACAAACATGACAAAGTATTAAGAAAAAAAAATTGCAAACAGATATTAAAACAATCAAAGTTTCAGTACTAAACTGCCTATTTATATTTACTACTGTATGTAGTGCTTCACCTCCTCTCTGTCATATTATGAAATTAGGGGAAGGTAGACCAAGCAAATCACTAGGTGAACAATGTCAAAATATGTGCAGTTGCATTTTTGAGGGATATGCAAGCTTTATGCTTAGTCTTTGAATTTACGAACATAGGGCAGTTTTAGACACTGTAAATATTTGAAAGTTAAAAAGGTACAGTATGATTCCAATATATTAATATAGCTGTACACTTTTGAATTAGTTTTAAGGTCTGTTTTTGCACTTGTTCTTTAACTTAATTTTATAGGACACTGAAAAAAGACAGCATCCTGTAACAATAATTAATAATAAACTATTGCTATAAATACATTATACAACAAACCATCAGAGATAAAGCCATCTGAATTGGTATCAATTTTCTTCACAATAGATATCAATCTCTCCTGTTGTTCAAGTGGACTGAGCTTGGCATATTCCTCCTCCTCTTCCTGTGTGTAAAAACGGAATGCTTACAGGAGAAACACACTGTAAAGCACAATATTCAATCCTGAATGGATTTAGCAATAAAATATGAAATATACCTAAAATATCTAAAAAGCATGATCTGTTTGAGACGTTAGTACCTCATCTCCAAAGAAGGCGTCCCTGTCATACTCAGCATTGTGCTCCCCATCTACATAGTGCTCTTCACTGAGATGATCCTGTTGATGATGTTCAATGTCAGCACAACCCAGTGCAAGAAATGCACAAGTCAGATATAATATAGACTGCATCTTCTGAAACACCGAATACAGAAGTGTGCAATCTGAAAAATACAAATATTTAACATAGCGAATTACATCAAGTCACATTTTTCCATGCTTTTGTTTGTGTGATGGTGCCATCTGCATGATGCTCAGTGGTACTGCCTCAGTATGAAACTAACACGGATTGCCAAATTTGACCTACAGCAGCAGCAGCTGCTTATTTTGCAAGTTGGTCCGGTTATTAAAATTGTGAAGACATTAACCGTTATTGTTATGTGACTGGCAATGACTTCACATAAACCACTTTCTCTAATAACAACAAAACTGACTTGATTTAGATGCGAAAGCCTTATTTACAATGGACAGCCCTCAAGTCTGTTTTCCTCCATGGAGCTACTGATGTGCGCAATCGTTAAATTCAGCTTTATTTTGCAAAGCTTGAGGTCTAATCAGTTGAGGTCTTATTAAAATATGCTCTTTGACCAGTGGTCTTTATAAAACGATCCCTGGCAAATGTAAACCGCACGTTTGCTGTTCCGTTTAGTTAGACAAATTGTGAGGTTCTAGAAAGTTGTAATCATCCTTTTTGAGTTATCAAGTTGGTACACCTCTGATTAGTTCAGTGGTAACCTAAACGCCACATCCTGAAAACCCTGTAATAAATTGTTTTAAAACGTAAAATCTTAAATGCACAACACAAGAAACTGTGTTTTAATATGACAAGCGAATTACCTGCTGGCTCTTTGAAAAAAATCGCAGTGAGGAATGTAGACAAGAATTCACAAATTTCCAAACCTTACAGTTTTACTAGCTTGTAGTCATCATGCTTAGCGTGACCCATTGGACAGAGAGATGATATAACTTCGGTGACCATTTGACCATCTACCGTGGTTGTACAAACAACTAAGTTTAATAAACGACCGCTAACAGATAGGAATGGTAAACTCTTTGTAATCGCGATCTTATTGTAATATCAACACGATGACCATGTTGCGTATTTCTCCGTCGTAAGATAAGATAAAAATACATTCAAAACTCACCTTAATTTCAAACGGTTTCTCGCTCGATCGGTTGTCAGGAGCGACAGACTGCCATTCCGCGTCACTTCCGGTTTGGGCAGGACCAATCGTAGTGGGCGGTGTTTGCGTTTCAGGCCAGCCTATACTGTCCCATATACACATTCAGTACATTAAAATCGTGGGAAGGATGTTTAATTTTTAGTGTCTAAGTAATGTACTATTTTGACGGTATTGGCAATGTGTAAAACATTGTTTTCTGCTAGAGTATTTCATATTAAAATTATACGCTATTAAACCGTATATTATACTTTTAAACTGATACATTACAAACCGTGTTCAATGTAAATGGCAGTTAACATAGTTTACATATTTCGCGCAATTGGTCGCTGTCTAAACGAACCTATCAAAGTACGTGTCTATTCGTCCTGCCTTCGGTTACCTGGTAGCAGAAGCCCGACCTAAACATTACGCAGTTTGACCCCACCTTTTCTCTTCTCTGATTAGCCACCCTGGAAATAGCGCATATCGTGATTGGCTGTTCGCGGTGCCAATCAGAAATGTATTGTAACGCTTTCTGCTTCTAGTTAGGTTGTTTTGAGCTGTCAGCTGTAGCTTGTGCTGTTGTTGTCAGTGAAGGGTTGCATTTGACTAAAATCAAATAATATTCTTATCTGGTGTCCGTTGAAAGAATATACATTTTAGGCCAATGTCTAATGATTGCCGCAGCGAAGGCAGGCGGCGAGGAGCCGGTCAGCACCGCCTTGGATTGGGGCTTGATGGCAAAGAGAGAGCGGGGAAGAGAGTGGGCCCCGGTGGCGGGGATGGCAGGGAGAGAGACGGCAGCAACAGCTCGGGATCGTCGCATGGTGGAGGGAAGGGGAGAAACACGCCCATTAACATTAGCCTCAAGGTAAGAACCCCGCTCTAGTTTGTGTGTAATGCCTGGTTCGAGTTGGTAATGAAAACTGCCAGTGTACAGTTGTTTTTCAAACTAATGCAAGGGCACAAAATACGATAATTGTATTTTAAAGTGGCTGCAGATGTAGCCACTCCATACGAGGGGGTTGTCATTAATAATTGCAATGTGTTCGTTTATCTTAGCAACCTGCCATTACAGAACATTCGGAACTGCACAGCGGTATATTTGCATAATTTTATGTCGCTGCATGTAGCATATTTAAGTGTGCTGTTTCTCACGTGATTGATTTACTTTGTTCTGAAAATAGGTTACTGACTTGTGTTCTGTAAGCAAGCAAGTTTCAGTCCCAATGGGTAAGACAGCATACAGGGATGGAAATAAGACTCCTACTGCCTAGCAGTTTAAGCCATTCCAGGTTTTATGTGCCCCAATGCATAGGTAACAAGCTCAGGTGTGCCTCATTATACCCATAGTAAAACACCAGGGGTGATCAAACTGCTATGCAATGGGAGTCATATTTCCATCCATAATACCCTGGTATGTCTGAGGCCTTGCTAGAGGCATGGCATAAGGTGCTTGTTTGGCAGGTATTCCAAGCATGGCCCATTCTGGAGAGCAGAATGAGGGAGGGGGGAGAGAGGAGAGGGGGAAGGGGAAGGGGGAAGGGAAGGGGAAGGGGAAGGGGAAGGAGGGGAAGGGGAAGGGGAAGGGAAGGGGAAGGGGAGGGGAAGGGGAAGGGGAAGGGGAAGGGAAGGGGAAGGGAAGGGGAAGGGGAGGGGAGGGAGGGAGGGAGGAGGGGGGAGGGAGGAGGGGGAGGGGAGGAGAGGAGAGGGAGAGGAGAGGAGAGGAGAGGAGAGGGGAGGGGGGGAGGAGAGGGGGGGAGGGGGAGAGGCGGGAGAGGAGGGGGGTGATGCCCATGTAGCCCATGTAGCCCATGTAGCCCATGTAGCCCCCCAGAACAATGGAATCACATTGCAGAGGCGTGTGGTCCGGGCTGTCCATGGTGAACCCACACTCTAGTGACATTGTTATGGCAGGGGTTTTTGTCCAGTCCTTGTAGAGTAGGTATGCCACTTGCACTAGAAACTAGGAACAAATAATACATGTGTGCGTAATTATTCTATTAAGGCTCATACAAAAGTGTATTGATATAGCATTTGCTGTGCAACCTGTTATGCCACATGGGCACAATCAAGACAGAGGACTCTGACTTTTGACTTTATTTTAGTTCAGGGCTGTACGGTCTGGTAAATCAATAAATGACAATCGGATAAGATCAAGAAAGAAGTCTTAGGGCCCTATTATGAAGGCAGAGGCCCATTTTTAGACATGAGATGGCATCAAATGAGATACTTATTGTTTCTTGCACTTGCTTCAAAACAACGCTTTCATGGTTATTACCTAACATAGCGCTTTGTTCTTTGAACATAAACATTTTGCTTAAAATCAAATATCAATCATTTTGTAACAGTTTACTGGACAACAGAGTGAGCCAAGAAATACTATAAGCAAAACCTTAATATTCAGAACCTTTCACTTCTCTCTCTGTTTACTGGTCCCTCCTTCACAGGGGAGGTCCACTGGTAGTTCAGTTACACATTTAAAATACAGACTACAGCTTGAAAACAATGCAAGCATTCTAATAGTGAGGAGGCTGTGTGGTCCAGTGGTTAAAGAAATGGTCTTGTAACCAGGAGGTCCCCGGTTCTAATCCCACCTCAGCCACTGACTCATTGTGTGACCCTGAGCAAGTCACTTAACCTCCTTGTGCTCCGTCTTTCGGGTGAGATGTAGTTGTAAGTGACTCTGCAGCTGATGCATAGTTCACACACCCTAGTCTCTGTAAGTCGCCTTTGATAAAGGCGTCTGCTAAATAAACAAATAATAATAATAATAATAAAAACCAGTCCAAAAGGGGTACTGCCATTCAAAATGTTAGTGCTTCTTCATACATAGCTATCCTGATATGTGCATTAGTAATATTTTGTCAATTGGCCATCTAACCAAGCCATGACCTAAGTACAGATGTAACATGTCAGCATTTTTGTGTTTGTTTCTATGGGTTTATTTTCTAATGTGCTATAATGACAATGACCTATTTAGTAAAGTGGAAAACCCATCAGTAAACTATAATCATACTTTCTATAGTCACACCTATTTCATAGTGCTTGGCTCATTTCTGGGATATAGCATTTAATGTAGGGGCATGTTACTAATATGTTCCTTATAAATGTTCAAGTTGTTGTTTTTTTGCTCTTACCAATAATCATATGACAGCAGTGATAAAAATGATGTAGGCTATTTCAACAGTTATTAGTGTCAGGCAGTGCTGTTTGATGTTACGAATGGTGTCCTGTCGGTGAGTGAAATTAAAAGCTCTGTAACCCCACAGATGCAGACAAGCCCGGCCAGCCTCCACTCTGTTGCATTTGCATACATCTACTTGGGCTGTTTTGAAAAAGAAATGTCCTCGGCATCTCTTTGTTCCACTGCAGAAATGATGAGAGTCTCTTTAGGGATGATACACGCTTAAAAGGGAACAGAAAATTGGAATAGAAGTCCATAGTAATGGTAATGCCTCCCTTTTTCCCCCATAATACTCTTTCACTTGCACTTGTTCTATTAATCAATAAATATGCTGCATCCATGCAGTTTGTTAGGGAAACACAAACAAATGAGTGTTATTCACAATAATTAGAGCCACAGTACCCACATTTAATGATAGATCTCTGTGATCAAGCAGTTAGAGAATTATGCGGCTGCATTATCAAACACACTGTCCACCTGTACAGAAAGCCATCATAGCTGCTATGATTACGGAAGGTACATTTATTCATTTGATCTTAACTATGCATCCTCACTGGGAGAATGAATGCTCATAATCATGATGTTTTTCTCTACAGGTGCATGCTGTGTGATTATTAATGTTAAACTACCATTCATCAAGTCTTGTGCATGTTGACCCTTTACAACTTTTGCCAAGAGTGCAATTTGGCAGCTTTTCCAAAACGGGGAGAGGCAACTGGGATCGTTGGTTAAAGTGTTTTTCTCAGTGCCTGAAACAGTCAATGCCTGTTTCCTTTTAAGAAAGAAAACAAAAACTAGTTTGGAGCCAGTACTGACGGACAGTTCTGATGGACTGAATTCAAGAACTTTCTTTCATAAAATTGCTTAAGCCAAAGACTTCAAGGGTATAAAAAAAACAACATTATTTTCTTGTCAGTGTGTCAGGTCAATTTCTTTTTAAAGCTTGTGCAAGGCAGCTAATGTTCACCACTTGCAGTATGGGTAGCCTCCATTTTAATCAATCAGTGCGTCCGTACACACATGTAATTAAGATGCACAGTACTAAGACTAGCATTCTATATGCAGTATCACCCTTAACAAATACATATTATAAAAATAAGACCATCAAATTACTAATGCAGTGTGATTTGCATATCAGTATCAGCAGTACAGCATGCAGCAAATAATCATGCCAGCAGCATTTGGTTAACCTCAGGCCAGGTGATGATGCCTGACAGCTACAGATGACAGTTCTGCTATCATTGTTCTGACAGGGTTTGGAATGCAGTCCCTTTGTGTTGTGCTGTAAACAAAGCAGATACATGGGATACAGGGATACTATTTTGGTCTACAGTCAGATGATGATGATGGTGTCACCAAGTAGAGTATGAGCAGCTGTGCTAGCAAAGAAATAGGTTGCCTGAAGTCTGACAGGCAGAAGTATGTCATTACCAGAGAGTGAAGAGGAACCTGTTTACAGACTCTACTTCTATTAGAAGTATGTCATTAGCGGAGAGTGAAGAGGAACCTGCTTACAGACTCTACTTCTATTCTGTACGTACCTCTTTTTCCCCGCTGCCTTTTGCTTGGTATGTGTCAGAGCTCCTGTTGTTTGCAGTTGACCCGATTGCACATGATCCCCAGACTGTATACCCCTGCTGTTGGCAGTACAGTATTTGATACAGATTTGTGTGAGCTACAGTACACAGACTGTATAAGTTATTGACTATTGCTGTTGACATTGTGGGAGAAAAAAACAACCTAAGAAACCACCAACCTCTTGTTAGGGAGTCAAGAGACAGGTGGCAAAGGCCTGTAGCTGATTGATAGATTAGGAGAGGCTGTAGTTAATCCTGAGCTGTTACAGTTAATTCAGAAGCACATGAAGGCAGGGACAACAAGACACAGGGGCAAAGTCGCTCAGAGTTGCAATCGATTCACTGTTTACTGATTACTTTCCCAGTATTGGGCTTCCAGGCATCAATCATATGTTGTGTGATGTGCAAAATTAGGATACATGTTGTTTACAAGATGATAACTTTGTTTTTTCTCAATACTAGAGTATTTATTAGACACATCCCGGGTATTTATCTGAATATTTTTTGCCTTCACAACATTTGCAGTCTTGTTTTCCATAAGTAGGTCTGTTATAAATATCAAGCTCTCCACCCCCACAGGCAGGCAAGGACAGTTTACAGGCCAATGAATTTAAGTGACCTGATTTATTAGCAAATGCTGTTTCTGAAAAGTGGCTGTTTCAATGCTGAAAAGCGATGGATTGTAGAGCTTGAAGGGAGTGTTTTCGCTATAAAATGAACACGTTATATTGTACTCAGTGGTAACATGGTTTGGATTTTCAAAATGGACCCAGTTTAGCAGCTGCCAAAACATTCCAATACCAAGTACACGCTGAGTGGGATACCAGTTCACTACTGTACTGAAGCAAATATTAGGAACCTGTGTGGCTCAGATTGTCCGGAAGAGCTAGTGCTTTATTTGCATATATATATTGAATTAAAATAGCTTCTGGTTTTATGATTTAAACCTAATTAAATAATTAAACAACACAACAAAAACATGTACTGTTCAGACTTAATCAGCAACATACAAAGATCTAAGAATAGAATAAATAAGACATCTATTTGTTAATGGAGAAGCATTGGCAGGAGGTTCTAAGCAATTCCCTGATACGATCTTTAAAACCAGAGGAAAGATTATCAGATCCCATCTTCATACTATAATGGAAACATATGATGAAATGCAAAAGATAATTTGAACATGTATGGTAGAATTAACAGAATCCTGAAGCGTAAATTGGCCTTATGTCACCTGCCTACATATCAAAAACAAATATACATCTTCAGGGATCTTGCTGTGTGTAAAACAGTACTTTAATATCATTTTAAATCATTTTGTACAACTTTCCAGAAGAGAGCCAATTGTCCACCACATAGAAAGCCTGTTTCTAACTGATAGCCATGAAGTGAAAATGCTGTCATATTTTTCTGGAATCCTTCTTCAAAACAAATTGTGCCAAAAACAGTTAACACAAAATACTTTAATATAAATTGGCTTTAATATATGTGAGAAATTTCAGTCAGTCCTCCGTCCTGGTCATAGTATTGAAACGGCCCTTATCAAAGTGGTAAATGATGTGCTGACTCAAGCCATGCCTCTGTCCTCATCCTTCTAGATCTAAGCGCAGCATTCGACAGCCTTGAGAATCTTGTAGGAGTGTCTGGTTGCGCTCCATCTTGGTTTAAATCCTATCTTTCAAATAGGTTACAATATGTTCAAATTGAGGAGCACTCCTTCTTCTTATCTAGATGCTGAGAGACTGATGCATGCCTTTGTAACTTCTATGTAGCTTCTTTGTAACTGTAATGCCCTATTTTATGCTATTCCAAACTGCGTTTTGTCCAGATTGCAGCTCATGCAAAATGCTGCTGCTAGAATCCTAACGAAAACAAGAAAGTCTGACCATATTGCGCCAGTATTGGCTTCCCTACACTGGCTCCCAATACGATACAGGATTGATTTTAAAGTCATGCTTTTAACCTATGCAGCCTTAAATGGGTTAGCTCCATCCTACCTGAGTGACTTATTGGTCCCATGTGTTCCAGGTTGCTCCGATCTCAGGATGCTGGGTATCTCACTGTTCCAATAATGTTAAAAAAGAACACAGGTGGCAGAGCATTCGGCTATAGAGCCCCTGAACTGTGGAACGAATTACCAGTCTCTGTAAGGGAGGCACCAACTATGGCAGCTTTTAAAACTAGGCAGAAGAAATTTTTATAGTCTATCATATACATGAGTAATACCTTGTTACTGTATGTTTTATTGTTTTACTGCTATTGCCTTTTTACTGTGTTTTATTGTTTTTATTATTGTATCGTTCTTATGTATTTTATTGTATTTATTAATTTGTTGGTCTGCTTCTAATGCTTACTGCGATGTATATTTTCTTGTTTTGCCCATGTGAAGCGCTCTGTGGCAACTTGTTGCAAAGGGGGCTATATTAAAGAAAGATTGATTGATTGACTTCAAGGTGTTACTGTGCTGCTTCTTTCACCTTTTATTGCTCTGTTGTATCTTTCTGTGTTTCTTTTTACAGCAGCACTGAAATGTACCTGGGTTTAGAAACGCCCTGTATATTTAAAAAGATGGATTTGAAGAAGTGACTTGAGTTAACTATATACAATCTAAGATTTTCTGAACTTCAAATTTGTTAGAAGTTAGAGATCTCAGCTGTGCAGTTTTGTATAGTTATGGCCAAAGATTTTGCATCACCTATAGTTATAGGGTTGAGGCATAATAATAATAATAATAATAATAATAATAATAATAATAATAATAATAATAATAATAATAATAATAATAATAATGTATATGAACATAATTTACATCTTATATTTAAAATCATGTAATCAAAGAAACAAAAAATGATATCGCAGAAGTCTACCGGCAGCTGTAACAGTAGTACAGTATGTCATGTTAGATCTCAAAATGTCAAATTCTTCTTTGTCAGTTTATCGTTAAGCACATGGAAAACTACAAAGCGCCTTGGTATGTAATTCAATATGTTAACATAACATTATTCAGCTGGTTTTGTTTGACTTTATGAAGCAAAATGTGTTAATTCTACAGGGTGATGTAAAACGTTTGGTCATAGCTATATAGTTATATTAAATACATATTTAATAGCATTTTTGATGGTGACTACATTAAAACATTTAAAGTAATGACCTTGGCTGTTATAAAAGTGGAAGCATAAAGCATGATTGCTCTTAATATATTTGCATTATACCTTAAGACAGAACTGGAATAGATTGTTACAAGATTATATAGAAATCCTAATAAAATATCAGATCACTAAGGCTGGGATGTTTGAATGCACTTCAGCGGTCATGCTACAGTGACAGCATTTTTCATTACTGGAATCCAGTTTAAATCTAGTCAACTCGGTTAGAACCCCTGTCAAACTAATTGAATAGTAGGCCAGCTTCGCTCTCACATTAGCAGATGTTCAGTTTCAAGGTTCTGTAGGGATTTCAATAAGTGTTTTTATCTCATTTTAACACTAGGTGGCAGTAAAATCCAGTGCAAATTAAAATGTTTGGCTTTTGTTACAGTAGCACTGAAGCTGCTCTCAAAGGCAATACATCAGTCTTACCTGGCAAGATAAGTTTATTGGTTTTCCTCTGTAACTTTAAAAACTGAATCATATATTATTAAGTAAAGTTAAAGCTGACAAAGTTTATAGATCTAGTAAATGATTGACATGTGTAAACCAGGGGTTCTGCTAGAGTTGGCTAGATGTACCATATATAATAATTCATTATTATATGGTACATTTTGAAATTTTTAGGAATCTAAATTCCTTCTAGCTTTCTTTTTTTTTGTGTTGCATACATTTGTGGTTTGATATTGGGACTTAATAAAATAATGGCATGTGTTTTTCAGACATACATATCTAAAAGTTTCCTTGTGCAGCTGTGTGTATAATACTAACTTTCTTGCATCATTTATTTAGGCTTCCTTTCAGCGCTCAAACAGCCATGACAAGGTGAGGAAGATTGTGGCAGAGGAAGGCCGCAGTGCGCGCAATCTGATTGCCTGGAGCGTGCCCTTGGAAAGCAAAGAAGATGGGGGTTAGTACAGACACTGAACCCTGCCAGGTCCCTGCCAGGTGGAAATGATACCATTCATAAGTTCAGATCGGAATGAACCTTGGTCTTGCTCTTGTAACAACAGGCTATTTAGAGACACATTTTATTTTGTTTCTTTAGAAAAGAAAAACGAAGTATGTCCAGCTTCAGATCTGTTCATGTAGATTATTGATAGTACCAGTATTGCTGCTTTGAAATGTTACATTGAAAAAGTTGTTGAACCTGCAAAGAGTGTTCAGGCTGTACAACAATCCCAATGCTTTTCACTTTCGTCATGTCATTCTTGCAAATGCAACTGTTGGCACAATAGCTGGTACACACCTGTGATTTGACGTGAGTGAAATTTTTTTTACCAAATTATTTTTAACATATGTTCCATGTAGTTTGTGCTGGAAGTTTAGGTTAAGAATATTTTGACACCAAATACAATCCATTGCTTGTATCCTGTTGAAGGTGCCCATGGCAACAGATCCATGTGGCTATTGGCTTGGTCAGGGGCAGATCTTATGTAATCAGGCACAGGCAGTCCCTTGTTTTTGTTAGACTTAGTTAAATAATTTGGACAGGTTGGCAAGGTGTGTCGAAAAGTAAGAAATCTACAGGACGCTATGTAGCCTAAACATGACTGTCTATCTTCCTTAGAACACAGGCATATTTAGTTTCCATGTAACATTTCATTTATTTTATTTTTTATATCTTGAAGAGGCTAGGGGAGGTGCGAAATAGGCTGCAGTGTTTTTTCTGCCTATTGGACAGGTTTCAGAATTAACGTACAGTGGCATGTTTTCTCAGCTTCCCTCCATGTTAGATTTGAAACATATTGGTTGGAAAATGGGAATAAGGGGAAGCTTTAATTCTGTAGCTAAAAAAATTGCACATGGGTGTCCCAAGTCTTACTTGAAATATAATGTATTGTACCGAACCTGCTAAAACCAATGTAACTTAAGGCTCCCTTTATGCACTGCCAGGTTGAAAGCCTGCAGCATCTGATTATCTGTTGCTAGTATTCCAGTGATGGCAATGTATACTGATCTTCCAGTGTTTCTCTTTCTCATTTTATCATTGTCTAGTCATTTTCCTGCCACTTGCAGAGACTGCGTTTGCCATCGGGCACTTTATCAGCTGGTCCAGTGTTAAAATCTGAGAGTTGAAACGGGGGACAGCTATCGATTATCGGGAAAGTAGATCCTCCGAATGGGCTGTCAGCGGTCAGGTTACATGGTCAAATAGTAAAAAAATCAATACGCAAGATGGGCTAGAGCTTGAAAGGGTCGATGCTCTTCGTACCACAAGAACGTCAATACAGGGGGACTGGGGTTTGTCGTTTTGTAAATTCAGCACAATTCTAGCTTTAAATCTGCTTGTAATGATGGTTTGCTTCGCTAAGTCATTTTGTATGTACATTATAGCCACGCATCAGATAATATTTGTCAGATTATCTGTGTTTATTTGCCGATTTCCATGCTGTGAGGGATGGGATAACAGATCTCGGAGGAGTCTGGTCACTAACATTTCTTATCGAGGAGTCAATAAAGGTATTCTTTGTCTTGGGCTCTGTACGTTGCTGCAGTTTTTATATACTAAGAGATCTTGCAGCACATTCTCCAAAATGCAACTGAGAGATGTTAAGAAAAAAAAGACTTGATAGGAAAATTGTAATACTGCGATCTTATTCTAGCCAGCTCCTTTATTTCAACACCTGCTGTAGGTTCAGCTAACCAGCTAGAGCCTGGGATGAAACAAGCCTCCTGACTGCTTCATTCAATAATGAAGGGCGTGGCTGGAACAAATTCCTCAGCTGGATTGGATTGAAAGAGACAAAAGCCAGTAGCAGTGCTAAAAAGTCATAAGGTCATATCTTCTGATAGCCACCAAAGCTAAAAGAAGCTCCTTTTTAATTGACTTCTTTTTTTTGTGTGTGTGTGATTTCAATTTTAAGGTTTTTAAAAGTGTCTTTATGTTATTGTCTCTATATTCTTGTGCTCATTTTTTAAATGTTTTAAGCATTTGTGGTATATACTTTGTAATTGGCACAAGGGTTATTAGCTAACAGAAATAAGGGATATTACTGAATTCATTCTTTTACAACATAATGGTTGCAATTAGAGCATCTAAAGCCTTAGCCTCTTCTATCTGGATATGTGGTTTGATCGATGTGTAACTTATATATTTTATTATCTTCACAGGAAAGACCAAGCCCCAAGTTCCAAGCAGTCTAAGATCACAACGCATCACTGCAGGACTACATAGAAACAAAAAACAGGTATTATATAAATTGTACAGGAGCATTTAGTTCTGTAGTCAGCATTGTAATAATAATAATAATAATAATAATAATAATAATAATAATAATAATAATAATAATAATAATAATAAATACGTAGATACATAAATAAATAACAACATATCTTTTCACAGTTGCAGCTGCTACTTTTGAAACTAAATAAATCACTTTCACTGACCAAGTTTTAAATATCAGGCCTTTGTTTATTTCATGAACTTTAGAGTTACCAGCAGAGGGAGACAGAGACTTGAAGTCCTGATTTCCAAGGCAATTACACTGGATCCCCATGGAGTCAATCTAGTATTCACCAGAGAAACATTACAAAATCACTGTTTTGTTCCCAAATTGGTGGCATAGTGATTGGTGTTAAAGCCGATAGGGCAGCTTTGCAGTGGCAGCTTATAAGCAACACATGGCTGAACCATGAGGCATCTATCGATCGCATGGAAAAATGACTGCATGAACAACTTAAGATCACAAGTGAAGTAAAAAAAAAAAGAAAATAATAATGATAATAATTACATTTAATTTCATGTGGATTTAAAGGTACAGAATAACAATGGATTGTATTTGGTAAAATCTTACTGTTTAAAGATATGTATTTGTGGTTGTAAAATATTTACCGTTTATAAAAGCATACGTCATTGAATTTGTATTTTGTATATTAGCCCAGTTGTCTTCATTTAAACTTTAGGTAATGTAAATGTTTTTTTGTATATCAAGATGATTGATGCGAAATGAATGTACTATGGTCACAACTTGAGAGAGAAGAGGAACAATAGAACTATAAAAAAGGAAAAAAAAACTGACAGAGAAGGAAACAATGAAAAAAAGAGAAAAGGGAAGCGAGACAGATTGCCCAGGAATCACACATGGGGATCCAGTGATTCAAAATAAAAACAATCTTTATCTTTAATAATGCTAGTAAACATGTGTATAATAATTTAATTAAATATTAACTATCAGTCTACCTAGCTATTGCTACCATTCTATCAGGAGAAGGTGGAAGTTGAAACGTTAAGGCTAATTATTAAAATAATGAGTTAATATATATACAGTATATATATATATATATATATATATATATATATATATATATATATATATATATATATATAATATATAATGTAACTTTTTGTTCCCCATTTGAATTTCATATTACCTGCTCTAGTTTTTTTAATGCTGTGTCTGATCAGCCACCATGCATTGCACTTACAGAGCTGGTGTCCTGCAGGTTTCCTGTGACCCTGTTCGAAAGAGCTAATGGAGGGTAAAATACCAGGACTCAGCTGTGCTGTGAGTGGCTGCTCCCAGGGGCAGGCTCCTTCTCCCCTGAGTGGCAGTTATTGAACTGTGACAAACCAGCCGTGTCAGTCCTGCCTGCTAACTGGGGATTCCAAACGATCTTTCCATTAACCAGCCACGACTAACTCCCTGTTCTTAGACAGGGTTACACGAGCGGGCAATGTGCTGCATAACCTTATTTATAGGTGCTTTCAAGGTGTTTGTGGTTGCCCTGATTTTTCCCAATGCTGGGATTTTTCAGGTTGAAGTTAGGTGCAAAAATGATTTGAATAAATAATATTTTCGTTTTTTTAAATTAAAATACTGCAGTACTTCCTATTATTTGGTCTACTTCACAATTATTCCCCCACTAATGACTGCACTGTCAAGTACCTAAAAAAAAAAATCAAAATCAAAATAAAATGTAATTGTGTGCATACAGGACACATTTAGTTAAATGGATTTGACAGATATAGCCCTAATTATATGCTAGCTGTACAAGTGTTGCTGTAATGTGATAATCAGTAGTGGCTGTCATAATATACTTCAGTAGTAACAGCTTGGAGATGAGTCATTTTTCAAACGTTAGCTGTGCCATGTTTGTATTTATTTAACTTTTCACAGTCTTCATCGGGATGTACATAAAATCTCACTTCTAATATAATGATTAATTCTGCTATGAATGTATTATTACTAAACGCTCTCTTATCTAATGATTATATTTGCAGAATGACATGTGCTGGTGGTGAACACCACTGGGCTTTAAAAACTTTTTTTTTTTTTTATGGAATAATGACATGTTTTTTGCTTCATAGGACCTGACTGTAGACTTTCAATGAATGTGTTCTCGTATTGGTCCCATAAAGTACGTGAATGTAAAACGAATTCTACCTCCATACTCTTTACCACTACTACATGGCTGAGCTGCTTTAACCCCTCTGTTTAGTAATTCACAACACAGCAGTAAGAATGGAGATATTACTGCTGTCATCGTGCCAGGACACTCATGTAAACGAGGCTTCAGTCTCAATGGGTTTATTCCAGGTTAAAGAATAAATAAATAAATACTGACTATGCATTGTAGACAGTAGCTGGCAATCTTTTTTTTTTTTTTTTCTGGGTTCAGTTCAGTCACTTGCATCCTTGTCTCCGGTGTGCCTGAATACACATCACATAACCTCCCTAGTGTAGAACTAATTTGCCCTATGGACAGATTGCTTTGACGGGACATCCGAGTAGGAGAGGAGAGGGTGAAGTAGCCTGGGGCTCCCCTGCGGCCCTGAGCCTGCTGCTTTCTGCACTCCATCCTCAGTGAGGCGATCACCGCGCACAGAGGGGTTGCTGGCTCTCCCGCCTGCTTTCCTCTCCAGACGATAGTCACGTCCTTTAATTGACAAGGAGAAGGCCACTTGATGCCAGTGTGCAAGACTGGCAAGCTTGCTGCTTCACTAAGTGGGTTCATTCAGTTCAATGAGGGTAACCCACCTTCCCCAGCACAGCAGAGCTCTTGGGGAGCAGAGCTTCAGTACACTTTGATCTCATGTGATCAATGGTTTTCTATTGATCAGAAGCGCCAATTGGTCAACCCTTTACCTTGTAAGGTAGCAATAATAATTTGTGGGGCTTCAATGTTTCATTAATCCACATTTGTGGTTTCTAAAGACCCTTTGGTGTTATATTGGCTGTGGAGGTGGAGTGTTTTAAAAGCAGTTCCTAAGGGGGAGTTTTATTTTAGTGCAGAATGGGTTTATTTAGTCCGGTGATAGCAAGAAACCTCAGTATCAAGACTAGTAAATCCCCTTTTTACTGTGAGAAAAATGGTTTGTTAGTGTGAAACAACGTCAAGTCCAGCCATTCATTTTAATAATGTCTTTATAAAAGTGTAACAATCAGCTGTTTAAATGACGTTCTGCAAGCTGTATTTGGGGGTGGGGGGGAATACTGTTCAGCATTGCAATTATTTCCTCACCCTTCATCTTCCAATCTCTTACTGTTCTTTCTGTGTGTTTTAAACAGAAGTATTTTCAAACATTTATAAGATTTTGGCTGCCTTGCCCATGAGTGTGATACATAAGAGCAATATTGTTGAGTTACAGGGCACTGCATTATGGTGTGTTGTTTTGACTCGCTTTCAGTCAAGTGTTGTTACAGGGGTCTGCTGGCGGTCCGGTAAACACTGAAATGTAATTATTTTGTTGTTTCACAGAATGCCTCCCTGGACAGCAAGACAGCAGGTGTTGTTCTGGAGAAGAACGCAGAAAAGAGCCCAAGCAAGGCCAGGCAGCCGAGAAAGGTGGACCTGAGAGCTCGCTACTGGGCTTTTCTCTTTGACAACCTGAGGAGGGCTGTGGATGAAATTTACGTCACCTGCGAATCGGACCAGAGCGTAGTGGAATGCAAGGTATGCAGCATCAAATTTAAAGAGCTGCTACACGGGGTGTTGATGTAGATTTCATTGTGTTTGCCAAGATATTCTACAAACAATATGGGCTATCTTTTGAATATAATCAGATACGTGGGACACAGCTTTTAAGAACTACATTTAGTTTCTCAGCAGATCACTAATTAGACGGCTTAGTAGTTCACGCAAACTCCAGATGACGTTTTTGGTTGTGTTTATTTATTAAAATCTGTACCAGGATGTAAATCAAGACTCTTTAAGGAACATGATTTGTTTTCTTGTGTAACAGTAGATGGTGCTGTTGAGATCATTTTTGTTTTTGTCCTCTGCCCCCCACATTCCTTTTGTTTTCTGGTTTATGTCAAAATGAGCTTTGAATGCTTACCGTTGAGAGAATTATCACCATGTAAAAGCATGAGATTGATGACATACTGTAAACAGTGTGTGGGTGGGATATCACTGAAAGGTGGTTTGTAATTATAGATAACTTTTTTTTTTTTGGGTTTTTGTTTTTGTAATATGTGGGTCTACTGTAGGTATGATAGGGGGTTTTAGTTTGAATTCATTCAGCAATAAAGGATTTGTCTTCCTTATTTTGGGTATAGTTTAGAAAATCACTACAGTTTATTATTCATTTCCTACATTAAACAGTGCTTTCAGTAAATAGTACAAAAAACACATTGTATCATACAGAAAAATGCTATTGAAATAATGCTGAGTTTTTATAGACATGTTCCCCTGTACATGAATATGTGGGTTTTGACCTGCCGTAATCGCACAGGGGGCCGTTTTAGGAAGGTGCAGAAGGTAAATACAATGTTGCTGTCATTTGAAGGATTAAAACCTGTTCACGTCTAATCTTTGGCAACCTCTTGCTTATTGTACAGTATAGTTGACTGTGATTGCTTTTCCTCTGGATCACTGGAAATCCCCTTTTCATCTCGTAGGTACACACAATCGAGCACAATAGGAATTGCATGTGCTCGTCTCCTGTATTATGTTGGGCACTTACGAAATTAAAAATGAAAATGACCACACGCTGCCATTGCGCTGCTCAGCCATGCTGCTTGAACTAGTATCAGATTACACGGTTGTGCCCCAGGAGTACTGCATTTAAACAAAGAATATATAAAAATGTACATGTACAGTGTGAGAGGAAGACAATACGACGCACACGCATGCCTGCAAGGATTGTGAAATGTATCATAAAATGTGTTTATAAAATGGAGAACTGGCTCTTATTGTACAGGTAGCAGAGAAAGGATCACGGTAATCTGTGGTGGAATTGCAATCTCTTCCAAAACTGTCAACTTGAATGTGATGAACTAGACAGTTTCTGACCTTTGCACAGACAGGATAACAAGCTCATTTTGAATGAAACTCAGTGTGCTGGCTTACTTAAAATACCAGGATAAAGATAACTAGAATTTTTGTTGAATTGAATGTTTACGGCTTTTTTTTTTTTTTTTTTTAACAACAAAAAATGAATTACGCACACAAAACTCCTTTTGTGACCAGTGTTGTCAGCTAGGGAGGTGTTGTTGTCTGGTTATTTCATTTTTCCTGAAGTAACGTGAAACACATGGGAGGCTGTAGGCTATTAGAGAAGATCTTGTTTGTTTATTTTAAGCAGGTATATACCCATTACATTTGTGTTATGCTATGCAGCAGTGTGCATGATTATCGATTGGAGTGTCATTGAGTATAATGTTGAGCTCTGTGCCGGCAGTCCGAGGCTCTGTTGATTACTTGTGGTTGAAGCTGCAGCTAGGAGGATTGCGGTTAGGATGCAGACAGCGGAGCTGTGTAAGAGGATCAGCTGTTGTGTACATTTCCCCACCGGCATTTGGACACTGCCTGAGGCTGTACCATGGTAACTCCTCTTAATGGCTCAGCGTTCAAGTACTCACAACCACAAATGCACCCACTGTTTCCGTGCTGATGCTTTAAGCTAATGGACATGCTGATAAATGGTTAAATTAGCCTTAGGGGAAGAAGAGCGCTTTGATTCTCTTTGCTGACGATACCCGAGGGTTTTATAAATACTGTATTATATGCTTGAACGCTGCGTACAACACAAACAGCAACTTCCAAGGCTGTACAGTTAAACTGAGGCCTGTGATGGAACAAGAAACACTAACAAAGGCATTAGCCGAAACATTCTTTTTACTGAATAAAGCTCGTTGTGTAACCAGTGAGAGATAGAAAGAGGAAGAGGAAGTGTGATCTGTAATGTGGAGTACCAGCTAAAAAAAAAACACAAACAAACAACAAAAGCAGATCAATTGCTCAAATTCACTTAACTTTATTAACAATTAGCAATATTAATCTAGGCTTTGTTACAGTGACATTTTGAAAAGTGAGCAGGATTGGTGCTTTTTGTCGTTTATCAGAAGACTATCTCACTGGTTCATATAGAGGTTTTCATCTCTTCAACTCAATAAAGCCTGTAGACTGTAATTGAGTGGCATAGGATTGAGGTACAGTAAGACTCACAGTAGAGGTCATGTTAACAGGGGGATATCAAGGTTTTTACTAAGGAGGTCACACTGTTAAATTACAGAATAAATGAAATGTGAAATCAGAAATGCAGTTCAGGGTTGAATTTAGTGACATGTTTGACATGCAGGTACACGAGATCTTGATCCTCTGATTAGAGCAGTACAGTAAGTATCCTTTAAACATGTGTGATGTGTACCTGTATTACAAAACAATAATGTCATTAGTATGTATGTATGTAGGTTGTCACAGCAATGTAATAAATACAGTACTCTTTCTACCAGTCGAACAAATGTAATAATGCGCCTCTGTAGCCTTGTGTGGTTAACTAATTGTGCTGTGTACTTAGTGCTTGCCAAAGCATCTGTTAGTCGTTGATTTGCTTCTTCACTAAATGAGTTACAGAAATCTAACTACAATTACCACCTACAAAAAATGGTAAGGCTTTAGTTAATCCCAGTCCACATACAACCCTTGGAGACCCTTACAAATGAGATGCTTATCTCAATGTTGTTGTTTTTTTCTGGTTAAATAAATAAATAAATAAATAAAATAAGTAAATGTAGAAAATAATGTAGAGCTGGAGATCAGGCCTCAATAGTTTTGATCTCTGTGGTGGTTTTTCCAACTTGACCATTTGGATTTACTGCTTCATGGACAGTAAGCCAGCCAGTCTGCTGCAAAGTACTTTTTAAAGAGATTTGCATACGCTGTTAGTCAGCCGTGCAAAGGGAAAGATATCATGGACGTGTCGCCTTTTTACATATTTGAAACTACTATAAATTTATTTATTTATTTATGAATTGTTTATTATTTTACAAATTAAGTCTTTTAATAATAGAAATGTATAATTCTATTTATAAATAAATCAATAAATAAATACATAAAAAATATTAAGGTAAAAAAAATCCTTGTATTTGTGTCCTTCCTATTATAAATCCAGGAAGTTGTTGTTGAGCTGTTTTCATTTCCCCCTGTGTGCTGGACTTGACCTTCAAGGGCGAGAAGGCATCAGTGAGATGTCTGACCTCCACTGGGGCTTGTGCACTTGCACTATCACAGCCCGTCGGAGAAAGGCTCCTTTTTTGTCAGCTCCTTCTCATGCGGTTGAAGTTTCCACTGCTTCAGCACTGCAGAGCGTATCTGCTGTAGCAGCTCTTGTAGGTGAGCTGCAGTGCTTTATTGATGTCCAGGACCCCTTGGGCTCAGAGCACCCGTATTGTGTGTCAGTAGGACAAAGGGATGGCGCCATCCGTCCTGCTCTACGCGCCAGTAACTAGAATTAATTACAAACCAATCGAATCCGTTGCAGCCAATTGGTAAATTAATTGGTAATTTTAGCTGTGCATCTAGACGCTGTTATCTGCGGGGCTGGGAAGGAGCTTTCTAAGGCACTTTTGTTCTCCACCATCCTGCCTGAACAAAATGGCCTTCATACTACAGGGAGCAAGCTGCGCCTCAGTGAGTGTGGGCCTGCTCCAGCTGCTTGTCTTGTTTGTATTTCCTTGTTCGTAAAACACGACTCCAGTTACGGCCGCTCCGGGCTGCCTGTGATTGGAGCTGATAACACCCTGCTGAAATCCCATCAAACCATTTCCTCAGAATACAAGTCGAGGTCCTGGGCCGTATAACTTTCCTCATGCTCAGTCAGTGGCATTTTGATTTTAGATAGGGGCACTTGTGAATATCATGCAGGCCTGAAACGGCACTGTCTCGCTTTTAATAGCATCCGTACTGAAGCCTGCATCGTTTAAAGCATTAAGTAAGGATTTTAATAGTTCAACAATGAATTCAAATCGCTGAGCTGTAAAATACAAGGTTAGGCACATGTATTTTGCAATGCACATTTTAGAGTGCTTATTCCATAATATTGAACTATACAGATTCATCCCTTTTGACTAGATGATGCTAAGCACAGCATCTTTGCTGTGTATCTTATATGTTAAATACAGACACTCAGATGTTTGCTGACAGATTTTTGGTTGTGGGGTGTTTAGAGCTGCAATCCGTATTTGCAATGACCCTTCCAACCTTCACAAGTTTATTTTTGCTACTGAATTAGAAAGCACAGTAAACACTATACCAGACTGACTGCTTTCAAAAGTCATCAGTGTGTTATTACATTGTCACTCAACTGAAAATAAAAAAATAATTCAACAGCTTTTACTGTGATTCAGTTCCAGGGTTTTTTTTTTCCACATGTTCTTTTATGAGAAGTAATAAAACCGCTACATTTTTGCGCTTAATTGGAAATTATACCCTGTATAGCCTAAATTATGTTGAATGATTTTTGTTTATTACATTTTAATCTGAGACCTCCTGGAAGTAAGAATACAGAACCTTAAATACATCAAGAATGAAAAGAAATAAGAACAAAATATACATGTCTTCACTGACATTATTATCACAACCGTACCCTTCTCATCTTCTATTACCTGCCAAAAAACGTTCCATAGTCTGTAAATACCCGGGGTTGCTTAATTCTTCAGCTTTGACTTTGAACATGAAAAAATAATGCAGAAAGAATCCACCTTGAATAAAAACTTAATATACTAAATCAATAAGGCTAACCTATATTGGCAAATGTCCTACTACCACAACAAAACCAAATCTGTGCTGTATTCCCTCTTTCCACAGGAGGTGCTTATGATGTTGGATAACTATGTACGAGATTTCAAAGCTTTAATCGACTGGATACAGCTGCAGGAAAAGCTGGAGAAAACAGATGCCCTGAACAGGTAGGTTTCAAATGTATTCAGACACTTACAGGGAGCAAACTCTTGAATTTGCATGGCAAAGCTGTACAACTTACAACAGCACTACTGTGTAAAACTTGCAGTGGGAAATAGCTGTCACAAATCAATTGAGGAAAGTATATTTCAAGGCAATCCACAAGTTCATTGGCTTGTCCTTTAGCAGTAGAAAGGACTGCTACACAAATATATTGATTCAAGCATAAAACCTTTTTAACAGACTCCCTTTGCTTCCAGCTATAAATACAACCATGCCGGCAGTATATTCCAGTATATATTGTCCAAGCACTTCATCAGTTTTAAGGGCTCATGAAAAGCATTATTTGTGTAAGCAGTCTATTTTGCAATGTCTTCAGTTGCAACTGTTTTGATCTCTTTGTAGGTATCTTCCTCCATTCTATACGTCTGAATCACAGCTTTAATCTTTTTGTTTTCTGTTTTCAGCAGTCAGATTTTAACCTTTTTTTTTTTTTTTAGTACTGTGAACTTCACATGCTGACATGGCCCCCTTCCTTTTTGTTTTAATATTAGATTAACCTCTTCCCCTTTAGAAAGGGCTTTAACAGAAGACCAACCGCTAAGCGATATCACAGCTCTTTATAGGGGAATAACAGCAAAGACCCCTTAGAAGCCGTCTTCGTCTTCTCTGCTTTGTAGAGCTGTCAGAAGGCCTAATTGAAGATTTGAATTACAGTTTGTCAAAATGTGTCTTTACTTATTTCTACCTGGCAACATCAAAAGTCATTGACAAGTGGGAAAACTGACATAAACCTCTATAACGTTTTAGACAAAGCACACAGACACTAGTTTATGCCCTTGAACTTGTTCTTCTCTTTTGCATTACATTTTACAGTATCTGTAATGTAAGTGACATAAAGCAGAGCAGCCAGTGCCTCTGGAGCAGCACAGATCCAAAATAATTCCTGTGCAAAGAGGCTACAATCAGTCAGTTAGAGAGAAGTTAGAATTCTGGTTTAAGCTTTGTGTAACTGACCTGATACAGAAACACATGACCTTTTAGGGAAGATAAAACTCATTCTCATAATTTCTAAATAATTTTTTCAAACCAATTACATATATCCGGTATTACTCCGAATATGAAACGGAAAGAAGATTTTTTTTTTTTTATAATTTGTGCATTTAAGTTAAAATCACAGTTTAAAAGAGACTTCCTCTGTCTTGTTGTGATGTTATGATGGTAAAAGATTCAGTCACTGCTGTGATGGGTGGGGGTAGAGCTGTGGGCTTTATCACAGTGATACAGCAGGGATAGAAATCCAGAACTAAGCATTTCTTTTAAATGTTATTTGTTTCAAGCATATTTTTGCATTTTTCTCCATTGTATTTATCATGTTACTTGTGCTGAACTCGTGTGGTCTTTTTTTTACCAGCTTTTTATTTAACAGCAAGTTAACATTTAACAAAAAGTATTTAATTTTTTAAATTTTTTATTTACTACAGTTCTGCACTCAGTTATTTAGCTTTACTTTTGAGGCAGTCTCTGAGCAAGCTTGAGTAAGGTTTCTGTATTGAGGTCATTAAAAAAAAAAAAAAAAAAAAAAATTACCATTAGGCGTGTGCTCTGGTAATATCTTCCAGCCCAGAAACACAGTGAGTTTGTTAAAGATCTGCAGTGGAAAATTTCAGACAAACTTACTGTTCCAATATTACTTAAAGATTGCTCCTAATGTATAATACAGCTATGTCAGAGTGCAGAAACTGTATAAAAAAATATATATATTAAATGTAATACTCGTAGTGTTCTGGAAATTGAATCAAATAGTCGGCACCAGTCAGTTAAAAGTCAATGAAAAAGCACAGTGTTGAGCAACTTCATTTTCAAAGCTTTTCAGAAGTACTGAAGGAGGCTGTGTGGTCCAGTGGTTAAAGAAAGGGGCTTGTAACCAGGAGGTCCTCGGTTCAAATCCCACCTCAGCCACTGACTCATTGTGTGACCCTGAGCAAGTCACTTAACCTCCTTGTGCTCCGTCTTTCGGGTGAGACGTAATCGTAAGTGACTCTGCAACTGATGCATAGTTCACACACCCTAGTCTCTGTAAGTCGCCTTGGATAAAGGCGTCTGCTAAATAAACAAATAATAATAATAATACTGATTATCCCTGGCCAGTTTTGTTCAGGCTGTTTTTATTCATATGTTTTTTTCTGTTGTTGTCTGTTTTTGTAATAGTCATGATAAGTATTACAATTTTAGAAGCGTGCAGGTTCGGGCTGCTTCGTCTGCTCATAAAAAGCTGAGTAAGCAGTCCTAAAGCTGTAAAGTTGTTTTATAATGCACAATAGGTGACCGAACTTCTATCCAAAAAGGCTAGTAATGTAATGAACTTTTAATATATTATTAAAATTCATTGTATGTTAGATTTTGTATTATTATTATTATTATTATTATTATTATTATTATTATTATTATTATTATTATTATTATTATTTTAAGTGGTTTGTCTTCAAGTCCTTTCTGTAATTTTACTACTTTGCCTTTTCATACATGATTGTGAAATGATGAGTGGCTCTACACCAACTATAACTTTTTACATGTTGGTTCAATGCAGACCCACATCCCTGGCGTGGGAGGTGAGGAAAATGTCTCCAGGGCGTCATGTGATCTCAAGTCCATCTACAGACAGAATTAATCCCACTTCGAGCGCCCGCAGGTCCCTGAACTTCGGGTAGGGTTCAGCATTAACGTTTGTTTCACAGCTTCGTCATGAGCATTTATCTCAATCTAATTAACTTGCCGTAACCCAGAGTTCTGAGGGGTGTTCCACACGGAAATGGAAAAGGAATATAAAGTTGTTAAGCAGTTTCCCAGAAAAAAAAAAAACAAAAAAAAAAACTGGGAGGATTATCAAAGTCAGTTGTTTCTGCCAACCTGATCTGTCATTGAGAACAATTTACAAGAATTTAGCAGCGTAATTGTGGAGAATTAAAAAGCTAGGACAAGAGGGCTTTCAAAATGTAGGCGTGACAACAGCAATGCAGTAATGTTGGCCCCAAGCATACATTCCAACAAAGATTTGCAGGAAAAATACAGTAGACAAGATCAATGACATTGTATGTGTGACCTAAGATTTACCTCGCCAGTGAAAACAATAGAAATGCCTAAGGTGCAGTTGGATTCATTTTTCCTGGCACCGGGGATGCTTAGCAGCTTTACATGTGACATTGTTAGGGGTTTATGCTGCTGCTAGTGGCTGTTCATTTACATCGGGAGCAACAATATGGTGCTACTCTTAGCCAACAAGTTATATTACTTCTGTTACTTCACTTAGAATCTTACAGTTTTATTCCGAATGTTTAAACTAATATATAAAATGTACATTAAAAGAAGATTAACATTGTATATTTCTTATTTTGTAACTTGAAAGTTCACACTTTAGAGTATGAAGCTTTGAGAGCAATATAAATAATTCTTGCTGAGAGGAAACAAAATGGCAAATTAGATCAAAAGTACATTAAACTTTAAATAAGTCAATATCGTGATAAGATCTCCAAGTGCTACACATGCACTGATTGGGTGGAATCTGCACACCCATCGGTAAAAGGAGAATCAATCATTTGTTTAATGTGGTTTTGAGGGATTTCCTTTCCTTAAACACAGAGAAACAAAGAGCTGTTCAGATATAATTGTGGTTAAAGACTGCTGAAGCGTTGGTTCAATATGTACATTATTTTGTAATTCAACACTGCAGGAAATATATATTGATTATAATGGAACACTGTCGACTACAATTGCCATTTATCCTTTACAGAAGAGTCAGGGAGCAGCATTTTTACAGGTCACGAAACAGCCAACAAGTAGTGATTCTGTAATGTGCCTTTTTAGAAGCAGTCAGAGATTACACACCACAGTCTATCTGTGTGTGTGTGTGTGTGTGTGTTTTTTTTTTTTTTGCTGCCTCTACTCTGTTTTTTGTATTATATTTTAGATTAATCTGATGGTAATAATTTAATAGGTGCTGTACATTCTTTACACATTTCTTACCATTTGGAAGAGCTTATAAAAAAAAAAGTCCTTAAAATCAGTGTTTATATGGTATTCGGGTTATTCACAGTGAAATAAAAATGCATATAATATAGGGAGGGAAATAGGACGTCCATTGCATAGCAGTTTGATCCATTCCTGGTTTTACTATGGGTTTACTAAGCGTGAGCTTGTTACCAATACACTGGGAGTAATCAAGCTGTTATTAAAACCTTGACTGGGTGAAATTGCTGTGCAAAAAAAGTGTTCTTTCCATCCCTGTAATACAAGGAGCTCATGGAGGGGGGGGGGGAGGTGGGGAGAACCTCTTAAACCACCTGAAATGTAGCCTATAATGTCACCCCAAACACACACAACCCAAACTGCTTATTGTTGCCTATAACATCACCCCAAACCCACACAACCCAGACTGCTTATTGTAGCCTATAACATCACACCAAACCCACACAACCCAAACTGCTTATTGTAGTCTATAACATCACACCAAACCCACACAACCCAAACTGCTTATTGTAGTCTATAACATCACACCAAACCCACACAACCCAAACTGCTTATTGTAGCTTATAACATCACACCAAACCCACACAACCCAAACTGCTTATTGTAGTCTGTAACATCACACCAAACCCACACAACCCAAACTGCTTATTGTAGCCTATAAAATCACACCAAACCCACACAACCCAAACTGCTTATTGTAGTCTATAACATCACACCAAACCCACACAACCCAAACTGCTTATTGTAGTCTATAACATCACACCAAACCCACACAACCCAAACTGCTTATTGTAGTCTATAACATCACACCAAACCCACACAACCCAAACTGCTTATTGTAGTCTATAACATCACACCAAACCCACACAACCCAAACTGCTTATTGTAGTCTATAACATCACACCAAACCCACACAACCCAAACTGCTTATTGTTGCCTATAACATCACACCAAACCCACACAACCCAAACTGCTTATTGTAGCTTATATCATCACACCAAACCTACACAACCCAAACTGCTTATTGTAGCTTATAACATAACACCAAACCCACACAACCAAAACTGCTTATTGTAGTCTATAACATCACACTAAACCCACACAACCCAAGCTGCTTATTTTTCCTGTTTAGGGGACCTCCTCCCACACTGTCAGCCTCACGCCTCACCCCCACAGGGTCCAGCTGGGCAGATAAGGTCAAGTCTGCTCATACAGCCACAGCAGCCAACCGGACTGGATCCGGGCTTTGTCAGCCAGCCTCTCAGACCACGCTGCGGAAACCAGCTGAGAAACACGGTCAGAAAGGTACTGTGAAGCCTTTGTACTATTTCTGCTTTACAGTCACAGCAACACCACCACCACAAAAACAAAATCCACACCCTTCTTTAACGCAGTTAAAAAGCAGCGTCAGTCTGCATGCAAGAACCAGTGAGTCCGTGGCCTTCGAGCTTGACTCTGACTCCCACATGTAAATTTGGCTAAATCAAAGGAGCCATATTCAGTTTAACTACATGCCAGATACTCTGTGAAAAGGGGGGGGGGACTTCACACAGGCCTGTAAACTGAATAAGCTTCTTGGATCCCACCTGCTGATTCACAGTGCCATGTAGTACCAGATGCATGAACATGTTTGTTTTACTGGTTTGATACTTAATCTGTCCCACTGCACTAAAGCTATGATTAGATCCAGAGGGGTTTAATGAAAGAAAAAAAAAAATTAAGGAAAAAAAACATTTCATTCCAGTTAATTCATATTTTTATAATTCAAACCTTTCCTTAGTCATTATATCGTGCCCTGCTTTTTTTGGTTTAAAATCTGTCAGTATTTCAGAATCAGATGTTTATTATGAGACCATTTTAATACTGCTGGAAAGTCTGGGATTGTGTTTTGTCATTATCGTGATTTTTCAATCAGACTGACGTACCTGTGTGAGTTTCTAATAATGTTTTTTCTTTTTTTGTTTATTTTTTTTTTTTAACACAGGGAAAAAAGACGCAGAAGGCTGGGAAACCGTGCAGCGTGGAAGACCAGCGAGGCCCAGATCTGCTGGTATGGTAGCCAAGATGACTGCAGCCCCAGCTCCCCAGAGCCCAAAGGATGATAGCGATAAGGAAAATACACAACGGGGTCCTGCAGAAGTATACCCAGACAGAGAACAGCTGGATCTGGAAAAACCGAGAACTGCAGAACTTACAGAAGAGAAACCAGACACCCAGACAGAGGACACAATTCAGGTACTAGTTAAGTTGTGAGATTTATGTAGGTCTGAAGTCACATAGCATACAATCAATGTGGAGAGACACCCAGTTTAGGCAACCCTGTAAAACACTGTTTTCAGCTTGTTACTGTTCCAGCTGCCGTAATTGTACCGTGTGCAGCTGTGTTTAATATTTGACACCACATGACTGCATTGTAGACCCACTATTTTTGCTCTGTTAAAACGCTGCCACTTGGTGGCCTTCATTAGAATCATTTATATTATAAAACTGACCCCTAAAACTGTCTTGAGCATTCTCTTGTCTCGTGGAATTGCTCGTCAAAACGTTTTTTACAAAATATTATAATCTTGCTTTTTTATTTATTTTTTATTTTTTTTATTATCTAGAATAGCTTGGTGTCAAATCAAATTTTTAATTGGTACCAAGTTTTATTAAACTCCCTTTCTTTTTATTGTCATGTGACCGATGTTTACAGTCCATTTATCAGATACAAGCGGTGAAATGTTTATTTTCTTTTAATTTCTTGTTCTGTGTGCTGGGTTTTTAACAAAAATCAATCTCGATATTTTAAAGAATGCCCTTGGTGCATTTGGTTGATTAAGGATTGTGTTACATTAGTTCACAGCAGACAGTCCTGAGGATTCAGAGAAGTCTGGCAGCTTGCCCTTACAGGAGGTTTCCAGGGAGCCCTGGGCAGAAACTCCAGAGGTTCACACAGACGCTGTCTGTCCTTCAGAGGGACTGAGGGTCGAAGTGGCTCCTGCAGCATCTGGTACAGACCAGACTCCAATTGAAACAGTGAAACTGGAGAGTGAACTGGACCCCACAGAGCTTTCAAATGTGAGTGCTGAGAGATTGGGAAGACGTCCCACTGGGATTCCACTGCCTAAACAAAGTGAATAAAAATGTTTCAGTTCTATTGGATAACTAACACATTGTCAAAAAAAAAAAAAAAACTTAACTTAATGTAGATTTTTTCCGGCTATATTTAAAAAAAAAAAAAAAAAAAAAAAAAAAAAAATCACAATGTTTGCATGTGTTTTCAGTTGGGTATTATAAATGATTCTGTGCGTGTGGGTTTTATATGGCATGCCTAGAAAGTTGAGAGCTGCATTTTCAAAGATGATTTGACAGTAGCTCTGTAGAACTGACAGGCACGGCTGTCATTGTCTGTGGGGATTACAAGTATCCATAGGTTGGGTATGCTGCTGGAGAAGAGGTTTCGTACCAGATGAGGGGACCTTGTCTTAAATTTCCAGTCCCAGATGTAAATGACACTTTATAGATTGGTAAGCTGGGGTTACAACACGGGCAGTTGCTGTTTCCTGCCTTTGCTGTATTGTTCACAAGGAGAGACTAGTTTTCTGCATAATTAAAATGTTACTTGCTGTATTTAGTTTGTGCCATTCAAAGATTTTTTTTTTTTAAAATAAGCTATTTGTTCAACCTTTTCCCCTTCAGACATATTATCTACTAATTACTGAATTCGTTTACATTTTTTTTTACATTTAGAGAGCTTGGCATTTGGTAGTCGTGGTATTGTAGTTAAGTCCCATTTGTAATATAGTGACTGCTGTATCTTATTTAAACTAATATGAAACATTCACATCATGTAAAATGTCAATTCTAGTTTCCAGTAGTATCTGAGGGGAACTCGATGCATTGGGAGGCGGTTTAGTGAAGCTGGGGTCTGGAGCTTTCAGGTTTTTAATTGAAGGACTCGGTTCCTTGCAAGCCATGTGACACTGAGCTGACTGCTGTTCATGATCATTTCCAGATAACATTTTTCACTTTCCAGAGTTGTTTTTTTTTTTTTCCCCCCTTCGGTCTAATTGCGTCTAAAAATGTTTTTTGTTATTTTTTTTTCCTGACATGCCTTTAAACCAGTTGCCTCATGTTGAAAGCTACTAAAGGTTTTCATGAACAGGTGGAAAGAGCAATCGATTTTTCTCAGGTCTGTATTGTTTATTGGGTCCTGTTCCAGTTACTTTTTGACCTCTACTTCTAGAATCTGAATAAGTTAATTGCACGCTTGTTTTTTTCTTCTATAAGCAGTTTACACTTCAGATTCTTGCTGCTGTTTTTAATAATGACCAGCAATGGTCCCTCCAACTTTATGGCTAGCATCAAAGTTTATCTGGCAGCACTTGGGCTTGAATATGAAGGCCTGCTTAAAATAGTGAGATAAATGGCTTTTTAATGGTCGTACGGGAGTGTTATCTAAACCAAGATCAAACAGGGATTTTGGTTTGTGTTCTAGTGGCCGAGACACCTCTCTGGGTGGCTTTAGATAAGTATTGCAGTGTTTAGACTCCACAGTGGTGCTTGTTAGATGAACAGCCATGGTGTTGAGAGAAAGGTCATTCACATTTCCCTCATTAGTTACATTACATAGCACTCTCCTTAAAGAACTATTGTTCTAGTGTTAAGTCATTCATTCCGTTATTGTTTCGGTTGTGCAAAAAAAAAAAAATGAGTTGGCTTGATATCGGATTCAAATGCAGTGTAGTATGCCATGGGTAGAAATGGCTTAGGAATTTGAGCCTAATTACTCACACTGGCTTAAGCTCACAGTAGTGCATGGAGTGGCTCAAATGTATATGTAATGTCCATCCTGGTACATTATACTGGCCGCCATCTGTAGTTCTGAGCTCAGTTGCCTCTAACTTTTCTAACTGTTCTTTGGGTTTTCTCATTCCATCTCGGCAGCCAACGTTTTTGGGATGTTTTTTTGGAGTGTTGCTAAGTGTTGTTTACCTTACAGATAAAGTCGGATTCTTAAAGTTTTAGATTTTCCTTCAAATTAAGTCATTTTTATTTTAATGTGTTTATTGTAGCCTTAACCGGTGAAGCAGATAAAGGTTTATTTTATGTGTATTGTTCAATATGAGAACAAGCAGGTTTGTATTTTGGTGAATGTAAGTGTTCAGTTGTGTTTGTTTTTAGTGTTTATAAGGGAATAAGTATTGATGCATGTCTTACCCAGTAGAGTATATAACAATATTCTAAAACAAATATACTTTTTTATACATAAATAAATCATCGATCAACAAAGCAAGAAGGCTTGACAGTGTGGAATTTGTATATCATGCAAGCACATGGACATTTTTATCTGTAATTGCAGCATTGCCAACACTCAATATTTTATTAAAAAAAAAACAATTTCAGACCCAATCCATGGCAGAAGTTTTAGCAAAGAAGGAAGAGCTGGCAGACCGGCTGGAGAAGGCAAACGAGGAAGCCATCGCCAGCGCTATTGCTGAAGAGGAGCAGCTGACGAGGGAGATCCAGGCTGAGGAGAACAATGACTACAACCTGGAGGCTGACAGTGAGGGCGACTTCTCTGTAAGTACACCTGCCTGTCTTTTGGAGAAAAAGAGAATTTGATCGTCAAAGGAAACGTGTTTTGATGGAATTCCTCGCCTGGTCTTTTCAAGAAATCTTAACCTTAATTTTTTCAATTTGTAAAAAGGGATTGTGTTTTAATGAAAGAGCAGCTTCTTGTGAGGCTCAACCAGTTTGGTAATTTAGCATTGAGAAGACTTCCTTTTGGTGCTCTGTGGGGAAAATAAGAATTTTGCTGGGACTATAAAAATGATATTGTGTTATCAAAAATGATTGCGTTCCATTTTTCACTCTCTCTTCTGTTGTTACAGGCTAGCATAGGCAGTGGAAGTATCTGTGGCCTGTCCTTGGATTGGAATGAAGTCTTGGCTGATTATGAAGGTATTTTTACCACTTTTTAGAAATGTCTCCTGTTATCGTTTGTTATTTGTAAAGCATTTTGTTCCGATCCACAATGCAGAAACAAACTTGATCCTCTTCCCCAAACAATAATAAAGGCTAAAAGATGTTCACATGTTGTTGCATTGTGTTGAACTTGCATTGGATTTCCTTGTCTTTAGCCCGAGAGCCATGGCGACAGAGCACTTCCTGGGGGGATATAGTGGAGGAAGAACCAGCCCGCCCTCCTGGCCATGGGATTCACATGCATGAGAAGCTCTCCTCCCCTTCACGGAAAAGGTGAGCCTTCTGCCTTTAATATTAAATATTAAATCCACTCCATCTTGTTTTAAGAAAAACAAACCCCAAAGCTACACACAAAGACACATGTTGAGAGAAGCAGGATGGTAGCAGCCCTGCAATTGCACCTACAGCTGCTGCTTCTTGTGCCCTCTTCTAGCTGTGTGGAGTGTGCTGGATTAGCAAGTGCAGCAGGTCTAAAACTGGGATCTTAGGACTTTCAGAATGTCTGCTTATTGGCAGGAATACTGCCTTCTGAACCTTTTAGACCTCACAGGAGAGCTATAACTTTGTACGGTAGTTTCCCAGAATTCCTTAGTCCTCAGTTGTAATGTTTCAAAGCTATAAATGATGTATACGTAGTAGGCCTTAGCCCAAAAATCAGCCATGTAGCATGTCAAAAACAGCACCTGGAAATGGATGCTGTTTGTGATATTTTATGTTCATTGTATTATAAAAATGATTAACACATGCTGTGCTGACAACTAGTACTTTCTACCTGTAGGGAGTTCTCATGAGCACAGAGAGTTAAATGCACCTCGACAACACTTGGTAGTTTTAGACGATGAATAAGTTTTCATGACATGTGACGTAACAGGACAAGACCCCTCTAGCTAATACTGCACCATGTATGCAGAGTCTACTGTGGCACAGCCGTATAGTGATCTTCTGCCCTTGGTGTGCATCTCATATGCTTGTAATTTTTTATAAATTATTTGCCAATTCCCATTTTATTAAGACGGCAAATAACGACTTCCATGAACAACATTTCTTAGGAAAGCAGCGTCCATAATGACCCACTGCCCTGGCTGAATTCCCTCTCCTCTGAAAGTTGGAGAAGGTTTTGTTGTTTCTTGTATATATATTCAATATTTGTTGCCAGGACAATAGCGGAATCTAAAAGGAAACACGAAGAGAAGCAGCTAAAAGCGCAGCAGCTCCGAAAAAAACTAAGAGAAGAACAAACTCACAAACTGCAGAAGTTGTTAGAAAGGGTGAGTACATTTGTCATTTGATAACATGGCTCGTTTTCATAAATAAACAGCAACTTTTTTATGACAATGACAATTAAGAGGTTAGGGGACAGTTTAACCGCTGCCTATCCAAGCATTGACCTTTCTTTTTGAGAATGCCTCCAAAGGTGACCGGTGACAATTCTGTGGTAGTTTTGTGAAGTTTCCAACTCAAGTCTTTGGAAAAAATAAACCTGATGAAATGAGAGTACCTGTGGAATGGCTGCAGTGTGCTGACCCTGCCCTGCTCTGCTCTCTTCCTCAGGAGAAGGAGGTCAGGAAGTGGAAGGAGGAGCTCTTGGATCAGAGACGGAAGATGATGGATGAGAAATTGCTTCATGCAGAGTTTAAACGCGAGTTGCAGTTACAGGCCATCGTTAAAAAGGCACAAGAGGAAGACGCTAAGGTGAGAAAATAACAGGATAAATATTTAATTGGGTTCCATTCCCTGTAATCACTCAATACCACACCCTCTTTTCAAGGGTGTTGCTGTTTTGTAGTAGCTGCTAGTTTGTCATTTTTTTCTATTGATGTGGCTTAAAAGGTTAAAGTAAAGAGTCTTGTGTTTTAGCACAGGAAGTATCTGGATGGCCATTTTTACCAGTGGATATGCTGCTAACCCACCTTTGTGTTAATGAAAATATTTTCTTGCGTAATTAACACATTTTCTTACAACCTTTATAACTGTTTTATGATGACATGCATGCTTCATATATATTAATGAAGTGACATGTCTTCTTGCAGGGCAGATGTTTTCTATCCTTGTTTGCACCCCACCTTTTGAATTTAACTTTGCTCTAGGCCCTCCTAAAGGTCAAAGTTAATTGGTTTCAAGTGGGACTGCAAAAGCTGCTTTGAGGTATGATGCAGTAAAGCTGTATCATTGGTTGCTAGCCCCAGCATGCCTGTTCGTATTCCCATTCTGGTTGCTAGTCATTGAACTGAGAAATCCTGGCTGTTAATGTGTTCCAGTCAGTTAGCAGAGCAGAAAATCTGGCGGCTCCCTGGGATCTTGCATCAGGCTTCTGGACTCCAGGTTTTGCGGTTTCTCTTTTTGTGGCTTGATAGGTAGACATTACACATAACTTAGCTCATGTAAGTTAATGCAAAACATCTGTAGTAAGAGGTTACCGTCATTTCAAATTTGAGATGTTGTTGGTAACTTCTTAAATTCTTTCATCTGAACTAGATGTAGTGTATTTACAACGTTTTCCTTGGTGCCTATATAGTTAGTTTTCTCCTTGAAAAGATTTTACACATTTGAGCTGCACATTCTTCACTGACCCAGAAGTGGACGTTCATGCACATTTCTTTGGGGAATTGAAAGCAGTTGCACAAGTCTAAACGATTAGCAGTGTTTCTTTAATGTGCCGTATTTGATCCTCTTTACTTGCCCATTTAACAGACTTGGTGACCTTTTCCATTTCTGTATCTCTGCAGGTGAATGAGATTGCTTTTATAAACACTCTTGAAGCACAGAACAAAAGGCATGATGTCCTGGCCAAGCTGAAAGAGTACGAACAGAGGCTGAACGAGCTGCAGGAGGAACGCCAGCGGAGACAGGAGGACAAGCAGGCGCGCGATGAGGCTGTGCAGGTATAGATCCAGTGCAGCTTGCCATGTGTTTTTTAAATCCAGAAATGGAGCTAAAGCCTGTTTTAATACTTTAACATTTATAACAGAAGCACATAAAAAAAGCCTTGTGATGAAAACCGAAGACCAGTTGTTTTGTACCGCAGGGGAATTGCATTATTCACTGGTATTTAATAGGAGCATTATACTTTCTTGTTTTTATAGTTTAGCAATCCCTTCTCCAGAGTACTTTTAATATGAACTTATTAGCATCAAACTACTGTACTATATTTCCTCTGATACTGTGTGTTTGATGGTCTTCTTAATGTATTGCTGCAGCTGCTGACGGGTCACCCTGTAATTCTCACTGGGTCATTATTACCTTAATAGATATTTTAAATAAACAGATGTTATAAATGTATAATGTTACATGTCACTGTACATGCCCTAGGCAGAGAGAAGCATTTTTGTTTAAAAAGCTACTTTTTTTTTTCTATAGATTTAACTGTTTTTAAATGTCCAGGTTTTGGCCAGTTTCCAGATTACTGATATAAGGTTTGGTGGCCAATTTCTCATGTTGTTTAATTAATAATCTCTCTTTAGAGCAAATGCTTGAGAAATGCATTGCGTATATTTTAGTGGCAGCGGGCTCCTGTCGTGGTCATTGGAGAGCCCTCATCTCGAGCTGTTCTGTTTCTAGCAGTAGGTGTCACTGTGGTCACAAATGATCACCTCCTAAAAGGGACAGGGACTGAGCTTTAAGCTGGCCAGCTTGTCCTTTTAATGGATGGGAGGCTAAGTTCCATTGACAAGGTGCTGAAAACTTGGCTTACTAGACCCCACTGGAAAATAATTATCACTGCCCTGGGAACTGGGACATATTTTACAGTAGACAAGGGACAAAAAAAAAAAAGAAACTTACTTCAAATAAAGCAGGCTTTTTCTACCTGCTTGTGGCATAGTTCAAACTATCTATAAACCATGGCTACATACATTTGAGAGCAGGACACAGTACTGGGGCACTGCTGAAGATATTTTGTTTTGGCAGGAGCGCAAGCGAGCCCTTGAAGCAGAACGGCAGGCCCGGGTGGAAGAGTTATTGATAAGGAGGAAAGAGCAGGAAGCTCGAATCGAACTGCAGAGACAGGAGAGAGAGCGGGCGCGGGAGGATGCGGCACGGGAAAGAGCCAGGTCTGTGGCCTTGACAGGCAGCCAGGCAGCTCCCTCTCACTGATCTTTTTTTTGTTGTTTGTTTTGCTTTTGAGAATTGTGTAATGTGGCAGCATTACCAGACAAACGGAGTAGTGGTTAACCAAGGCTCTTTTTCATTAGGAAATTGTCGTTTTTTTGTTTTGTTTTTGTTTTTTAACTTTGAGTTTACTCAGTTTGAAATGAGTCTGCTGGCACAGGCTACAGGCTATCTTGAGGGAGAGGAGGGTGTTTCTGCCCATTTGAGACCTATGCCTATTGAGAGGTAGTCTGGTGATTGGAAGATATTTAAAATATTTGTTCAGTATGCCATAATGTTCCAAGAATGTATAGCCTGATCTCATGAAAACAAATGGGGGGGGGGGGGTAGATTCTCAGAGCTTTTTTTCTTCAAATTGTTATTTCTGAGATTTGACCGTATCGGCTGAAAATAGTAGACATACACATTCATATACATACAAGCACATGCATTTTTTACGTTGCAGACTCTTAAGGAGGAAATATGTTAATATAATGCTTTTATAGTCTGGTTAAATGTGTCTTCTGTATTCTTATCTTCCAGAGATCGAGAGGAGCGACTTGCTGCCCTGAGTGCAGCTCAACAGGAAGCCATGGAGGAACTGCAGAAAAAGATACAGCAAAAGGTACAGGCATAAGCAATATAGTGTGTCAATAGGAAGGTAAACATTAAACTCAAGGAGACAAACATCCTTCTAAACTGCACTGCTACTATTGCTACTTATCAATACAGACTCACACCGCCTGAAGCCCTGGTGCATGTCATTGAGCTGCTGTTTCAGCCAGGACATGGCAATGATTTTAAAAGGCTACCATGCAGCAGTACTAGTACTGTTGAACAGTACATTGATTTAATGGGATTGATTTACTCTTTAAAGCACATGTTATAGTCTTCAGCAGCTGTCCACTAACTTAAGTAGCCTCATTAGCTCAGATCTCACCCTCCTTCATGTCAGGCAGGTTATTATTAAAATGACATTGTTTAGATAGGATTATCTGAGGATATATCCAGACCTTGATGTAACTGAAGAGGGTACATACCTGTATAATATGAAAATGTTACCTCTTTACAAATGTTTTTATTTTAAAAAAAAAAAAGATGTATCCTCCTTTTCCAATTCAGCATGACGAAAGCAGCCGCAGGCACATGGAACAGATTGAACAGAGGAAAGAAAAGGCTGCAGAGCTGAGCAGTGGAAGACATGCCAATACTGACTACGCACCCAAGCTCACTCCTTATGAACGCACAAAACAGTGTTCCCTCTGTAATGTGATGGTAAGAGAAAAGCCGTCTTTAGGTACAACCCACAATTATTCAATACATACTGCTTTATTGGCTTGCCTCTCTTTTATTACTGTATTCTTTGTAGTCTTCCGGTCCATGCTTTTGGGTACCATACACTATGGCTGTCAGCAAGCCTTCCTGTGAAAGACTGAAGTGCGAGCAGGCAGGAGGTGTGTAGGAACCAGTTTAAAAGCGCTAAAGCTAAAGCCAAATGGTGGCAGGTGCTCTGGGACACAACTAAACAAATTATCTTGATAAGTGAAGTATGCATCTGCATTGAAAATACAACACGTAACATTTACATTTAAAACATGAACTGTTAAACACAAGTATGTTTAATGCCTAGCTGGTTATTCTTAATAAAACAGAAGGAAACCAATCTGAAAGCATCCGATTATCTGGAACATGCTTCTTTCAGAACAAGCAGAAAGAAGCACCTTGAAGATTGTGACCTTTTCTCAGTGTTTTTTGCCCTTGGCCAGCATTCGACTCAAGTGATCATCCTTAGGTCAGCAGCAAGCACTCTGTTTAATGATATTGGCCAGCTTGAGGTTGTTGTTGTTTTTTTACCTTCTCTTCTCCCTGACACAGACACTAATCCGAACCCCATAGATCTTCCTGGTCAAAATTCAGAAAGAAAAAGCCAGAATAAAACACCCTACATTTTTAAATACATGTTTCAAGGCTTGACAAACAGCATACACAGTTTTGTTTTATACAAAACAAAAGACTGGAACATGTGGGTTGATTACAAAGCAAGAATATTTAATATTTGATTATTTTTAGACTGCCATAAGTTTAATACTGTAATTTGTAGTGTACATTTTCTTATAGTTTTCTATGCACTTTATATCTGCTTTATAAGTGTTGAATAAAGAATTACAGGAATGACTGGAAATGCATGTGATACAGAGTTAAGAAAGCATTGTAGGAATAACAATAATTACAATTGTTTACAGTTGCCTATTATAATTGGGCGAATGTTCTATATGAAAAGTTATGGGAAAGGTAACAATCTGAGGAGAGAAAAGCTTAAAACAGAATTTGAAATGCATACATTGGCTTAAATCAACTAACATAAAATACATTAAAGATTTAAATAACTATTTATGCTGCAGGTGCTGTTTTTTTAATACAATGGTTTATACTAAATATAGCAATCAAAGAAATGTAGCTCCAAGAAAGGATGTATTTGGTCACAGAGAAAGGTAGATAAAGAAAAAAAGGCTTCAGAGAGATCACACCTTCAGGACTGAGCTGAGGAAGGAATTCTGATGCCAGTGAAGATGTTAAGGGCCTCCTGCCAAAGTGCCCTTGCAAAGCCTTTTAAAGTCTGGTTTCAGTGAACACTAAAAAACACTGGAGTGGAACAAAGTAGAAATAAAACCTTGTAAAAATCAAGAAAGATCAAATAAAACCTTGGGAATGAGCCCGGTACAGACTAAGAGACTGCTGTGTATAATCAATATTGATCCATGTAGCGTAGGGCAAACCTTCAAGCAAAATTATTATTGGTAATTATTTAACCAAAACATATTCCCATAGAGCTGCATAGCTTTTTATTCAAAGGGAATGCTGTTCTTGGGTCAGAGCACCAATGGAAAACAAATAAATTCATGATTATATGACTTGTCCACTCCTTAGCATTGTCAGCAGTAAATACATTGCATTCATAGATATTGGTTTAAACAAATATGTAGAAAGCCAACTATTCTAAACTCCAGGAACTCCGTCTCCTTGAGCAATTATTGCTGGTTCGAATTAAAACAACTCTAAATCAAATTTAAAGAAGATGACAGTTGTACAGATGTTTACCCCTCCTTAAACCCTGAGGGCGGTACTCCTCCGAGGACATGAGAGAAAAGTGACATTTATAGGGCTCTCGGCCACCAGGAGGTATTAATAGTCAAGCTGCAACAGTTCATTTACAGACCAGGGTTATCCAGACAATAAAGCCATAAAGGAACAATTTAAATGTGCCAGGTTGCAGTGATTCAGGCCTTAGGTTTCAAGTTCTGTTCGAATGAAGGGTCACAGACCCAATACATATCATCACAGGGCCTGGATAAAGTTCAAACTGAAAGATTGCACTACAAGATTTCTGTTGGAGTATTACCAACACCGATGATGAAGAAAAGACAGCATACTTTTGGTTTCACCTCAAGAGAATATCCAGTGTATTGGTTACTGTGGCATGCACAGGCCCCACAAAGACTCAATTATTACAATTTTTTTTTTTTTTTCAGAATGTGCCTGTGTCAATGGTTTTCTATTGGATAACACTTTTTGATACTAAAAATCTTGGTATTATGGAATGATATTATTTGTTTGTTTCAAGCTGTTGCTCAGTAAGCTCAACATGAATCTGCATAGTTACTGTAGCCTATCAAGGTCCCGCACAGACCTTGTTTTGTGAGGTTAGTTTCCCTTCTCATGATGACAACACGTGACAAGTTTGGTAGCTGTTGCTGAAAAAGAAGCCCAGAGGTTTTAATGAACACAGAGTTTAAACTGCTTGAACCATTAACCAGGGTTGTGCCACCGATCAGGTATTCTGTCCATTAGGGGGACCAGCTGGGCAGTTTAATTGATCTGTAGGGGGAAAGAAGTGTGCAGTCACACATGCTGTCAATCCATCACCTTTTACTAGCAACATTTTCAAACTGTGTGAGATAAAGATGAAATCCATGGCTCATCAGAAGGTCACTGATCTAGTACAGACAGGACCGTGGTAAGAGTGCTGTCAAACTTTACAACCGGATCTGTCAGCCACTAGTTTTCTGGGGTTCATTATTTGGATAAGACACACTGTTGACCAGAACTGCAATACTTTTATTTAGTTCTATATTATTTAGTATGTATTTTTGTGTACATAAAAAAAGGCAAATATCTAAAGCAACTAATGAACTTAAAGTTTATGAACATGAGCAGGCCATTTGGCCTATCATTGCTCAATTGATCTTAATACTGCCAATGTTTGATTCATAACAAGAATGACAATCAAACATCTAACCCTGCACGTGAGAAAATACGTAAATACCAGCAAGGGTCCCATTTGAACAATTTTAAATATATTGAGATCTGCCACCGTTTTTCTTATGAATTGCCTTGATGACTGCCAGTAGCATAGCACTGATGTATTGAGCCATCACACCTGCTCGTGGTCATGTGTTCTTACCCATAGAGCCAGCTCTACCAACTGTTCCTGTTCTCCTCTGATTGCAGATCACCTCTGAGGTGTACCTGTTTAGCCACATCAAAGGGAAGGGACACCAGCAGGCAGTGAGAGACAGCAGCAGCATCCAGGGCAGGGAGCTCTCCGACGAGGAAGTGGTACGCTAATTGCAGAGAGAAGCTTTCACGGTCCTGCTTGCAATAGGAGATTAGCCATATCACAGCCCTCCTGTACTTTTGACAACTGTTGTGTTATATGCCTCACCTTTTGACCTCCCATACCTTCTTCATTCTAACCTCTTCCATGTGCAATCTCTAATGCCTTCCACTTCCACTTTAATTCATTATGTTAGTTCTTCAGTCTCTTTTCTGCTGGCCTAAATAATAAACAGCGGTATTTGCGGCATGACACTTTCACATGCTGGTGATACACTGCCAAAAGCAGACATATGAGATGATCATGCTTATAAGAATTAACCATTTAAAAGGAAGTTTCGGAAATTTTGTGAATAAACACCTAAATTAAAATCATGTATTTTCGGTTCTTCCTACAATTCAAATGTATTTAAATATAATGGCAAATTTTTAACAATTTTAGATATGGAGGTGTTTGGCTGAACTATACAGAATTCATAACCTAGTTTTTCATTTTTAATAGGCTATTTGGCAACTGAAGATCCCAGGCTTTTTTGAAGGCTTGTAATAGAAACCCAGATTATTATGAGCAGTATTGGATGTGCCTCTGGAGAATACAGCAGCTTATGTGAATGCGTAGCTTTGCAATATGCATTTGGTACTTACAGTTATTGCTTGTCTTCTGTCCTGTTTTAATATTATATATGCTATGCCCGTGACCCCTTGTGTTTGACGTATTGAATTCTTTATTGTTCACCTCTAGCCTCATACAAAGAAATGATCACTGACCTCTCAAAGCTGACACTCCAGCTCCTTCCCTCTTGTGGTCTTTGACACATTTTTATTTTTGAAGTGAGGGCATTTCATTTAAGGGCTGCAAGGAATCAGGTAGCCATCGCTTGATGAAGTGGGGGGTGTGAGGGGTTGCATATCCAGTCCAGGCACAAGTTAAAGGTCACATTCATAAATTGCAGTTGTAATAGAAGACTAAATTGAAATTCCCAGGGTGTGAGCAGAACCCTTGAACTGTTCCCACCCACTCACTCCGCTGGCTCCTGGGTACTCAGTCATCTCACAGGGCAGGTCTTACTGCCCAACACAAAATCCATTCCATGGAAGGGGTCAGACGCTCTGTATGCTGCATGCATTAGACCAATTCCTAAGCCAGGACAGTGGCTTTAAAAAAACACAATAATGGTCATTCTGCAATATTAATCTGTAGCGTGTGGGTATATTTAGATCTAGTGTATTTTATTAAATCCTCTACCTTATTTATATAAATTGGGGAGCTCTGCAAAGAACAGAAAACCGAGTTTAAATTCATTTTAAAACCGGTTCCGAGATTAACCTATAAATCCACTGCCAATTAACACAGCTACTGGTGGCAACTGTTGTGTCAAATGCGGACTCTGTTTTAGTTGTTGACGTTTCACAGGTTTAATGTATAATGGTTAATGTAGTTTAAAATGTTAAAATGTTAGTGGAATACAGTAGTTATATGGCTAGACTTCAGTCTAGAAGGTAGTGGGTTTGTGCTTCAGTCAGGTTAGCTGGGAGTTGATATCTGGTGTAAGGTCAGGAGCTGTATGGGGCAGGCAGGTGTGGATTTGGCCTTTTAGAAAGAGAAAAGAAACCTACAGAAATATGTAATAGACCTTATAATACTCAATAGTTTAGAAACAGCTTAAATATACTTTCCATTTACTATTATATGAAGTGAATATTAATAATGTAAAAGTTATGTTTAAATAATGAGTAATGAAGTCTTCTGTGACTATGTAAGCAGGTTGCCACTGCAGTCTGTCCACGCTGTCCATCACAGGCATATCCTTTGAACAGTGCCTTGCTGTGTCCTATTATATAAAAAAGGGGCATCAAATCTATCATTTCCCAGAACTGGTGAAGCCAGCTTGACAGCCCATTGTAGCAGAGTGAGGAAACAAAAGAGAAAAGATAGGTGAACATATCATTTTGACATAATAAGATAATAAAATGACAGTTTTACTGCCACCATAGGTGTGATATTTTACCCTGACAAAAAGCAGACAAAAAGCAGACAGTGTTATTGTCAGCCTCTCAGGCCCTGGGCTACCCTCTTTGTGTCCTTTTGTCTTTTTCCTGCAAAAGCGCCATTAATCCCAAACAGTTAGGGATGTTTTTTGTCTTGAATTCTCAGCTTTTACAAAAGTTACATATTACATAGTTAGTCAGATTACTGAATAAATTGTAAGCTGTTCAATAAATTCTTTCTTCTCAGAAAATATTAGTTGCAGCCATTAGTTATGTAGTGGTATCAGTTGTAATTTAAAGACAAATGATGTGATAAGTTTCTTGCCTTAAGATGCCACACTTGAAAGAATTAAAAAATAGCAGTATATTTTCCTTAGTAATGGAATACAGAACTAAACAACATTTCAATGTACCTCTTGTAGCAAACAGCTCTTCTGATACTAATAGTATTGACATCTGGGCTGTAGTCGCTGTGGTGTCGGCTGTCTAACAGATGTTGTGTACTGTATATTATCTGGTCAGGAAGATGCTCCTGATATATCATCTTTTAGGAAAAAGGTTTGGACAAACCTAATCCTTTTAACGCAGTTTATAAGGCCCCAAGACAGCCAGTGTTCAGGCTTATTTTTTTTAAAGGTGCTACAGAAATAATCCCGTCTAGGTAAACAGTAAACAAGATAAGTGTTGCCCCTTTTAGGAAGATTGCAGAGCATCTGTCAGGTCAGGTCAGGTCAGGCTGGGCTGGATGAAGTTGCACTGTGGACCGGGATGCATTTGATTATTCCTTGGAGTGCACTAGCATAGCCAGTGTAGAAAATGGCCTGTAAACTACATAACACTTCTAGCCAATAATAATAACACTTTTTTTTTCTTCTGACATTTATTTTGGCACTGCAGTGTCAATAATATTTTAATAGAAGTATAGCTCATAAAGCATGCAGGTTTGCTGATGGTTAGGCCTCAGTATGTCACCCAGTCAATGTCCAAGAGCTGTCAGCCCTGTGAATGGGTACCTGATATGAAGCTGGGGAGCTGTAAGGCACTGGCTGTGTCATTCATGGAAGTAAGGGCCCAGAATAAGTACCTTTAACAGTACTTGCCCCCATGTGCACGCTGGAGCCCTACATACTTTAGCCTTTACAGTTTTTTGGATTACTTATGAAAGATTGGATTGTACCACACAGTTGGGGTGCTCCCGCTACAGATATACATTTTAGCAGTAACACATCAAACTAAATTACATTAAAAAAAAAAAAAAAAGTGTTTGCATAAACTATACAAAACCATGTTGAGTTTATTGATTTAGAAAGAAAAAAAATGAAACTTGTTTAAGATGGTTTTTAATATTTGAAAAATAATTCATGTGTGACAAACCATTTTTTTTAAATAATATGTATATGTCCTTTCAAGTAAAAGGTTCATTTGATGTAATACAGTTTAGATTAACCCTTCATGCACAAGTGTGGGCTGTCAGATATAAACAGGTATACTTGTCATTCCTGAGTTTCTGAAGGCTATATGAAGCAGAGACATCTGCTGTTTCTATAGATAAGACTCCCTCATGCATGTACTATTTAAAAATAAATAAATCAAAGGACATCTTCAAAATGTTTGTTTTTAAACATAAACAATCTTTAGTTTGAGTAAATCCCTCTCATTTTACATTTCACTTCTCTTGTAGTTCCTATACAGTAAATCATTTCTGGGTTGGGAAAGTCTAAAACATTGTATTTTTTTTTATTTTTATGTATTTCAAAGTCCTTTGGATGGAACTTCAGCTTTAAGCTGGGGAGCACACTTTTGATTTGTCCAGTCTATCTTCAGGGCATTTTTGTCTTCCTATTTGTTGCAACAGAAGGCGTTACAGCCGCAGTTTTTTTTTTATATTAATCCAGCCTGCTGCACATGAAAGGTGAGAACGCTGAGAAACACCTTGAGCCCGGGATCTCCACTTTGGCAGCACAGCATTCTTTCTCTTGTTGCGTGCCTGACAGCTCCCAGCTCTGCAGGCCCTTGTGGGCTGATAAATGAATAAGCTCGTTGAACTTTGTAGTGCTATTTGAGTCGTCTATTAAACCCCAGATTAGATCAGAGAGGGGGATGAGAGTCGGTAGCGGGACGCTGGCTGCTTCCTCATTCATCATCCTGCCTTGTCCTCATGAGGACAGTGTTTGTGATTGTCACAGGACGGCAGGGGCGGACAGCTGGTTGGCTGCTCCTTGTGTCTGAGGATGACTGGTTAGCCGTCTTTCAGGTAGTATATATTTCAGAGGCAGGGATTAGCCGTGTTTAGTTTCTGCTGTCACTTGGAACAAGAAGGGGCATTGCTGGGCAGATTGTAGTCCTGATAAGCGCAGCCCTGTATTCTACACCTGCAGGTGGATAAACTGGTTACGTTTCATCCCCACCAGCCACACCCAAACAGACTGAACTGAAATGCCAAGGAAGGTGTTCATTTGCAATAATTTTGTCATTGGACAGAAAACGACAATCGCCCCAAAGGTAAATCGTTAGTCGTTATTCAGTGGGTGCCTCGTTTGGGGGTTGGTTCACTTGCCTTACTTCTCCCAAACCTTCTGGGTGCAATGATATGTCCAGATCAATTCTGTAATAAACAGTGGATCTTGCTGTTGCCACATTTTTTATAAATGTATTATTTTTCATTTTATTGACCCAGTATATTCCAGCCCATATCATCTCCTTGATCATAGAGTCTCGTCACTGTGCTATCCACTCTCTCAGCTGGATGGACAAACAGAAATTCACTGAAATATGTCATTCTACTGAGATGGCACATTGCCTATTTTCTGATACGTTATACATTTTGAAAGCATGTACAGATTGTTTTTATAGCTCGGGTGCTTGCCATTCTGTATCTAGCTGATCCAGATGGGAATGGATACCTGGTATAAAATCTGTGAAAGACTAGAGCAGTCAGGCATGACACCAGCCAGAGAATCAAACCCCTTCAAACAATGCTAAGCTTGTTAGCATGAATTTGCTCAGCCAGGACATAAAGTGAATTGTACAAGGTAAACTTTATGTCCTCTGTTTAAAAAGCAAAACCAAGGCGTTGCACCCACCTGTTGCACTTGTTTTAATAGCATTTAACAGCGAGTAGTGAGAGATTGGCAGAACTATAATATTGTAATGATACAATGATAATGACTGTTTTGCCATTAACCTTTATATATAAATTAGATCTTGTTGTATACCTTCATATATAAATTAGGTCGGATTATCTATTACTATAGTGTTTATTTTCAGTTTTAAAATCAATTTTGAACAGCTTTGCAGATATCACGCCTATCTCACACAGATTCCTACACTGTTTTGGTGAAGCTTGTATGAAAAGGTACAGTAAAAAACAGCAGGGTGGTTGTACTTGTTTGCCACATCATTCCTCCACAATAAGCTTTTCATTTGAAATGACAAAGCCTTATTTGGAACCGGAAGCCATCACTAGTTGGTGCACTACTCAATGGCAAATTCCTCTGGAAGATGTTGTCTCTTTAGATACTGATTAGCTGGCCGCAATGAAGCTGTTCACAGCAATCACAAAAATGACAAAAAGACACACTTTGTTTGAAGTGCTGTAATTGTGCAAAGCAATAGACTGCTGGCCTTGAAACTTGGAAAGGTCATTTTATGATCATGTTAAAGTTTCTTTATATATGCATGGATGCACAGTATCAACAAGTAATGTTTTAACAAGACATGTAGAGCGCTATTTTGGAGACCGGGAAAATGGAACAGAATTAAACAGTATAGATATCGCAAGAAAAAGCTTCAATTATTGTTTTGTGCAAGTTTTATTCTACTAAAACTGTTTTAGTCATCTCTGCAAATGTGCCTTAGCATTTGCTTCAAAATGTGACCTAGGGTAAGATTTAATGTTTTTTTTTTTCTTTTTCTTTTTAATAAGAAATACAAAACTCGGGTTATCTGGGTTAAAATTGTACCATTGCACAAAGACTAAAGACGTGTCAGAAAAACAATAGTTTCAGATTCCAGTCTCTTATAAGGGGAAGAGTTCTGCAAACATACCTACCTTTCATGGGTTGAAGGTGTAGTTTGACAGAGGTCATCTTTGATGAGGTCATGGTTGGTCGCAGTTGTATTAAGTGGGGTTTTAACTGCATGTTTGTGCATATATCTTTATTTTTCTAGTTTTAAAAATAAAGCATTAAAGCATCCAGTAATTGAATGATGTTATTAGATTTTGATAGTGTGGAAATCCTCATAATAATAAAAGTGAAATAAGGCAGAACGTATTTCTAATTTGTTTTAAACATCTCCATTTAGGAACACCTTTCCTTAAAGAAGTACATTGTGGACATTGTGACTGATAGCTCTGTCCCGGTGGAGACGCTAAAAGACGGAGAGGAGAAACAGAAAGCGAGGAAGAAAGCGAAGAAGCTTCGAGCTCGGATGAACTCCAGGTAACGCGTCCATCCCATCTTGTGTGCTCTTTAACAAAGAAAGGAAGGGCATTACATATAACAAGCAGAGGAAAAGCATACAGTTATTTGCTTCATGGTTGTCTTAAAAATAACACTGATGAGCATAATTTATAGCCACTTTCTGTGATTGGGGGAGAAAACTGAAAATCGATCTGAAGCCCTTGCTTTCACCTGTTAAGAGCTTTTCACATAATTGGCTGCCAGCGGGCTGCCAAAACTGGAGCCTTCTCTAGTGTACAATAGTATGTTAAAGTATGTGTAAACCATGCCTATTTTTCTTCCCTGCTATTGATTTTTAAATGAAGTATCAAAGAAAATCAATAGTAATCAACAAATAGAAGGCAGTGTGCTTTAGTGTCAGTTCCCAGGGCTGAGCTTAATCAATTTTGTTGCCTGTCACTACAAGGAAAAAAAAAAAAAAGTTGAAAACATCTTGAAATGGAAAGTGAGTGATCGGATGCACAGTTTGTCATTGGGTTGAACCAAGCTCATTGCATCATCTTCCTCGAGTCACTTTGTGACTTCAGTGTCACCTGCTGTAGATATTTCTATTTAAGACATTACCACATCCGAGGGTCCTGTATCGTGTTACCCTCTGTGGGACAGAATCAAAGACTTGTCTAACAACCTTAATGAATCTTTAACTGAACTGTGAAACATACAGTCTACCTGACATTCCTTTTCAGCACCAACTGCTTCAAAGGAACCTGTCCGTGCCATGTAAGTAATTATTGAGTGCACACCGTAACGTTTACATCCATTGTTGAGACTGTAGGGTAACTTACAGATATAGGGGGGGACTCCAGTTGGCAGTGTATATGCATATGAAACTTTGGCAGAGACTGCCATTATCACCTCAACCCTCGATAAATCTTCAAAGATGGTGACCGTCACAGCATTTTTTTATTTTTTGTGTGCATACTATGGTTCGGTGTTCATTGGCTTTTTACACAAAGAGATGTATTCATAGAGGCATTAGCATGCTGCGATATTCATAGACCTAAGAGCGTTTATTGGGACACTGAAAGCTTTATGATTGCAACCCAAATTGAGTGACAATTTGCATGAGGGATTGCTACAGTATATTCCACAAAACAAGAAGTTCTTCCTAATATGTTATCCTTCTTTTTTCACAGTGTTTCACAGCAATCCCTTTTTTTGTTTATTTTGTCTTATCATTGTACCATCAGTTTCTGAACTAAGAAGTTGCTTTACGGGTGACTGCTAAATAAGCCTGTGAAAATGCAAGCTGAAGAGGGGCATATTCAAAGTGACCTTTTGATAGACAACCTTTTATGTGTGTTTGCACTTCCTGGGTCATAATGTTTCGGTGCCTCTCTGCATTTGTCATCGCCAAGACATCTCTTTGGATTAACAAGTTTTTAAATAAATAACTCTGGCTCCCCTCCCCCGACAACCTTGTACTTACACACACTTTCTTAGAATTTTGACAATGCTGTGTTTTGTCATTTTATAATTCTCAAAAATGTCCAAATGGGAATTAATTAAATGCGTAAATTGGGCCTGCACATAAAATAAAGTACAAAAGTTCCCCCACTGACTGTATTTTAATTGGCACTAAATTCTAGACCCGGTAGACCATTTAGAAAGTGTTTTGCTGAGTTTTTGAGGTGCATTTGGTTCAGCTGTTACGAAGCATGAAACTTACATTTTCGGACTCGCTCTGTTCTTGTACTTTCACACTAAAATGCAGCACTCTTGTAAAAGCAAAATACATTTTCTTTCATTAATGCAGTACCCCAATCTGCTAGTCGCCAGGTCTTGGTTCTGCAATGCGGAAAGCAGGACTGTAAAATATTCCCTGTCATTTAATTCCCTCACCCTGCTTACTGGCTTTTAAAGGCCATGAATGTACAAAAATGTTTTTAAAAAAAGGCTAGTGGTCAGCCTCACCTCAGCTGTGAGACTTTCCTGTTGTATTATTATTATTATTATTATTATTTATTTCTTAGCAGACGCCCTTATCCAGGGCTACTACTGTGTGTAAATATCCATTTTATCAATAATATACAAGGGGATTGTAAAGTCGCTCTACCATTTTGCACTGCTGCTGTAGAAAAAAAAATCTTTCTCAAATTCAAGGAAGACACCTATCAAGAAGTGATAATGCTGTTTTTAAACAAAGGAATTGCTTGATTGTCCTCCTGTGTGTAATTATGGGGTGTTTTAATTTTAGTAGTTTTATTTTATGGCTGACAGCGTATTCAATGCTTTGTGTGCGTCCGTCAGAGAAGCACTAACACAATCCTCACTGTTTGATTTTACTTTCTCGAGATCTACTTTGCAATAGAAGCTCTGTTTATTCAGCAAAAAGGTGATCTAAGCTGTTGCATGACTGAAGAGATTGCTGTTTGATACACTTGTAAAAAGCATGTTATTTTCATAAAATGTGTTTTTCATAAAATTCATACAAATTCATATAGATTAATAGCTTAGTTGACTTTGCACCCTGAACAATGCTCAAACTTAATACTTAGGAAACTCTTATAGCACCTTTTTCTTATTGACTTGACCTAGAATTTGTGTCTATTTACCTTAATACATTCTTGTGGATTGATAACATATTTTGGACTTTATACTTGTGCATATATGTATACATTTTTTTGTTTGTTTCTGTTAAGTTATAAAATAGGGAAATCGTGAATCTATTTGATCCATAGTATCCGGTAATATGAAAATGTTGATTACCTTGAAAATACATTTAGGTCTTTGAATATACTGTCACTTTTAAGAAATGCATTTTCCCTTACAAGTTGCATTCCTTTAGTGTTAGCTGTATACCACAGCCAGTTAAGGTGAACGAAGGGACAGTTCATGATTAATTGATTATTAGTTCTGCATTGTAGCTTTGTGTTTTTTAAACTGATTACTAATATTTATAACCCAAGCCCATTTAACTGAGCCTGCTGTAGCAGGTAATATATTGCTTAGCAATTGCCTCTCGTTTAACCTCAGTGACTGTAAACCTGTCACAGTAGAATAGCGTAATATCTACATTGATAAAGTAGGGGAATATTGTCTGAGGTTTATATGAAATCTGAAGCGGTTTACATTTCACCTGTGATGTATAGTTGATAAATGCCTTGCATAGAGCAATAAGAATATAAGAATACTTTCTGTACCAGTATGCATAAACAGTAGTAGTAATGCACTTCGTGCCTTGAAGTCATTTGTAGTAGTGGGCTCAAGCTTTAGTGGGTAAGCATCTGTATATGTGTTAATTGTGTTGTGTAAGCCTTGTATCTTTTAGCTTCAAGTTTACAAAGTCACCGATTCTGCCATGCCTGTTTGGTCATTTGGCGCAGGGTCTATAAATGAAAACAGTCTTAATTAAAGCTACGCTTCAAACCTCCCCTTGTTTACATGCTATTGAATTTCAGTAATTTGCTCAGAAATTGATTTTAATGTACATACAACACTGATGGAGATGTTAGATCTCATGCATATATTTAAAAAAAGGCATAATAATACAGGGATTGCCTTAATTTCTAATGTAACTGTTAGCACGTGCTTTTAAATGATGCTGTGATCGTGAAAAGCATTATTACAGCAAATATGAAATAGTCGGATGGACGAACCAGCTGAGATGAACTTCTATGTCTTCTATGTCAAAAGTAACAGGATAAGGATCTTTCTTAAATTAAAACCCAAGCAAGCATCTAGGAGCAATTCCAGCCAATGCAAGCTCATTAAATTGACCAATAAAAACAAAGAGGCTTTTTAAAAAAAAAAAGAAAAAAAAAAGAATGATTTATTTAACCAGCCAGATCTATAGCTCAATAAGTGTTCCATTTAAAAAGCTATATTGTGTATTGAGTTTATGGATGTTGCTTGTTTCCAGTAGGGGTGGTGATAAAAGTCATTTAGCCTTGTCACTATTTGTTTAAACCATTTACTCATATGGTCTCTTGAGATCTACCATTGGCACAATTAAAATAGTATACACCATATGTAAATTGCAGTCACTGGAATGGTTAATCTCTTTATAGCTGAGATCTTAAAGCAATGCAAATTGTTGTCATCCTAATAATGTAGGCGTATTAACAGGTAGGTGCATGAGTGAGCTGAGTTTCGAAATGCATGGAACAGGACATATAATTACATGTGCATATTCCAAACAGAAGCATGAAATAAAAGCAATTTGGCAATAATTCACTAATCAAGTTGCATAGGGTAGATTTATCTGCAGTTAAAGGTGGAGATGGTAGAGAAACTCTGCTAACTATACAGGCACCTTCCAACACGTCCTGCTTTTGACCCCAAAGAAAACATGGGAATTGGCTGACGAGACGCTTTCAGGTGTTTCCGCCCAAGCCAGTCCCACCAGGTAATGGAGACAGAGCGTCTTCCAGTCACTGGAGACATCTCCTCAAAGCAAAACAATTGCGTACCCCTAAGGGAGGGCTGTCTTCAGCATTTTCCTATAATTCATTATATTAACAAACGACAAAATGGAAAGAACAGTGTGCGCAAAGCAGCTCTTTAATTCTCACCAATTTCTACAGCGTACCAGAAAGCTGCACTTCATTTCCCAAATTTCAAGTGACCTAATAAGGAAAATGACTCCAATAATAAGAATTGCCTTTATCTAAGTGCCCACAATCTGCATTATAATTAACTGGCGCAAGCAGGTTTGTTTACTCTGGAATGACACGCAGGATTGATACTCTGGGATTGTGTCGTGTTATTGCAGTATGTTTGTATATAGTGTCAGTGGTCCCGATTGCAAATGTAATCAGCACTGCACCTAGGCTATGACGGATCAGCAATGTGTAGATTAGAAGTGCCATTTGAACAAGCCGGTTTGTGTGTCTGTGTGTTCATGGCTTACTGTTATCTCTCATTGAATTGTTAACCAAGCCATGTTGTATTAAACTTCCTCAACCAGAACTGGTAAAATAAGGTGCTTGTTTTGTCCAACTTTCTGAATGTTAAAATACAATAGATGCCAATGTATAAAATGCTATACCGGCCTCTAAAGTTTATTAGAAGAATGCAGAACCTAAATAGCCAATTCTACAGATCGCTCACATGTTTTCTATTTGAATAATAGATTACTTCCAGGACTAGTGTTTATGAAAAAGAAAGGTGAACCCCTTCCCGGCCCTTTCGGCAGCTATCAAATTATCTCTTTTTTTTATTATAGTCCTTCAAGAAACAATTGCCAGTTTCTAATTAACATCATATTCTTTAGGTATATACTAAATTCTTGCATCTTAATGCCCCAATGGGTTACGTGTGTGAAGGCTCCCTACTTTTTTTTTCTACATTTCTTTTGTTCAAGCACTGATAAAGCGCACACCTTTCCTGTTTATTTTCTAACCAAACTGTGCTGCTGCCAAAGCAGTTTCTAATGCAGATAGATTGTAGTGAAGTCTGGCTAAGGCTGATTGGCAAATGATGGCTTTCACCTGTGATTTCCAGGCGTGTTGGAGCCACTGTAGGCAGCAGCAGAGCAGCCCTGTCTGAGTTCCTCTATAGCTTTGGCTCTCCGCCAGCATAAACACAAATACTCCAAAGTGTCTGAACAGGTTTCTTCAGCTAGCACGATAAAACAAAGATCCGAAACTCATTCACAGTTCTCTGGATTTCCAAACCACAACTATGAAATGACACCCAGCGGGGTTCAAGTTGAAAAAGCTGTTTATCTGCAGTTTATGTGATTACCAGCAAACCATATATCACGGAAAGAGGCACAATGTAAAACATGCACTGCTGTTGTGAGCCATATAAATAAATGTATCCATTAAGTAAGTATTTATAAATTACGCTTTGTTGTTGGGGAGGAGAGGGATTGGTGGAAGAGGTGGAATTAACATTGTTCATATTAACCCACTACTCCTGGTTAAAACATCTGTAGAAGACATTGTAGTACATAAACACCTGACATGGGAAGCTAGTTTGGAAAGAGGTACTGAAAGAACTGGATCTGTTTTTTAATGCTTCTTTCTATACAACAGTCCATAAAGTTTTCCTGAAAACAGCTTGTTCCATTAGGTTCCCTTGGCATTTGCAGTTTATAATAATCTGTGAGCAGCAGGTTCTTTGTGGTTTGATCACATTGTCATTGTCGCTGGCAGGAAACGCACGGCTTGTTTTATGTTCTTGGCTGTCTTCCTGCCATATCCATGTATCTGTGGTGACTGCAAGCTGTTTTACTGAATGAATAATTGTTGTTGAGTCCTGGTCAGTAGGTCAGAGCACTGCTCAGTAGCTTTTGTGGGCTACCAGGGTAGTTTGTGTTCTGTATCACGTGAGCACTGGTCAAAGATATCTTAACTAGACTACTATAATTCTGGGGATAGCGGGTAATGTTACCCTGTCTAGAAGATTAATATGATAAGATTAAAGAACATTTTGTTTTGTCTCCTATTTCAACTCCATTCTTACTTTCTCATGGCATTCCAAGTGCAAATTACTGTCGCATCAAGAACTCACTATCAGCTCTATAATTTTCTTTTTTTGTTCTTTGTCAGGGTACAGATACAGATATTACCTTTTTCGTTTTCTTCATTTTTTTGACTTTGGGCTTCTTGCGTTCTTCTATTGAAGCAAAGTCATTGGCTAAACGATTCCAGTCATACTGAGAAGTTTTCCGGGAATGTATTTTAACATGACGTTTTTGTTTCATCTCCTTGACACTGACAGTAAATCCCTCGGACTGTCTGACAGGATCTCATTGACTGACTGGCCTTATCTGTTGTCCTGGGTTTTATATCAGACAGAGTTCTTTCCACTGGTTCCTCTGTGCCTTTGGAAAGTATCCACATCTTACTGTTTACAGATTGCAAGATGTATTCTGTTTTACCCGAATAATATGTTGCGCTATGGATTTGTGAATTTAGACCATCAATGTATCCACTTTGAGCATAATGCTGTTGGCTTGTCTCACTGGATGACACACTGAGTTTGTATCCTGAAGTAATTTCTACCTGTGGCATTCAAAACTTCATGATTTCTTGTAACACTCATAAATGCTGATAACTAAATGTCTGCATAGAGCAACCAAACAGGAAAGATAGTCAGAAAATATGATTGCTTCCTGCACTAAACAAGACTTTGGTGTACTGCTCTGTACTGTACTATAACCTTCAGTTTATAACCTTTGTATGGCTTTGGGGTGTAGCAAACACTTTTTTAAATATTACATGCCCCATGAATGTATTGTAATTGCATGGACTGGTATGATGATTACACTTTTTTAATTGAAAACAGTATTTGCATCTTAGGAATCCTGTCACTCAAGCCGATTCTGAGAAAGACAACATTATTTCTGCTTCGCTAAGTGACCACACAGTACAAGGGTAACCCTATTTAAGAGAGAGCTGCTTGTGTCTTTGGGAAAGAGGCTTACAGGGGGGTATGAGGAACAAGCAAGAAAGTGGAGATAAGCTAAACAAACAAAAGGGACAGGCTTGTTTGGCCTAATGACCTTTTCCTGTTCCTAAATGATCTTGTGCTCCTACATTTGTTGAATAGATCGGATTTGTGTTCAGTTATTGTTTAACTTTTTTTTTTCTAAAGGGGAAAAGAGTATGAAACCTCTCTAGAACCAAAGAGTCAGGTTCCTGACTCTCCACATAAAGCCAAGTGAGTAGCCTGTTTAACTACATATTCTAATGGCCTGGTTAGAATTTGCATGGGCTGTCCAGTTGGTCTGGGTTATTGAAATCCACTTGAACACTTCATAGGCAAAATGTGCTGAATATATTACTGTAGAATATTTGGGGTTAATTAACCTGTATGGATCTTGTATGTTTGGGGATTTTAAATTAAGTGCCAATCAAGACATCTGATTTTCAAAGATACCGGTACATTTATTTTTTATTTATTGTGTCGTCTCATGCACCACAAACAAAGGAGGAACATTCATCTCAATTAACCCTAAAATGTTAAAATGGTGTTTTTAGAGAGATGCTGGGCTGATTTTTTAAATACCACCAAATGTTTAAGTGGTTGCAATATGGATCTTGGTGTACCAAGGTTAAGAAATTCTACTGCAACGGTCAGATCTGAAAAAGCAGTTTGTATAAATTTTACTGGTGGTTTAGAGCTTCGATCACAGCCCTGAAGGTAGTAAAGCACCCATCTGATATGTGCAACTGTACTGTTCACAAGCCTCATGAACATATACAGGGAAATAAATAAATGAAAAATGAATATGGGTTTCCTAATAGTGAACGTTTGCAGGGGAATGCTAGGCTTTATCTTAGAAGCGAGTTTTTGGTTTGGTTCCTGTGATTACAATTTGTTCTTTATTGCACCATAGGTTACAGAGGCTGGTAAAGGACCTGGTGAAGCAGCTCCCGGGGCAAGATAGTGGTCACTGGACAAACAACAAGGTGTCTGGCCTAGACAGAACACTCGGAGAGATCTCAAGGATCTTAGAGAAACAGGTACTGTTCCTTCCAGAGGAAAAGCAGCTTTTTTGATTCCTATTTTAAATGTTTCAGATTCCGATTTTCTTGGTGCTGCTGTATATACTTTGTCAGCACTCAATGGTGGCATATGTTGGAATTCTAAAAGAAAATTCTATGAGGATCATTTCTAGAAGTCTTTCTCGGTGTTTTTTTTTAATTGAAAAAGACTTCTTGCACAAATGTTGATCACAGAATTTGTATGTGTTTCTTTTTCGTATAGTATGACTATAGAATTGAAGCAGGTGTGTAAATTAATTATATGACCATACAACAAACATTTAGCAAATTCTATGTACCTTGTTTACTTATTTTATTGCTTATGCATATCCCATTGTTTTGACATGTCTTCCTCATGGTTCAATGAATGAACAAATACAATAAAGTATTGTAGCCAGTAATCGGTTCGAGTAACCATGAGGAATCGTCTATTTTGTGAACTGCCCTGTATACCAAAAAGGGCCGTATAACTTACAGAAAATAGTTGTTCTGCAGTCGGTATAGGTGGATTGAAAAAATACATTGCCTCGTTTTTTCCTGGCATATTTATTCTATCCTACCTCAAAATGTCTGCAGCCGTCAAAAAGAAGTGGAATACACAGACTAATTTGGAAATGGGCCAACTAAAAAAACAATCATTCAGAAATGTCAGAGCTCTTGCCAACAGTAAAAGGTTATTGAGCTTCTTATTGTGCAGCACCCAAAGACAACAGTGTGCAGAGAGACGAGACTGTCGTGTGACCTTCCTCTCACTGTCACCTGTTGCCAAAATAGATGTCACAACGTGACAGTTACATAGTCATTGCTGTGGAAATAATTCCTACAGAATGTGAAAAACATTGAGGAGACTCATTTTTCAAGGATTTTAAAGCCATTTTTCTCCAGCCTTTCAAAGTCGTATTTGGCAGTGGTGACAATGAACACATGATTTCTGTGCAGAACACACAGGGCATCCAATGTTGTAGAAAAGGTATAGCAATGTGCTGTCCCCCTGGAGATATCCCATGTTTGTTCTTTATTTTACATTTCAAGTTAATCTGTACTTTGGTGTTATTATAAGCTTCAAATATGAGATAATCATCCATGAGATTCAGGTTTGGTAAGGCTCCATTTTGGATTACTCTCTGTCCCTTTTTTGGCCAGCAACAGCCGCATACAGCATTTCCTTTCCAGGTTCATGTGCCCTGCTGTACCCAGTGAACTATATGAACATAATTTATTTATTTAACATCATGTAATCAAAGAAACTACAGGATAATAATTAGGCTGCTGTATGTTAGTTACATATTTATGAAGAGTTTAAAGTATTTCAATGTATTTCAATTACTTTACTCATATTTAAATATTTTCAAATAATAATTGCATTCCACAAACCATATTTAAATATTTTAGTTACTTTCTACAATCTGTATTCAAATAATAGTTACTTTCTGCAATCTGTATTCAAATAATAGTTACTTTCTGCAATCTGTATTTAATTATTTTCAAATTCACAAACCATATTTATAACTATTTATCCCAGGTCTGGTAATAGAGTTGTATTAGGGTGTATAAACACATTTATTAACATCTTACAGTTGGCTAGTCTCTCCTTTTTTAAACCTTTTGTATTTTCTTTGTATTTAATAATTTTTTGTATTGAATTCATTCATATTTTTGAAAAATATCTTTTATATTATGAACTATTACTTATATACTATATGAAGGTTGAAAGGAGAATTGGTATTGATGACTTGAGGGACATAGACACAGCGAAAATCAAGCTAAAACTTAAAGCATTAAGGTATTCAAGGTATTACCCTGCCACCAGTGTAGCCTCATTACTCCCTGTGTGTCCTGATCAATAAGGTCAGGTGAGATTGATTTGAGTAGCTGTCACTGTGTTTATGAAGAGGAAAATATACAGTCATTTATAGTGGAGAGCTGTAATTCTCCTGCTAACTTGTGGGTCAAGAAATCAGTAGACACATCTCACATGTCAGTGGGCGGTGGATAGAAAGTTGATGGTGTCAATCATTGACTGAAGGGGAGGGGACAGAGGCTGTTAATGAATTTCCCCTGGGAGGCAGACAAAAACCCTCTAGCCTGATGGAAGAGGAGGAGCCAGCCAGGAAGCAGTAACCTTCCAAGCTGTCAGGGGGAATGAGAGTCTGTTGCATTGATGTGCATCTGTTAATGGTCTGGGCTGGATAAAGCACTGGCCTGAGGGGAAGACAAGAGTTCACAGCCTCCTGTCCTCTTCCAGGGCTTGTTGATAGTGCACAGTGGGGAGCTGCTGCGTCTAGATCAATATTAAGGCGTGTGTATTTGAGTTTCATTGGTGAACAACTTAATCAGTGCTATTTAAAAGCTTGTTTGTGTTCTATCATCTTTTGTGTGTGTGTAACCTCAGTCTGAATGTCATGTGCTATAGTCTGTTCAAACACTCGTGAAGGTGTACAATGAATCTAGAGTTACAGGAGTGTACATTTCAAAGCAGCCGGGGTGGGGGGGGCAGCTTTTGAGATGCAACGGTTAAATGCTTTCCCTCTGTAAAATATTCCTTGTTTCTCAACCTAGCATCACCTGCAGCGAGTACATCATGGTCAAGGGCTTCCCCTCACCCAAGGCCTGTCATTGTATGCCCCTGATAGTCACCCACCAGCCACGTAGTTGGTTTTGAATGGTCTGTGATAATTAGTTTTTCTCTCCCTCCCCCAACAAAGAGTCATCACTGTCCCCCATCACAGCAGATGGCAGTTTACCTTGTGTGTGTCCGCTAAAGTCAGCCTAATCCCAGACTGCAAAGCAGAGCCTGGGCTTGAAGTCCCAGCATTCAAACCGAGGGTGTCAGTAGTACAGCGCTCCAGTGTGTGAGCGACACAGCACTCATCTTTGCGCTGGCTTCTTCTAATCCCAGAGCAAAAAGAATAACAAATACTTTCTCTCTATCAATGCGATGTCTGTAACTAAATGTAGTTTTTATACACCCCACACACACACCCTCCCTGAGTGACAGATTTTACAAACCCTGCTTTGCTTTCATCTCTTTTTTTTCTGCTCTTTTTTTCTGTCTGCAGTACTTTTGACCCCTGCAAGCCTCTCCCTCTGTGGCCACTAATAGTTTATTTTGTGTCAAACAAGATTTTTGTTTCCCTGAATTTCAGATACATTTTCAGATTTCTGTTCCACCAGCCATGAGGTCAGGTATTTACATTTCAGTAAAATGTTTGTCATAGCTTTCAAATAGAAGGTAGCCTGAGACCGATAGTGTTTATCACACAGTGAGGACTGTCAGGAACAGTTGGTCTCAGTACTTCAGAGCAGGGCCAGTATTTACATTTTCATTTACAAACTGCCAGAACTGACGTTGCTATTGTGACCGACTGGTAGATGATGCACCAGTAGAAAAGACAGCTTACCGACTGAGCTGTCTTATCTGAAAACTGTCCATCAACTGATTTGAAAGCTTTGACAGAACATGGTTGGGGATGACTAATATGGCAAACATAAACAGAAAAAAAAACAAAAAAAACATTGGAAAAATAACTCTTAGAAAAGCAAGTCTAAAGAACACTTCAAAAACTATTTAAGAAGCTTTGTTGTTTGCTGCATTTGTAAGCAAATAATCCACTGAGTCATAGACTGAGAAGACAGTGCTGCTGCTTTGCCTTATCTAGCACAGGGATGGTCAGGGATTGTAATTCTTTGTAGTAGGAACATATAAACTATAATATATGATGCAGGAAATGTTTGGAGTTAACTCGGGGCAAATACCATTTCAAGTGCAACTTAATTTAAACACTATTTATTGGCAGTGATAACTATTTAATGTTTCATAATTTTAAACTGCTTTAGATTGCTGCCAGTAGATTTAGATAGCTCACATCTCTTATCCTGTTTATATTTTTCAGCCAGTCAGTAGATTTTAAAAGCATAACAATGTATGTGGGGACCCAGTGACAAGGGGGCAGATTAACCAAGCTTCTTGCACCAGTGCAAAATTGGCATCATACTGTGTTTTTTTTTTTTACTCCAGTTCAGAAAATATTGTCCACAATAAGGGTAAAGTGGCTTATATTCCTTTTTAAATAAACAAATTCAATCCAAACAAAGTCTCACTGAATTGCAGAAAGTGTTAAAAGCTGTCATCACTTTTGGATTTAGCCACTAGGTGGCAAGACTCCTAATAGTTTACTGTATTTGTGGCATATGTCTCAGCAGCAATCTCGGCACCTCTGAGCATTTTCCAATTACTATCCATGCAGTAAAAGTATACCTTTTTTTAAATATACTTGGAAAATATAATCTGACAAAGTCAAGTTTTGTATCAGATTTAAAAAAGCAAAAAAACAAAAAAAAAAAACACTAAAAAACACAGAGTGATGACAGGGTTCATTTTGTTAACGTTTTATGTTTGTAATAACCCACATATTGCTTGGATAAGAGGCTTTCATTCTGGAATATCATGCAGATTAATATCATCCCACTGTAACATCAATCATATTAAAAAAACTGGTCTTCATAAAAAAGAAAGTTTTGAATTTCACCCTAGGGGTCCACGTTCCTACAGACTTATTAGGCATCACTGCGAGGGCATCGTCTTTGCCTTTGTCAAGCTGCTGCGGGCTGCGCTACTCCAACTGCTAATATCCACAAACCCATTGATATTGAATGTAACACCTCAGGGCTTCTGAAACAGAGAATGACTTACAAATCCAGTCTAAAAGTAAAAAATAAATAAGTAAAATTGCCTTTATCCTTTTGTAATAGATTTTTTAAAGATGAAAATATATCTTAATACATTCAAAATGTGTTTTGAATGTATTAAAAAAAAAAAAAAGGTTTTGATGATGTTTTTTTGGCAGGCAATGCAGTGCTGACAGAAGCTCACATGTTTTGGGACTCCTAAATACCAAAGGAAAAAAACCTTAATGCACCTATCTGTGGATATCATCTTATTTGAACACTGTCATTTTTAATTTTCATGACAAAGTGGGAGAAGTAATTCAGATGCTGTACTGTGGATTTGTTGCAACCTTTTTTTGGGTCCCTTTACAGAGAAGTGGCAGCAAAACACATTAATGTTTATGAGCCTTTTTTTGAAAGCAGAATTGTGTATTTAAGCAGTTAGGGTACTAAATAGCACTCTGTAAAATCAGTACGATAAACCACAAAGTGACAACATAACGATATAGTGAACTGCATACACCAAATCTGTAGTACCTATACATTAACTATTTTCGTGTAACAGTAACACATGTTCTTGGAATTTTAGTAATCCTTACATTATAATGAGGGACATGCCTGTTAAATGCCCCCTCCTTTCCCAAATTTGAAATTGTATAACCTGTTTTATGAAGGATTGTCTCAGTATACAGATTTGAATAAGTGCCAGCTGAGGTGTTTAGAGTTGCACTGACAGCTTCCTTAACTGCCCTGTCTGCAAGCAGACAGTGTTTACTACCTAAAGGAGGCTGGCCACTGCTCTTAAAATACACTTTGTGATGATGTAATGGTATAATCATATTGACTGAATGTTTTATGTTAGAAATAAAGTCACATTCGTAAGAAAAAATACCTTTTCTCTGCACATTTGGTTTTAAGGTATAAAACATCTACTGTATTTGAATAGAAAGATACTGTACAGTCTCCATTCAAGTGTGTGCGTGTGTGTGTCATATAAATAATGTCTGGGTTTAAAGTCAGTACTTCTAAACTACTGCCTAAGGGCTACAAGAGTATTACTGCACAATTGAGGTTACTTTTATAACGCAAGAGGAATTGTTCAGCGCTGTTTTACATGAAAAGTGCAGTCGCTGTGTGTTTTATGTGGAGAATAGGAATGCAGATGCACCTATGGCCATTCTGTTTCACAGTGTGACTGCTCGGAGACGGGGAGTGTTTGTTTACTATGGTCAGGTTGCGTGGTCTGTTGCCCTTTTTGAGCTTGTTTAAGGGCAGTTGTACAAACAAAACTAACCAGGTAATTATGCTTGCAAAATCACAAGAAAACCAAGGCAGTGAGACATTTAAAGAAATCCCTGAATCTCCCCATTAGATCGAAGGGTGAGCATTTCATTCTAGATTTTTTATGGTACCCGCAATCATGCTTTGGCTTTTTGTTTTTTTTCACAAGCATCAACTGCTTCAGAAAACTACTGGCACTTTTGAAGTTCATTGACAATGTTCTTGGAGAGATTCATATTTGCTTCAGTAACTAAAATACATGCAACAGAATGTATCTTATTCCACACATTATTCCATCTCAGCTCAGAGACAGCAGCAGAAGTATATGACATGACTCATTTACAGGGAGCTATTCTGGTGTCCTGCATTGCTGTTAGTGCATTTATAGTTTATGATGGTTATATTTTTAAGGGAAGCATGCACACTAATATGGAAGGAGAAACATCGGGCTGTTTCATTTCTTTACTGGGATGCAAAGTGTTTTCTTTTGTTGTGAATGCTAACATATAATTGCTATAGCAAAAAATATCCATATATTGCATGCCCTGTAGAACACACATCTCTTGTATCAGAAACACAGTAGTACACTGTATGTAATTCTATTACTACGCACCTCTTTTATAACTCGCAACCTGTCTAGAATTCTCCTAAATATTTGTAAACCAGTGTACACCACCAATTACCATACTTTTGGTGACTTCCTGGATAACTCCTCTGAGAAACAAGCACCATTTGTTGCTTGGAGGAGAAAGTCCATGAAAGGCAGCTCTGTGTTTTCTGGATTGTATTTTCTTGAGCTGGCTTGGTTACATTTTACAAAGCTTACTTCCGAGTTACTTCTTGGAAAGTACAGTCTCAGGGTTTTTTTCTTTTTTTTACCTTTTAAGGATTTAGATGGCACCGAATGCCATGGTAAAAAGGTTTCAATGACTGGCGTAACCTCAAGCCACTATTGGCTTTTGTGGTAATATTAAAAAGACATAATCTTCATCTTTTGTAATTTAATGTAAAGTTAGCATAGCTCAAAATTCCTATTGAATTGCCAGTGCTCTTAAATTACCAGCTTCAGTGGTGGTTAAATGCAGTCAGTACCCAGGGTTTGAGGATAAAACATCTTCCTCCTTTAGTGTTGCATAAAACAGCAAACTATGAGGATTATAGTATAAACTAACCACATACAAATGCTATGGAGGAGAATGCTATTACGTTTCATGTAGCGTTATATTGAAGACTGCTAAATGTGTCATAAATAAGTATCATGAAACTCTTTACCCTTTTAAATATCTACCTTAAGTAAGCCATGTTTGGAAGTCAGCCAGAAGACTTCAAAAAACGCTATGCTGCTCATGTGTTTACTGAGTCTGAGCCCCACAAGCTCTAGCAAATACAGTAGAATCAGAGCAAAGGCTTTACTATTTGCTTCGTCAAATGATAAGTTGGTGTCCTCTACAGTGTCCCAATTCAGCTTGCATTAAAACTGGCATGGCTCTGTAACCTCAATGAGATGCAATAAGAGTCTTATTTTCAAACTTCTCCTGGAAGTAGTTTATGTTTTAAAACTTTAAGGGATTACAGTATATGTTTTGATATTTTTTAACCAAAGCAGATTTCTTTTTTAAGTATTAGGGCAAACAGTAGTGTTTTGTTTTAATTTTCCTGGCATTCCTTTAATATGTTGTGATCTTTGTTTGGCACGAAGAAGCTTAGATTAATCTCTCTGAAGAGCTCTGGTTTACATTGCTAGGTGCCAGTCGTGATAACATTATTTTGTAAGATTTTAAGCCAAATAAAAACTTTTGCCTTAAACTTTTCTACAAAGCTTCTTCCAAAGGCACGGTTTGCTTTCTACGTTCTGAATGGAAGCTGTTTCGTCCCTGATGTTTCCAGGGGGTAAAGGGTTAAAGAAATAATCTAATAAGTGTTACATTGAGCCAAGTATCCAGAAGCTGAACAACAAACGGTGACGAAATCCCCCTAAAGAACATCTACTTCAGTTACAGCGTCTCCTCTTCACAAGATGTTCGCTTTGTGGAGGCGCTGACCTGTCAAACCTCCTTGCATCAGGGGTGGGGAGTGGGAAGGTGTCGCAGATGCCGAGCCCTGCTGAAATGCACCCTGCCCTTCTAATGAACATCCAAACAGTTGTTCCCCATCTGTTGCCTGAGGTCTGAGGGGCTGGGAATCCCTTCCCCCTGCTTCACCGCACAGTAATTAGTCTGTTGTGGGAGGCGAGTACAGAGATGGGGACGTCCAGCCTGCCTGCTAATACACAGCGACCCACCGGAGATTAGCAGCTGTTTAGCTTTTGATTAGGCTGTGTAATAACAGTTACTTTAGATAATAATTGGATCGGATTCCTAGGCCATGTAATTCAGGTTTGGGTTGTCTTTTTTGCTGGTCTGTAGTTGAGCCTTGTTACTGGATGGCCGCCTCTAATGCTATTAGTCAGCTGTCAGTCAGGGTGGAGGATGAGGCAGCACTGTTTAGCTCTGCAAATATAATAAGAGTTGGCAGCAACCAGCCTCTGACCTGAGGGATTGTGGCAACACTTTTCTAAACTTGGCTCCGAGCCATTTTCATTTGTCTAACCCAGGCTTCAATTTTTGACAAAATCCTCATGCCATGGCCAAATAAACTTCAGAATTTTCCTGTAACCAAGTTGTTAAATACATTTTTTTTCAGTGCTTGAATATGATCTGCATGTCAAGCAAAGCATGAGAAATGACATAGGGTTTCCATTACATGTGCATTTATACCAAACTGAAACACTGTCCATAGGGCAAATTTACAGCACGTGTGTGTCTGTATGTGTGCTGAAATGCACTTAATCTGTTAATTTGTGCATAATTTACTGCTCGGTTATGATGGATCTAATTTTGTTGGCTATATGGCCAATGTAAATGATTACATTAAAGTTTTATTTATTTAGATCCCTTTCAAAGACTTACATGTCAATGCCTTATTTAGCGCTCTATACAAAATAATAAAAAAATCACATCAAATTAAATATTAAATAAACCATACAAACTTTTTTCCTCCAATACAGCTGTTGAAAAGATCTTATTAAAGGCAGATGTTTCACTCGAGTTTGAAAGGAAAACCTTTTGGCTGCTAGAATTACAACAGAGGTTGATTGGAACACAGTGCGGAATCATTCACCTTTTACAAAAAATATATTTTTCTTATGACACACATAATTATTCATTAATAAAACAGTGTTTTAATGGGAATTCCATAACCAGTATTCTGTTTTTTTCAATTGGGTATACCGTAACCAATAATGTGGTGTTGTTTTTTTTTTGTGTGTTCAAGGTTAAAGTCTTTATAAATAGGTTGTACTCTATATACAAAAAGACAATAATGGCTCTTTGGAAGTAGTCTTTCCATCCAAAGCCCCTGTGCCTAACTACAGCACACCAGCTGGAAAACCAAGATGAGCTTCCCAGCGGGACCAGATAGCACCTGGCACTGCAGCTGGCAAGAAATGGGTTGCATTGCCCCCATCCCCACTGCAAGACAAGATCTTCATCAGCCTCCTTCCCTTCCCAGGACCATTTAACAAGCTGCCATAAACCCATTTCCGTCTCTGCAAAGCTTTTCGAGCGCTCACTGATGCACACTACAGTAGGTGCGAGTATTGATTCTGCATCATAAACTTACTTGCGGAGAATGGCTTGACATCCATGCCTACCGATTGCCAGACGTCAGACATGTTCTTACTATTGATGGGAGAAAGTTTGCTTAATCTACACAAAACACCACTTAAAAGCTTGACGGAGAATGCAAGGCTTCCCTGTGTGCACACTATTGCTTGAAACTTGATCTCAGAACTCAAAGAAGCTGAATAGTTCTTGGCCACCAAACTATAAAAAATTATACAGGTGTCGGGCATGATTGACACAGACAGAGCTTGTGCGCAACTTTTTTTAAAAATTAAAAAAAAAAAAAATGTAAATGTGTTCAGACTTGTTTGTCTTAAACTCAAACATCTGCAGAGTATCTAACAGTAGGACGTGTATTATTTACAGAAATTAAGGGCTTCTTAATTTTTTACCATCCAATCTTACTTCATCAGCCCATCACAAAACAAACATGGGTTTTAGATGTTGGAATAGGAATTGTAACAGATGACTTATTGTTCAGCTCGCCCCTCCCTATTAAAACAAAATAGTGGATACTTTTGATCTCGGTCGAGATATTTACTCAGTAACTCAGCCATAGATACCTGTTTAACATTGCAAACTGCACAGTCATTGAAATGAGCCTTGCATCTAAACTATGGAAACCAATCACTCAATGTTCATAAAAACAGCTGTTTGGCTATTTTTATGCAAACACTAACACTTATAAAAGGGAAATGTGATTTTAGCCCCAGAATCCATGCTAATGGGCTGAAAAATTATCATTTGTTTTACCATCTTAGGTAGGTCTTTATCTAATTATCAGTGTGTGTGTGCACTAATTATAAGGTCTGTGCACCTCCCTGCCACCTACTGTACCTGCCTACACAAGAGATTTCTATTGTCTTCTTCATTGATTCAGTAAAACTTCACTGTAGTAGTATCTTGAAAACTACTCTCTTAACTCCTACAAATAACAAATAGCAGATTGCAATCAGAAGAATTTACATTTTTAGTTTTTTAAAGGTTAAACCCTTTCTTACCAATGGATTAAAGGAGCCACACTGTTTTAGACTATCCCTGTAGATTACATATTTTGTATTTGATATTAAAATATATGGCTGTAGATATCTTGTTCCTCTTCTTTCTTGTTAAAAAAGACTTTCGTACCATGTTAAGTCGCAGGGGAAACATTTTTGAGTTTGTGCAGGAATTCTTTAGGGATCGTTTTGTTTCAGATTTCAGTTCGGCTCCCCCTTTAGAGGGAGTAAAAACGAAATATTTCCTCTGTGAAAATAACTTGATACCCCAGCTCAGCTTGGTATTCCTGACAATGTTTCTTGTTCTTCCCTCGCAGAACAATGCAGATCAAGTAGCATTTCAGGTCGGAGGGGGGCTCTCAGCCCTGGAACAGATTCTCCAGGTAGTCACTGCAGCCTCCTGTCCTAATGCAGTCCCACGCATTCCATTAAAGTAAGTACTGCCATTCTACCAAGCAGAGGCTCAGGTAGAATAAAGAAAACAGGTTTCCCTTTAGACAGTTTGCCAGTTACACTATATTGATTCTCTTTTTCTTTCTTCTGTTCCTGAATCAGCAGCTTGCACAGGCTAAGCCAGTGTGGGGACACACCAATTCCACCCCACTCTCTGATCCTAATTGCCATGAAATTGTCCATTTGCCTATAAGATGCCATAATTAGTTTCCAGGGACTTTCCTTTGCCATTTTATGAAAAGTTGTCACAGCAGGGGCAAAGACCAGAAAATTATAACCTGTATAATCTAATTACCACAGGACTGGAATCAAGAAGCTAACATGTCTTGCCCTTCCTCAAAATACAGATATTGCCTTTTTTTTAAGATAATTATTTTGAGACAAAAAGGAAACCAACAAAAGAAAGTTTCAAATGTCTTCAACATTAACAAAACTTTCTATTTTATTTCATTTGACTCTTAGCTGATCCCATTTGCAATTTGAATGCTCTGCAGACTGATAAGTAATTCTTAGAAGCCAGTCCTTTCTCCTGGAGAGACACGCTAATGGGCTGAATGTCCATGTAATTCCCTTATTAGTATTTCCTTTCTTCCCATTATAATCAAAATGATAATTATACTAGAATTGCTTTGGGAAGATGCGTCTTGTGGCAACTGGTTCCCAATCCAAGGACTCTTGGAGAATGAAGCCGCTATTGTATTAAAATAGATGTGCAGTCTCAGAACAGAGTCTGTGTACACAGGGTGTGGTCCCTTTACAGACAATTGCATTGTTTCTGCAAGCTAGGGCTGGTCGGTAACTGGGGAAACTTTTAACTTTCTGTATCGAGAGATCACCCTGGCATGTGGTAAAGCTGTTGTCTGGTAAGGCCTGGAAAAAGAGAGAGAACATTTTTCCTAAAAGGCAGCTCTTTCATTTTACTCGTGCGTGTTCAATTAAAATCTGGATCGACCTGTTAGTAATGATAAAAGAATGGCCTTGGAGTCACCTTCTTTCAGAGCTTAAGTATTGTCATGTCTATACATGTGAAAAAAGTAAAGTACAGCTCTGTGTTACAATTAGTGTAATTTTGTAGCAATTTAAAATCGATCTGTAGCAGACATTAGTTGACCAACATGTTAACTTTTACAAGGTGGTTCACAAGTCCCTTGACCAGTTCACAGTTGTGGCAGGGAAAATGCATGTACCGTAGAGCAATGAAAATTGGCAGGTAACAACAGTTGATCATGAAGATTAGGAGAGTTTGGTTGATACATTTTGTTATATACTGGGCGCTATTATAGCATCACTAGAGCTTTTTATGAATCTGTAAATCCCCCACTACGGTTCTTACAACTACTAACCCATTTAATCTTGCAACTTCATAGTTTCAGGGTTATGGAAACACATCGGGGAAAATCTAATGGCACCCTTCACTAATAGTCGATTGTGGATTTTGTACAAGGAGAAGTAACCCTTTCATTCCCGGTATTTTCCAGTGCTGCTGTTCACAGTGCAAAGCCTCATATCTCATAAGCCATTTGAGATAGTGACTTCATATTAGGTGGTTATATAAAGTTCACCATGGTCTGCTATTGCTACATTACCTGACTGGTTATATTGCTCAATGACACAAATTCTTTTGTAATCTAAACTAGACTAGATCACCTACAGATGGTGCTTGGCATATACCATTGACTTACTAATTCCAAGGCTTGATTCAGAGTTGTAACCTTCCAGAGGGACACTGAGCATTCTACTAAACCTACAATAACCTTGTCAAGGTACATCAATACAGAACAACAGTAATAAGACAGCCAGTCCCACTCAACAGCTTGCTTTGTAACTCAGAGAAAACCATGAAAGTAAAAACACCGTCATTTTAGTTTTTATTTGTTCAGAGAGGATTTTCCACCCATTGCCTTGTTATAACATTAAAAAATGTTGTTATGCAGCAATCATTATTTTTCATCTGGATTGTTTCATTTCCTAATGGGCAGTGAGACAGCCCCATCAGTGTACTTCAGCTTATCTGTATATTGTGATGCAACAATATTGATTTATCTCATTTTAAAAAAAAATAGTGATTTGCCAAGAAGACAGCTGCGGATGTGTCCTAGTGTATTTCCATCTTGTTACCATTACATTGAGCTAATTATTCTGCAAAACAATTTTAATATCTTGCTATGGTTATGTGGCGTTCCCCCTCGAGATTTCTGGGGCACAGAGTTGAAGGAAATGAAGGTCGGATGTGCGCAGTTAGAAAAGGCATCTTTCGTCTGTGTGAATAATTGTCATGTGAGTGCCTTGGAATATGCATGAAACTGATGCGTCTTCCCAAAATTGACCTGTAAAGTCCCCTATAAATACAACATGTATTTAAAAATGATTTACAACATGGTTTGTTCCCTTCTCTCTAGGTAATTACTGAACACTGCTAGTATGAGAGGAGAGGATAAGGAAACAAGACAGGCTTTTGAGAGCCAGTACTAGCAAATAGAGTGGCACCAAAAATACAAAAATGTCCGTATCATTTTTATTATATATAGGTTAAATTGTGTAAACAGTAAAGCTTAATACTTAGCATTAATTCCAAATAGAATGTTTGAGCACTATGTAAGAAGTAAATGTAAGTGTCTTGATATGATCAGTGTTCAAGAAAAAGGAGTGTGCTGTAACAAGAAGAGGTAGTAAATCAAAAACGTTTTGGAGTTGTTTCTAAATTGTTCAAGAAACCAATAACCGTGTAGAACAGTTTTGTTAATATCACAGGCAAGTTCTTCATTGTACTCCTGTGCTTTATGCCTACCTGCAACAGCTTAGTGTGGCTCTTGAGCAAATATTCCCTAAGCATTGTTGACCTCACTGTGTTACACATGGGGCAGTGCAGGGACATGTTGCCTATGCTGGTTTGAATCCCCTACCTGTCATTCACTCTCTTCAGTGGTGAAATTAATGGTTGCCCTCTGGGGGAGTAAAAAAAACAAAACAAAAGAAAAAGAAGCTGAAAATCATCTTAGATCCTTGGCACTGCACACTGCCTTGAGCGTCTGTGTGTTTGTGGTTGTTTTACACGTGGAACACCTGAAAACCTATCAAGCGTAGGCCTAACTTTTTTTTCATATACTCCTATTGTTTTACTTGTTATTGACCACGGTTCTAGCCTTCCAAAGAGCAATGACAGCAAGGTTGGTTTGTGTGGATGGTTAGGGGGTTACCTAGCTCTGTGAAATCTAACTAGTCCCCAGCAGGTGCTGCTGTAGAGCACAGTTGGGTTATTTTTAAAGTAAGGGTGATACATCAGCAAAAAAACAAGCTATGGTACAACAGGGTTTTTGTTTAGTAATGGCTTTTAAATTAAAGTAAGCAGCTAGCTTAAACAGGCAAGGGGTGTGGGGGTATATCCAGAGAATGGATTACATAGGTATGCATCCCCTCTGCTCCGAAAGCTTCACAGCTGAATGGGACTCTGAACGGGACATTGCATACTCAGTTTCTATGGGCTAACTTTTTTTATGCAAGGCTTAACAACTGGCAGCAGTCTGAGTTGAGGCAGTCACAGAAATTAGACAGACCACACTTATTCATGTACAGCAGTATCACGACTGTGTGCTCTCTGTAAATACACAATCCGCATAACACTCCTGAGGATGAAAAATGTGTTTGTCTGTTTACTCAATAACTGCATATTTCTGCTGGACAACATAGGGGAGTTTCTGTTAGCTTATTCTGCAAGCAAGCACCTGTCTCTACAACCAAAGACTAAGTGGATTTTCTACTATGTGGAAGAACAGCCAGCAGGCCCCAAAATGCAGAATGAAGTTCTTATAGTCTTAAATAAAGTCAGCCCTGGTCAAGGGGGTGAAACCGATGACCTCCCAATCCTAGGCAATATCTTGCCATTTGGCTGGCACATCTCTCTTAAAAACCTGAAAAAGAACATCTCAGTGTTTCGGATTCGCTGTGAATACAGAGCACAGTCCAACTTCCATGAATTACACTTATTAACCATTTGTGTCCACCTCTAACAAGGGAGTGAGTCTGCTGCCGGTGACAAGGTTAAGCTGTTTAGAGTAGGTGAGGAGATTACACAGCTTATTATCCGCATCTCTCTTTCCACAAATCCTGGCAGCATGGTGCAGCTCGGATATTTAATCCCATGTCTACAAGATAAAGCTTTATTATAAAAAGATTAACAATATGCCTGTTGTTTTGCTCTGCACAATCTGGCAGTCGCTGGCAGTAAGGGTACTAAGTGCTGGAAAAGTTTGTGACCAGAATGGTGTCGGATGTGAGTTTAAAAGGTCTAGGAAGGGAGACCTTGGTAAGAAGACCTGTGCTTGAAGCCTCCAGTCCTTTGAACAGGAATGCAGCATTCTGATGAATCAGGAGGAATTAGTCAAATATACTTTTCATTCTCGTGTTACTTGGAAATGTCAGTTCAACAAAATGCTTCTCCAAGTCATTGACATGGATTGTCAGTTGTGAAGGTATCCTGTGTTTTTTTTTTTTTTAATTCAGAAAGGGTAGTATTAGGTATCACATATTATTGCTGTATTTTGCACATGATGGCTATTTTAAAGGGCTATGTTTAAATAATTAACAAATCATATAAGTCATGTCCTGATGTTAAATAATAATAAAAAAAACACATCAAAAAACAGCAGTTGCATGAGGCTTGTATCTCTCTTCCAAGACAATTCTGGTTGTTTTTGAAGTGTGGTAATGTGGCAGTAAAGCAGGGAGGATACCAGGCTGCAGTCTGTTAGTTGATTATTAGGAGAGTGTAGGTATATATGGGTGCATTGCCACTCACACAAATATCACAGCATCTCATCCAAGCCTAGTACCATTACCATTGGCCACAAGTAACACACAATATAAGTCAAAATGAAGAATCATCTCATCCCAACTGAGAATAAAACCTGCATAGGGTGCTGTACTTGCACAGTAGTAGACACAACTATTTCATTCAATTAGGCAGTCTTGCAGTACATACCAGTTGCAGAAAAAATCAGATTTGTCTTTATAACAGCTCAAGTATATTGGCTTATATTCTGATATTTGTTTTATAAAACCCATTTTAAAAAATCTGAACACTTTAAAGATAATAAACATAGAATATATAACATGTTCTGTGATGGGAGAGACATGACCGCTCCACCTATAAAGAAATGAAGTGGAGTGGGGTTTCCTATAGCACTGGTTTGTAGGTGAGTAGGAGGTATGCCTCCAAGCCAGCTTCATCTATTTACAGGATTTGTTTTGGTTCAGGAAAATCCTAATTATTTCTCCATCTTTATTTAAAATAGATTTATTTTGCCCCTATCTGAATTAGCCGGCTGCTAGCGTACTTTAAAATAAATAGCTCAGGTGAATAATTTGCAAATGATAACAATGATTGAGTGAAAAAAAGCAAGCAGTTGATTAAAATATATAGAGAGTGACAAGTTTGAGCAGCACCTCCTTGTACCTTCATGAGTAGAATGCAGGGCCTTTTGTGTTCTTGTCACAGAAGGTTTGTGCTCAAACGGTGCCAGTTGACAGCTGTTTTTCCTCTAATAAGATTAGAGTAAAGAAATTAGTTGTATGCTCTTTAATCTACCATTTACAAGTGCAAGCCACCTGGGGCCTGCCTCATCCCATACACTCTGCATTGCTAATGAACTCTTGTATAGCTGAACCCCAGAGAGCAAGCAGAGGCCTTCTGTATACACATCATAAGAGCTCTCACTTTACCAGTTTGAAATATTACAGGTATGAAAATGAAATGGATTATTTCATTGTGTGCATTATAAAATCTCCCGAATGATGGTGCCATGACAGTGTTCTTATCATAACTGTTTCCCTTTTTTTTGTTAAAGTCCTTCCTGTCCAACTATTAAAACGTACTTGTTTCTGTGAGCAAACAAGGTGGCCAGAATCCCCTCAAAACAGAGTTGCATGTGAGACAGTAGCATACATTGATTTATCACAAATGCACTTTGACCAGACATCAAATGATGGAGTGGGATCCAGAGACGGTAACAGAAACAAGCTGGAAATACTGTTTTTAAAAGTGTTTTTCAATTCAGACAGAAACCTGAAATGGGACGGAATTCCATTACCGAAAAATATGGTTGGCAAAGGTATACAAATGTGCCTTTTTCCAGTTAAATCAATCCCTCATTTTCAAAGCTGGTGCCGTGCCCAGTATGCACAGCTTGGAACAGTTCTCACGTTACTTATGTATTCTGACTGAATGGAGGCAGTATCGTAACTCCACTATACTCCAGTGATTCTTTTAAAGCATGGAAGGGTTAGGGATAGGCTTGAGCAGACCACATCTCCAGAGGCTCGATGGTCAGTCAGTTTTTTGCATATATCTTTTTATAAAGGCATTTATTACTTTCAATACAAGAATACCACTACACCTAGTGAGCTATCAGGGTTTATTTGCTATTGACGTTCATTTGGTTTAAGACTAGTGCCATTGATGTAGCATGGCATTTTGTTTCAATATTTCCCAAACTCTGACTATAGTTTACCTAAGATATTTGTAGCCTCGAACTTAATTAGACTTCTGGGTCTGAATTTCGAACTGTTATTTTCATGAAAAGAATGTAGTAGAAGTAATGATACCCTTATTGTAAAGATTTCAAAGAATGTCTTCAAAAATGTCAAGAAGAAACTTAAATGCTAAAGATATTGGGAAATAAAACTGCTGTTACGATACCAGGACAATAGACGGTATGATTAAAATTCAAGTCAAGATTTTGCTGTGTTTGTTCTTCCGAATGTTGGAGCATGATCCTATTAAAATTCATATCAAGGCAGCTTTAACCTGATTTGGCCATTCTAGTTGTAGTTACCACCAGATGTCTAACCAGAATAATATTTAAATACACCTGCAAGTCCACGAGCAAAACTAATAAATATCGAAACAAAATTAGAATTACATTTCTCTTTTCAATTAAGTTAATGGGTTGAACATCCACGGCTCTTTACTGTAGAACAGGCCATATACCAAAGAACTGCTGGACCCTACTTGGGAGTATCATTAAGGGAGTGAAAGCCTGGCAAATTGGAACACACTTGCACAAAAGTAGCATTGTGTAAACTCAGTCGTTTTGTCTTCAGTTAAATCTTCTCTTTTTAATATTTGTTTATGGTTTAATCCCATGTTAGAACACTACATTTTTTAATTTGAAGTAGGCAGATAATTCTGCTAAGACTTTACAGGTATATTGTGTCCAAAATCTATTTTTAAGACCACTTTAGTAGATAGTGCCAAGAGTAGACATTTGCAGAGATCTGCGGAGGTCTTTTGTGCTTTACAGCAAGTTATTAAGTAATCCTCTCCAAACTGAAATATTATGAACACAGTCATTGCCGTGCCCTTTTTATCTGGGTACTATGCCATTTCAAGCCTGATAAGGCCTGGGCTTCCTCTTTCGCTCCGTAACAATTTATTTGAAGTATAGATGCTTAGTTGAGCCTAGTGCAGAACTGCAGTATTCTTTTGTCCTTCCATGTTGTCACTATAGTCACATTTCTTCTGTGATTGATATGCTGTTTTTATCATGAAAAGGTTAACCTCCACAAACAGGCACTTGTGATGCTTCTATATTCGACAGTCTTAAGCTGGCTAATCACTATCTTCTCTTCTTCTCCCCAGGTCCTTGTGCAGTGCTGTAAATACATACTACTTGGCATGCAGTAGCTGCCAGAGCAACTGCGCTTACGTTCTATTTGGTAACAAGATCACTTTCCTAATGGACATGCTTATTCACCAGTTAACGGTATGTGTCCTATATTAAACATGTTTCTAACCCATTTTTTTCAATTGAACAGCTCCTATCTGTCTGTGCACATATCGGTGCTTAGGCAAATCTTTTGCTGAAAAAAAGTATTTTGGGGGACAAATATTGATTCACTATACAAGACACTAATTTGGAGGAATATTTATTTGGAACCCATAATGAGTTGTTCTAATCAATATAAATGTTGTTTGAAAAATTGTTATAAATGCTAGGATATATTAAAAAAAAAAAAAAAAAAAAAAATAGGGCCTTGTCTTTCTCACTTATATTTAGTCTCTTTATATTTTGTCTCAACATAGCTATGTATTCAATTTACAGTAGTTAAAAATGTATACAGTGTATTTTCGTTTTACATTTGAAACCATAACAAAAGAATAGAATTGTGAGTCTGTTTGCCACATTTCTTGTAGAAAGTATCTCATGCATCCAGTTTGAATTAAAAGCAGTGAAAGGTAGATGCCAGACACTCGTTCAGCCACAGCCCTGTTTTCTTCTCAGTGAACGAGCCAGCACACAGTATGGCTAGTTGCACATGAGAAGAAATCCTTCAACACCTTCAGTGCAGGCAGTAAATGGCAAAAATGATGCCAAATACCTGAGCCCCTCATCCTCTCATTGTTACTTGTAATGAGTAAGCACCTGAACCACACAGCTATGTTCCAGCTGGCATGCCTGTTTTGTCTTTTCCATTCCTAAAGTAGGTAATAAGAACCTAGATAGTTGAGCTGTTTAGTAAACATATTGCCTGTTTTGAGTTTTTTCTTTCCCGTATCACAGATTGAATCGTACACACTTATCTCAAATGTTGCTCTTTTGTCAGTGTTTAGATGGGGTTCATACTTCCTGTGTTTTTCTTATCTCCTGCTGGGGATGCATATCCCTGGCAATGGGGATATAGTGGAAGCATCTGAACATTAATAGCTGGTTTCACAGATCCCAATTTAGTCATTCTGAGAGAGTTTTCAGTGGGCCGCAGGTGTAGATGATTCCTGGTGGAATTACCAAGCAGTCTTAATAATCATTTCATTTTCAGTACCAGCATTATGCTTCTTGAAATGTGCAACTTAACGTTTCTTACATATTCCTGCTGTTGACTAATGAAACCAGTTTGATACGTGACCAAAAATACACAACGCGAAAATCTAGTTGCTGATCGATCTGTTTATTAAACATATGAAGAGTATTTTTGTATTGCCTCTTAGACTCTAAATCCCTTCTTGTGAGTTAGTTATGTCAGGTGTGTGGCTGCAGGGCTGTCTACTACACCTAAAGAAGCCTCTTGCATTGATAGAAGTTGCTACCCGCTAGAGGCACGTGCAGAATCATGTCAAAGTGTGTGTGGGTGAGCTGCAAGAACCTGGTTCTGTGCTGCCCTGTAATGAGCACAATTAAGTACAGTAGCCCTCTATATTTACCAATGCTGTCTATATGGCAATAGCCAGGAATCTTCATACACTTCTTATAGAAATGTTGAAGAAGAAGTAATTAATTCAATGTTTGGATGTTGATTTCCCAATTAGATGATTCATATAAAATGTCCGCAGTTAACCACATGTGTTATCTCCACTGAGTTACGCTGTCTTTTGGTTTCCCTTATCTGTGCATGCTTCAGAGGCTTCTCACTGGCTAACTCCTGGCATTTAACCAGAAATAGTCTGCCACTGTGAGTTTTAACCACCAACTTAAAGCCCAAAGCTAATGAATAATAAAATAACATGCATGTTGTTCTTTGTCATCAAGTGTTACAAGATTCAAACTTAGGTTTTCAATGACCTAAGCAAGGGAGGGGTGTGTTAATTAAAAGGATATAGCCTAATTTAATGCATTGTAAAATATAAGCACCACATGTTAAATTACCATTTATCTTTCAATTAGCAGCTATTGATAACAACATAATTATAATAACAAAAACAATTACAAAACATGGCGGGACTTATTGCTGTTACATATATTTTTAACATTTTCTTTAGGCGTCACTGAGTTGAGATTTGGAGTTGATCATTGTGATTCTACACTTCTAAGCATTAAGTACATAATTTCATGAAATGACAAAGCATATAATATTAGTGAAATTAAATAGCAGTCAAACATATAACACTATCGATTGTCTGAAATTTGCTTTCCCATCAGTATGCACAATTTCTATTAAACATAAAACCTTTCTGCTGGTCTATCATCACAAATTTACAATAGCATTAGCTAGCTTTGGTGAGGTTGGCATTGTAATAATACATTGTGACAGGCCTTGCCTGAAAGCTTGAATGTAGCTCATATTTTATTAATATTTTGAATATCCCAGTCATAAAAAATGCAAGCAGTTTCAAATAGAAACTGTGGAAACAATCTTACAAATATATTAGAGAGATCATTTGAAGAATCATGATTGCTAACTGACTTCAGAGTTGATGATCAAACTTCAGGCAGCTAAGCAGTTAGGATTATATCGAACCATCAGTGTCTTTCACATATTGTGTACTGAATACCCTTATTCAGTACACAATTATTATTCCTTCGTCACATTTTTCCATTTTTTTCAGTTTTTTTTTTTTATATATGGAAAACTACAAAGCGGTATGTAATTCAATGTGCTAATGTAACATTATTCAGCAGGTTTCATTCGACTTTATAAAGCATAATGCGTTCATTCTATAGGGTAATGCAAAACTTTTGGCCACAGTCATACTATTTTTGTTTTTTTTCTAACTTCTGCAGACAGTATAGTTTGCTTTGAGATCTTGTATTATCATTAGCAAGTGTTATTTTTCAACTGTTGTCAGAATAGAACACCTCTGTGAGCTCAAATTCATCACAGCAGCTAATCCTGTTTAAAGATTTAAAATAAATACTGCAATACTGCTTTGCCACTGCAGCCAAGCAGCACAGGAGTCGAGAGAAAATGAGACCAAAAATGACTTGAGTGAAGCTGAAAATGTAAATCCCAGTACAGGCAAAACAAGTTTGAGCAACACCTTTACAGGCTAACAACTTTGAAACTGTGGAAGTCCAGCTATTTAACAGAGTGGTAAAGAAGTTTAGTTGATTTGGGGTTTTCTTTTCTTTTGTCTTCCCCCTTTAGTTGCATGTTCCTGATGAAGATAAGACTATTTTTGGAAGGAGTGTAAGCAAACAGGTATTTGAAGGGCTGACCACAGGACTCCTTAAGACCACTGCATCAGTTCTGGGATTCCTGCTCTCCAATCTCCCTGAGGGGAACAGTCAGCCCGGCACACCCAGAATATCAACACAGGAAACGAAAAACAAGCCTTCCCCAAACGAGGCCTTAAATTGCAGGGTACAAGACCTCATCAGGTAAAAATGAGTTCAAAACTACACACACATACTCACTCACTCACTCACTCACTCACTCACATATATACTCACACACCATACATGCTCACACACACATACCACTGTGGCTGTGTGCTGTTATTAACCCCTTCCTTTTTGAAAATTCTAAGAGTAAAAGCTGTCTCTAGTGACAGCAGTTTATTATAATCATGCAGCATCAGAAGAATAGATTGATACATAAGTGTGGCAGTGAGAGCTGCAGTGGGGACGTCAGATCAGCAAATGAAACAGAAAACAAAAACGTATATAATAATAATAATAATAATAATAATAATAATAATAATAATAATAATAATAATAATAACAGCAATACAAATGAAAATACATACATAAATAAATTAATATATACAAGGGGTGGGCACCCCGTCACAATAAGATACAGACAATATGTGGGCACTTGGGGTGGGAGGAGATCAGAATGGGAGATCAGGTTTCTCTGTTGCCCACACTCTGGCCTGGACAATCAGTTTCTTCTAAGGAAACTAAGATATTGGATACAAGGCAGCGTGACCCAGAACAGACATCGCGGCTCTCTAAAATGTCCATAATAATAATAATAATAATAATAATAATAATAATAATAATAATAATAATAATAACAATGTTTCATGCTGGCATTTTAAAGTTTGTGTTTCATGCTAAAGCTTTGTTTATGTCTTTCATGCTGAAGCTTAAGACTAAAACTTATGTCTGTCTTCTATTTCTATTGAGTGGAGCCAAAATCTGCTGTGTTCAAGATGTGACACTCCTAGTTTAAGTGAAGGCTGTCTGTGTTTCATTAAGGACAAAGACTGAAAGAAAACATATACATTTTCAGTGCATCTTTGAAAGATTAAAGCATTCTTCTGCTGCCTTGGATTTCCCTAAAAATTGTGTACTTACTTGATGGTGGTCAGTTGATGCATCCGATTTTAATTATGAAAAATATAAACCCTACATTAGTTGTAGAACTCATTGAAAAGTCCTCATGAACCCTTTCCTCCTTTAGAAACTTAGTTCTTCCCTATTGATACTAGTACAGCAGCTCAACAGTCATCAAAGATAGATATTGGTCATAAAAGGTTGCTACCTGACAAGATCAAATGAATATTTACAACAGGGTTAAAAGTGTAGGTGGCCATACATGTCACATTTAAATCTGTACCTGTATCTCGAAACAAATCTGTCTGTGTTGAAACCTGATATTAAAGTAATGCTAGGTCTTCAAAACCACTTGCCCAAATTTGATTAAACATTATGAATTCCAGTTATGTGAGTGTTGCTCACAGTGAAGGATGTATCTTGGGAATCTCTGGATGTGAAATTCTAAATGCTGTTGATGTAGGTCAAGGTAACCCATTTTTTCATGGCACCTTTTTAATTTGTTATCTATATTCTTGGCTGGGAGATAGTATTTGGTAATGGTTAGTTGCCGTTACAGGAAAGTGTGTGTCATAAATGTGAAACAATTAGTATTTAAGTCCCATTAAATACTGATATCAGTGTTGAGACCACATCAAATTGTTTGTCAAAGATTTGTTTTTTTATTTTTATTTTTTTTTACATTTTACAGACATGCCTTGCTTTCATTTTATGTTTCTACTCTGTATCAGATGAACAACTTTTCACTGCAACAGTTCAGTGGATTTATACATTTCTTCAGTTTTCAAAATATGAGGATTTTTGATGTTACAAAGTCTAAACATTGGTGCATGTGGAGCTGTTTTATGTACCTCAGCGATATCATGAATTACTGCAGTAGAGTATAAAACCAGCTGCAAATGACCATTGTTGTAAATATTAGGTACTGTACAAAAAGATAAGCATGCGCTAATGGATAACAAACAGGCAAAAAGATCTTAAAAAGATATATATCTTATCCATTAATAGTCCAAACGTTCTAAGAAGCACAAATATTTAGGTAAAATGCATTTACTGGTAACATAAGTAACACGCTGTACAAGAATCTACATTGTCGCACAAATACTGCTAGAACATTGATACGCCCTTTAAGTCATCAAAGCAAAAAACTTTGTGTTCCTTTTGTCTAAGGAAAGTATAGTAAAGGACAAAGTCATAATTACGAGCTTTAGTTCAAGTGACAGGTACCCTGTAGTTTTTTTTTTTTTTTTTTTTTTTTTTAATTACCTACATTTGAGAGCACCTCTTTGAGAAGACAAAAAAAAAAAAAAAAGATTTGAAGTTAAAATTTCAGAAGGCTGTTTTCTTCTGAAGTGAATAGGGATGACATGGTGGGAGGTCTGCTGATTAATAGTTTTGTACTCCTGGTCATATGACACTAGGTGGGCTAAGCCCAGGCACACCTCAGGGCAGACATACCTGAGATGGAGACAGGGCCCCAGACCCTGGGGCTCTCTGGAGGGGCCTTGCACTGAGCAGGGTGGTTAAAGACATGGAGACAGGGTAATCGTGCATGTAAGAGCGATTTGTTACTGAGTGGAGAGAATTCTCTTCAAACCTGTCACAAACAGACAAATTAGCAATATTATAATAAGAAGTTGTCACACTGGGAGGCTACCTTCAAGGTACCTTATCAGGTGTCCGCTTTGGTGTTTTGGGTACAAATTACAGTGTAGCTCGTTGTTCTTCTGGGGCTCAGGAAGTTCATGTTAAATATTTTAGTTGGGTTTCTAAATTACTAAAGCCTTAAAATACATTTTCCCATTTAGTATTTCCTGATGAATCCACTCTGTGTAAGATATGAAGATTCCTAATGAAACTATACATAAGCCTGTGTCATTTTCTTGCATGGTTGTTTTTCTTCTTGCTGTTCTATGTGTTTTTTGTTTTTTTTTGGTTGTCTTACAAAAATTCATATACTTGTTTTTACTTTTACCTATTTAAAAAAAAAAAAAAAAGACATGCTCTTGTTCATTTTTGTTTTGTTTTGTATTGTGGCAACTACTGTCCAAACAAACAACCACCAAACAGACAAGTTAACACCACAGTTTAGTTCTTCAATAAATACTGAGCCTGAAAACTTAAATTTCCCATATTTGTGTTACGGGACGTAATGTTCAAACCACAGGATAAACTGCGAAGGAATGATACAAATGAAACAATCCCTCTTTTCTGCAAATAATAACAATTTCTGACACCAAAAAGCCTCCAAACAGTGGGATTATGGCAGAACCCACCTAGTGGATCTCAGTTCAGTAGCTGCATTGAGAGTGTGAAGGGAGAACAGGTTTGGCGGTGAACTGCTTGGCTATGTGTATCCACTGTAAGTGATTCTATGGGACACTATTTTTGTGGGTTAGTACAGGCTTTCTTTGATGGTGATAAGCAGTATGTAAACACCTTTTATTTGTAATGAAAACCTTTGTCCTTTCTGTTTCTTTTCCAGTTACTTAGTGTACATGGGCTTGATTGACAAGTTGTATGGCTGCTTCCTGTCTATACAAGGCCCTGTTGATGAGAATCCAAAGATGGCAACCTTCCTGCAACACGCTACAGAGCTTTTACACAGCATGTGCAAGTTGTGCTTTGCTGTGACTGGCAGGTAAGATGCCCAGTGGATGGGCTCCGTGGATTGCATTTACCTTGCGAAGACTTCTTGGGCTAGGTTTAATAAGCTTTTGCTCTAGTGCAAAGTTTGCTCTACTTTTGTTCTGTAATTATGTTAAAATAATATGTATTTGGTCAACTTAACAGTTCTCATTTTCCATAGTAAACACAAAGCAAAATGGAACCTGATGATAAAATCTTCAATTTATTTGTATTAATAAATGGTGTCATTTCCTACTGGGATAACATGAAAATGTTAGTAATTACACAGTACTGTTTTTGAGTAAGTGTACGTCAGCAAGTCACTATTTGTGTGTCGTGCTAGATTGAGCATCCTGATGTAACATTTTAACCTAAAGGAGAGAAAACCCTGGTGTCAAAAAGACCTGCAGTGTCTTTTTGCTTCCATTTTCTTCAGTCAGCTGCTATTGAGTGGCTCTGGTATGATAAGTATAGTCTCGTTAGCCATGAAACTGGATTTGTTTCCTACAGATGAAAGCAGCGGACCGCAGATCTATTCAGAATTGAATTCATTCATTCCTTTATATGACTTTTGACATTACTGTACCAGGAAACAACCTGCAATGATTGCATTTGACAACCTACAAATCAGCCTGCCAAAGCTGCTCCCGGCAGTACTGGGTTGCAATCCACAAACAGATTTAGAGGACACTTTACTGTGTTGCAACTATAGAAAGCTCTTATAGCCATAAGGCTATGACCATTTATTATTAATTGTTTGGTTTATATTTAATATATATATATTCCAGTGACTCACTGAGAGTTTGTACTAAAACATGACACTTAACTGTTTATTTTGTTCATTCATTGCCTGGTCATGTGACTTGCTGTTTCAGATCAAGTCTGTTCTGAGAACAGCCTGGTTATGAGAACAATTTTATCATGCCTCGGGTGATAAGTGCGGCATTCTATATACATTGACATTAGTTAACCAAATAATGAAGGAATTGCCTGTTTAAACGGTTCACCAATTTGTATAATCAGTAGCTTAATGTGATTAACACAGTGTTTTAGAGATTTAGGGTACTTTTTATAGGTTTACAAAAAAAAGTATTCGAAGAGAGAATACTTTCTCACCCTTGATGCCTTTAAACGTGGATTAGGCTTTCTTCATCAATTTGTCCTGCAGTAATGTGGCCCTACATTTCTAACAGGACACTGAAGAAACTAGTATTTTATATTTCATCATACCAGCTACTACTCTCTAAAAGCTAAAAAGGCTTTCCCTCTCCACTGTTTATAAAACACCAGAGGGTCTTTGCACTCTAAGAATTCATCCTCTTTGTTAGCCATCAGAAGTCTGTTATTGGTGGCTGATTCTAATATTCTCAAAGAGTTCCTACCTGTCCAGTTTAAGGACCTAAACCAGTTTTATGATTGACAAATGATACGGCTGGATCTGTCACTGTTTTGTGTATTTTTTTGATTCATATATGTCAGGGACTATTACACTGTCTGTGTTGCTTTACAAGGCTCCCTGATTAACAGGAATTCCTGTCTGACTTGCTTTTCAATGCTTTGCTCTTTTCTGTGTCACAATGGCCTGAGTTGGTAGACTTGAAAGAAGATTACATCAAGCTCAATGTTGCTGTTGTGTGATATATATATATATATTTTTTTTTACGTTTTTGTTTTTCTCTGTCTTTTAAACAAAGTTTTCATATAATATTGGTACAAAACACATACCATATACGTTTATGCAGTCAGTATTTGTGGTTATACATACGCAGTTTATACAAAATAATATGTGTTTATTTTTGGTTAGTATAAATGATAGATATTAATATACAATTAGAAACTGGTTTCTGTTGTAACACTGCTGTATTTTTTTCTCTTAAGAGTTCAAATGGTTTTGAAATGTACTGGATAGATGGCACTAAAGACTAAAGCTTTCCCACAGTCTGTAATGAATGTCCCTTATTCCTGCCCTAAAGGGACCACCCATATGGGGATGAGCGGGTAATTCAGCCTCTAAAAAGCCATCCACAAATGCTGACCTGGAACCAGTACAGTGAACTGTTGATCTTAAACCAATATGCATTCCAATAGCTAAGAATAATCTCTTAAGTAGTTGCATTTGTAGAATCGTCTTCTTTACCTGCACTTTCCAGCAGTGCAAGCCAACGTCTAACCCCATTCAGACTCCTTAACATCAACATTCCATTCCGTTTCAGACTGCAAGCACTCCATAAACGGAGGCTGATGACTGTACATTTCAATTTCCAGTATGCAGTTGTGGGTAACAAATTATTTGACCTCTTTTGTTATTTATATTTTATGCACAGACAGGTCAAAGTCCAATTGATCATTAAAACGTTTTAAACGAAGCTCCATTTGGCAGTTTGTGAGGGGGTAGAATTGGTTTCACAGCATGGATGGTGTGTTCAGCATCTCGTATTCAGATTGGGTCTTTTAATTAATTAGGAGCCGTTCATAATTTTATAGTTATTTTTATTGGAGCTCTGTAACTCGGTTATAACTATGGCACAGGGAGTGGACTGTAAAGTGTTCCGTATGCTTCTCCTTGTGCCACCTCTGTAATTAAAAAAAATCTCCAATAAGCTGTAAACCTCATGGAAAACTGTTCAGACTGGTCAAAGAAGATACCCTATAATCATAGGGTTTAGCTTTTCTTAATGTCACTGAATAGATGACTTTGGACTTCAATTACCTTCTGGGCATAATTTGTCACCATTTTATCTGCAAGGAGAAAGCAAAGTTTAATGTTATTAATATAGTTAGAAACAGAATACGCTAATTTCAATGCTCCTGCCCACATCAGTGTCGTTCCTTGTTAGTTTATAACATTACCATTGTTTTATTTCTACTAATGTGTGACAAACTTTGGGCCAGTTGTAGGCCTGATTGGACATCATAGACAGAAGTCTTTTGAATGTACTTCTTCTCAGTTGGCATGCAGGCAAACATTCAATAAGCACAGAAACCCAAGTAAACTGTGCATGCAGTAGCAGGTGGGCCCAGCAGGACAGAGATTGACATCTTAGCATTGCTTCAGTTTCAGGTGATTAAAACAGTGTAATGGCAGGGTGGATGGTATGGGGGAAAAAAAGCATGAAGCTAAATGACTGTAATCTGTGCAAGGCTTCAGGTCTCCGTGGCGTTTTATCTGAAGAACACACCAAAACCTGCAGAGAATTCCTATTACTTCCACCTAGTTATTAGGGGCTTCTAACGTTAAACAAACACAGGCCCATTTGGAATCTGTACAATAAATTCAGACACATTTGTCTCCAGTTCTGTCTCTGATTGTGACATCAAGTGCTGACTTTTGACCTCTTTAGTTCTAATGGAAGTACTTGAGTGTCGATTGATATTGCTGACAGCAGTGTGTGTACGAGACTCTCAGGGAGTTTGTGTGTGTGTCTAATGTAAGTAAATAAAGGCAAAGTATTTTTTTTACTTTCATGCTATTACTTCTTTCACCTGAGAGGCTGGCCTGTAGGGCTGGAAGCTTTATGGGGGTCAGTCATCTCTCTTCTACTGTCTTCTTGAGATCACTGAGTCACTGATGCAGCACTAAAATGTCTGCTTTTGGAGGGGAGACTCAATGTCCGATTGGGCGCTGGGCTTTCAACATCAAACGAATAGACAGGGATTGGTTAGGACAAAGAATATTTAACAAAAAAAAAAAAAAAAGTTTCTATAGTTGGAACACAATAGCTAAAGCAAAACATGCACTTAAACACTCTTACCGTTTTCTAAGATGCACAAATATTTGTTAGACAGCTGAAGTAAGGCTCATTCATTTCCTGAATAGTTCAAAAGTTTGTGTCTTTAGTTTTGGAGTCAGACTTTAAAGAAGATAAAGCAAAACAAAATGGAAACTTTAGAGACCAACTTTAAAAATATGTAACCTCACATTTTTCCATCGTAGATACATACAAAACTGTGTATGATACTGTATTATTAATTTGCCCTGTTTTCGTAGTGGTGGCTTGCCTTTTAATATCTATCTGTATATTATTATTATTATTATTATTATTATTATTATTATAACAGTATCCTTATTCTGTTAGCCATTAGCCTGTTTACATAACATTTATAGTATGGGTATATTAAAGTAGAAGTCTAGGCATATATATTCTGTTATAGAGGATTTGTTTCATTAGTGGAAAGGGACAGTCTGATTTATTTAAACTTCTGTAATGTAGTTTTTATTTCCCCCCAAAAAATGAACACTGGTATTTTTGCAAACAGTCTTGCAATTCTGAGTGTGAGCTCTGTCTTCACCTGCAGGGCTTGACATTTCTAAGCATATGAAGTGAGTCTGCACCAAAATCTGCTTTGGGTTAGCCTGGCTAACTGCTTCACTGTTGTTTTAAATGCCAGAAGAATATCCTTAATTGAATATGTTTTAAAAACACTGAGGATTGCCAGAAAGGTGTTACTAACTATATCTAAAAATCCACATTATGAGCTTTTAAATGTTGAAATCTGTGCAGTTTATTCTTATTTTTTTATTTTTTTAATCTAGAAAATAGTAGTGTGGTGCGCTTATTTTCATAGTTAGAAAATCTGCTAGCCAGGAAGGCGAAGAAAATGTACTATTCTTTAGATAACTGCTGCTTTGTTTTCAGTGCTGCGGTTTTATAAGTGGCATTTCTAGTTTACTGTCTCTGGTAACACTAGACAAACTTTTATGTCGGAGCTACCCACTAAGAGAAACGAACCTGGAAATAATTTTCAGGAAAGACACAGACGACGTAGCTGATATAAATTATGCAAAGAAGGTCATGTCAAGATGTAAAGGATTGCGTGGATTTGAAGTTTTGAAGGAGGGCTGGGAGCCTCACTGCAATACTGCTTTAGACATAAGCTTGTGGATTTATACCATTTTGTTTAAGAGTTTGGCCAGTGACAGAGTGTAATTTTTTAACGTGTATTTGGATAAATACATGTTATAACAAATATGGAATTTGTTTAAGTAGCAACACAAGTAGTTCCCATTTACATCATAAAGAAACAAGGTTCGAGCAAGTCAGTTAAACTAACCCAGCTCATAGGAGCCAGACATCTTTATACTGCATTAGTGTTTCTTGTGATGTATTTTGACAAGACATGGAAGCCTCTTTATCTTTTAAAAAAGCAGGTATACCTACATGCTGACAGTAATATGCATTGGTATTTAACTATATCCTGACTAATAACCAATACTGGGTATCAACACTGCCACACCCCACCGACCTCCTAATGGCAGGCTTTCTAATTAGTTCTCCTTTTCTCTGACAGGTCTCCTAGCATTTTTGACAATAAACGTCAGGATCCCACAGGGCTAACTGCCCTGCTTCAGTCCACTGATCTGGTGGGAGTGCTCCACATGCTCTATTGCATCCTCCTTCACGGGTCAACCCCAGATCCCAACACAGCCAGTGCTGTCGAGGGCTACCCAGAAAGCGTCATCCAAGTTGCCATCCACAGCATTCGCTTCTTGAATAGTTTTGCACTTTTGGACCTGTCGGCATTCCAGGTAAATATGATCCTTTATACCGATGGTGGTCAACCGTGGTCCTCTAACAGTGCTCTGGAAAATGAAGAGTTAGCCAGTTAGGGTTACTTGTGAATACTGGAGTTGACAACCGCTGGCTTTAAATGAAATCTTTTTGGATGTAAAGAAGGTTCATTATTAGGCAATGTTATGCACATGAAGAGCAGTTATTGTTAACAGTTTGAATGATAATATGGTTGCACAGCAAGACCGAAGCTGGGAAATGAAACTGTATCACAAATCTTTAAGGAACGGCAATGTCCACAGAGACAACTACTGATCGCTATTCAGTATGTTTGTCATGCCAGTTCTAAAGACCGACACAATTTAAGGTGTGTTTTTTCCAAACCACTGTATTAAAGGTGTTGCCAAGCAGTCATCAGATGCCTGCACTCACCCACTAGGCAAACAAACAAACAAACAAACAAACATGCCCAGACAAATACAAACGTAGTCTGCAAATCATTTAGACAGCTGCCCATTTGGAGCGCCAAAGTTGCCATTGGGAAGCAACATTTCCTTCAGAACAAAGCTGACCTTTTTGTACATAAACTTGTGTGCCCTCTAACCTTTAGTAATCTGTTAAGGTTAGACACGGAGCATTAGGTCACAACATGGGTGGACATGTAAAATTAGTATAGGAGCCAGTCCCAACTGCACCGCCGATGAGAAGTAGATGCAAATCCCTTGTGCTAAATCAGTGACAAACAGCCAACCACAGAGGTGGACATATTGACATCATTCATTTTTTACTACTAGCATTTATCTCCAGCAGTTTTGTTTTAAGTGTATTTGAAACATCTGCGTGCCGCGGTAGTTTCTTAGTAGTTTTTATGTATATTTTTCTAATTAAACACTTTATTAACTAAAATTGTAATCACCTTGTGTTTCAAATGATATCATGCTGCTGACCAATAGATACTAGGAAAGGTGAATCCTTTACTTGCTTAACGCTTTTCTATTCATGAGCAACATCGCCTGAGGTTCTACTGGCTTCCAGTGCTTCAGCAGTGCAGTCTGTAATTGGGTTTCCTATCAGAGATCTGAGGTTGGTTTTTGTAAAGAAGGTAGTTGCAGAAGTTTATAAGAAGGAACAGCTTAATTAGGACAGTATGTATGGCAGGGACTGGAATGTAAACCAAAGGAAGAATTTCACTGCGTAGAAGATTATATAAAAGCTCCTCAGGTGTTATTGTTTGTGAGGCTGTTTGGATGCCCCTCTTGGTTTGATTTGATTCTCTCCTGACCCTTTGCTGCTCTGTCACTTTGACATGTTTAGTAAATACTGGCTGTGGTTTTCAGATACAATCTGATCTTTAGAGCACTGTGACTGCATCCTCAAACAGAGACCTGCAATTGCATCGTCCATGATAATGGATTTCATTGTACAAAAGTCTTTTAAAGTCAGTGAAGATCGTAAACATCTCGGAGCAATCTGTAGAAGTACTGCAGGAAAACTCTTTTTTTTTGTCATAAAGGAGCATGGTTAAGCAGTTCTAGTTTGTACTTTTAAGATGTGTTTTAATTAATTGATACATTTTGTTGAAACACAGTTGTGTTCGGGATAACTGAAAAACATTTGGTGAAGTCATTGTTTTTTTTATGTCCAAAAATAAGCAAAGCTGTTGATGGACAAAAACATCTCTCTCTGGTTAAGGCAACATTGTGAATATCCTTGACTCTTATTGAATAACATTTATTTCTTACCTTATTTCTTATATTTTGGTAATAAAAATATATACACACTTTTGATCTATAAAATAATTTAGAAAAAAAAAAATACAAAATGATGTGACCGACTTTATTATTTTTTTACGCATCCATAAAACATTTATTACACAAAGGGCATGCATAACTTCACTGGGGCTGACATAGGTGGATTCTAATCTGTAATTAAAAGCAGATTCAGTTTTGTACCATATTTATATAAAACAATGTTCTAATTAAAATGTGCCAGCCCTTAATGGAAACTAAATTGAGTGTTCTGCAAAAAGCTTTTGCCTGCCTGAAACATCAGCTACAGTACGGTAGCCGAAATCCATCAGCAGGATTGGTCAGGGTGAACAAGGAGTCATATCTTAGTGGACCTTCCTGACTGGAGGCAGGCAATGGAAGTACCAAGTCGACAAATCTGACAGACGAAAACATTTTGAATTGCTGCTGAACATCTTAAGGTCAGCACAGTTCTGTGGAATGCCGACAGCAGCTTTGAGGTTGTTGTACTGTCGCCAATTCCAATACCGCCATGCGGTCAACGATCTAAACAGTGTCTAAATATCCACAAACCCCTTTTCATAGCATTTAGATTGTATTTATTTAGTGATGGTAATAATAATAATAAAAAAAGCTTAAATAAGTTATCACTGGGGAAAAATAGCAACAGTAGTTAAAAGGAGGTGGAATTTAAATACGCCTCTGTTTAGATCATTCTGCCCCAGAATATATAGTGTGTTATTTTGTTAAATGGTGTATAAATGGTTGTTCTTTCTCTTGTCAGTCAGTGTTAGGAGCTGAGGGCCTCTCTCTGGCTTTCCGACACATTATCAGCTCTCTGCTGTGGTATTGCTCCCATCACACCTGTGAGCACCTGCTTCATGAGGTCATCATCTGTGTTGGATACTTCACAGTCAACCACCAAGACAACCAGGTAACTCATTACAAGCAGAATGGAGTTTCTTAAAACTGGGCAGTTATGCTTTTGCTGGAGAAGCTAGTTTTTTTTTATTGCAAAAATAACAGGTTTAGTGTTTTTCTCTGCTTTTTATTTTATTGTCTGTGTGTGTTCAGTAGAGAGCTTTCTGGCGGCGTCTTTGGTATATGTATACTCTCGGTAGCCCATGAAGATGCACTAATTAAAGGGAACAGCACCTCAGGGTTTTGTGTAAGGAAACACAAAAGCAACAAAAGGTGCCTCTTAAATTTTTTAAATGCCTTGGCACCACCAGTCCAGTCCAACAGTGTGCTGTCTGCTCGGCATCTCAAAGTGATCTATTGTTTCCAGTTGAATAGGCAGCCTGTGTTGGGTTTGTTCTAAGGTAGCAGAGCCTGAATGCGTGTAGCCGAAGAGGATTACTCTGCTGGGCACTGGGTCTTAACTGGCTTGTTTGCATGGTCCATAGATTTGGCACTGGTTCACAATCAGTTAGTCGTTCTTTAGTTAAGTGAAGCATGTCCCATGATGCCAAGGGTGGACCCTTTAGGGAAAACTTTGTAATAAGAATAATGTCCTCATACATACTAAAGCCATTCAACAATTTACGGGCAGATTACAGATTCTAATTAAATTTTTGTAGTCTTAATTAAAGAATCTGCTTGGATTTTATGACAGTTCAGTTCCCTTCCACCACTCCTATCCAATTTAATTATTCTGATGTACATAATTAGCATGTGCTGGCAATTGTTCATTTCATTTGCATATTATATTGGATAATTGAATGAGAGCTGATGATTAAATTAGTGGGGATGACAGATGATTCAGCTTTGTTCATACACAGAAAAGTTAGCTGAATGACCACGTTGGGAATAGCTGCTTTTGCATATTCATTTAATCCGAAAGCATTTTGTTAATTTGTAAAAATCTGTTGCAGTAGTCTTTAAACTTCTGATCTTAGCTGCACGACACATGCTGCTGTGTTACTTCATTCTTGGCCCCTCTTCAGCTGATATTATTAAAAATGCCATCAACACAAGTGAACAGAATGACAGGAGGAGTAAAATACTTTCAAGGAAGCGCAGCTGTGGTTCTTTAAATCAAATTGATTTTACTTTTTTATATATGTGTTAATATTTCTAATTGAAGTTCTAAAACTAGACTGGGATGTATCTCCTGATCGTTAATATATTATACATTGATGATAGAGAATATAGGTCTGTAGATCCGTCTTTTGTCTCCTCTTACTTATAGTATGCAATACCAAGGTTAAAAAAAAGTATAAAGCTTGTGTGATCAATTTGCTTACCATTGGCACGGCAGAAATGCTTTTTTTTTCTGGGCAGATGAATTTGTTGGGGAAAAAAAAAAATCATAATAAGAACACATTCTTTCGTTTGTTTATTAAAATATAATGGCCTGAATCACTTGTTTGTTTGTCTGCTGTGTCTCAGTTGAGACATTCACAGTGGGGTGTATTTGTCAAAAGTCTTGCTCTTGCCAATATACAACACATTCAAAAAAAGGCAAGATGGGAGGAACGTCTACAGAGCCAGCCATTTTAGAGAGATTTCTATAATGTAAACACAGCCTATCAATGTGGGGGCTGTGCATGATTCAAGCATTATTTAATGCAAGGCTTATGGAGGGCCTCCTGCTGTCCACACAAATCAAAAAACGCAGAGAACTGTCTGTCAAAATGAAACCCTATCTCATTTTCCAATGACTTCTGAAATTAACAAGTAGGTAGTCTGAGTAATTAATGACCTTTACTTGCCCCCAAATTAACCCACTGATAGAGTTGTGGCTGTCTACATTTTATTTATTTATTTTTTAAAGAAAACTACTGATTTCCACACAAGTTACACAGTAGCTTTGGTTTATTTGAAACAAACAAACAAAACCTTTTTTTTTTTTAATTGTCAGCATCACCCTACGTGATTTGATGTGACGGCTTACAAATCTAGCAAAACTAGTTCTGTTAGAATGATTAACCCCACCAATTACAGGCCTGTCACTACAGTACACTTCCGACTCTTAAAGAAACAGAAACCCTACAGTCTAAACAGCAGCCGCTGTGAGCTCAGTCGATTCTCCTGACAATGGAAGAGACGAGTGTAAACACGACCTAATATGAATGAGGCTAATAATGATTCATTCTTAGAGTCCAAATACAATTCTTATAATGTTTAATCAACACAGATATATTTACTACTTATTATGTATTATAAGGAGTCTATAGATTTCTAATTTTCATTCAACACAGGCAGTATTATTACTGTAAGTACAGTATTATTTATTATTTATTTATTTAATATGTTTGATTGGCAGTTAACATCACCCTCTGTTTACCCCTTAAACAGCCTTAACATGTTAAGTTTATAAGCTGCTTTAAATTAACAAGATTGATTGAAAGCTGACAAAGGTGTGAATCTTTAACAAAACCGGAGTATGGACAGCGTAAAAAAAAAAAAAAAAAATCTTTATGAATTATATTTTGTAATGGTACGAAAGACGATCCTGGATAGTGTTTTTGTTCCTGGAATGTTGCTGTCGAGGGGGGGGGGTTAAGAAGGATAAATGTTTAGAAGGAATATTTAGAACAGCTTTAGCCTTTCACATACTTAATGTAAGCACTGGCGGCACAAGAAAGCAGCATTGACCTGAGGGCCCAAGTGGTGACACAGTCTGCTGATTCAGTGCTGGCAGCTTGAGGTTTGTTTATGTATGTGCACAAGAAATAATGCAGATCATAAAAAACTTTAAAGGGAGACTACTATCCACAATGAAAAATACCCCTTCTCTGAGGATATAAATAATACGCTGAATTCACAAAATCTATTTACACCCTAATTTAAACAATAACAATGGCATGTTTCCATTTATATAGCATATTCCTGCAGTTTTAAAGTCTCTTGATTTATTTCCAGAAAAGAGGCATAGCTGGCGTTGTGAATTTGAAACACAAATCCACTTGTACAGAAACTTTGGAGATGTTGCTACCATAATATATCAAATCATTGTGTATGAATAGATTAAATGTGCCTCTTTTCTGGTTTGATACTATGGCACTAAGTAGCAAATCTAAAGTTCTTTGCATGGTTATTTTATCTGTGACTTTCATGATATTAATTTAGGCTGTATGACATAACAAACAAAACTGAAAAAACGCTAAGGAAAATCGAGCAAAGTGTCCCCTTTCATGATAATGATTATTAGATACCCTTGGTACTAAGCAGCATTCACTGCCAGATAGCACAGTAAGATATTCCAGCGTGAGAGAACCCCACATATTGCCAGAGGGCAGCTGTTGCAAGAAAACAATGAAGAATTGCAAAATCCAGTCAAGTGAATGACACCAAGGTACAAAACCAGATAATAGCTGGCAAATCCTGTCCTCCCCATTCTCAAATTTTTTTTTTTTTTTTTTTACTTCAGATTAGTGTTTCTTGACTTTATGATCGATAGCCTGGGCGGTATTGTAAATCCTCATTAATTGTAATACACATATTTTACTAATCATTTAGTGCAGAGGCCTCCAAATATTCATCTTCCGGGAGCTAAATGTCACTTGTGCAGACCAGAGAGCCAATAGATTATCGTATTTTACTAGAAAGGTTATGCTCAAAACACTTCAAAAATTGACAAGAAACACAATACGTATATAATCAAATGCAGTTCTGACTGCAGGGTTATTGGCCGCTGCTGTACGTTTCTTGGGTGCTATCAGGTAGCTACAAGTGAGAGTTTAGGGGCTCAGATACAACCCTTGAAGCCACATTTTTGTTGTGATCTAATTAGTGCTGTAAAACATTTTCTAAAGGAACATACGTATGCGGGTTTCAATAAAAAACAAAAAGTGTAATCTTGAATTGCCTTCAACAGAGGCCTCTTGATTGCCTGAATCAGGGCATTTTAAGTATAGAGTACACATTTCAACAGGACTGTGTCGGGTAATAAACCTATCGATGGCTGCCCTGATGATGCGTTTAGATAAGTACTTCAAGCAGGGACTTCCTTTCATGATGTTTGCTTTTTTTCTTATCAGTAACTTGACTGGGCTTCCTTAATAGTGGCACCAACGTTTATTGGGAAATGTTTTGCAGAAGCTGCATTACATGCATAAGAGGACTTTTAAACCCAGAGGAGTGTATTGAGGGTGTGATGCTGTAAAGAGCTTGTTTCCATAGCCTGTGAGGAGCCCATTAAAAAAAAAAAAAAAAACACTCAGTGGAATTGATAAAACTCTGAAGTCCTATATATAGATAGATAGATAGACAGATATATATATATAGAGAGAGAGATATAGATATAGCAGTGTCCCCTTTGTATTATTACTTGCAATGTAATTGTTGACGACTGTAGGTCGCCCTGGATAAGGGCGCCTGCTAAGAAATAAATAATAGTAATAATAATAATATAGATATATACAGTACTGTGCAAAAGTTTTAGGCAGGTGTGAAAAAATGCTGTAAAGTAAGAATGCTTTCAAAAATAGACATGTTAATAGATTATATTTATCAATTAACTAAATGCAAAGTGAGTGAACAGAAGAAAAATCTAAATCAAATCCATATTTGGTGTGACCACCCTTTGCCTTCAAAACAGCATCAAGCATCAATTCTTCTAGGTACACTTGCACACAGTTTTTGAAGGAACTTCGGCAGGTAGGTTGGCCCAAACATCTTGGAGAACTAACCACAGTTCTTCTGTGGATTTAGGCAGCCTCAGTTGCTTCTCTCTCTTCATGTAATCCCAGACAGACTCGATGATGTTGAGATCAGGGCTCTGTGGGGCCATACCATCACTTCCAGGACTCCTTGTTCTTCTTTACGCTGAAGATAGTTCTTAATGACTTTCGCTGTATGTTTGGGGTCGTTGTCATGCTGCAGAATAAATTTGGGGCCAATCAGATGCCTCCGTGATGGTATTGCATGATGGATAAGTATCTGCCTGTACTTCTCAGCATTGAGGAGACCATTAATTCTGACCAAATCCCCAACTCCATTTGCAGAAATGCAGCCCCAAACTTGCAAGGAAACTCCACCATGCTTCACTGTTGCCTGCAGACACTCATTCGTGTACGCTCTCCAGCCCTTCGACGAACAAATTGCCTTCTGCTACAGCCAAATATTTCAAATTTTGACTCATCAGTCCAGAGCACCTGCTGCCATTTTTCTGCACCCCAGTTCCTGTGCTTTCGTGCATAGTTGAGTCGCTTGGCCTTGTTTCCACGTTGGAGGTATGGCTTTTTGGCCGCAAGTCTTCCATGAAGGCCACTTCTGACCAGACTTCTCCGGACAGTAGATGGGTATACCAGGGTCCCACTGTTTACTGCCAGTTCTGAGCTGATGGCACTGCTGGACATCTTCCGATTGCGAAGGGAAGTAAGCATGATGTGTCTTTCATCTGCTGAGATATAATTGTTTAATCATACACCTGACTATATGCCTACAAAATCCCTGACTTTGTGCAAGTGTACCTAGAAGAATTGATGCTGTTTTGAAGGCAAAGGGTGGTCACACCAAATATGGATTTGATTTAGATTTTTCTTCTGTTCACTCACTTTGCATTTAGTTAATTGATAAATATAATCTATTAACATGTCTATTTTTGAAAGCATTCTTACTTTACAGCATTTTTTCACACCTGCCTAAAACTTTTGCACAGTACTGTATGTGTATGTATGTGTGTGTATATATATATCTATAGATAGATAGATAGATAGATAGATATAATGCCAAATTATATTTAGTATGATTTGTTTGAACACATGGGAGATTTATATATTTTTGAAAATCGGCACACAGATGGTTAAAGGAATCCTCCTCTTTTCTTCCTTCCAGACAGGAAGGATTTCTTGTCTCCCCTCCAGTGCTCACTTCAGAGCAGACAATTTGTTTAGATTCTTGAAGGTCCTGCACTGAATCTTGTAGGATTATGAGATTGCTCAGTGATTTGTGGAATAGTGTTCAGTGAACTTTTTTTTTTTCTTCCTCTAGCACAGGCACCAGTTGTGTTAAGTCCTGCTACTTCTGAATGCTTACATTTATGAGGCCTAGCACTGATGTTCCCAGGGGGAAAGAGTTATTCTTTATTTTTTATGGATTATAATGTTTGATGCCCTGTTGAAAGATGCATTTTCTCAGTAAACCATTTTAAAATGTATTGAATGTGTTTTTTGCTGGTTGGTTTTTAAACAGACTGTCATTGGAGAGATTTATATTTAGTGAAGCATCAAATACTTTCAAACGGATGTCATTCTTTTTATGAGACCCAACTTAACCCTTACCTCCTTGAAAGCAACACAAACAGGTCCCCATTTATATATGTGCCCTTGTTTTATGGCAGCCGCTGGAAATCTGCCTTTCGTGCTTCTTTGTACAGCAATCGGGGCTAATAACTGTGGCTTGATTCACATGGCGTCAAAAGTGAAACCCATGTTATGCTCTTTTGTGCGTTACAAGAGTCTTTGTTGTGGGCGCAAGAGCCACTTGAAAATGATAGACATGTGAGTATGCTTCTGTTGAAGTGTCTGGTACCCTATACCCTCGTAGCCTGATTATCGTTCCGTTCAGTCAAGCTCCATAAGCATTTATTATCAAAACAACAAAGTGTATATAATATAAAAAGATGCACGACAGCTTTTTGGTATACTGATGTATAAGTTATATAACATGTCCATATTTGCATTTCAGGCAATGTTTGTTGAAAAATCAAAGATGTTGGACCATGCTTTTCTTTCATTACTTACTCCGCTCTGTTGTGTGTTTATTTTCAAGACTTTGCACACTAAAACGTCAAGTGATCTTAATTTGACACGATGTCCATTTTATTTCTTTTGAGCATTGGTGTGGAACATGGTCCAGAAGTACTTCACCTTGAAATGATAAAAATGTGAATTATTAGTTTGTTTGTCATGCTCTTAAACTCTAAAGTGCATTATTAAACAGTGAGTGAATTCTAAGAGTATTGTTAAAAGTGCTTTAAAAATCTTGTAAATCCCAGTAATTTATGTCATTGTAGTTGAGGAGCTTCACCCTGCCCTTCTGGTTTCAATTTGAGCTCCACTCTGTCTGGGTGTGTACACCTGTGAAGCTGTGTTTTTCCAGCTACAATTTACAATCATGCCGTACAGTTTTACAGTGTTGCTAAGCCTGCCGCAGCCTGCCTCCCAGGCTCTAGGAAGAGCCAACGGTAGGTCAAGCTATTCTTTTGTTTTGTTCCTTTGTAATCAAACTAGTCTGGGAGTGATTTGATTTTAATATTGGTGAGCTGGGTTTAATGCCTTGATTGAAAGGGTTTGGTGAAGCTAGCAGGATGTGAGCCCAGCGAGGAGTCCATTAATGGTATTGCTTCATTTCTTAATGTGCCGATGACACTCTGTAAGCGGGGCCAGCTTTATGACGAGAGCCTCATTTATCCAAACAGCCCTTCTCTGGGGCCCGGCTACACTGATTGAGCTCCCTGATAAAGCAGCACAGATGGAGGGGGGGGGGCGGCTGCTTTTAGAACACAATTTCCTCCTCTGTGGTTGTCTTGAATGTGATGGTATGGTGTTGTACAGTTTGAACAGTTGTGGATTGTGGAGATGTCAAAGTGCTGCAAATGTTTTTCTATATTGAAAACCATAGATTTATATTGTGGTTTTTGGAATGAGAGGCTATGGTATCAGTCCTTGGATTGGGTTTTTACAAACAGAATTCAGAAATTAATATCTGGGGGCTGGTTAACTGTCTCCCTCGGGAGTAGGTAAAAACTAATGGGTATTAGAGTTACCTGGGCACTTTCAGAAAAGAAAGTGGGCAGTAGCATAAGCCCATAGAGCCAATGGATTGCCCATAGAAGCAATGCTGTTATCCCCTTTTAATGCATCTAATTGGCCTACAGATTATAAAGGTTGCCGCAAAACACACATTGATTTATCATACATTATTACTTTCCCCTTTTGTTTGATATTGTTTCCATTTATATGTGTGTTTCATCTTTTTCAGCTGTTTTTGTATTTGAATTGAACTGTACGATTGCGTATCTATTAACATGATGACACGAATGTGTTTTTTTTTTGTTCTGTGTGTTCCAGGTAATCGTGCAGTCTGGCTGCCAGCCCAGTGTGCTGCAGAAACTGTGTCAGCTGCCTTTCCAGTATTTCAGCGATCCGCGGCTGATCAAAGTACTCTTCCCGACGCTCATCTCAGCTTGCTACAACAACAGCCAGAACAAGGTCATCCTGGAGCAAGAAATGAGCTGTATATTACTGGCCACTTTCATACAGGTACGTGTATGCCAATTTGTGTACAGCATTGTCTGCCAAATGCAAATTCTTTGACAGCCAGCTGGATGAAGAACGAATTCACACCCTCTGTGTGTAGCACGATGGACATGACAGGCCTATGAAAGCCAATTGAGCTTTCAAATTTAAACAAAGGTTGATCAGCATTGTCCAGTAGTGAAGAATGCCACCAAAACATGATATTGTTCAACAGTTTAGCACTAATCTGCTAATCAAAAGAAACTTTGCTCTCACTTGGTGTTTGAATTTGATAACCCACATCCAGGCTTTTTTTTTTTTTTTTGGTTTTCCACCAAATTTGATACTCATCTCAGAGAGGGTCAAATGCCACAGGCTAGTTTCTTGAAAAGCAGAGATTTGGTCCTTTACGGCTGGTTTGATGTGGTGAAAGTGAAGGAGGAGATCTTTATTCAGGTACCAGTGGACTTTCTTAGGGGAACACGAGTATATGGAGAGAACAGCTCTCTGCTTACTTGTTTGGAGATTCTTAGCTTTTTCCATATTTGATACATACTTGATTTTGTTTATGTACTGAAGGATTCAACACATAATTCACATAACTGAAACCACAAAAGATCACTCCTCATACCTCATTCCAACTGTATTTGTAACCTGTACTGAAAACTCCTTTTTGCCACAGCTGTGTCTAAGGGAAATGAGTGAATGCATTCCTTTACATAGTTTTGCAATACAGCTACTGATGCTGTTAGCAAACCAATTACTTGCTGGTCATTTATGCCGGCTTTACCTGCCACTGGCAAGCCCTCCAGAACACAAGTTATCTCTTTTATCTTCCTTGCTGCTCAGGCCTCTCATTGCCCTGTTACTTAGATTATTTATTTTAAGATTTGTTTTTTATTTTGAGAGAGAAAAAATGTCACATTACTCAAACAATGAAAAGATATATGGGGGGTTGGTATATTTCTGTTTTTAACTTATGCAGAGTGCCAGCTAGGTAACAAAGGGTCAGTGTTTAAATATAAAGTATTGTGGGCTGCTAATACATCACTTAGCCCATTCTTTCACACCATTTTCATAACATTGGTAAAAAGTTCTCATAAGCCTGTCTGTCGCAATTTATAAAAAACATCACTTGTCATTTTCTCGTAATATTCAGAGTGAGAAATGTTGGCACTCTCCTTTTTTTTCCTGTAACCTAAGCTTTCACGTATTACAGTTGTTGTCTCTGCAAGTTAACTCCAGCCTAGACTGGAATGATTTAAATGTAATTACTAGCTTCATTTTTACCTGACAGATGAAAAAAGATAAGAAAATTTGTTCTTAAATATGAATATCAAGTCAATCATTTGTAATTAAATTCTATTATATAGTTAATGATAAATAAAAGAATTCCATATACTAGATTCAGTAAGCATTCTTGATATAAACTGAACATGTAAATTAAACGTGTTTACCTCGCCATGTGATTCAGATGCATAATTTGTATTCTACCATGGTAAGCTATTCATCTTCACTTTTTGGGTACGTTATTGTTTTCCCGCTAATGCCTTTTCCATATTGTTTGAGATGCCCACTCAGCAAAAAGTAAAGTCAATTGCATTATTTATTAAAACTGTCTGCAATTTTTTTTTTTTTTTTATCAATGTAGAAACTATTGGATTTTTACATTTTTGATAAGTTGTGATAAGTTGCAGGCTTGTGCATATGTACCTTGGAAACCTAGTTCAGACTAAAATCATTGGCTGTATTCAGAAGAGTTAAAATAAAAGCATCTTTGGATTGAAGACTATAATTTAATTACTTTATATTAGTGCAAACTGGATTGGAAATTGCCCTTACTTTCCATAACAGTCTAAAACAATACCAGCGTGTGTGCCTATGGGTACTGTAAATAGTCCAGCCCAATGTGTAAAGGGTATTCTGTGCTGTGCTATAGAAGAACCCTCACCACCTTCCACGCAGTCTCTCTAGCTGAGAGTGCAGTGCTGTTCTAACAGAGAGCTTGCCCTGAGACCGTGCCTGCCAATGAGCACTCCAGTGAAACAGAGTGCAGAGTGCTTGTCATTGATGGATCACTGATTACTTTAGGGGAACTTCCAAAGCTTGGCTGGCATGAGGGTGAATAAGTTTATGTTTTGGAATAGTCTGTTAATACAGATATAGAATGTCTCTCTGTCCTTATTGCAGACATTAAAATTCAGACTGTATATTCATCTCCTCGTGTACATACATCAAAGGGTGTTTGTTTTATTTAAAGCTAATTAACAATGCCTTCTTTCTTAGGACTTTACACCGAGTTCAAGGCAGCCTGAAAACAGAACGCCTCAGCAAGCAGGTAGCTTTTCACTGTTACTCTTTGTTAATGGTCAAGTCGTACCTGGTCATATCATTAAATGTTACTCTAAATGTTTGGTAAGGTGTAACCACTTGTAATATTAAACCAAACCTCTTGTATATATTTCGTTTTTTTTAAGGTGCACATTTTCACTGGTTATACAGGTATGAGTTTTGACATGTTGCAGAAGTCATATAGCTGTGCTCTTTAGATGTGTGTAAATGTGTTTTCTAATTTATTATTTTCTTTTTTTTTCAGAAAAAGTCTCCCAGTCTCTGGACTACCTCGAGCTGTCAAATCGTTTCCCCAGAGAACAATGGGACGCAGCCCTGCAGTTTTTCCTAAAAAAGCAAGACAATTGATTTTGTTAAACGGACTGTAAATATTATTTTATTAACTGAATAAGCGGGGTGAATGGGTAGTAAGAGAAAAATCTTTACACTACAGTGACATCTAAATATATTATTGAAGTATAGGTGTACTGCAGGCTCTGAGTACAGTGGGAGGGATTCTAAGAGTGCAGTGTTTACACCCGTTTTTGTAAAAGAGAAAAAATGTTTTGTAACATTGGCATAGTACAGACTTTGCACTGCAGCAAATTGTGAATAAAGCTGATGCATTGAACTCTTTCATGTATTACCCTTTTCCCTGCTTATAGTAAAATGCTGCAGTAGGAATTCTAAAGTGAATTGAATAAAAACAAGAATCTCACAAGCCAGAGCTGCTTTGTAAAGCTGGGGACTGTCGCCATTCCCAGTAAATTCTGAATTAAAAAATATATGTTTTTCCTTTTAATGTAAAGTGTCACCAAAATCAGCCTGGGCACATTTTGCTGTTGTTAAAAAAAAAAAAAAAAAAGATTTTTTGTATGACCTTTTTTTTTTTTTTTTTTTAAATTTCTGTAATTTGCACAATCCTTGTATTTATTGTACATAACATGCTCCCTTTTTGTATTTATGAACGGTTGTGTTTTTTCGTACATTGTGTTTGTTTTCCTACCTGCTGTTTAGCAACCCTGTGTGAAACTGTACAACATAATAATATTTATTTAGAAGTGAATGCGCCAGTAATAAAATAATGCATTGCTCTTCAAAATGTGCCGTTAATATTCTTTTTGGATTTTAATGAGTTTGAATAGTTTTGAATTGCTTTCAGAAGTATGTATAGGGACATATTACTGTGGCTTTGTTACAAGTTATACAGATATATCAGACCCATGGGGTATATTTAGTTCATATAGTCTATTTTATAAATTAAACTTCTGTAATCAGATACTTGTATGAGGTAAATGAGACAGGAAATGCAATCCAATTAGACTGACTAATTATTACTGCAATAGCGCAGAACTGAAGTGCCTTTCTGTTGAGGATTACACTGTCTATGTTCATTCTGCTGCTTTGGGATCTGTATATTATCAGACTCCCAGGAGAAGTTTATCGCACTGTTTGTTTTTTCTTCTGCTTACGACCAGCCTAGAAACAGCATATTCAAAATGCTGATAAGAATAGATGCTGAAATTGAGCATCCCATTGGAACTGATTATACTACAAATAATAATCTGGGTGAATGTGCAATGATATTTAAGGATAAAGTATGTCTTTGTATTTGTTACCTTTTCAGCATTATTGATTAATACTGTGGTTAATTCTGTAAGTTGCATTTTCAATAGCCTATGTGTATTGCCTTGTTACAAAACCCAATGGTCATTGGTTATCATTTTAATGAGATACTTATTTATATATATTTTTCCAGTTTGCTGTAAAAAGTTAAATTATTACTTTTTAACTTTCCTCAAATTAATAAAAGATACCTCTTTAGCAACATAGAAATGTTTATAGAATAAAGTACTCCTCACAGTGGCAGAGTTTACATTTTATTTTAATACAATGAACATTTTTTGAAATATTTGGATATTTAAAGTGTCAGCAGAAAGGTGAACTTTGTCATCCTGTACGCATCCATTATCAGCCAAGGCATTGATGGATTTCACATACAAGCACTCAAATGCCTGCCTTGCACTATCCACAGAATAACCTGAGCCCGTACTGTAGATGCTGTCTGCTTCGCTTTGTAGAGCTCTTCAGGAATAAGTGACGTATATGATCTGCCTTTTTCACTCTCATTCAATATTGTTTTTAAAAATTACTGTTAATAAAACTAAGCTTTTGGAAGCAGCTATATGTTATGATAGGCAGAGATATGCCGTTCCGCGTAGAGCTATAAAGTAAACTTCATACAGAGATACCTTAATACAGAGTTGCCTGGGACTGGTGTTGAACTGAAATATAATGAGCCTATATTACCCAACCCCGTGTATTTAAGTGAAGAAAACGTGAAACAAGGAATTGCAATCCATGATTGAAACTTGAACGGCAATTTAAATGTAGAGTGACGTACTAAAAGGTGTTCATGTTGAAGATATAAAAGGAAATGCAGGGACTATAGCGATTTAAAAAAAATAGCTGTAAAAATGGCTTACATCCATTGCAGAAAGAGAATAAATAGAACAGAATAAAAATAGAATTTGACAACGTGGTTCGCGATTCAGCGCCATATAGAACGATATTCAAATAAAATTAAACCTATTGCTGAATGGTGTTTGTTTGTGTTTGTTTTTCTTAAACATTAACCAAACGTTGGTGTGATCTTCAAATAATCCTTGAGATAAAAATAACCCCTAAATTGCGTTTTCCTTGGGGCACATTTAGCACAGGGGTCAATGCTTTGTAGTTATTGCCGCAATGAGTTATATAGTAGCCTGGACTACTTTTTAGTATAGTCTATATAGCCACAGTTACGCTTTTCAGATATATTGGCAATATACTTGTTTTGGGAACAAAAGCCCAGTGCTTACAATTCCAATTCGATGCCTATAACATCAAGGCCATTTGGCTGCTGTGTAAAGCTGTAGGGATTTATGATCGTGGAGTCAAACAATAACCCTAATGAGAATTAAGTACAACATTGTGTAATATAGCTTTACCGGAATACATGTGTTTGCAAAAATAAGACGTTGCATTCTAGGTTATGGAAAGAGCAATGGGGAATTACCGGAGTTTGTTTTACATTCAGGTTTCACTACAAAAAAAAAAAAAAAATCATCAACCACAGTAAGAATAACAGCTGTTTTCTTAGCTCAAGAAATAATGCAGCGGAACGTTCATATAATCTGTCATTTCAATTAATATGATCGACAATGGCCTGTTTTCAATGTGCTACTGAATAACAAATCAGGCAGGCAGTGCAGTCTCTGGTAAAGTAAACGGTCTAGGATCATAACCATACCTCAGCAAATGTACTCAATTGTAATTATTTCTAAAATATGAATCTGCTTTGGCATGTGAATTTAATTTTAAAGCTCTGATTTGCTCAGTTAAATCATGTCGTTGAAGGAAGCAAAGTTGTGATAATCTGTTTGTTTCAGAGATGTATTAATTAAGATGTATTTTACTGAATACGGTGCACTGTTGCAAATGCCAAATATTTATAATTCCCCGTTGTTGCTTGAATTGAAGGAGGCTGTGTGGTCCAGCGGTTAAAGAAAAGGGCTTGGAACCTGGTTCAAATCCCACCTCAGCCACTGACTCATTGTGTGACCCTGAGCAAGTCACTTAACCTCCTTGTGCTCCGTCTTTCGGGTGAGACGTAGTTGTAAGTGACTCTGCAGCTGATGCATAGTTCACACACCCTAGTCTCTGTAAGTCGCCTTGGATAAAGGCGTCTGCTAAATAAACAAATAATAATAATAATTGGGTTTGTATGTGGTGTTAAGTGAAAATGTTTATTTAAACGTTTTAAAATATTTAATTGAATGGTATTCGTGATGAGTTCACTTTGGCATTGACGTCTGTTGGTTTTGTCTGATGCTCATACCAAGTCGTACAATTAACTAATAACATATTAACACACACGCACACGCACACGCACACGCACACGCACACGCACACACACACACATATATATATATATATATATATATATATATATATATATATATATATATATATATATATATATATATATATATATATATAATTCAATTTATTCTGACTAATTATTCCTACGTTTTCTCTTGAAACCGTGGTCTTTACCAGTCTGTATTTGTATGTTATCCATAACAAACAGGCATGTATAGCTATACACGTAAAGTTTTGTGAATAGTGTTATATTTGACTGTTTATCTGGCTGTTCTCTCACACACTATATATATATATATATATATATATATATATATATATATATATATATATATATATATATATATATATATATGCAATTATTCGTGTATATTTCATTAATAATATAATAAGCGTTGCCTCTTGAATAAAGACCTAAGGTTATTTTTGGACCACACTGCTACACCATGAGTGCACAACATAATTAAAAAATAAAATAAAATAAAAAATAAATAAATAAATACTACTGAAAATAACACAATATATTTAAATGCATCTTTCATTATACACCAGCACTGTTTCATAAAAGTAAATAAATAAATACAGTTTTTAAATCCGCAGGATTTTGTGACTTTTAGAACCATCATTTTAAAAAAAGTTATAAATAACCTCCTTTTCAGTATAAACGGATTACTATAAATAATAATAATTATTATTATTATTATTATTATTATTATTATTATTATTATTATTATTATTATTTCGAGAGTTTACACGTTTCAGAAGTTACATTTCAGTTACTAAATCGCGTTCCAATGAACCCAGTTTAATTCTCCCGTTCTAGCCAATCCCCTTTTCATAAACCATTTGCAACAGAGCCTCCAGGCTTTTTCTTCGTGTGCCCCTAATGTCAAGCACGATCTTAAACTTGTGTGCCATACATAATGCTGTAGATAAGAATGACCTACCACTTCGCTTTTTTTTTTTGCATTCCACAGTATGGGAGCTTTTGATTCCCAGGTGTATACAAACATCTTGTTTTAATCTTTACTTTTAAATCCCTCCATGGTTCTATTGAGATCTGCCGAAGTGGGTGGAGAGGGGGCGGGGTCAATGTACTATTGTAATTGTCACAATTGTCCCCTTGTAAGATTTGGGTGAGAGAGAGAGAGAAAAAGCAATGACCGTGTTTGAAAATCAGATTATTTGGTTAAATAAATAGCAAGGAATAGGTGATTTCGTGGAAGTGTTAAACGGTGTTCCTTTAAACCCATACTAACTGGTATCAGTCACGATACATTGCGAATGATTAACACTTAGGCCTATTTGTGATAAAAAAAAAAGGTGTTTGAATGGTTCTTGCTATAGGAAAGTAAACATTTTGTTGCATCGTTTATCAGATATGTAGCAACCCTTCCTGTTTTTATATTATCATATTCACACATTGAATCCCACATTATCAATTAATAGATAGATAGGGGTATAGGGGTTTCTGGCCTAAAAACCTAAACGTTCCATAAACGTTTAATATATATATATATATATATATATATATATATATATATATATATATATATATATATATATATATATATATATATATATATATATTACAAATTACAAACATACATAACTTCAATAGTCTATCAGCTTGTAGTTTAGGATATGGGTTCCTGTACCAGATTTTACAATTAGTATTATGTAAAATGTCAGAGATTATTGTCTAAACCTAATGGTATATATGGTAACATTTGTTTTTTAAATAGTTCCCTGAATTTATGTTAATCAGGACTAGGGGATAGCGCCATGCCTCCGCTCTAATAACACCCGCACTCTCTAATATGTTATTGTTTAAGGGTCTCGCACATCAGATTTGAAAGTAAAGGTCACGCGGTTTGGTCCTCCATGAAAGTTGGGCTTGGGTCAGTCTGTGGTGTGAAGGCAGTAGGTAGGCTACTCGTGAGGCGCCCCGCCTCCTCTCCGCGCTCGTTTCATGAAGACCCTGAAAGACTTAAAGTGATCATCTGCCGTTAGAACTTGTGTATGAATTATTTCCGATCTTTAACGCATCCTCTCTGAAACAGAGCAATCAATTAGACGTCATTCTCAGAAATCAATTGTATATCGTACTTACGGCATATATTAAATAATTGAAAGAGTTCAATAAAATAAAAAACGACAAAATATTATAAATGTATTTTTTATAAGTACGTTACATATATATATATATATATATATATATATAGAGAGAGAGAGAGAGAGAGAGAGAGAGAGAGAGAGATAGAGATAGATAGATAGATAGATAGATAGATAGTGTATGCGTAAAATCAAAGGTCGTTTGTTTATGGCCCTGTTGTTGGAAGCGAACGGGTTAAATCATTCGTTGAATGAAAATACCATTCTTAAATTTCCATCTAGGCCTATGCCCCGAAGTCTGGTGGAGATTTCAAGTAACTCTGTTATTTCCTGCGATCACAAAGCCGATCCTCAGAAACAAATTGTTGAGGTCTGAAATGTCAATCCGGGTTGACCTGGGCATTCTGTGGCCAGCGGCGATTCCCAGCCCGGACCCTGCGATTGAATGAAAATAAACCGTGGACACGCCAGAGTGGGTCTGGGAGCTGGACTTCCCTTCAATACAACCTCCTGTGAAAGAAAGAAGTGGGTTTGTTGTGGCTTCATTCAATGTATCGTTTGCAGGTGATGCCAAGCACAGATAAGAAGCCGCCGATCCTTGTCCGCTGTCTAGACTTGTGACGTAACAAGTGAAACTGGACTGATTACATCACAATCCGCAGAGGTGGCTTAAGGACCAACAATTCCACCAAATTCATCGCCGCCGGTGTTTTTATTTGCACCGGCCCTTGAAGGGTTAGCCATGCTTAAAACGGATTTACGAATGAAAAGCTTGGACGTGCAGTTATGGTTATCCAAGCATTGTGTGTTGTGGCCAGTACGTTTTTAAGTTGGCCATGTGTTATTAGTTTGGGTGAGTCTTATACTTATTTTAGCTGATCTTATTTATAAGTTAAAATGTTCCATTTTTTCTCTTTCTAGACAGACATTTCTCTTTGTTTTTAAAATATTACATATGCCATATGTCAAATCAAGCAACACGGAATATATGTTACCCAATTATAAGTCAAATGGTTTTGAAAAGTCAACAATGTGAACCAGATTTGGCATTGTTAAGAAAAATGCATTTTGTAACAATAGATGAGTTCATATAGTCACTTCCACCCGCCTTTTAAATGTTTATTTAACCTTCGACCACACAGAGAATCGAGATACACCTAATACCACAAATAAGTAGTGATATTTCAATGCAGGGGGTTGAGCATGATGCAAGACAGTTCAGAATATAATATCACTGTTAGGAAAAGAAATAATCCAAATATAAAAAATGGAGGGACATTGAAATCCTGTTTTTATGTGGTACTAAATAGCCACACAGGTATTACTAAAAAGCATGTACTGTAATCTTTTTTTTTGAATTCTCTACACGGCATTTGTAATCGGGTATCCTTGCTTAAAGTTATTGCGTTACCTTGTTAATTTATTTCCTCACAGGTTTTTCTCTGAACCTGCGCCTTTCTATTGGGGCATTCGCTGTTAAAACCCACACTTTATATGCGCAATATTTAGACACTGAAGAGCATATTTTCAGTAAACGTGGTACAGGTTCCAGTCTCTTGCAGCCTGCGGGTTCCTGACTTATAGACAGTTCAAACCGTTATGCATATTAAAATCTGATAACAGATGAGTCGTCAACAAATGAAAGTGTATGTTAATACTTCCATAACATATTTGAATAAGCCAGACTACTTACAATTGTGTGGAGGAACTGTGTTAAATGAACGCGGTAGCGCAAAGAGGAGTATGCTCATGTTAACGGTATAAAACCAGCAAGACACTGGAGCAGATATAACCGCCTCCTCACGTGTAGCTTTATACCATTCAAATGGGTTTAATCTGACACATTTTCTTGTCTGCTTAAAAATTGGTCCCACAGTTATATGTCTGATGGCAAAATATTACCTTTATTTTAAACTGTGTTGCTCATTAACAGAAACTAACCATCGCATAAAACGCATATAGATTTTCCTTTTGTCTACACCTCTTTGGCTAAAGTGTAGTTTATAGATTAATTATGCTGTAGCTTCATCCATTTCCCAGTACCCTGAGCATAATCACCATGGCCTGGGGCAAATCAAACATGTCATGATTGATTTTATAAAGATGAACTATTCGTAACATTAACACAAATATCACAGCAGCATTGTTTGTTAGTTTTCATTTGCTAAATACGTGGCAGTGCGATCGAGGGCTGTATTCAGAAAGAGTTTACCACCGTGCTAAGTTTACATTTGTTTCAATCTAAAAAGAAAATAAAAAGTTGCCGTTAAAACGTTTTAAATAAATAACTCAGGGGGTTATTTTAGGAGCGAATGCGCGCATCTTGCTGTTTCTTGTTAGTTCAGTAACATCAGTCTGTTAAAAAAAAAAAATGTAAAAAACGTGCACATATAGCATGGCGGTAAATGCGTTGTGAATTTGTCCCAGAATGGAACGGGGAAGAAAAGCATGTAATTATTTTAAATTGTATCTCAATTGAACGAGGTGGGCGGGATGTCAACAGATTAATTAACTATTGGGAGGTCTGATCTTTCAGCGGTGCGCGTTGTAGAATTCCTAATCAACCCAAGCCCATTCGCCCATTGCTGATCAGTTTAACAGAATGCTTTTTCAGTGCTCAGTTAGAATTGACAGTGCAAAAAGCAGACGGCAGCCCCGTGTGTGTGAAATCAAGTTTTCCGACACTAAGCAGCATTTACATCGTTTTATTAAAGATCAAATATCAATCCCTGTTGTTCTGACAATAAATAACAATAACTTACTTTTGTTCTTTAGAGGCTCAAACAATATGTCCTCCATCCATAAGATCAAATATTTTACAACAATAGTCTGTTTTACATCATCTCCGGCAATCATGCGAATTAAGACAAACACGAGGAAGGGTTTCTGAAGTCAGGAAAGAGCACGGGAGGAACAAAAACAGTGTCACGTGTTGAAGCAACAAGACATAATGGTGATCATGATGAAAGATAGTCCAAATGACAAGATTCAGTCGAGATGAGTCACTGGCTCTCCGCCAATTTTAGGAAGGCTGGTTTATATATCCTTCAGAAGAGTTGGTTTTTTTCCTGTATCTTGGAGTCCAATGGAATTAAACCAAGTTCTAGACAGACAACAGCATCCCATCAATGCAGGACCGTGTCTCAAGTTCCCAGGACAATGTTCAATGTTGTGGTAGCTTTCAAGTCACATCTTCTTTGTTTTCAAATGAAAAATAAAAACGTGTTTTTGATGTTGTGATGAGCTAAGACTGGTCTGTTCTCATGCGGGGCAGTGGGAACATGCTGGGTCCGGAACCTGTTGCTCCTCGCTCGGTCTCACGTCTCCACGGGGCTCGGTACCATGCTGTTCGGAGTGTCTGGTAACTGGGAGGACAAAGAAGTGACATCACTGCCTGAAGAATTACCCAAGGAACCGGATTCGGAAAAAGACACCTGTGATCAAAGACATACATTTAATTAATATGAGGACTAGTCTGAGCACTAGCCATACTCAACCATTTTTAACTCCTATATATGTAGTTGTACTCGCATAATCATATAGTAAATACTAAACTTATTGACCCTAATAGCTTTACTTCATGCGCTAGAGCCACGTACCTTGTAATAAATAGATACGCGGGCAGACTGATTACCATATGTTAAACACTGTCAAAATACATGCCACTGTACAAATGACTACTCTACGGTTACTTCACCTTTGCGCCTTTTTTTTCTGTAATCACTTATTGCGGAAACACATTGACCCGTATGAAATATTATCACCTGGAAAGCGTTCAGGGTTTTGATTCTGCACCTCATTAAGTTTGAGAAGCTATATCTGTGCAAGAGTTGCCAAAGCGAAAAAAAAACACATTTCAGATTATATAAAGGACACGTATATTCACGGAGCATTTACCCCAGTGCATTCGCTCCATTTAGTTGGCAAACCAAAAACAAACTGGTAATGTTACAGAATTACCCGAATACCGAATATGTTATATTTTTAACATTATGTTATTTATTTAGGAAACGTCTCCATTCCGTTTATTATTATTATTATTATTATTATTATTATTATTATTATTATTATTATTATTATTATTATTATTATTATTATTATTATTATTATTATGTTAATGAGATGCATTTAACATGTAGGGCTTTGTCCAAGTAAACGGTATGAAATACACACTTCTCTTATACAGCGCACAGCTTATCTGTGCAAATAGATAAGATGTCTGTTACTAATACTGATTGCAAAGCTTTGCTAAAACGCTAAGCACACTGTACTTGATAACTGGTCAGTTATGCTTGCTCTACTGCCACAGCCCGTTTCAGAGGAGCTGATTTCCTAAGAAGCTGATTGAGGAAATCTCTCTGTACACAGCGTCGGTGCAACACTTTATTAAAGTATCCCTCACGTGTAAATAACGTTTCGGGTTTATATTTAAAACTTTAAAAAAAATTAAAAAATGTTACCCATTATAACAAAATTGGTTCTGGAGAAAGTCCAAGGACTACACTGGAATCCATCTATAATGAGTGGTCGCAAATTATTTATTTTCTTATTTATTTCTTAGCAGACGTCCTTATCCAGGGCCACTTACAACTGTTACAAGATATCACATTATTTTTCCATACAACTACATTATTTGTTACACATTATTTTTACATACAATTACCCATTTATACAGTTGGGTTTTTACTAGAGCAATCTAGGTAAAGTACCTTGCTCAAGGGTACAGCAGCAGTGTCCCCCACCTGGGATTGAACCCACGACCCTCCGGTCAAGAGTCCAGAGCCCTAACCACTACTCCACACTGCTGCCCACACTGCTGCAAATGTGGAACAAGTGGATGTCAAAAACGAACTGCTGCAAATGTGGAACAAGTGGATGTCAAAAACGAATGGGCTCGGCCGGCTCTCTGTTTTACTTACCAGCTGTTGAAAGGCAGGTTGGTCCAGGTCGCTCTGCAAGGCAAATTCACTCAGGGCTTTCCATGGTGGCTGGTAGGTCTGGACCTCCACCGTGTTCCCTTGAACAGCATTGTCATGTCGGATTGGACTGCCAGCTACCAGCGGAGTGCCTGTTAGTCCCTGAAGGCTCTAAGGGAAACACACCAACAGAAAAAAAATCATAACACAATTAAACACCTCGACTATAAACACACCAATTAGAGTCTGAATTACACATAGGCCTGGGTATCCCTGCCTACCCTTCACTGTTCATTAAAACATCCAAAGAAGGTGTTAGAGACAAGGGGAATTAGAACGCTTTCAAATGTAAATTTAAGCCTACTTGCTATGGTCTATCTGTTGAGATATAACACACACTGTAGGCCTTATGTGTTTACAGTGCAGGTGCAGCCTTCACTTCATGCAGTTTGTATTGTGGTACCTGTGTGTGCACTGACTTTTGGACTGCAAAGTTACCGTTATCCACTGAGCTTAATTCTAATATCGCACTGCTGATACCATTTTCATTATCTGCAAATGAAGATACTGTAGGCCTACATTCAACGTGAAGGTTTTGAATAGGTTATCATCCAGCGAGATATGGGGGGGGGGGGGGGGTGGCAGTTAGGCCTACTTGACACATCTTAACAATTTTCCTTTTTAAAACTCTTAAATAAAAAGGCAACACAAAATAAAAAGAATACCGGGGCCCAGCATTAAGTCTTTGTGGTGGTTTCGTCTTTCGCCTTTTGCTTTTTTTTTTATGCGCCATTGACCTTTAAGTAAACTTTAATAAAAACTTTTTAACAATCCGTGTGAAGTCGTTAAGTTTCACAAACTTTAAGCTATAACCTTTAGAGCGTTTTTTTAACCAGCAGGTCGTTTCTTCTTTCCAGATGGACAGGGAAAATTTAAATGTAGGACTATACTATAGGCATACTATTTATTTTCCTGAAATTATTATTATTATTATTATTATTATTATTATTATTATTATTATTATTATTATTATTATTATTATAGTCCTATCCTTTAAATAAAAGGTAAATGAAGTGTGGCCAACAAATGTATATGCATAAATTATAGAGTTTCCCGAACAAAACTTAAACTGCATATGGTATTTGATGTAACGCCCTTGCTGGATGGGAGAATGCATAACTTTCATCCTCCCAAGCCTCCTCTCAGCCCCCAGCACCACCCACCTACCCTACCCCATCACCCCATCACCCCATGTAGGCTACATGCACACCTCAAGTATAACGTTTAACTTTCACAATGCTTACAGTTTTGTCGTTTTGCTGTTGCTGCTGGAGTTGCTTCATGAAGATGGATCTCTTCTTGTCTTTGCAGCGTTTGTTCTGAAACCAGACTCTGATGACCCTTGGGCTCAGGCCAGTCATTTCAACCAGCTGTTCTTTCATCAGGGCGTCGGGCCTGGGGTTGGCATTGTAGCAGGTTCTCAAGGTGTGAAGCTGCTTCTCGTTGAGAACAGTCCGCACACGAGTGGTTTTCTCTGTCTGTTTATGGACGTGAGATCTGAGTGAGGGCTGTCGGGCTGACACAGGGTCTGCTAAAGAGAATTCTTCACTTAGCACCATTGCAAAACAACTCTCTTCCGTTTGGCTTGTCCATTGACATTTCTATAGCCTAATATTTAAGAAACCTGGCATATAGGCTACATTTCAACAAATATCTTCAGCACACCTCTACAAACAATGCATTAAATACAGAAAATTGGGTCCTGCACTCCATTGAAAAATGTAAACCTTTTTTTTATGAGAGTAAAATGTGCGGTTGGGGTTTGTGTGTGTGTGTGTGTGTGTGTGTGTGTGTGTGTGTGTGTGTGTGTGTGGTTGGGGTTTGTGTGTGTGTGTGTGTGTGTGTGTGTGTGTGGTTGGGGTGTGGGGGGGAGTGTGTGTGTGTGTGGGGGTTTGGGGGGTGTGTGTGTGTGTGTGTGTGTGTGGTTGGGGTTTGGGTGTGTGTGTGTGTGTGGTTGGGGTGTGGGGGAGTGTGTGTGTGTGTGTGTGTGTGGTTGGGGTTTGGGGTGTGTGTGTGTGTGTGTGTGGTTGGGGTTTGGTGTGTGTGTGTGTGTGTGTGTGTGTGTGTGTGTGGGGTGTGGGGGGGAGTGTGTGTGGTTGGGGTTTGGGGGAGTGTGAGTGTGTGTGTGTGTGTATGTGGTTGGGGTTTGGGTGTGTGTGTGTGTGTGTGTGTGGTTGGGTTTTGGGTGTGTGTGTGTGTGTGTGTGTGGTTGGGGTTTGGGAGGAGTGTGAGTGTGTGTGTGTGTGTGTGTGTGGAGGGGGGTGGTAGTTGGTAGATCTGGCCTATGCTATTGTTTTGTCTGGCTGGTGACACAGACCCTGCATATCCGCTTTCTATATAAACTGTTAATGAATGGTATGCATTACGAAACATTTGGAGCCAATGGTTTTTTTTTTCAAGAAAAATCCTAAGTGGAAGATATCGACTGGCTTATAGAGTCTAAAGTGGTCTCTATTTGTATGAATCTGTTTCTTCTATATATTGTAGTTGTACTCACCTACTGTTTAATAGTAGCCTATGGCCCCAATATTAAAACAGTATTTCCAATATTCATCAAATGCACATTTTATAGCCACAGAAATCATAAAAATGCATCCAAAATATTTGCACAACATATAATAACAATGGGATATTATACATTATTTATAGAATTATAATTCCCATTCACTAAATTCCATAACAAAAATGACAACAGCGAATATAAAGAGTTAATACTTTGTTATAAGGAAGGATACAAACTTAAGCAATATTCTGCTAACAAAGAATGTGGTGGTCAGGTTAATAATCCAATCAACGCAGGCACACAATACAACACAGAAAAATATTTTACACTGAATTGTTTTGATCTGCACAAAAATACAGAAAAAAAGCACTGTAACCTTTTTGTCTGTAAAATAATATAAAAATATTGCAAGTTTGCAAATGTAAATACAATAACCAGTAAAAATCAATATCAATATCAATAATAATAATAATAATAATAATAATAATAATAATAATAATAATAATAATAATAATAATAATAATAATAATATCTCTTTAAAGAACAACTCTCTCCATTGTGTAAACAAGAATGCCCAGAGTTTCTTTTCCTGTGCAACACATATTTAAATAAGAGCCATTTATGACTTCAAGCCAAAAGCATTCAGTTACATACTGGAAAACTCAGATCACTGTACATGTCCGCAGGCGTGTGTATAACCTACACGACTAAACGACAAAATGTGCCCGGCAACACTCGACCAGAACGCTTTTTTTTTGTTTTGTTTCTGTCAACAACATCGTTTTAGGAAATCGAACTGGTGTTAATGGTTAAAAATAATAGCGATTATAAACTGTGATTGTAAGAGAGTACAACAACAGACAGAAGTATAGCAGACCATACATGGATTAGGATAACTGTGATTTTATAATAGAAATGGGGGAGATGGGGAGCACATGTACATTTGTGGTTATTTTATAATTGAGATACATAAGCGACAACACTATGTAAAGCTCATCAATCAACTGAAATAATTGTTATCGTAACCGGTGTCGGCTGTTCTTGTCCAAGATCTCGTGGAAATGTCTTAGAGGTCTATTGCATGCAAAACAAACCGGATTTGTAAGGGTTACATAATATATGTCCAAATTAAAATAGAGTGTGCGATTAAGGACACCGGTGGTTGTTAAAAACACACGATTTGTGTTAAATGCAATACAATCAGAGATTTAACAAATAAATGTGTTTTCCTTTATCGAACAAACGAATTATTTACTACATGTAACTGTAGGTCCCTATAGCCGATATGCCTGCATTTAAACGAGGCGCGCTGAAAGTACTGTTACTGTACTTACTAAATTGCATTATTAAAATATATAGCACCCATACACGTCTATAATAGGGAGGGTTTTACACGAATGATGCATTATATATTGCATGCAAAAATAAAACAATGAATTATTGACACCAACTTTTTAAAGACATACATCCTCCTCGATTTTTTAACATTCGATATCCCAGAAGTTTTACAACAATGGTAAAATAGTACAATTTAAATTTAAATAAAAAAGGGGGGACTTGGAATACTTACGCGGGATTATTTTAAGATAAACTTCTGTTATGTATATACAATTATTTTCTTAGCCTATTGGTCACTTAGCACATGAGACTGTTTTTTGGTTTTTAAACAGCGGATGCTTATGCAAATAGATTATTTAACAGTGAAAAGTTTTTTTTTTCCTATTGCAATATACTGACGTTAAAAACACGTCCGAGTACCAATTGGGGCCTTGAAGATTATTAGCAGCTCATTTTAAAATAAATAAACAAAATCAGCAATAGGCTACATGTCTTGCTGCTTCAACTATTGCTTTTCTAAAATATATATAATATTGTAAAAATGTATAAGTGCGTTAAAAGTCTAGCAATATTATTGATGACTGTATATGCATTGTCTATGTAACATATCTATAGCTATGTAACTTTTTTGTTTGTTTGTTTTTGTATTTTATTTTGGCGTGTGCAGATTGAGGTTCATTTATTTACGCATTTTGCAGAACATGTATAAATCTACATCCACGTATTTTCTTACATTAATGCAATCGAAGCGGACTGTAACATTGTCCTTACTCCCCATAACATTTTCAGAGACAATGTAGTAAAGGTTTACCTGCCATATGTAGAGATCTGTTGGAGTGAATGTGTCCCGGGCTGAGGGGGCTTCCTGCAGAGCTTCTGTCCCCGAGCAGGCTATGATCAGCCCGGCATAGAAGTTCCTCTTCCCGCAGGGAGAACTCGTCCCCCGGCAGGAGCTGCCTGCTGCAAACCGAACACCTGAAGCATTCGATGTGATACACGTTGTCTCGAGCTCTCATCACCAGATCGCTGCTGCTGAAACCAGCGTTGCATTTTGCGCATTTTATACCGAACAACCTGAAAAGCAAAAAAAAAAATATATATATATATGGTTAATTGCAGAACTTTAAGACACTATTGCAATATTTTAAAAATGCCGACAAAAAATCAACAATAACAATAACTGTGTATACACACGTGTATAGCCTCGTTTATTATGCATATCAAAGTTTTTTTTTTTTTTTTTTTAAATCGGAACAGCTTCAACAAAGGGTGAATATATGGAATAACAATTATCCTTATTGTAGCAATCACCATTACATCCGGAAAGTCCCCCTTATAAAGATGATAGATTAAGGAATTTGACGCATATGATAGTGTTTATTCTTTTCATATATATATATATATATATATATATATATATATATATATATATATATATATATATATATATATATATATATTATTATTTAACACAGTGTGAAATGCGAAATATGTATATTGTAAGATGTTCCTGACATTTATAGTAAAAATAAAAAAATATATTGTGTAAAAACTACTGCAGTGATCTAAACCTTTTTGTTTATTTTGATGCTTTACAAATATGCAATCCATATACTGAATGACAACATATTTATTGATAATGTGTAGAAGCAGCGTATTATGTTTTACATTACATTGCATTTTTATAAAGCTATTTATTTTACGCAGTTTTGACAACTAATTGTGTTTTTGATATGTGATATGTTTTGATATGTTTAATTTAACATTCTATAAAAAATAATCGAATGCATTTTAGATTAATTAATATGCGGTTTCTCCTAACATCACATTTTAAACACAAATATGTATTTTTTTTGCTCATTTGATGTTATATATATATATATATATATATATATATATATATATATATATATATATATATATATATGGACATGTGGCTAGATCTTAAACTATGCTTTACAGTATTTTCTTTGTCAGACAATAACATGATTTACAAACATAAATGATAACATTTCTCTCCATAAAAACGTGTCTGCAACATGGGACGCTGATACACGCGGGTCCTACTTACTTCATTCCTGCTTGTTTCATCAGGAGTGGGGCAGATCCACTCTAATTGCCATGACCATTCTCACATGCTGATGTTTGCTGCTGTTCAAATTCTCACCTGACATAATCTCTTTTGCAGTATGTTTTGCCGTCCCTGACGAAGCAAGTGCACGTCTCGTCCAGGTACTGACTGCACTCCGCGCACTTCAAGCAAGCAGCATGCCACTCCAAGTCCGGGGAGACCCTCAAGATGTACTGGTCATGGATCTGACTTCCACAGCCCACACACATGGCAATTCCAGACTTCTCTAACAAGAGCAGGTGAAACGTCACTATATTTTGAAAGCAGTTTTATCTGCCCCGCTTCCTCTTTGCATACTGTAATCGCGCGTACCCGAAGGTCAAAAGAGTTATAAAACGGATCATTTTGTATATATAGTCAGTTTTGTGTTCTACGCATTTATACATATGTGTTGTTTATATGAAACAATATTGCTGACAAAATCATGTAAAACGGTGTGCGCAATATTCCAACTTCACAATGCTATGAATCCAACCTCTCCACTCTATAGCACACAGTATCGGCACATCTCTATTTATTTGTGAAGGCATCTACAACGTTGTCATTGAGAAAATATATTTTTGTAATACATTTATATATGGAAATGTTTTTACATTGCAGTTTGGCAAATAAAAAAGTAGGCTGGTGTACACCCTCCTCTTCAGAATATAAATTATGCTTAAATAAAATAGATTAAACACTGTTCGTTTGGAATAAATAGCAAATGCTAACTATATCTGCGCTTGGTACGTAGATTTGGGTACATGAACACACACGCTTTGTATTGTAGCAGGTAGTAGTTTACCAGAATTCATATTCTAAAGCGTGCTAATAAAATAATAACACACACTGCAAATAGATCATCATTTTGACAAATGAAAAGTGTACTTACTTTTGGAATGATCCCCATATCATCCAAGAAAGAAGAGTTGAAAATGATATCCACCATACAGGACGGGTGAAGGAGTGTGTAATGTGTAAAAACAAGTAGAAAGCTGGCTGCCCAGTCCCTTGCTAACTGAGGACTTCTATCCCAAGACTGGAGTGAGAGGCAGTCTGCAAGGTCCCACACGCAGCGTGACGTCACACGCAAGCTGGGACCCGGGCACGTCACCAGGGAGCAAAAGAAGAGCTGCGAAGTTATTGTTGAAGGGAGGACAATGGATCAAATACACTCAGTTCAACAAATCCTACTTTTCAAAAGAGCAGCAATCCTATAGGAATATATAATACAAAGGAAGAAGAAACGTATTCAAACTAGATTGGACTATACATGGGGCCTACTGTTTAAAAACGAATGCATTATAATTGTGATATATATATATATATATATATATATATATATATATATATATATATATATATATATATATATATATATATATATATATATATATATATACTGGATACATTTAAAATGTATATATATATATACATTTAAACTTAATATATATCACAATATTGAACGATGTGAAAGTCGTGTATGTGAGTTCTGTTATATGATTAGTAGCCTAACTTATTTCATTAAAAAAATTACAATATCTAAAACGTGTAATTTACTGCCGAACAAATAGGTATTTTATTCCAGTCGATGAAGACATATATGGCGCTTTGTGTCAACTTGTGTCGCCTTGAATAAAGGCGTCTGCAGAATAAATACATAATTTAAATATGATCAAACGTGAATTAAACTGACAATGATGGGCCTACAATAATTGATGATATTTTCAATAATGCTGACAATAATGGAAAATCGAAATCATGATTTTTTATTTTTCTGAACATGATAAAATACAGACAGAAAAACAACAAACATGTGGCGCGTCAAAATTCAAACTCAGAATCACGTTCAGTTTTCCGAGGTATTAGGAAAATGACATGAATATACAGATCCGACCCAATGATGCTATATGACAATATAAAGAGTTTTCATTACATTACATTTTTATTTTTAAATGATATTTTATATATATATATATATATATATATATATATATATATATATATATATATATATATATATATATATATATATATATAGGCGATATATTTTAAAACCTTTATTTTATTTATTTATGCAGTTTAAGTATTTAGTATTTAGTTTTAAACCGAATCTGTAAGTCTAACAATCCGTTTTAAACTAATTAGAATATATATATATATATATATATATATATATATATATATATATATATATATATATATATATATATATATATATATGGAAAAAGGTGAAAATCGGTGCAAAAATCGATTTCCCAATTGTCTAGTAATTATCGGGATAATATTGAAGTTAATATAAGCACCTTCTGACCTCTATTCGCTTTGTCCTTTTAAAAGCTGGTGTAGTGACTTTAAACGAGTAGCCTACAGTAGACTGTATGTTGAAGGAACAGTTTATGCATTGATGTCTAATTAATTATTTACAGTAATGTATCTGCATACTGATGGAATAAACAGATACTTTCACAACTTGAGTGGGAGACATTTTTGTAAAGGGTCTTGTTTGAAACGTTGGTGATGTTTTGTTGAATTCGTTTACACGCTCTTATGAATCAATGATTGAAACTACCAACACAAATGAGTGTGGTTTTGTTTTTAATTAGTGTGCAGAATCTGGAGTTCTACTCGAAAAGAGTGACCTCTACTGGACAAATTCACAATTGCAAAATTGTGTTATTCATCTCCAGTAGCCGACATCATCACCTGTTTTAGAAATATGTATCTCTGAATGATGTAATCGAACTGAGGATTTTTTAAAAATACTAAAATGCAGCCAATGTTACATGTTAGGAAGATGTGATGTTTTCTATGCCGTGCCCCTGAAATCGACATATTCATGTGATCTGATTTGATTATTTTGCGTCCTGTGCGATAGATTTATTTGCTGTACGTGATTTATGTTTTACACACAACTCTGAACAACACACCGGTAAGATAGTATGGCTATAGAGCTACTAAGGTCTACAAAAGTAGAATAACGCTAGGATACAATGTAGCCGCTGCGCTGCTATTTGAAATAAACAAAACCGAGACAGTGTAACATTGTATCAAAGTCATGACTATAAGGTTTAGTAACACAGATAATACATTGTATATACCCGGTTCATTTTATACTGGGAATATTACTTTGTATCAAAAGAAGAAAATGAACATCATGTTAAAATCTTCATCCAAGCCTGAGTGGTATTTTACATGAAACACAGATAATAGATCTACGTGATAGTAATTTAACCTACGTTTAGAAATAAACCGAGTATATTAAGTGACAAATACGAACGTACCTGTATTTATACATGTATATCAGAAGAAAAAAAAACTTAAAACCTTCGATTATCAAAAAGTTTGAAAATGATATTAAGATTACAGTCTCTACCAACAAATTCTAGAATCTAATGATCTTGTATGACAAAGACAGACAGATGGTGGCAATTACACATTTTGATATTTGGCCAAGATCAGTTAGATATTTTTAAGTTAACTGAAACAAAACATAAAATAAAACAATAATAATAATAATAATAATAATAATAATAATAATAATAATAATAATAATAATAATAATAATAATAAAACATATTTATTACAGTGAAGTGAACTATATCAATCTTATAAAAAATAATGTCAATTCTTGCTTCAAAAATATATTGATAGGCTAGCAGTGTTCAATTCCATTAAAAAAAAAAATGTGTACACTGTTCCCTGGCATTCATCGTAGGTGTTATTTTGACCCACTTATTAACATCCCTGTATATAATCATATATATATATATATATATATATATATATATATATATATATATATATATATATATATATATATATATATATATATATATATTGGTTGACTGATGTAAAAGATCCGCCACTGTTTACATCAGTAAATTAAAGTCCAATGAGTTATGAATTGGACGCTTTATCTGCAGCGCTCAGTTGCAGAAGCTGTGGTTTGAAACGTAGCATGTGGCGGTATTTAAAAAAAATGACAAGCATCTAAAACCCGAGTGTGCGCCCTTGTTTTTGTTTCTTTTGAAATCCATGCTGGGCATTCCTCACTTTTCTGTCACTATATCGGTAACCTTAAAATGACTTTTCATTCAAACCGAACTCAGCACAAATCTTGCCTCGAATCTCACCTCTGACATTGACGTTAACCCTAGACACATACCATTTAAAGTTACCATTCGAATTAGTGGGGATGTCGGTTTTTTTTTAGGATTGGTCATTGGTCATTTCAGGTATATAAAGTAATTGAAACCAGCAGGGACAGCACAGATGAAAGAGTGTGCAGTACATGTTGGTTGCAGGTTTTCATGATCTCGGCCACCATGCAGCCCGTAGGCGAAACTGACAAATACTTAAAAGTTGATTGAGGTACAATGCTTTTCTTTCCATCATAATAAATGTTGAGATAAAGCAAGAACATAATCCTCACAAATAACCATGAAATACGATAAAGCATAATGCAAGGGGGACACTGTGTGATTGCATGTGTGTATCCGCAATAAAAAAAATATAGATTAATAATCAAATATAACAGCGTACATGAATAAATATCGATAAATAAAGAAGCAACGGCACTGGCTATTTGATCTGATAGAGCACAGCGAGTAGTTACAGTGTCTGTCTTTGAGGAATACCGTGTAACAAGGTCTGGCAAGGTCTATTACCCGTGCTAACAAGGATGAACTCCGGAGGAACATGTTAAGCAGGAAACACACATGTATTCAACAATATGTTTGGATTTTTACAGGAACATATTAATTTTCTTCAGTTACACTGGTGCTTCTTACTGGCAGTGGAATTCGTATAGCAAAACAAAACAAAACATAAACAAGCTTCTGCCACGCCAGTAGACTTTCTGTTGTTAAAATATTGCCGTATACAGCCAAGGCGAACAACGATTGTGGGTCTCCGCGGTTTTAAACACCACCGGTATGACTTTGTAACTTCACCGCGAAGTTTAGTTCCAATAAAGTTTTATTGACGGGAGTTGAGTATGAGGACCAATCAGAAAACGAGTCGACGTCTGCTTTGACCCTCGCGATATCTGGCTCACGGTAGTATGTGTGTTACCCTTAGCTGGGAGACAGAGGTTGACTGCAGAGCAATTTAGTGATTTTGGAAAAGATGTTTAAAATAATAAACAAACAGACCCTCAGACAGGTGGTAAGTACACCCACCAGGCATCGGAAAAATGCAAATTAATTAAATATGTACGTTAACAAGAGATTTACTGGAGATGTGTAACCCCAGTATTAATGACACAACATAGGTCAGGTTAATGTGTGACATAACTCTAACTGCTTTGTTATTGTTTTCGCTTTTAACTAGTATCTGTTGTCTTGTTTATTTTTGTGCCGTTTAATAAAACTTACACGTCAACACATATGTTGGTGCATTGTGTTGATTTTTGACGCACCCTAACCTCGTTTACTTCTGATTCATCATTTCTGAAATTGCTGTAATAATTAGCTCTCTTATGAAGCTGTGCATTATTTGTATATCTGTACACGTTTAGAATGTCGGAGAGGAAACAGACGCACGCTGTTGAAATTCGCTGAATGACCACAGCTAGTGTATTGCAGTACTGCATATACTAGGGTAGAGCACGCAGGTTAAACAACGTGCTAGAGCGTTTGTTTAACAACTGCAATGGATCGAGGCTAAAGGTGATCGAGCACAGAAAGCTATTGCCCAGTTTGGCTGGAAGAAAGCCAAGCTTCCGTAAGTAACATTGTATAGCCCTGGCCGTGCGGGGCTTTATACACAGCTCCAGGAAGAGGGGTGTAGGTTACTTTACTACTAGTCACTGTGATTAATCATGGGATGGTACTAATCAGTGTACACTAGTTAAGTCTTTTTGTACTCCGTGTCTGTAGCTCTACCAGCACATGCGTGTCATATTCTAGGATGAAAACAGCTGTCAGACAGCATTAAATTAAGTCGCACTACAAAACATAGATTGTCATAGGGCTACTACAGTGTTCACAAAGTATTACATGAGCCTTATGTCGTTTTTTTTGTTTGTTTGTTTTAGTGAATTAAGTTTGCCTGTTTTGGAGAGTGAACCCTCTTAATCTTTTTTAAGCAAGTACTTCTCTGTTGATAATGGGACAAGGCATTTGACTGTTTATCATCTGGCTTGAAGGGCACCTCTGTGGTCCCAGTAGGCGAGCAGACATGTTTGCACAACCCATTGCAATTTTTAGCCAAAGACTGCCAAATTATAAATTGAGCCAGCAGGCTTCTAGAATCCTAAGTTAAGCTGACAAATGTAGTTATTTTTTTTTTTAGTTTACTAAATCAAATATAGTTGTTTAATGAGAAGCTGGTGATTTTAATTAACATAGGCCCCTTACCCAATAAAACATAATTTGCTTGGAGTTGTAACTTATCTACTTTAACTCCTCTTGAGGTGAGCTGAAACCTCTCATGTCTGTGCAAGGGTAAAACACTCTGTCACTTTATGCATGCTAAATTAAAGAAGCACAGTAACTTTTGTCATGAAACTCTTTACATAGAAATTGATGCGAAAAAGACAGCCACTAACACACTGACTTCAAGAGCTCCAAAAAGTATATATTGGTTTCCTTGTCTCTTTCAGGCCAGTCTTCTGCACAGGTCTCAGAGTACATTGGTAATTGCAGAGCACACCAATGAGAAGCTAACCCCTATCACTCTCAATGCCATCACTGCTGCCAGTAAGCTGGGGGGAGAGGTGTCTTGTTTGGTCGCTGGCACAGACTGCGCTAAGGTAAGCCATTTGTGTTCATTTCCACTAACAATTAGCTCAACTGTGTGATGTAATTGAGAACCAGGTATAGTGCAGCAGGAAGTTAGGTGGGTCAGCTTCAAATTCCTGATATTTAGACGACGTCCCTTTCTTTTCACTCAAGGTTCAGGTTTCATTCGGTGCCAAAAAGTATAAATTACTGGTTTTTAGGAAGTTGAACAAAAATCAAAGTTCGAAACAGTTAGGCAGCCTTTTGAAATGAGCATCCTCACATTTCTTGAATCAGCTTACTGTAGAAAATACAACTGTACTACTGTTGTGAGCAGGAAAATGAGTAATTATGGCACTGTATCCATCAGACCTGTTTGTAGACCATGCACGCATACACTCATGTTTATTATATTGCAGTTTCTTAAATTCTACACGCTCTTGTAAGTGTCCTGTACATTATTATAGCAATGAAAGAATATTCCTAATTTGAAATAACAATTACGTGTGGTATCTTTTTAACCCAGCATGCATCTTTTGCCTTTAGGTTGCAGAGGAATTAAGTAAAGTGCAGGGTGTTAAAAAAGTTCTGGTGGCCCAACATGCTGCATACAAAGGTTCCCTGCCAGGTAATCTGTGTTAGTTTTTTTTCACACCCTTTGATGTTGTTATTGCTTGTGTATTGTCTAACAATTTAAGTTATACAAGTGGTTTAAAAATCAAAAATCAACAACATGTCTCAGAGAGATGAAAGTGGAAGACAATGTATAGATGATTATTGCTGATTCGACTGTCTCCTGCTCTCATGTTGTCTTCTGGACAAGAGCAGTGTTCTGTTAGTCAAATAAGGCTGTTTGCTGTGAAAAAAAGTTGGATGCAATTAATCGTCACCATCAAACTGCATATAACCCCCTATATGCTAGGATGTATAACATGAAATGTAAAGTAGAAGAAAGTTAACAATAAAATGTATTCATTTGTTTTATCCCCCCACAGAGGAATTGACACCATTAATATTGGCCACCCAACAGCAGTTCAGCTTCACTCACATCTGTGCAGGAGCCTCTGCTTTTGGAAAGGTAAGAAGACTTTAATGTTGGTGTTTCAGCCACTCCCATGATATGTTTTTATTAACATATGTTTTTAGAAAATAAACCTTGCACTTGTAGTTAGCAAATTGAGGTCTACAATGACTTGGTGTATTATACAATGCTCCCAAGTGAATTGGATAATTCGCAATTTCCACAAGTGTGGAATGACTTCCCACAGCCTAAATTACTTTCCAGAAAACAGTAGCTTATTGCTTAAAATAAGAAGACATGAGGTGTGAAGTGATAGATTGACCCATTGTAGTTCTTGAGTCGAGGTGAATGAAGAATGAAAACTGTTCTGCACACACAGTTTTGAAGATCTATACGAGTAAAGTTTTATTTCCATAAGAAAACCTTTCACACTACGTAGTAGCATCTTTCTCAATTATGAGTTCTGTGTAATCCATCTTTGCGAAAGAGATCTGTCAGCTCTCTGATATAATGGTATTTCAATCAAATTACAGTACATTAAACAATATTGTATATCATATTCTTCCTCTTATTGACCTAAGCAGGATATAGGATGCATCATCTTCTGGTGGATAGTATTTCATTTTTTATTAATAAAACGCTTGGGTTATCATTTGTCAAATGATTAATTATTATACCCTTATTTTCAAAGCTGAAAACTCATGGGTTGTTTACACTAAAAGTCTTAGTATTACCCTCAGGCTGAAACCTGAAACAGTTGGTTTAACTTTAACTGTTCATATTTAAGCAGCACAACAGTGCTTTATTTCAATGTGTTTTGGCAATACCAGAGACAATAACAATGCAGTTTCTGCTAAATATTCACGTGCACATACTGAATGTTCTACACAAGAACATGTTATTGTGCATTGCTGTTTTAAAATATGACAGAGGTTTAAAACGGAATTTTCCTTCTAAAATGATGTTTTCTGTTTAATTTAATACCATCCCTAACTGTTTTACATCTAATTATTTTAGAGTCTTCTGCCTAGAGTGGCTGCCAAGCTTGATGTTGCCCCTGTTTCCGACATTATTGCAATTAAGTCTCCTGATACCTTTGTTAGGACCATCTATGCTGGTGAGTCTTATTGCTCTGCAGTCTGTGTGTTTTGTTGGTTTGTTTGTATGTTTTAGATTTTTTGCGTTGTTAGACTAATTGGTAACAAATCAAGTTTGTTAATCATGAAAATTAGTTTTCTTTTGTAATTGTCCTCTTACTGAACCAGCTTCAATATATCCACTGCATTTTTATTTCCGAAACAAAAGTGTAAAGCTAGTCCGACAGGGCATCGCTAGCTTTTCTCTAGGTTTTTTGTTTTTTTTAAACCAGCAAATGTAATAGAATGAGCTATCTCTTTAAAGAATGTTAAACAGAGAAAGAATCCTAGTCTATAGTGATCCCAGCTGGCACTCCACATAGTGTCTCTCCCAGTGGTTATTGTGATGTTGAAAAAAAATCATCTTGATGTTTTTTTGAGACTTTTTTATATTGGGGACAAAAAAAAAAAAAATCATAAAATATAAATAACATCGAATGGCATTCGACACTTAATCCTTGGCAAGTTCTGAATATTGGCTTCGAGCCTCGGAGATACAGGTCATGCTGGAAACCTCCACGTTCCTCATTCCTGCACTCCAAATTACTTTTCGCTGCAATGAATAATTTTCTAAATTAGTTTAGTTATGAGATGTGGAGCATCTGGTGCGATAAGATCTCTGTGATAGACAGCGGCTCCCTTACAAAGAAAACATGTAACTGTGTTTCATCATGTGTTCGACAGTTTGTGTAAAACAGGATGGCACTGGTGTGTTATGTGGACTTTGAGCTTGCAAAGACGTTTCCTCCTTCAGAATGAAGACAATGAGTTAACATGTTACCTGCACAATAAGGAGGATCAGTGAACATGGTTGCAATTGTACAGACACACCTCTTGATTGGGAGAATTGCCCTATTATGAGGAGTCATAATAGCTGATCCACAAGCATTTCAGTGCCCCTTGAACCATAGAGAGAGCAGCTGAATGAATAAAACTGGTTTTTCATTTGATTTATTTTTCAAGCGCAGATACTGTAATAGCAATTTCAGCTACAAGATCCTTCTGCGGTGTGATGATTGTTTTGGAGGATTCTGTCACGCAGTTGCTGGGGAATGATGTGCTGTTGAATTTGTAATCTGCCTTGGTTTGGTTTGTTGTAGGGAATGCTCTCTGTACTGTGAAGTGCAATGAGAAAGTGAAGGTGTTCACTGTCAGAGGAACATCCTTTGAGGCCGCACTAACCACCGGAGGCAGCGCTACTTCAGAACAAGGTAAACCTTTAACCTGCATATAGGTGTTTCGAAAAAGATGGATTGTAATGTAACTGTTGAAAATGAAACTTTATAAAAGTTAAAGGGAACAGTTGCAATAATAAAAATGCAAAGTCTGTTTTCACTTTTACAGATGGTTTATCAAAATAAAGTGTTGAATGTTTTTCTTACACTGTTTTTGTTCATATTTAATATTGCAGTCTTTCTTTGCAGAATAGAAACACCATGTTTGACTTCCATTAAAGTTAAATTCTCTCTCTAAGGAATTCCATTATTATTTGCAATAACATCTTAAAGAGAAAGTGATTTTTATAATTCACACACTGTTGCAGGTTCACCAGGAACAGTACTGTGTTTTTAACTTGGCTATACAGTGCATTCTGGTACTTGTAGTCCTGCATCTCTTAAATAAGAGACAAGTAACTGGTACGTGGCTGCATTGGGATGTGAAGGTCTTACCTTTTAAAGATGGTCATTTAAGAGGAGCACGGTGGTGTATGTGTATGTATACAGATATTTCATCGTTTGTTTTTAATTCCTGCAGTTTCTACTCCTGCTCCTGTTGGAATGTCTGAATGGCTTGGTCAGAACCTGACTAAAAGTGATCGTCCAGAGCTGACCAGTGCAAAGGTGGTGGTGTCGGGCGGTATGTGCAGGAGGATTGACTTTTCATAACAACATGTAGATTGCAGGAAGATGAAAGAAAAATAAAAACTGCTTACTCATTAAACTCTGGTCAGACGCCTGCTTTCTACACATTTCATAGGAACCTCTACTTGATTTTTGCAGCCCAAGCAATCATTGCTTTCCTTGACATTTTTTTCATAAAAGATCAATCATCATTTGTATCTGGTCTTAAATCCACGATTAGGAAAACCAATGTAATGGTTTAGTTAAGCTATTTTAATATTGTAGATCTCTTCTTTTGTAAGAAGTAGAATATCAATACATGACATGTTATGAAATGTAAAAAACATAACACATATAAAGTAACTAGAAAAATAATAGTGCTGTATGAAATATAGCAAGTGGTTCTAACTGTATTCAAACGGGTCTCCTGTAACTGCTGTTCATTTTGTTTGTTGTTTTCTCATTAGGGAGAGGTCTGAAGAGTGGTGACAACTTTAAGCTGCTGTATGATCTGGCTGACCAGATGCACGCTGCAGGTAACACCTTGTCTGATGCTTTCTTGTACTTTGCTAGGAAACAGAGTTTGATGATCTTCCAAACAGTGGCGGATACTACTACCCTTTGATTTGAGAACAGCATCCTGCTGCTGTTTGCCCTCCTGTTGACCCCTTATTAACATCATTAATACAAGGCTTAAATGTATTTTGGTTACAGTTGGGGCTTCAAGAGCTGCCGTTGACGCTGGATTTGTCCCCAATGACATGCAGGTTGGACAGACCGGAAAAATTGTGGCACCTGTAAGTAACAAAATATTTTCTTACTGGACTAAAACGTCAGTAGTTTCATTGAGTTTTAATGATACCCCCAAGACTACTACCAGTGCATAACCACTGAACAGGACATTTGTTCTTCATTTTACCTCCCCAAATGTTTTTTCTGCAATTGCAATTGCTAAGACGTGTTTCACATGAAATGTCAGGTTCGAGTTGCAAAGCAGCCACAGGGCTCCAGAAGGGTTGAGTGTGGGGTTGCTGTTTTTGCAGTCCCCTTGGAAGTCAAACCAGAGTATTGATTAAAAGGCGGTTGAAAGAGATCATGAGGGGATGCCTCCTGGCAATGTGAAGAGACGATGTTAAGGGTTATGGCTCCTGAGCAAATAACACAACTGGAAGACGTCTTATTTATTTATTATATAATACTTTTTGTCTGTTCCAAATAAAAATTTTAAAAAGCTAGAAGAAAATATCTGGCTGCATTATTTATGTATTCTGCAAATAATGGAGCAACATATACAGTACCTGGAAAGTAATCTGTTGATTTGGAGAGAGAAACACGTAAAGAAAATGTCCTTGGATATGCACAATATGCTGTGTATTGTGGTAGGTAATCTAGCATTGTTATTACAGGCTGTCAAACAGACTTTTCAGAAAACCTCCATTCAAACCGCATGCAGTATGTTGCTGTAAAATACAATCCCAGTGCCACAAACAGCCTTTCCTGTTTGGGTGCCATTTTGGGTGTTCATACATGCTTCAAACATATATTAAAAAAACGGTTCTTCAACATAGTTTTTGTGAAAGTAAGGTTCATAATGGTTTTCTAGTACTTAGCAGTGCTTCCTGTCTAGTTGATTGGCTGGTATTCCCAAAGCATCTTTTCATGTTAATACTGTGTAAGAATATACATTTTTAATGATCACAATGCATCCAAGGTCCGTTACTTTTACAATAATAAAATATTGACATTTATAGACAGAAAAAACAAGAAAAAGAAAATAGTATTTACATTGATAAATGTGTCGCTCTATTCCACTTAGTTTACCATTGAAAGTATAATTTGATTAGATTGTGTGAATGACTGGGTGTCCTGCCCTAACCTTGATTTGATAGTGACCATTTTGACTGATGCAAAAGATTGCGGATTTGAATCTCATTTTAATTAGCATAATGAGCAGACACTTTGACTGGTAGCGATATTTGTATAATCGAGTCATTTTAAAGAATGCATTTCATTTTTATTTATTTCATTCATCTAATTGCATCTTTTAGTGAAATTACAGTTGCATAGAGTTTTACAGTTCACTAGTTCTGTAACTGTTGTTACAAAGTGATGGTATGGCATGGTCTTCCCAAAGTACATATTGATAAAGTATACGTTGATAAAGACTGTATGGTACTTTTATCAGTGTTTTCTAGGTATAGAACTGCAAGAAGTGTTAAGAGGCCTTGCTGTGAAACAGATGGACAGTTTTGTTTTTTGTATATACGCATGCAGTAACGGTTTGAACTAAATATTTTCAGCTGTATTTTTTTGCACCGTACATATATAAAGCACTTGTAAATTGTTTTAGGTTCTCAAATGTAATAAGGCTTAAAAAGGTTAATTTTCCATTAGCGTTTCTGCAGGGATACCCCAGCTGTCATTACCCGCACATTAAGGGAGTTTAAACCTCCTGAAATTTAGTTAATGGCTGGTTTTAAAGCCCTAAATCATTTACCAGATCCATTAGTGTGTAGACTGAAAGTGCAGCGAGAGTACACCCAACCCCCAGACTGGACAGTTCTGCCAACATTCGGTGGTTGGTAAAGTAACTTTTATAATGGCTGTTGTTTTCACCATATATTATCCAGAATGTATTTGTGTCGTATACTGTCAAATGTGTTTCTGAAAAGCAAACATTATCAGACCTCTGGGATGGGAAGGGAAAACACATATCTAGACATTAACAGGTATGAAATTTGACAGGAAAATTATCCGTGCTCCTTATCTGTAAAATTATCCGTAAAATTGTTGCATGCATATAAATATATATATATATATATATATATATATATATATATATATATATATATATATATATATATATATATAGCTAGCAGTATTCCTGTAATTAATACTTTTTTTTTGATTGCTGCCTTAGGGAATTTATGCATTGTTGGGTTTAGAGTCAGCCCACTTCATTGCCTCATTAGTGTAACTGTCATCTTCTTGATTTTACATATGCACTGCTTGTATTCTTTCTATTCAGAATACTCAAAAGCACAATAAGCAATAGTCTTCTAACTTAGAGGATTTGCAAGTGTGCATGTCAGTCGAATGAACAATGCAACGCCTCAACTAATTCCAATTGCCAAGAAGAAATGGATGCCTTGCTTTGTGCAGGAAAATCCTTCTTCTCCCAGTCCTATTGAAGAGATCCACAGTAGTACTAAAAAAGACTAAGCGTCATGAAAGAGATTGACAAAGATTTCTAGTGGAAATCTCAGTTTCATAACTCTCTGTTTGTTTACAGGAACTTCTGTAACATTAGAAGCAATTTATTTGGTATAAAGAAAGTAAGATCAAAAACAGTTTGGTAAAGTTAGAAATAAATCAAATAAATTAAAGAAAGAAGTGTACTGAATGGGTCAGTAAATGACAGCTGGCGAAACCAAAGGAGGATTAATAGCCTGTAGAGTTAAGAGTGGCAGTATTAACACCCACCACTGATTAGATCGTTTAAAATAGACCCCTTCTTTTATTTTGTAACTGACCTCGAGGTCTGTGCTAGTGCTGTCTCCCGGTCTTGACACTTGTGTGAAAATACACGTGCAGTCAGTTGTGGGTGCTTGCATTAAAAACAAGTACTGCATGACATACACTGTACCTCTGCTTCACTGACACAGCTGCGTTGTTTGATCTATCTGCTATTTGGTTGTTAAATGCTGCTATATAACATTGTGTCTTGCTACTCTCTTTGTATAGTTTGTATCTTGTGTTCTAACACTCACTGTCTGGTTTCACAGACCCCCAATTAAAACGAATCTAGGAATACCTAATGTTAGGTAAGGCAGGACCAAATGTATGCATGTACTAGGCGTGTTTTTTGAAGTTTCTCTCAGCTCTGTGGATATGGAGAGGTTGATCAGATTACTTCTGCTCATTGTGTAAGTGCCGAAGAAATACTAACTACCGTATGTAGTATTAATGTATGCAGTTAGGTTTAATGATTAGTTTAACACTATTGCATTTATTATTTCTTAAAATATGGAATTTGTTGTATTTATCTTAATGAAAGTGTCTTGGGCGGGGTTTTTTTTTGCTTACATAGTAACGGGAATAATTTCTGCTGTTTTATATACATTAGCCTGGTTGATTAAACATACTTCTTCCAATCTGGCTTCTTGTAAAGCGCGTACATTCTAACACCTGACAGTAGGTTCCATGTGCGAGTGTATTGATTTTTGCATCACTGCTGGGTATTTTATTAACAGCCCAGCAGGTGCAGTTGGTGCCCTGTCAGCAGCTGTGTAGAGGAAGGGATAGTGGGAAGCAGATGCTGGTAGCTTTGGGAAAGTTGACCAAGCTTGGCAAATTGTTGGACCATTTGTTTCTCACTGTCTCGCTTACTCTCTGTATATAAATATATATATATATATTTTAAGGTCTACCCAGAAGTAGCTTTGTAGCAGAGATGTTTGTATGCAGCTGGGGACCAGGGTTGTCCTGGCTAGCTTTCTCTCTGGCTCGCAAAAAGCACTAGATTGACGGCCCCTTTCGTCCTGTATTATCCGTCCTGGCTTTTAACTCCAGGAGAACTGTGTTCACAAATTGATGCTCCGCTCCTCTGGGGCTGGTGCAGAAACATTAAATTGTACTGAAATATTCATATGTGAGTGCATTTAGCTGAAAGCAATTGATGTGGTGCTCCCAAGAGGGGAAATGGAAATGCTGCTGGGCCCCGCACTCTGGCAGACACCCTAAGCGCTCTTCTTAAGAGTAATTACACAGACTGCCTGATCAAAGCCCTTGAAAAGCTCCTTAAAGTGAAGAGGGTTAAAGCAAGACTCAGTTGGTATATGTTTGGATACTCTTTCGCTTGTAGCATTCACAACTTAGGGCCAGGTTTTGGGGCATTTCATTGTTATGAGGAATGTGTCCAAGCATTTTTTTTTTCTTAAAAGGAAGTCTGAAAGTTTTGTATTGTTGTTTTTCCCCATTGAGTTCTTGGATAGGTATTTGTTGTTGTTTGTTTTTTGTTTTTTTAAAGGGGGATTCCAAGTATATCGTTCACTGTTCATGTCCCATCACTCTCAGTTCTAACAAGCAGTTACACCACACACACTGACTTTTTTTCACAGTACCGGCTGAGCTTTTAAATTGTAGATTTTGTGTAACAGGGCAGAGGCTGGGCATGAACCAGCGACCCAGCACACTGCACGCGAGTGTCTTAACCACAATGCAGAAGAGCCGGGCTGGTGTGCATTCGTGGTTTTAGAGCTTTAACCTCATCTCATCTCATCTCACTGACCGGGGACAGAATCTGTAACTGCAGTATATAACTCAGCACTGCACGTTATTCTCCTCACCCACTATACCCTCACTGATCGGCCGCAGCCAGTCTATGTGAACGAGTCATGGCACCAATGCAACAGGGCAGAGGCTGGGCACGGACCGACGACCCCGCAACCCGCAAACTGCAAGCGAGTGTCTCAACCACAGTGCAAAACAGCCAGGCTCGTCTGCATTCAGGGTTTTAGTGCTTTTAACCCCATCTCATCTCACCAGGGAGGACAGAATCCGTAACGGCATTGTATCACATATCACTGCCCGCTACACATGCATTGGCATACTGACACTTAGTGATTGTATCCTTTGTGTGTTTTTTGTTTGTTTAATTATTTAGTTTTACAATTTGTAACTGCAGCAAAGGCAGATAATCAGAATAGGGGACTACGGCTGTTGGGTTGACATTCATTCAGATTGGTATGTTGTCGTTGGAAATAATATGAGCCTAGTCGCAATGTAGTAATCCTTTTTTTTTGTTGTGTTTTAGAATGAATTTCTAATCTGATTTATGACTTACCTGCTTGAATTTCCTGTACAGTATTTACTCAACGAAATACTGTGTGCAGTATTTACTACATAGTGTCAAATATTTCTACCTCGGTATAATGTATCTGTATGGGAATGTAGCTTTTAAAAGTATTCAGATTGTTTACAAATTATTGATTCTTTTTTTCTTCCTGTTTTGTCAATTGATAAATGCATTCTTTGATTTCCTCTAAGAATGTTTAGCACACTATTGATGTTTTTCATTTTGCAGGAACTTTATATTGCTGTCGGCATTTCTGGAGCTATTCAGCATCTGGCTGGCATGAAAGACAGCAAGGTACGTCATGGAGAATTTGTAATGTTACGATTGACAAACATTTTAAGGCTTTATTGGTGAATATATATAATGTATTTCAAGTTAATTGTCTGAGGTCTCTCCGTAAAGCAGGGCTTATATTTTTCCATGCAAACAACAAACAAAACCAGTTGATTTGAAAATCAGTTATCTGCTCAGGTTTAGTTTGGGGATCATTAACAACATCTCGATTTATGTGAAGATGCAAAAATAATATCTGACATATTTAAAGCCATGAAATATATTAAGAAATGCTGTGGATTCCCATTAAACCTGTAGAATTTCATGGACAGTACATACATTTACTAGCCATGGTCAGTCAGTTTACAGAGTTAACATCAAATGTAATTTCACAAGAATAGATTTGTAACATTTTAAAAGAAAATGCTTTCTGGAGTCTTCAACCCCATCAAAAATATTTTCTAATTCCCCAGTCTGACACGTTAATTCATGCATAACAGTGCCATATTTCAATTATGGGTCTTGCATTCCACGGAATTAAAGATGCTTCTGACATCCCTGCGTACAGTGGCTTCAGTTATATGAAAATGCAATAAAAAAGGTAATGAAACTTTAAACAGGGTTGTTAACTCCAGAGTGCCTAGTGCCTGTGCGTCTCATTGCAAACTGTTTCCTCCTTTGGAGCTTTGAGCAGCAAATGAAATCTCTTTGTGCTCGGCAATCAAATCTCAGCTGAGTCTCTTGTAGCACACGTTTAGAAATCGAAATGCTTTATTTCTGGCTTGTACTGTTATTTTCATGCACCTGTTTAGCCAGTTGTGTTTTAGGGATGCTCAAATGTTTTAAACCTAAAATGCAAAGAACATAGATACTTAAGACTTATAATGTAAGTGTCACAGCCAGGGTAAACTGTGAACTATGTGCTTTCTGTAGGTTTGTTATCAAAGGTTTATACTATCGTCTTTAAAAGCAAATATTCCTCGGAATTGTTATATTTTGTATGCATGTCATACTTTAAGATATTGTATGGTATAATATGTGCAGGTAGCAAAAGAGATATTGCAGTACTTGGTAACACTAAGAAGATAAATCTGTTACAGTATACACAGTTTTTGCCTCATGCCTTAGCCTGTGCATTTTTAGGGGTGCTGTTGTGGTCCCACAAATGAGATGCTGGGACAGAGCTGTTTGTGCTGCCAGGTGCTAACTGTACTTTTATTTCTCTACTGCGTACTTTCCCCCAGCCATATCTGAACTGCTCAAGTGATTTTTATACGTAGAGCTATCGGGAGGTAAAGCTATTTAGGATAAAGAATGTGGCACTTCTTACATTATTGATATCTAGAAGAGAAGGAACAGAGTACATTACATGTAGTGCTCATTTTAATAGATTCCTTAATTATACAATAGAATAAATTGCCCTTAAATTGAGCAGCAGTTAGTTGTTTTAGTCTTAAAATATCTTTCCCAGCGTACAAAAACTTGCTGCTTTTCCCCTGAACTTGGCACTCATGTAGTGACCCAGTTTAAAAAAATAAAAACAAGTAAAGAAAGGATAACTACTTCCACACTGTCTTGAAGAAAACTGTTTTATGTAAATGTGAAATGTAACAATTCTTGTGTAGCCATGACAACCGTCTTCTAAGTGGATTTCTTCTACCATGTGAATGATCTGCTTCGGGATCCCATGCACTTAAAGGCTGTGTTTTTAAAAGGGAACCTGAGAAGCTTTTTAAAGAACGATGTATAATTTATTTGTATTTTTTTTTTTTTTTTCCGTACCATGCTTCAGAGACTTGAAATCATTTTCTGGGTAGAGTGGATGTGTAATTATCAGACTAGGTTGTTACATGAACATATGAAAATAATAATTTTATAGAGATTTTTTTCATGCAAATGTCAGGTATTCTATTGTATCTCTTAATATAACTTGCTGTGTTCCGTACTCTGTTCTGTTTTTGCCTGCCTAATTCTGTTTGCTTTTTAAACTTCCAAAATATTTCTCAGAAGTTCTGTAGTCCTTTTTTAAATGTATTGCTCTCTGGTTTTACTTTTATTTTCAGAACAACTCTGAATCAAGTTTTTGAGAGCAAGGATTCACATTTTTAACATTTGTTTTTTTTATTTCAGACAATTGTTGCAATAAACAAGGACCCAGAAGCCCCCATTTTCCAAGTCGCTGACTATGGTTTGGTGGCTGACCTTTTTAAGGTAAGCATTGGTTCATGTGTGGTATTGTAAAGTCTTCCAAAAAGAAAAATATACTAATGTGCGGGTGACAAAACATACGTTTTAAAATCCAGTATTTATAAAAATCAACAAGCAAGCGAATGTATTTCTTTAACTCCTCTGTAAAGAAAGCAAGAGGACTGAAACTTGTTTATGCAGAACAATTTATTTAAAAAGGCAAACATTTTATTCTGTAGTTTTAACTTTGGGGGTGCGTTTGTATTTGTTACGTTTAGAGACCGGGCACACTTTCAGTGTATTTCAGAAATGCTGCAAACTGACTAATTCAATTCCAGCCTTTGAATAAACTGTACACTTCAGCATGCCATGTGAATGTTAAGCAGCTCCTGGTAGCAGTTTGTTTTTCTGTGGTTCATATTACCCAAATGATCACTCACAGTGGGGAAATGGGTGCAGCCTGCATTTAAATCGCTTTGTATCTCTAATTCATGATGGCATTTAAAATTTCAGTATTTGTTTCCTCCATGTGATGTAGGCAGTTATGACAGGTAAATGGGGGGGAAATTACTTCAGGGAAACTGTAGATCTTGGGCTTCTTAACATTTATGAATTCTTCAGAAATGTTATTGGAGTTCTTCATTCTGCAGGCACTATGGAGACTATCCCAGCACTGCCAGCTTTTAATGTGCTCACTACACTTCTTTTCAAAAGCTTGATTTCTCAGAGTGTCTTCGTATGCATCTAAATTACTAATATTTGTACACTCCTTTTAAAAGACAATTATTTATTCATTTAGATTCTCTGCATATAAAAATGTATGCATTTGTATTAATTTGTAATTGTAATATTTCAATGATTTGCTTCTATTCATCAGTAAATATTACTACATTTTAAGAAATGTATAGAGCTATCATTTTCTCTCCTAATTGGTTTATTGTAGAAATGTCCCTAAAATGTTTAAAGATATACAAGTTCTTAAATGCACTAGCGTATTCCAAGGCTGCTTCTATGCCTGACTCGAAAGTAAAAACCCTTGTACAGATGCAAGTCATTAAATATGAAATATTAAATCTCATGCCTAATGGACATTTCTAATTCAGCCGATTCTGTCTGACTGTGATAATCAGAAACATTAACAATTTTATACAGTTTCGGTTCACCTAAATATCATTTTATCTGCAGATTCAATGTCTAAAAACCTTTTACAAAAACATGAACTATATATTGTCAGGGATTTAATCTAATAATATAAAAGGGACAATTTAAGAATATCTTTGAAAATCGATATAGAAAAAACAATGTTCCATTTTTTTTTTTGCTTATAAAATGAGGTTTGTTTAATAAACATATGACATCCCATTACTTCCCATTGATTCTGAAGGATAAACTTCATAAGCCTTTGCCAGTTGGTTAGGCAGAATCTAGGGGGCACAAAATGAAACAATACTGGTAAATGTTAATCTCTCCACTACAATAATCATTAAGCCTTTCTAAAGTTTACAGAAGCCTAATTAAGAATCAATATCGGGCTAATGAATACGATTATACTGCAGGCATGTTTAAATATTGGTTGTTGATTAAACCATCTGAGCCTTTGAAACAGGCTACAAATAGCTTATTTAACTGTGAACTGTGATATTTTTAAAAGACCCCTTTATGTTTGTGTCTTGAATTAAGCAGTAGACATTTACAGAAGTGAAATACAAAACAGATCTTGTGTCAAAATTTAAAAACAGAATTTAGCAAACATCCTTTTTTCTGTATCTTGTATGACCTGCAGAACCTTCCTATTTAAATGCTGGAAAGCAGATGTAGGTACAGTAGTTATGCATCTACTGCCTTGTAGCCGTTTGCTTATACCTGAGACGTATTGGCAAAGGGTAGCGGTAAACCTATCTTTGGGTAAACAGTCGGAGAGCTGCCAGCATTTAAAACAAATCCTGAACTGAAGTCTTCTGTTTAGTCAGTAAACACAAGCATTTCAATAACCCAGAAACAAAGCGACATTCGGAAGAAGCAACAAGTACACAGTTTCCCTAATAAATTTTGTACAATGCATTATTCCACCTAATGGAAATACAGGTCTCTTAAATAATTGAGACCTTGAATTCATGACTGGCAAGTTCAGCTGGGGATCCTTCTGTGCTGGAGTGACCAGCAGGCTCCTTCAACAGGAAGGGTAATTTGATAGTTAACACAAGTGACTGGTGTAGGTTTTCAGGTTTATTTTCTATTGCCTTCTACCTACTGTTTACATGCATAGTTGATTTTTGTAGTGCTGTTCTAAGTTACAGTGCCGGATAAATTAGGGCTGGCTTAGATCTCTGATAGATGTGGTGCAACAGGACAGGATGCCAGGGCCTTGGCACAGTTCCTTGTTTACTGTAAATGAAAGGGTGGTGTGTTATGTTTTTCTTCATTTGCCTGGCCCTAATTACTTATTTAGGAGATCTGTAGCCGTGACTGGCCCTAGTGTTTTAGTAAAACTGTAAAAGTGATGGGTAATAATACCTAGCGGAGCTGTGACCCAATGGCTATCGCTTTACCTGGGATCATTTCTCAAGTAACAGCTTAAAATATGAAGTGTTAGAACTAAACTAAACCTGAGTAAGGAAAAAAAAAATTGGTTTACTTTGAATTCTTTATAGAATAATTATATTGCAAAGTATGTGTGTTGATCAGCGTCATTTTTTGTGGTTCCGTGATACATTAAGAGGGAATCAAAATGTGGATTTATGTGTTTAAAATACTTATTTATTATGTGTTATTATGGCAACACCCTGAACAAATTCTGGGGGGATGGAGCACTTATTAGACAGCATGGTGTAGTCCAGCAACTTTAACATTTTTCAAACTTTTATTTTTTAAGGCTGTTCCTGAAATGACGGAGCTGCTGACGAAGAAGTAATCTAGGAACCAAACAACCTCATGCCACACTTAACAGGAATACTTGTTTGTTCTCCAAATGTACGCCTGGGAGGGAAATAGCAGCCTTAAAACAAGGCTTAGAATGTGTTTGCACATGTTGCCTTATATTTGTTCTCTGCCCACAGTCTGTCATTTGTGTGATCTGTAATTAAAATCATTTCAGTTATTAGTAGGTGTTGAATAATATGCATTCACAGATGTAACTGGTCTTCAACAACAGTAGCATGCAATTGGTTAAACCAGTGTTTATGAGCTGCCATTCATGGGTGGCAGTTTTTTGAGCGATCAGCTGGTAATCTTGAGTTAGAAACAGGTGGGGATCTACAACTCGATAAATCAAGGAAACACCGGTCCAGACCACAGTGTTTGATATTAAACCCAGTGGTTTTGTAACACGTTTCTTAGCTAATAGGTGTTGCTGAGGTTAGATCAAATTGAGGCATATATACCCTTAAACCATGACCCACTGAACAGTAGGGAAGGTCAGGTTGACCAGTTTAATAGTAATCCCAGTGCGCAGTGGTCTGCAGCAGGGGCAGTCAGTCGCGAGAAACCCCAGCAGCAGAACTAGTGTGTGGTTCTAGACTTTCTGATTTAACTTCAAGTGCAGAGAATCCATTATAATGTACCATAAAAAATACAATGAAAAAATCCTGTAGATAATGGCCCATTAATTCTTAATAGAACATAATAAAAAATAAATAAAGCATGTGTACATTTTCTATTAGATTCTTATGAAGATTTAATTGATATTTATTAAAAATTAAGTAATAGTGTTGCTACATATTTAATTAGCATACAATTAGTAGCGATTGTTAATTTAGGATATGTTAATTATTAATACATACCAATTGGCATGCATTAGGTTTACAATTAAATTGTACAATTACCTTGCAACTGGTTTCAGTAGTGACACTTTTAAAATTTTAATATTGCATCAATTAAGATAGTTAACAGCAATATGTACAAAGAATGCCCAGATATACTTAATTTGCATTTGTTACCAAATATACAGTTTTGGTGGATCAGGAATATGTAGATTTAAGTTAATGACTCCACTTGTTTCCTTATTTGGAGTCTATAAATGGCATAGTAAATGGCATAGTAAAATCATTTACATTTGTAAACAATTCTTAAAATAGGTTTTAAATATAAAATGTGTCACTATTTCCCGAGTCACGAGAATGTCAAGTTAATTTGCCGTTTTTGCTGTGTTTATTGTGGTGATAACTTAAATCGCAAAGTATCAATTGCAATCGATTGGCAAAGCTCCTGGCAGTGTGCTTCATCCATGCACAGTGGTGGGGGTTGGGGGGCGCTTAACAGTTGCATATTTCAAGCTAGCTATACCATTTTATAAGTAACTTGAAGTCTGCAACTGTTTAAGAGCTGAAAACAATTAAAAAAGGTCTAATTAAGCAAATAATCAGTTCAATTAAGGGTCTAGTTAAGTAATTGAGAGCTCGGTTGGAATGAAAACCAGCAGACACAGGGGGTCCTCAGGACTGGGATTGGGAACCACTGATCTAAGCAACACGACAACATTATGTATTGAGAACCCTGTCATTGTTTAACTGGGTGGTTGCAACACTTAATCAATGCAGATTTTGGGAAGCTTGGATGTTTTAAGATGGTCCAAAGTCACAGTGGCATGAAAAGAACAAAAGTTCAGCTAAATGTAATAAACAAACAAGATAAAGCCATTCCCATGTCCCATCATTTTACAAACTTCATTTTAATTCAGTGCTGTTAGCAGTCTGCATCTCATTTGCCATGTTCATTGTTATAAAATACTGCTGTAAACATTAGTGCACCGGATTATTTTCACATATTCAGAAAGTAGATTTTTTTTTTTTTAGGTTCATGCTACAAACATTTCATTTTAAAACATGGTTCCTTCAATTCTATCGCATTCTCCAACCAATCAATTTCCCAACACACCCAGGTACCCCCAAAAACAAGTCCTGGATCGATTTTAAAAATACTGCAGTGAACATTTTTTCGCCCTCTTTAAATACAAATTTCAACATATGTAATGTAGAAAGTTTAAGGTAAGAAATCTGCTGTCAATACAACTTGTCCAATCAAATGTACCCTGGTGTAGCCTGATCAGAGATTGTTTTACAGATGTTTTTGTTTTAAAAAACAATACTGTTGTATTAGGTTGTTTCATAAAAGCTTGAGCACGGTCCCTTGCTGGTTTTATATTTTTCTTATGGGACCTTTTCAGTGAAAATTCCTGATGATTGTTCAACGCTGGATTTTAACCTCTCCTCCCCGCAATGCTCTCCTAATGCATCTGTGGGTTAGTCTTGACCACACTTCCAAAGCGCTTCGATAGGGAGGGAGCTCAACAAGAGCGAGGCCACAGAAAGCTTTCTTGGAGGCATGAGGAATTTGTCATTGCTGGCTCAAAAAGGCTGCTGCTAGTGCTGCCATTGGCAACGCTACCCGCTCACTATGTGTCCGGCGGCCGGCTCAGAGAACCACCAGCCGGCTCCAGAAACCTGTACTTCTCTTCTAGGGTGGGCTCGTTCCCGTGGAAGTGAATGAGTGGTTTAGTCTGGCATACATTGAGGCTCTCCTGGTTCTTCTTGTTGTAAATATTCATTCTGTGCTCCAGCTCGGGGCTTGTTTTGTTCGACCCCACGGGGCTAGGTAGCTTAAGGTTAACGGGGTCCAGCCTCTTCTGCGCCAGGCAGGAGTCCTCCGTGAGGGAGGACAGCAGCTCCTGGACCACGGCGCTGGCATCCCGCTGTCCGGCCGGGCCCAGGTCCTCCTGGTGGTGGTGGCCCCCCGACCGCGCCACTGGGCAGTAGTCGGAGGAGCCCTCCCGGGTTGTGCTGCAGTCCGTGGAGGAGCCGAGCGTCTGGCTGCTGCCGCTCTGGTTCCTGGTGGTAGAGCTGTCTGTGGAGCGGGAGACAGTCCCCGAGGTGTCGCTGACGGAGCTCACCATGCACTGCAGCTTCCCGGGGGCCTCCACCGTCAGCAGATCCGAGGAGATGTAGTGGGGGTTGCTGGGAAGGTGCACGTCGATGGCTGTCGTGGTGATGACACGCGTGCCAGCTTCCGGAACTCCCACATCTGGTGCACGAGATGGGGGGAAAAACAAAAACAAAAAAACACATCAAAATGTTGAAATAAGAAATCCAAAGAAAAGAATGAAAACATAATTCTGATGGCGAGCGCTCTGAGCCCTAACATTGGTTTTATTTTTGCTAATTACACAACATGCTGATCAAGCCAGATCTATTACTCACTTGAAAAGCGCTCATGAACTTCAGAGCCCTATTCACCATGCCTGAACTTGTGAGTTTATGCATAATATAAGGTTTGAAGTTCATAAAACCACCTTAGACTCTTGTTAAAGAAGCCTATACAAGTTCAATTAATATCAAACTGTATTTGATTAAAATAAATATTTAAATGACTTTGTGAATAGGGCCCACGTTACTCTAAAAACTTGGATAATGGTTTAATACATAATTACATTTATTATTTAATTTTTTCAATTTCTGTTTCTGCACACCTACCACTGCTCGGTTCACTGTAATACTGGCTGATATAGTTGTTCATGTCATCTCGGACAACAGGCTCTGAAATAAAGCACACACGAGGGTGTTAGGTAAGTGAATTACAGCGGACACTTCAATATTATCTGCTAAATAATTGTTAAAACAGCTCCGGGAGAGAGAAGCTAGACTGTAGCTGAAACGACACTCCAACTGACTGTACTGCAAGCTATGCATCTGTGTCCCTCTTTTCACAAGGGAAAGGACTGGGAACTCTCTTTATTTTCTGTTCATAAAATGCAAAAAAGAGGAGTCTTCTGCACCAATGTGTCTCCTTCCCATTTTTACAGACTTGTTTGTACTTTTATTTTATCCCTGTAACATTAAATCTGCCTATATAATGTTCCTGTAGTATAATTGAAAGTTACTTACTGATGTTTTCCTGATGTTTGCACACATCCTTATTTTTGCATCAGATATATGAACTCATTTGCGGTAGCTATGCCCTCAGGCAGTAGTTTGTGCTCATTTCCACAACCCCCTGTGCATGAAGACGATATTGACAAACTTGACTTTGATCTTGATAGCTTATGCCTCTCTTTGGATACTGTATGCCATAGCCCATAAGCGTCATGAATGCAGAAAGATAGTCCTATTTTACCTGCATGAGATGGGCCCATAAGATGCTTAAAGCAGTGTTTGGTTCACTTTCAATTCAGGTGACAGAAAACACCACTGTGCTTACAGTTAGCAGTATGAATGTACTGAAAACAATACTCTGTACTTCAAATAGAACTACTACCTTCACCAATGCATCTACAAACCCATATGGGTTATCCAGCATTTCTGAGTACAAGTGCATGCACTGTAAGTCACATACTTAGCTATAGAAGTTGGTCTAGCGTGAACGATACAATGCTTTTTTTATACTTCTTATTTGAATATCTTGCTTTTATCACTTTTTTTTACAATAAACTAACAAGAAACAACAACCTCTGACTGCACCCTTTCCAATTCGAGGCCACTTTTAACTACATGTTATAACCATATGCATTACTCTGGAACCATATTTAATTATGATTGCTGATTATTTACCTAATTAACTAAAGGAGTGCTATCAAGCGCCGGGAGTGCAATCTTGCAAACCGGGACTTAAAGTTTTTGGGAAAGATGTCTGGACACCAGGACAGCTCCTCAAAGCAATACCATGATGTTCAGATCCATAGAGGAGAAAGTAAGTGCGGGTTTTAGAATCCAGAATGCACATGTTAATTCTCACAGGATCAGGAAAAGACATGATAGTTTACGTCTTTGTTTAAAATATTCATAGAGAACAGATCTTGTTTAAGAGGCACTCGGTCTGCAGCCACAGGGCCAAGGTTACAATAAAACAAGCAAACTAGATGATCAGACGATCATGAATAACTTATGAGGTAAAAAAAACACATGTTGAGGTCTGAAAGGCTTCTCTACAGTAGGTCAGTTTGGTTAATCCAGTAATCACATGGTTTTTATGTGATTTTGAATGATGTACTTATACGGCATGCAGCTTGATTCGCTTTAAAGTAACCCCTTTTTAAAAGGGGTCGAAGTTTATGTATGTCTCGCGTGTAGTTTTGAAAGATGCACATTTTACAGCCAGCATTTTGTTTTAAATGTATTTTTCAACTGCACTTTTCAGACCTATTGTACACAACTGGTACAATTTATTGAATTACACTATAATCCATTTAAATAAAAACGTTGATGTTTAAAGTAATCCATTTTTATTTTACTGTGATTCCAATGTAAGCACGTTCTCACTCCCTTTTTTAATCACCGGAAACAGCATATCTTGCCTCGGTCACTTCAAAAAAGTCAGGGTAAAATATAACTGATGCATACATTTCATAGTCAGGAAGGAATTTTGTATGGCACAACTCGCATCGCTGAAATCTTGGAGACAATGAAGAAGGTATTAGCTGAAACCCATGACTACTTGACATGGAGCAATCCTCCCAGTGTTCAAATAAAGAGTCATTTAAGCCCTGTGTTGGTGTAATTATAATTATATAGGGTGAATGACACAAAGGTGACCCTCCCCCCAGACAGGAAACCGAACTAGCCCCAATCTAAATCCCAGTGCTCTAATAGTGCATCCCGAGTGCCTGCCGTGTATCATTCACTTTGCAGAATAGCCTCTATTTGAAGTGCTCTTTTTGATATCGTGTTTGGAAAAGCCCCGCTTGTCCCTGCGAGCCAGATTTCCCACAATCCCCACAGGGGCTCTGTGGCTTCAGTCCTGCCTTTTCACAGCACACTGTGGTTTGCAGGTGAAAGGAACAGATGTTTTGTGCAGACCACTTTCTCCACGCAACAAGACCCAAACCACCAAGCACTCTGTACCTGAAATAGCTGCACTGCTGAGATGGCAATCTAAGCTGACGTGGTAAAGGGAACATGCTTGTTTTCCTGGTTTCATTGCTTCTTAAAAGCTTTTTTGTCTGCTATTGATCTTTAAATGCCTGCAGTCAGAGGTGGGTTGTGTGCTAATGCCTGGGTTTTAAGAAGAGGCATTGATGCCACTCAGGGCAACTCTGCCACATAAGGAATACATTGCACTGGCATTTCAAATATCTCATGCTAAAATGCTGCACATTTCAGTCATATATAATTTACTGTATACATGCCACCCAAGACTCTCAGTTGACATTTCTTTTGCAGTATTTTTATTATTTTTATTTAACCTCTATGTTTAAAGACATTTGTGATAAGTTTTAACAGTCAACTCCTACATTCAGACAACAGTTGAAATATTGCTAGTGTTGCAGGCAGTTTGGATCTTTTACATCGAAAATCAGTTTAATTGTAAAGGTAATGTACTGTAAAGGTTGAGATATTTCAGTATGCAGACAGCCTTCCCTTTTACTGGGATACAACTGATTAGGAAGTGTCAATTGTTCAGCCCTCCTCTCCCCTCTCCCCTCTCCCCTCTCCCTCCTCTCTGCTCTCCCCTCTCCCTCCTCTCCCTCCTCTCCCCTCTCCCTCCTCTCCTCCTCTCCCTCCCTCTCCCCTCTCCCTCTCCCCTCTCCCTCTCCCCTGGAATAGAATTAATGTCTGTAGTCAGAAAAAGTGCCCCAATACCTCTTCAAACACGCCAGGCAACCTACTAAAGCTCCTCGGACAGGTTTCTAAACCGTACCAATGCCATTTTAAAAGAATATCTTTGACGTACCTTGCGGCTGCCGAGACTCTCGGATATTCCTCGCCCCCTCGTCGTCCGACTCCCCCGTGGCCAGCCCGTCCAGCACCTTGAACTGGCTGCTCTGCTTGTTCCAGACACGGTGGATCTGCATCGCGGCCTCCCGCTCCACCGCCAGGTCCAGGTCCTGCTGGCCCAAGTGTGCCCAGAGCTGCCTGATTTCAAACTGGAAACACAAACAAGAATCACTCTGAAGCCGGTTAGGTTACAGGCACTGTGTCATTTTTAAAACAAAGTCTCTAAAGCACCTGGTTCAAAACCCCACAATTCCATTGTCCTTTGTGGTTTGTTAAATCAGGAATAAAGAAAATGAGAGGAATCCTTCCCTTACACCATATTACTGGGAGAAAACAGGGCTTCCTGTCAAATCGTTCTCCTTATCCTACACCGTGCCATCTCAAACAAATCAAACAATAATTAAATGTCTGACAGGCACAGCAACAAAGAAACAACTGGATTTATACAAGCTTTAGTCTGCTGATCACCTTCAGATCTACTAACCCTGTTACCTGATACGCGTAGTCTGAACTTGTAACTTCATAGACGCATGAGGAGACAGCTTCCTTCCCTCTAATGCATCCCAAATTAAAGATGGTGTACAACATGTTACAAAATCTAACGGCTATATTCAGAAACACTTGAGTGCTCACTTGACTTAAGAGTGCCAAGTCAATGTCCCACTGAGAGAGAGCACATCTAAGTGAGCACTAACACTCCAGTGTTGTTTCTGAATGTGGATCTAGGAGATTCGTTATCTCTGGGAAGGTGCGCGGAAGGTGTTTAGTATGGAGGGCATTCACTCAAAAGGTGACAACAGCATTCATTTTTAGTTTCCCATCAATCCATACTGACCGCACATTATCAAATTACTGCTGAACTTAACATTATGCTCCCAAGCCAATAACCTGGAGAATGTCAATAAACATTTCCCCCAACCTATTTACCGATACAACAATTTGCATGACACGTTTACGAGTCTTTTATTAACGACTTACAAAGTCTCGTTCTTTATTGGGAATAATGACTGAACTGGTAACACTGAGTAGCATTAGCCCTCCACTTGATTTCAGAGGACCCGGTTTTAATAATTTCAATAACTTAATAATTAAACAATGAAGCAGTTATGGGGTAAGTGGTAGGATTGTACCAGCTGTGCCTGCACTGGTAAGCCAGATTATATTCAACAGGCTGTACTGCACCAGAATAATGTGCAATATTAAAATGAAATGCATTGATTTTATTGTCATAGAGAATGATTGTATGATTCCAGTCTTGTAGTGTCAGGATTGTCATATATGGATGTTTGACTGTGAATCTGTAAAACAATTTCCATGAGCTTATTCTCTATAGAATTGAGTATCCACACTCTTTCTATGGTAGTGTTGTACATGTCAATAAAGTGAAGAACAGAAAGAAGGGAACGATTTGTTCTGCTGACCCCACAGCAGCAAAACAAAGCACCACTTTATCTGACAAAAATAATTGTGTGAAGTTCTGCTGCCCTCTGGTGGAGCACAGTAGGACATTGCAGCTGTTCTAATCTCTCTGTTTGCTGGTAAATGCCCCTTTTTTCACAGTGTACTACATATTTTGAAAATAAATAGATAGCTGTTGGAACAGGGGTCTTTATAATGTATACTGTCTAATGTTAAATCATTTTGAAGCGTTTATAACAAAGAATTCATGTTGCTCTTTCTTTATTCTTATTTTTTTTTTTTTTTAAATGTTAGCAGCTACAGTTGCACTGGACAGAACCCGTAGGAGATGATGAGTGAGAAGCTTGGATAAAAAAAAAAAAAAAGCAGGTGACGAGGCGCTGACTGAGAGACGTGTTGAAGATCAGGAGGTTTTAAACATGGGGGATCAGGGGTCAGGCAGCGAGGGACCGTGGAGAGAGTGTGTCTGGCTGAGGCAGCAGACATGCAGCCAGGGGAGGTCAAGGGAGCGTGGGAAGGAGTGAGGGTGTAATCCACTGAGGATGACCAGTCAGAGAGGACCTTATAAAAGATGCACAGAAATGACACAGTGCAGCGATGGGAAAGTGAAATGATGTAATGTTCATCGAGTTGATGGGAAAGTCCTGTGGTTTAACTGTGGCAGCTGCTCCACCCCACACTGGATGATGGTACTGCGCATAAGGCTTCCTAGAAGCCTTGAAGATCTTAGCTCTGGCTGATGGAGGAAGCCATTCTGCCTCATGAATGTGTTTGGCAGTCTCCTTCCCCAGCGGATTGTGGATATGTCTGTTCCTGTTTGGACTGGCTGAGACCCCAAGGACAGGCTAAACTGATCCCAAGCAGCCTGGCCTAGCATAGGGCTGTGCAAGCACCACTAACAATGCATCTCCTGCCACTGGTGTGAAACACAATGCTATAGAACAGGAACATTCCGCACTTCAAGAGTTCCAACAGAGCACACCTGCCTCCATGCCACAAGCTCCGTATATAGCAACTGCAGTAATAGTAAATGACTACAGATTTCATTTTACTATAATGATCTCAAATTGCAATCACAGTGTACTTCGACTGCTGCCAAACTGCACATACAATGCAACTATACAATAGCAGTGCAGTCTACTATAGTACTTACAGTTTTGCTCACTATACACACCGCAGTCTCTCCAAGTGCAACGGTTTGTCGCTACAGAATTGTGAGGCAATGAGACAGAGCATATTTGCCCAGCTGAGTTTCCCCATGCAGTCTGCTTAGGTGCTTATCAAGAACAGAGCATCGGCAGAGACAGCTTATTAGCACACTGTCAGTCTTCATTAGGAAGTCCTACCGTTCAGATTGAGATGTCAAACCCAGCACACCAGGGGTTTCACCATATGCCATCCTTCAATACTTCATGTCTGTGTAATAATACCATGACTGTTTCTGTAATAATACCATGACTGTTTCCAGGTTGCAGACTGTGCACAGTCTACTTATTTTTGTGTTGCGTATTTAGTGGATAGATGAAAAGCTGTGTTTACTCAGAAAGCATAACCTTTCCAAGTGGCTCCTGACACTCCAGTGTGATCACACCCGCTTTGAGCTCTGTCAGAGTCGTGTGTAAGGAGGGGCGCCTCACCGCTTGCTCCTGGCAGATCTGAGTGAGCCTCTCCAGCTGCTCCTCCCGGACTGCCTTGGCTTTCTCATACTGCTCGATAACCATCTCCATCTCCACCTTCACTGGCACTACGTACGCTGCAAGAAACCACACACACCAATCACCTCATGTGCCTACTCTGCACAATACTATATATATATATATATATATATATATATATATATATATATATATATATATATATATATATATATATATATATATATATAATGGCATTGGGATTATTATTATTATTTTATATGTCTAGTTTTTTGAGGTTAACCAATTTAAACACATATTGAGAAATATTATCTGCTATTCGGGGGGAAAAATAAACAAAAAAAAACTGCATAAAAAGATAAACAAATAAAGCATTTTCAGATCCCTGTAACACAGGAGTGGCCAAAGTTGGCTCTTCCACTCCTGGTCTTTGTTCCAACAGTTTAAATGAACCAATTAAACCTCCATCAAGACCTTGAAGTAGTTCATGATCTCATTGTACCTGTTAAACCTGGAATGGAATAGCCCTCCAGGACCGGGATTGGACACCCCTGCTGTAGCTGGGGTGACTTTTGAACTGTATCCTCTTCTATGCAATAACATAGGAAGAATTTCATTTAAACAGGATTCCCATTGCATTGTCCGACATATTTTGTAGAATTTCCTCTCACTTACTTTATATTAGGTCTTTATCCCTACCCTTCAGTGTATTTTGCATTCAGTACAACCTCTAGTCAGTGAATTGAAAAATACTGCTATGCATTATTACACCCGCATTCCATCTTATCTCCTTTTGCAGTTAATATACAAATTCCATGCACAAGGTGTATTCGAGATAAACTAGAATAGCATCTAATCTCAGTGGGCAGTGTTGTGCGGATCCCTTTTCTATTAAAAAAAGACAGCATTCCAAATATGAATGCTATCAAAACATGAATCTCAAGAACAGAAACTCTGTTTCCAAAGAAGATCACATGCTCATTGAGATTTCAGCTCACACGCGACCTTTATCACAAGAAAAAAATTATATATATATATAAAATCACACGGACACACACAGAGCAAAGCCAAGTGATTGCAGGCTTGCTCTGAGATATTCCTACCACAGTATCTCACAACTTTTATTTATAGAGCCTGTCAGTAAAAAGGGGGGATACTGCTGAATAATCACGCCACAAGGGGGCACAGCGGAGGATAGTTTTAGGCACAATCTGCGCATCCTAATTATGAGAATGGCAACTGCATTTGTCAATGTCAAGTTAAGTAGCTGTGGGATGCATTTTTATATACACTTCAGCAGTGGTGACAGCTGCTGGCAGGGCTCAGCCAGACTTGTAATTCACACCATGGCTGATTTCAGATGCTTCATCTAGATGAGTAGCAACACTTCATTTTCCCTCGACAGCAGAGACTAGCAGTATATCTAAAGGTTTCTGAACAGCAGACCCTACCTTTCTTCAACAAGCAGGGATTTCCCCTCAATCTTCTTATGCTTCAGTGCAGAGCGTATCGGATTCACACCTTTAGTGTCAGTTCCCTCCAAGGCAGTAATCAAAAGCGTGGTTTATGTACGCATATGAGCACTCTGGATACATTGAGGGGGAGCATGTGGCTGTCATAGCGGGTAATGTTGAAAAACAGGGTTGAGGTCAATCCTCTCCCTCTCCCCCATAATCAATTTCCTATTCCAATTGGATTCATGTATTAAAATGGAATAGGAATTGGAATTGAGAACACTTTATTTAAAAAATTATAAATTGGAAAACGAAATATGTAGAAAAAAGCTTTTCATAATGACAAGCTAGTTGTTGTGTATCCAGCATGTAAATCTACACAACAAGAAGATTGTGGCAGCTGTAACACATTCTTCTGCAAAACAGAATATGAAAAGTAGGCACATATTTCTTTCTTTCTATAAAGAATTGTAAGATGAACAATTTAAAGCAGAAAACACCCCTGAAAACAAAAGAAGTTTGATGACGGCTTTGTAATTGAAACTGCAGCAGCCTCCCATTGCATTGGGTGGACATGCAGTCTTGCCAGGCATAATTTCCAACACATTTCATTGTTTCTGGACTTCCAGTTACTCAAATGCATTTAAACCAACAGGAACAGAAAAGAGGGCACTGCTAGGTTAGTTTGACACCCAGGCAGATCACTGGCCATGACAACAGCATGTCGCTTCTCCAAAAGCACAGCAAGGTGTAACAAAGCAAAGTGAAAGCATAGGTAAGCAATGTAAAGCCCAGAGAGGTATGGTAAAGCATATATTTAGAAAACATGGCAACCCATGGTAAACTATGGTAAAGGCAGAGCATAACAATGAGAAAGGCACGGGCAAACTGGTAAAGCTAGATACATGTTTAAAGGATGCAGCAGTTCTAAAAGAAGCTTTAAAAGTTATTTTCAGCAGTATCAGACCCAGGCCTGTACCTTGGCTAGTGTGACCCAGTAGAAGCTACCTTGTATGCGCAGTATTGTATCGGTTAAATTATCCACTAGAAATCAATAATGTATATGTTCAGCATAGTTAAGAGCACTTTGAGTTTATTAATTAGACAGAGGACATTACTCATGGGTATTAGGGAAATAATCAATATGCATTTATAGCTGTCCCTTATTAAATGTGGCAATTTATCACGAGTGTAAGTCAATACTGAAATCATAATGAGAAATAAATATATCTTGTTATAACTGGAAAATTGGTATCAGGATGTCATTTAAAGACTGATTTGTCAATACAACGAGTCCTTCTCAACAGGTGGTCTCAGCCCGTTTGGGTAAAAGGACTGAGTTTGGTTTGTTTGTGTCAGCGCATTATGAAAGCACAGTCAGTTCAGAAAAGCATTGAAGTGAACCAGCAAAAAGAACAAGTCCTTCTGAAGTGAACCCAGTTCTTTTGCATGGAGGTGCACATGTGAAAGCAAAATGGAACGGAGTCCTTTTTCTCTGCAGTTAGTTTCCAAGTGAACTCATGTTTGATTCATGTGGAAAGGCCCATGCTGTCTGGCCACTTCATCAGGACCTGTACCAAACATCACATAAGACCACTGCAACCCCGAGCACAGCCTAGACACAATGTAGAACAGACTCCACAAGGCGCTGGAAGGTGTCTCCAATCCATCCCCCTATTATTCACGCACTTAGTGCAGAGAGGTACAGTAAACAGAAGATCACGATGATAAATACATTGTTCAAGTTCATCCCAAACATGTTCAATTGGATTGTGGTGGTCAAAGAACCGCTATCGCTATCCTGCACCTCAAACCATGTGTACACAATTCCAGGACGGAGGATGGGTGCTTTGTGGTCAAGAAAGTACCCAACCCCATCAGTAGTGGTTAGCGCTCTGGACTCTTGACCTGAGGGTTGTGGGTTCAATCCCAGGTGGGGGACACTGCTGCTGTACCCTTAAGCAAGGTACTTTACCTAGATTGCTCCAGTGAAAACCCAACTGTATAAATGGGTAATTGTATGTAAAAATAATGTGATATCTTGTAACAATTGTAAGTCGCCCTGGATAAGGGCGCCTGCTAAGAAATAAATAATGAAAATTACAGCATTCCTCATGCCTTCCAAAGCAATCAAGGTACCCAGGGTATACCAGGAGAATTTGCCCCCCGAACCAGGAATATGCCAAATCCAATCGTGTTTACATGCCCCAGTAAAGTGACCAGGCAGTGTAATACCAGGCATGCTAAGCTAAGGAATGGGACTTTTAGAACTTTATATTGTACTTGTATGTGTGATGTGTAGCATACAGATACCAATGCAGTGAAGTAGTGTGGTTCCACTGAATCTCGTCGTGCTGCATTCATTAGAAAAATAAAAGCCTTTATGTATCGGAGAGAACACTTCACATCAATTGACAGTGATTATGAGACTGGAGTCAGCTTGCTGGCCCCAGCACTATAAAGCGTTCCACGTTAGGAGGATAAATAAATGCAACACAACGACTGACACCTCACTAGATAATGATAACCCCGCGGCTTAAAAAGGCTGCAGTTTCACTGGGATCCAATAAAAACATAAGCCACACACCAGTAACCACACACACATCAAAATGAGAAGCGGACAAAACTGTTTTTATAAAAATGAGATCAAACTACTATTACAAGTCATACATCAGCACTTGGCAGTAAATACATTGATCTATTTTAATGATCTCTAAACAATGGCAGATCTTAACCAGTAACTACTATTCAAGGGTCTTCTGGATCCAGACCACTTGTTAAATGCCCAACGCAGTTGTAGGGTGGCGTTCTTGCTGGGCGGGCTACTCTGAGTTTCTGCACAGGTGGGTATTTGGGTCCAGTGGACCCGTGAATAGTACTTAATTGAAACTTTTTTTTGGTGGACAGCAGTTAAGGGTTAATACCACCACTAAACCTGCTCTTTCGCAGACCTCATTCCCTCTATATTTTAGTTCTGTTGAATTAAAGAGGAAAACACTAGCAGTGCAATATCAGCAATAAACTGTATTTTTGAAAAGCAAGAAGCAAAAATAAAAAAAGTAATTTAAAAAATCAAGAGACTGACTTTACAAAAGACTTCAAATACAACTGGAAACAGACATGTGCTGGTAACATAAACACGTGGGGGCACCAGGGTGATTCATCTATTAATGTTTAATTGAGGCTCACAAAATGAACAGCCATGAGGATCAATAATCTATTGATTGGTCATTTCATCTCTAGAAAACACTGGCTGGGTTAATACAGTTCAGGGACGATGCTGCTTAGATCGTTAAATCCAGAACCCCACATCGCCTACCGTCAATGATCCTCTTCACCCTCCAAATGCGCAGCGTGATGATGAGGCTGATGGCGTCCCAGGGGCTGCTGGGTCCATTTGCTACAGTGGAGGCCACCATTGGGGCCAAGGAGAGGACAATTACAGCACCGTCGAACACCTGTGGAAGGAAAACAGCAGACACTAACCTCAGAGAATACATTTATTTAATTCAGCAACTGCTGCGATTTAGAGACTCCCCTCTTGAAACACTCATAAGATGACATCAAAGAGCTGGCTGGAGACGTCTCTGCGGATGACATTGTGGAACCATGAACTGCAACATCAGAAGTCTCCAAAGCTCTATATGTTGTTGAAGCTGACACCCTGGGATCCTTCAAGAAGCTGCGATTCTGGGATCAATAAGCTACTAACAACCAAACAGGCAAGATGGGCCGAATGGCCTCCTCTTGTTTGTAAACTTTCTTATGTTCTTATGTTCTGGCACCTCTGGAGTTGCAGGGGGGAGGGGGAGGGGGAAGGGGAGGGGTGTAAAATGTTGCTAATATGCAACAAGCACGCACCTAGGCGATGTCAAACTCTGCTTCAGACACACAAAGTTAATTTCAAGCTCCGGTACACAAATTGAACCTGAGAGGTGGAGAGCAAAGACATGAATGCCTGTGCTGCTGTGAAATTCAATGACCTAGCAAGAAGATTCTCATTATCCATCTCAGTTTACACGATCGGTTCCCCTCCTGTTCAGCTGTTATCAAGCCGTCTAATGGAATGACAAATGAAATGTTCAATAACCCTACCTCAACTTTGTTCTCTATGTAATCCCACACACCCAGGACCACAATCCTAAAGACAGTCTGCGGCAGAAAAAAAAGGCAAAAAGAAAAGAAAAACATGAGCATTTTTTATATATGTATAATATCTTTAGTGTCTCTGTTTTACTTAAAGAGTAAGTAGCGGGGTTCTGAAAATATAGCGTTATACATCCCCATGTGTTGCTACAACTGTTTAAATAACGTACCTGTAATTTTTCTTTTCATTGTTATTGTCCTGACAATTTTTTACCCTAATAACTTTAAAGTCTGTTTCAAAGCTCTTTTCAAAATGGTCACAGTAAAGACCTGGACTTCTGCATATCCCACAAGGCCAATTTGATTTCAATCTGAAACACTTACTAAGGCTTTTTAGATACCTTCAAACCAGCCAGCTGATGTATGTTTACCTACCCCTGTGCTGTGCCGAGTGCCTGTCATTATCACATTGTTCTGAAGGGGAGTTGACGGCGACACGGCTAAATTAAATTTGCGCTCCATGTACACATAGTACAAAAATAGAAACACACACAGCAGGGAATTCTATACCTTCTGATGTCTTGACCCTCGCTTACCAGTAATACCTATAATAGCATTTTCTTTTTTTTGTCTTTCTGTAAAAGCCTTCCCTAAATCAGGAAAGGAACCCAATTCAAAAGTTATAAAATACTGGCCGCAATCCAATCAATTATCGGCAATAAGGTCATGTGAAGTTGCAGCTGACTCAACCCTGCTGGAGAGAGGAAGTGACCTGCTGGTTTGGTCACACATTTCCACCTCCCTCCCATCCACATCGATTTCCCTTTTCGCAAATCATCCCAGTATTTGGTTACTTTGGGACACAGAGCCGTCGTGTCACACGGAACATCGAATATGCTGCTTTCTGTTTGGGTGGAGGAAGTTCTTGTATTACAGTCCAGTTTGAAGTTTAACATCTGCCTCCTCTGTCCTTGGAAATGGGTGCTCATAATTCCTCCTTCAGAGTGAGTAGGAAGGCCTGATTACTGACAGCTGGTAGTCCTAATTCAAACCGGGTTGAGTTTGGTCTGCTGCTGTTGAAAATGAACAGGACTGATTTCAAAATCAGTTTGAACTCAGTCCCAGTGTCAGGTGGATATGTAGCATTATCTTGATACAATGACATATTAATGTGTACTTTAAGCACGATAAAGCATAAACAAGCATGCAAAATACATAAATGAAAGAATGGTATAGAGTTGCATAAATTCATCACAAGCCTTATAATCTGTATTATTCAACCAATTTTATTTATGCCATTTAAAACAGCAGTTGTATGAAGTGCCTGTTATTTTTTTCTATTGCTGTGAGAAGAAGCAGCATTTGTTTTGTTTTTTATAACCACATGAACATCTTGAATCACAGCATGCCCGGGGCTTGCAGAAAACAATGTGGAATGTATTGTTCCTGTTCAGGGGTTAGTCACTATGGGTCAGAACCTGGAATCGATTCAGGCTGTTAAGAGCCTGTGGGGGGGGGAATGCACAACACCATACCACAAAAGCTACAGCTAAGCATTTTCCAGTACAGCCGCTGTTGTTTATTGCATAGATTCAAAGTTTCATGGCTCTGTACACTAATTCCTTCTTACCTCTTCTATGATGTGAAAATCTAGACTACTGGCATCACATTCACATCTTGCATGAGTACACACATTTCAGCAGCTCTGAGGAGGTTATCAGATTTGCACGTTGTAGCCTGCGTCCGGAGTTACCTACGATTTCATCTCAGTCATTTAGAAATCTGCAGGAGCTCACGATGTAAATAAATACAGCTCATGTCTGGCCCCCTCCCCTTTCCCCGCCTCGCAGAGAACTGCAGCTACAGCAGAACAGGAGCAGAGCTTCAAGGTCAAATGGAAAATAAGGACCTGTACTTGTACTGTAGCAATACCTGAAGAGATGCATTGCCACCGTTTAGGAGATATTCACCACAATTGTTCAGCAGCAATTCTACCTGCGTCGAACTGTGCTGGTGGTTTTGATTTCTTATTGCTGCAGAATCAGCAATTTAGCAACTCATTTTTGCTTTAGCACATTCTCAGCAACTCATTTTTCCTTTGTGCATATGCAAGACTTTCGTTTGGCTTCAGCAACCTTTTCCTCAGGATAAGTATTCAGAATACACAGCACTCAATTATCCAAACCCTTCCGGCTGCATGCATGTTGTTCTGAGAATTATGGGTTTCAGATAGCCGAGGCTACTTTGACTGAATGGCATGGAATCAAGTGGCTCGTGAACTTAAGTCTTCATGGAAACATAAGGAAGATTCAACACCATTGGATGTGAATGGAATGATTTTTAATTGGAATGCTATGTGGCTGTCCTGAATAGTTACAAAGAAAACCTTTTGTTAAGCAAAGAGGATTGAAAGTCGGTAAAATGCTTTAAAAAGAGCCAGCAAGCGTACTTTATGTTGCTATATTTGTAGTGAGAGGGCAGCAGTAACCTGCATGACCCTGCTGCAGATACAGTAAGCTGCTGGGATCGGAGTCGGGTGCTTACCTCTGTGAAGAACACAGACAGAATCACAAGGCTGATCCAGTGGATGATACTGGCAAACTGGAATGCATTGGTAACTGCAGAGTGGGAAACAGAATAGAGAAATAAAAATCATTCAGATACAGTAAATATTCTAATGTTTCAGTGTCTGAGCAATGATCCTACCCACGCCTAACACCTCTGGAGCTGTTAGTGCCCAGCATGTATTACAGACTGTTATTTTTACTTAAATCAACTTTATGTTGTATTTTCTTTTTATATAATTAATGTTCTGTGTTTTTTTTCCCCCCACCCATCTACCTAAGTAATTTCTCTCCATTATGATGTGATTCTCTATCTACAGAGTACTGAATCAATGCCCTCTCTATCTTTGGTTTCCTATCCACTCATCTGTCTATCAGTTCACTGATCTCTAGCTGTCTCCATCTAGTCATTATCTACAAATTCAGTCCGTGTCTCTCCATTGATTCAACCCATAATCTCCCAGTCTCTCTATACATTTGTCTTTGCCCCCGTCCTCCTCTGCCTTGTGGGTGTCCAGAAATAAAATCAACTACATTTGAACAACCACACGGGACTGAAGAAGTGTAATAGCTGCAGCTCACTTGCAGTTTTAAACAGTGTTATTTGCCGGGAAGGAGAATGCTAAGGAGAGGGTCTTCCTCTTTGTTTCTGTTTGCAGTGTCTGACTGATTAGATTTCCATGACATCTATGTTCTTTTTTTCAGTTTATTTCCACCATTGGTTATGATTTGCCCTATTAAGAAACCTTTAACTTAACGAATATCAAACTGCATTTTATTCTTCAATTGGCCCACGTGTTAACGCTTTGGGAACAGGGCCCAGTATCTCAAACTGTATCACATAAGATACTACAGAGGCAAATCCATACATCCAGCGACGCTCCCCCGGGGAGCCTGCACTCACACTGCAGCAGCTTGGTGTCTATGAGAAGTTCCAGAACCAGGAGAACCACCACCAGCACCACACAAGCCACCAAGAAACAGTTGAGTGCAGCACTGAGCAGAAACACCTGCCAGATCGCGGCTCGCCTCCCACAGCACGGCTTCAACCAGTTAGAGCTGGAGGGACAGGGAGAGGGGAAGAGGAGGAAGGGTGGGAACAAAGAAGGAAGGAAGGAAGGAACCAAGCAAAACAAATGTTAGAAAGAGTGAACGACAACCGAGAAAAAAAACTGCTGTGGTTGAATCAAAGGGCCCTTTCGGGTGCGCAGGGACACAGCACACCAGCTGCATGTTCAGTCCTTTCAGCCACGGGGGTTACAGTCTGTAATCCGTGCTAGTTTGCTGTCTTGGCGTTAAAGTATTACTTGTAGTGAATTCATAACACTATGAAAATACATGTTAATATACTAGACTCGTGAAGAATTACTCAGTTCTCTATGAAAAGGGATGTCAGTGGACGAACAATTTGATTACTAGTACTTTGTTGAGAGTACTATTGTACATTTAACATGCTGTTAACAATTGCAGGTCCTTATTTGTGCTAAAGTAGCCATCAATGAATCTCTCTTTGAATGGAAGTGGCTCTCGTTTATTATTACTGAATTTGTAAAGGAAAATAAATAAATTCAGCTCTCCAGCAGAGGTCGACACTGCGGCTTATTGAGGAATAGCAAGGCCACTTCCACTGAAATGAGTTTGATAGCATTTGACTGCAAATCACAGTTATCAATTATAGAACTCCACCCCAACCCAGACTCAATACACACACATTATGAAAAAGATCAAACTGTAAAAAGAACAAATAATAACCCAGATGTATAAAGGTCAGCCGTCTGCGGTGACAATAGCAATTTAAATGATCCGATTTGCATATTCTAAATGGGCGCTTGTCTCAGTAATTCAAGCAAAGCCTTTCTTTTTTAATTAGAAAAATGTGTATTGGTGTCTGCCTGTTAGATATTCAAATTAGGACAGAGGACACATTATTGCACTGCACAGAGCATTCGATGCAGAACTGAATGAGAGAGTAAAAAATCACGACTGTATTAACGGCTCCAGTCTAACTGCACATCTTTTTCACTCTGCAGTTCATTTTACTGTGTCTGCTGGTGAAAATGGAGAGTTTACACTCATAGCACAACCCAGAGCTAGACAGCCACTCCTCACAGAGTTAGAGTTAGGCTGCTTCTTGCCAACAAAACTGTGAACTCCTAGCTCTTAATTAGCTTCCCTGCCAATTGCTCTGCCTGCCATCTTCCAGGATCCTGTGCCAGCTGCATGGGCACTAAGCGAAAGGATTGGTAACTCCAAGGTTAAGTACTTTCGTAGTCAAAGACAGTTATGTATAAAGAACAAGCTGCAGGATGTACTAATTGTGACATTCATTCAAATAAATGAAAAGAAATCCCCAGCTGTTATGCATTTTAAATTTGATTTGGCAGCGAAGTTAATGAAATTGCTGTCCTCCACATCTGATACAAAGGGAAGCACACCATCAATTACTGCAGCGCGCTTTAGAACTATGCAATTGCAGTGATGTGGTAACATCCAAATAGCTGGCATTACAATCTCATCTGTTAAAACACACACACACCCATCTGACAAAAAAGAGGAATATATTTGGACATTATTTAGAGATGTTATAGTTGTTTTCCCTTTTTTTAACTAATCACAGGTGCTTCTCTTTTATGGGATGGTTTACATAAAGCACAACCTCACAGTTAGAAACACCAAACTTATGAACCGACTCCCTCAGCCATGCTTATAATGCAACCAGGTTGATGATTTTGATAAAGCCCTCCTTAAGTGCTGATCATCAAGAAGACTGATCATGAAGAAGGCAAAATTACTGTACCAGCAATGTATCCAGCTCATCATTAAATCTAGAGCTCCCCCCGCCCCGCCCCGCCCCACCTCACCCCACAGGACCAGGGTTGGATACCCCTGCACCAGATTGCTGTAGATAGCAGGTGTACACACTTATTAAAACCACTGAAAGCTCATTTTCAAAGTTACGAGCATTTCAGACTGACGAGCAGCCTCCATTCCAATGGTGTTTATAACTCTGAGGTTCAACAGTACATTTGTTTTAAATCCTATTCCTTGGGTTGTCATCATTCTCTATTGTTGATTCGGCTTGGATTGCTTTTTCCAAGTTGATTTGTTGACCCTCTGCTCTTTCTCTTTACCTCATGAGGGGTCTACTGAAAGTACCGGAACTGAGAGTAGATTACTGACGCCCAGTCGGAGTGTTTCTGGCCACCCTGCACTCTGACTCAGTGTGCTTTCCTGAGCCAAACCATATGGCACTGCAGGGAATCAAGCTGACTACAACACAAGGAGTGTATATTCACGGTCTATTTTTGAAAAAATCTTTCAGAGTGATTAAGCAAAAGCCATACTACTGTGGTGGGCCATTTTAATCCCAGTAAAAACACGCAATAGACCAATCTGCTATGCAATAGGAGTCTTATTTCCATGACTAAATAAAAAAAAAAAAACAATCTTGTTCCTGGTTAGTTTTTCAGATTTTTCTAAAAAAAAATTAAAAAAAACCTTTTAAAAACTGGAAGAAACAGAAGACACAAAAAGGACTGTTTTGATTGGTGATAGTAATCTGTGCAAGACCATTGTGTATTTGGCTATGTGTTCATGTATATAGCCTAGATTTCTGTGCGGCGGTGTAGAGTCTGAATTCAGTGGAGCACTTGCCTTTGTTATTGTAAAAGTAAAGTCATCGCTGGTGAAAAAATGCAAATATTACACTGTGGCAGGGTGACTGGGCGGTGACGTCAGGCAGAAGCAGGAAGGGAAAAATACTGACACCAGGGACTGCAGTTCAAAAGAAAGAATCGGCTGGCCGCCGTTTTTATTAACAAAAATAAAATATTCAAACAAAAACACTTGCTCACAGAGCAAAATAAAAAGGTTAAACAAAACAAATCACAAACACAAACAACGCGATCAGGCTGGGCAATAGCCTTCACTGATCCTTATGGTTATTCTGTTTCGTTTTACCTCTCGCTCTCTCTCTCTCGCGCGCTCTCTCTCATACACTCCTCTTCAACACCCACCCTGCATGCAGCGAACTGCAGGCTTATATATCGTGGCCGAGGGGTTTAACTAGCTGGCAATTAATCTATTACCCCTCGGCCACAATCTGCACAAGTTTTATAACTACTGTGGATGGGGCTTCCCATCCACTCTACTTAATACCAACAATGCTGCTACGCCGTCATTTAAATACTTTTATAAATAACTACAAAAATAACAAAACACTCGGCTACTCCGTCAATACATTTTTCAATAATTGCAAATAAACACACAGCGCATCGCTGTGATATAAATACAAAACTAAATTATAATAAACAAATACAAAATAACACAGGGGCGGAGGGGGACCCCGTTCTAAAATAAAATAAACAAATCAATGTACAGGGCTGCTCGCCCTGTTACATACACACACACACACACACACACACACACACACACACACACACACACACACACACACACACACACACACACACATACATATATATATATATATGTGTGTGTGTGACTGCATGAAAACAACTACAGTACGGAGGTCAAATATTAGCTAAAACATAACAGAGAAGACTTGCAGGAGAAATTTACTATATAAAACTTAAGGGCCAGCTAATAAAAGCACTGAAGCCATAATGCATCACATGATATGAAACAAATAATAATCTTAATACAAACACAGGTCATAATGTGAGAGAACAAAGGCAATCACAGCAACCAAACACTTGAAAGAAATGCTACTAGTCAGTTCGAGGGAACCCATTTAAGATCTGCAAAGATTGCATCAAGTTGTAGTGAAAACACCCAGAGCTAATTCCGATGCCCTTGTGCAGACAGCCCTCTCATCCACTTGGCAGGGATGATCTGGAGTGGCGTGTAAACATTGTCAGAATAATCAAATAAAAGCATAATCATGCTGTTAGCAATCAACCGTTTGGCTAGGGAAGATAAGCAATTCTGTATCATCCAGATGGCGTTCAGTCGCATTCATTTCTAAGTATAGGACGTTGAAGTAAAAGCCTAAACACGAGATGTCCACTTCCTTGCAAAAAATATAAATAAAAATGATGTGCATAAACTATGGGATTCTACAAAACACTTTTGCTGTGACTGAGGAAAATGTGGACAGTAACATTTTACAGTGTCTCATCTTGCACTGCGATTACAATGTATTTGCACACATGTTAACCTGATAATTACACTGCAAACACAGTACACCTGTGGAAATAGTCATTTAGCAGATGTTTTTATCCAAAGCGACGTACAGAGAGTCGGGGTTGAACTTTGCATCAACAACTGCTGCTGCTACCGAGTCACTTGCAATTTAAATAAAATTAAAATAAGGTGATTACAGAGATTAAAAAGCTATGTCAACAATAAAAAAGAGGAAAAACTGCCATGTGAAAAAACCCAGGACCTCAATGTAATAAACTACCAAGTGGATAGAGTCAGAGAGCTTCGCTTACTCACATTCTGCACAAAGCCCTTAAACACACAGCGAGGCTTCATAAAGTATTTTGTGCTGTGTGGAAATGTGTTAATTTAATGAGACCTACAGGAATGCCAGTATTGGTTACTGAAATTGTCTGGATGGATTACTCTGAACTGAGAAAACTAATTTCAAGGAACCCCCCCCCCAGCCTCCAGCTGTAACATTTAAGTATTTATAACAAGAGAAATAGACTAATTTTAAAACAAAGGGTCCCCTTTATTGGCATCAGATAAGTTACCGGTATTATTATTATTATTATTATTATTATTATTATTATTATTATTATTATTATGAAAGCATGCAGTCCATTGAGGTTTCATATGTGTGGGTCTATTATATAGTGGGTCTCCTAAACTGTAAGTTAAAACTATATCGCGGAAGCTAACTGTAGCACATTATATAAAACAAAAAACATTGGACTAGAATGGGTAGAATTCTTACAACTACTTAATAAAACTGGGTTCTATCGATACAGCCCTGCAATTATAAAAAAATGAATGCCCCTGAATGCCTGTCCCCTGTGGTGTGAGAAGCATGGACAGCATGCTCAGTAACTTCTCTCAAAACAACCTTGAGAACTTTGAGAACATTCAGGTGGGCAGTTCTCAAGATGGAACCGTCATTAGCATAACCAATCAAAAAACAGAAACAGCATTAGCATAACCAATCAAAAAACAGAAACAGCACCAAAATAAAACCGCTTTCCCCAGGAAAACTGCGATAGAAGGAGAACTGTACCGTTGAACAGAGGAGCTAGATTCACTTCCAGAATTAAATCAATACACTCCATGAAGTCAAGGGGAAGAAAGAGACGTCAACATCAACTGCAGTCTACGAGTATCAGGCGTTTCTGCCTGCTATGGAAAATTACAACGTATTAAAAAAACACTAGTCATCCATCTAACCTCTATTTGGGTCTCCAAATATCCATAATAGTGAAAAGTGATTTGACCAATAGATTCATTCATTTATCTTACTAGAGAAGTACAGTATAAATAATTGTGTTGTTCATTTGTATAACCTAATATATAAATTCAGTGCCCTGACCTATGTATTAATGAATGATTTGTGCAGCAAAACACACTCGCTGGATTTCTTAGCAGCACAGTAGCAAATAAAGGCTGCTGTACTAATAGAACTGTATACTGTATATGAAGAACAAGTCAAATCATACGATACTGTATCCCTTGCAGGGCCAGCTATTTAAATAATTGATTGGAGGTTCTGATGAATGTCTTCATTATACATTCAAATCACAAAGTATTTGATTTTCAAGAAAGTTAAATATATTAGCTATCAGAGCTTTGGCAGGGCTATTATTGTTGATTAAAAAAAAATCAATCTGTGCATAACAAGGGATTTCACAGCCCTTGTTTTTAGTTATGTTGTCAGTTTATTTTCAGGCACAAATGCAGATGACTATCAAGGTTTACTTTAGCATCTATGAAATACAAGGCCCTTTGAATTAAACAAGGGAATATTTGCACCTCTGAAATGTAGTCAGGCAATTCAAAAGTCTTGGTGCCGATATCGAATGCGCCCATGACCTATGGTTTCATTAACTACAAACTCTGCTTACTGTACAATTTTGAGCTTCATTAAAAATAAATGATGTGACTGTGGGGGGCACCAACCTAAGCAAACGCAGCCAAGACTTTATGCATAAGTATCACTGGAGTGGAACCTGGATATTAGCCTCATTAATATCTTACACAGAGCCAGAAACTTAAGAAAAATGGCAAGAATAATGACTTCCCATTAAGTGAGGTCCTGTATAAAGAGTCACGTCTGGTAACCCTTGAAGATCGGACTCCTTTTTTGTAACTTCTTTAGAATCGGGGTTGTTCTGAGCTGCGTGGTGTCTGTAGAGCGATTTTTTTAAAGAAAAAAATGCTAGATCAATGTGGCAATAATGAGTCTTTACTAAATTACACATTTTCTTTTAGTACAAGACAAATCTCATTGAATGCGTCTTTGAAGGACCACCCAGTCACCTAAGAAAAAAAAACCCAGAACCAAACTAAAAAAGTATGGGAAGTGGTTTGTGATGGAAACACTTGAGAGAGAGGGGCTTCAGGTAATCAGGCAGGGAAAGGGGACTACTGAGCAAACGCAAAATCTATGCGCTATGTCGCTGGTGGTGTGATGTGTACGGTAATTAATTTTACATTTGAAAGCTCCCTTGTTATATCTGTCGCTACACCATTAATCACAGAATTGTTATTCATCTGTTAAAATAAATGCTAGCAGTAATCGAAAAAATAAATACATTAAAAAGCCATTCTAGTTCATTCAAACTTATTTCAATGCACATCCACGTCACTGTTTATCCGATCTGCACACAAGACATTTTGTTTTGAAGAGCAAGTTTGATAAGTGGAGGAGCTAGATTTGTTTGAAAAAGACATGAATGAATCGTATCCAATCGCATCCCAGTATTAATTCATTTGAGCATTTTTTTTATATATATATATACAAAACATTACTTTAACAAAAAAAGACAATTGCTCTGTATAAAAAATTTTCTGAGCTATACTAATAAACATATATTTGACATCAATAATATTGTTTATCAGTTTTAGATTTCTTACAGAATCCTGCCCCTTATCTAACAGAAAAACGTTGATCACAGTTTTAATCGCCCAGGTAAATGACACAATGTCATGGGAGATAACAAAGGGCAGGAAGGCCTAGATGTTTTAAAATTATTAGTACATTTCACTTCCAGAGGGAGATGCTTGAGAGGACAAGTAAATGATGAACGTAGAGAGAGCGGCACGCTTAGTCATTAAAACAATTTGAGACAAACATTAACCAGGGAACATGTCTCTGGTAATGCAAAGTCAACCAGCCTAACCTTGAATGCAGGATGAGAAATTTGGCTGGGATTTGTCTCTGCTGTAATAAACTCAGGAAGATGCCAGGGAAACAACAACGCCTTGCAGTCCCCTGGTGTCCTCAGGACTCGAAAGGTGCCATTAAGTCATTAATCTACAGCTAGTGCGAATCTCAGTATGGGGACAGGAGACTGTGCAAATGAATGGTCTTGCAGATTTCAAAGTGAACCTTTGGAGGCTGTTCTGTGTCTGCAGGTAATGTTCACAAGGTCAATAAAAACATTATTTGGTGGTAAGAAAAGGAGGCATTCTTCCTCTCTGAGCAGTAAATTGCCAAGGAAAGTGTCTTAAAAGATCAATATCAGACGTTAATATCATTACACAGTATTAAACCAGCTCACAAGCTGGTTATGCAGTACGAACAAGGCAGTAACAGTAAGAATACATTTTCCAAGCAGTTCACTCTTTTAAGTCTTGTCTGACAAATCTATTAGCTTGGTTTATCGTTTTCCTTTTTTTTTTTTAAATGACTCTGCTTTTTATCGTCTCATTGTGCGTCGCTGTGCATTGACTAAATCGTAAAAAAGGTACTTTAAAAAGTATTGTTCTTCACCCATTCCTAAAAACCATGCCTTTTAATTCAGAGAGATAAATCTGCCTGCCTCTGCAGCGAGCTTGACAACCTGGTCTTTACCTTTTCCATGGCGCTCTGCTCTATCGCTTAGCCTGAAAAGCAATCTTGAATTTTGAATAACAACGAATCTCACTGCCCTACCTTCAGTCAAGGAGCACATCTCTGTCTATATGGGGCATTTTATGTACATTCTTAATAATGATCATTTTTGATCATATTCTTTGCTGCAAGTTTTTTGTGAATACATGAATGTCACAAAGCCAGCATGCGATTCAGCACAGTTGGTACAAGCTGCTCTTCTGTGTGTTGCTCACAAGTAAATAGAGGGTTCTTTCAAATCTTGGGAACTCATATTGAGTACATCTCTGTTAATAAAGCTCTGGAAATAAAAAAAGAAAGCAAATCACATTTTGTGCAGAATTACTTAAACCGCATACCTGAACAGGGGAAAACAAAACATCTGTGAACGGGAGCGCAAGAGCCTGGTGGAGCTGTGGACTGCTGCAGCAATTTTATTCCTAATACACTGCATGGAAATCACAGTCGCATATTCAAACTGGGCAGCTTTTTGGGAACCTTTTATTTGGATTCTTGACTTTAAATGTGATAGAATAAAATGACTACTGTGGTAAAATAATCAGTATTCACTGCATTGCTAAATGTAAACCTCAATGCTGTAGGGTCAACATTGCAACTCCCCATCACAAATCAAGTATGCAAAGGGGCTTGGAGAACAATGTTGGGCTTGCAGGTCATCATTTTCCAGAGCCTGCTGCTGCTGCTGCTGCCTGGAAATAACTAACAAAGGATCACCCAGAACGATCTGTGGCATAGAAATAATAAATCTCAACAGTAATAATGACAAAAATAACAGTTTCTGTCATTTGTAGTGTTGCTTGCACATAATCATCACGATAGCCCCTTGGTGTCTTTAGTAGAACCCAGTAAACTCTATAGCCTTCCTTTGTTAGAAAGAAAGAAGAGGGTGGTTATTTTACTATTAAAAAAAGATAATCTTCTGATTTGATTCCTACAGTGTAAATCTAGCAATCCCCAAACTAAAACAAGGAATGAATCATTAGTGGAATTAAAGTGCAGCTTCTCACCCACCGGCTCCCTTAAGTGATTCTCAAAGTAGATAGGTTGCGCGACCCAGCAGATAACAAGATACCCGTCGATCCCCAGGTTGCTTCCAGACAACTTCTTCTGCACTTTTAATTAAATAAGCACACATTGCCATCAACAGCGCTGGCCTCCAGAGAATGCAAAATTCTGCAAAGTGCTTTAAGATTCAGCGCGCCTCTGCTGCTGCAGGGAAACAGATTAGGGTTGTCTCAAAAGAAATACAGAGCCATGTTCACTATGCATCAACTGAGGTACAAAGACAGCTTGAATGCTCTTGTCTGAGTTCAGGGTAGAGGTGGGTCATTAGGTAGAGCTTTGACATTCGGTTCATGTTCCAGTTCCAAAGATCCGGGATGACAGGTCGCTACGCTATGGATGGGCCTGGAAAGGAAGCACACTGCCTTCGTAGTGACCTATGTTATAACTCTAGATCTCATTAATACATTTCAGCTGTTGCAAGCAATGTGACTCTAGCTGTGTCTAGCGATGAGAAATTGGGAAGCAGAGTTAAAAGTAATCCCATGGTCTGACTTGGATGCAGGTCTAAAATTACTGTTGTGGGGGCAGGCAAGACAAGTCAACACTTGCCATGAATAAACGTCCGTGGGGACCAGTGTAAGCGGCTCAGTGTCATTAATCCACTCAGAGAGGATAATGTCACCATTACAGTACAAGCCCAGGGAAACTCACCTTGCAAAGAGTTACTGAGCACTTACCTGATTGAAGAATAAGGGGAGGGGCCACTGCTTTGTGGTGGTGGTGGGAATGCATGATTTAAACTTGACCTGTGTAGCACCTACTGTAGCGTACTACATTCATCTACATAGAGCTAGCAAGAACTGAACATTGGACATTTCTAATTTGCATTTTATTCCCTGCATACTTTTCTAAGCATGTATTCTGTGCAATACACGAAGCACCACATACTGTAGCATGACTGATATAAGTGTATTGATATAATCTACAAGTAAGATTCCAGTAACACCTTGAAGGACGGCTTTAACCAGTTCAAAACTGGGTTGCTTGAAAGTTATGTGTTTATTAGATTTCCTTAACGCCCTTAAGTGTGGGAAAAACAGCAAGCACCGACAGGGCTTAAACTTCTGGTATCAGTCAGGAACGCCAAGTTTCCTGTCACCCTGCTTGCCTTGCCAAGTTAGATACCTGGCTGGGTAACAAAGAAAGAGAGTTCCTCCCCAGCGCAATACCGCAGGAATGATTCCCTTGCTCTGTTAAATTCAATTCCAAGCTCTGCCCGAGGCACTGCCCAGCCTGGGAAAAATATTATGAGCAACAGGCCACGCATGATACACCCTAGCAAAGCACAGTACATGCATGCTAACTAGGAATGTTGTTTAGATAATTACTTTTCAGGTTGAACGTCCCATTTGTTTTGCTGGCTCACATAAGAAAGGTCTACATTAAAATGCAAGCCACCTGCAGTCTGAATGAAGTTTATGACCTTGGTACGCCAGCGCGGCAGGAAAAATGTCAGCACCCCGGATGAGTGGAAAATATTCTTCCAAAACTTTGAAAACTCTCAGTGCGGAAATTAATTGCCATGGATTGTCAATTGTAAACATGAGAGAAGAACAGCTGTTCTTGTTTTGAAATAAACACATTAAAACAGTAAGTAGCTGGGTTCCAAAACATACAGCGTTACACGACCCTGCGTGTTGCTACAACTGTTTAAATAGCGTACTTGTCATTCTTCTTTTCATAGTTTATTAGCCTTCAGGAGAAGCAGAAGACTACAAAAGTCACGTTACATTACAGAAGAGAATTTGTCAAGATGAGATACACCCATTTCTTTTACAGACAACAATATTATTCTTTATTTCAACCAAGAGATCTTTCCATTAAACAATGTGTTTTTTTTATTATTAGAATTATTTTTTTCATCTACAAAAGGGGATTAATGGAAAGCAATCAAGGTAAGTAGATAAATGATTACACAAACCAGTCTCAGACTATTGCTTTTGCACATTGCTCATCATGCTGTATTAATATGTAGCTGTAATGATGTTGGGGAATGGATACATAAAACAATCCCTCACATTGCTCTCAAACTCTGAGAATGCACTTTGTTTTCTAAATTAGAGGCTATAAGCATATTAACCAAGTCATAGATCAGCACAAACAAACCTCCGCTCAGAAAATATTAGTTTCTGTTCCTTTGATTCTTCAGAACTGACACTGAAATGAAAGCAAGAACCCATCTCATTACTTTTACATCTTTGTGCTGATTTCCCATGACTTGACTTGATCGGCTTTGAAAAGTTCCTAAAATATTTGAGCATGGTGCTAAGCCACAAATGCAAAGCTGCTACTTATCACATGTATGTTTTTAATAACATCGGTGTTAATCATTTCCTATCTAAAGTAAAGTAACCAGGTTTGCTAATCTCTAGTTGGCTAGTACAGCTACTCATAGAACACTCAAACCACAGCTAAGGCCAAACGTTTTGCATCACCCTGTAGAATGAACTCATTTTGCTTCATAAAGGTTGAATGAAACCTGCTGAATAATGCTACGTTAACATATTGAATTACATACCGCTTTGTAGTTTTCCATATACTTAGTAAAAAAAAAAACTGACAAAAATGGAAAAATGTGACATTTTGAAATCTAACATGAATTACTGTACTACAATTACAGCTTCCGGTAGACTTTTGCGATATCATTTTGTAGTTTCTTTGATTACATGATGTTAAATGAAAGATCTAAATCTTTTTTTAAAGTATGCATCAATCCTAAAATTCTAGGTCATGCAAGGAGCCTGTAGTCAGAAGACCCAGACAAAAAAAAACAAGCAAATGCTACAGCACTTCAAATCAGCAGCATGCCGTTACACCCTTAAATGGCAATCTCCTCATTGTCAACTGATCTTCCCAACAATACCTTCTCGTTAATAGTAGACAATTAAATCAGAATTTCTATAATTTAATATCGTGTCAACAATAATTAAGTACCATAACACAACCGCTTAAGAAAGCGAAGGCTGCAGTGTTTCCTGTCACAACGGATTAAGTGGTCTGTCTTTTGCATGTCAATTACGTTAATGATGAAAGTTCTTGTCTTATCAAGGCAGGCAGTGACTTAACCTGTAATCACAGCTAATGGGAAGTGAAATTTACTGTACATCACAGGGAACTGCTTATCCACAGCTCTGTCAAGTAACCCTTTGTGTCTCTGTAAACTGGACAAATCTGTTGAAACGGCAGCGCAGCAAACTTTGCCAATTGTACTTTGGAGGAGTATCCATTTCCATACTTCTTTTATGTAATTAGGCTTTTATATTTAAATGTCTGGCGATCAGATTGGTCACTGGGAGTGTATTTGAAGTGTAGCAGGGATATTTCTGCGGTGAGAATCTGGTTCTTTTTTAACCTCGTCCTCTTACCTTTCTCTTTGATCCTCCTCATCCGGGTTTGACAGGAGTTGGGACCCGGCCAGGGAGAGGTCGAGAGCCGTGAGGGGCAGGTCTCTGTAAGCGAAGTTCACCAGCTGGACTGGAGCGATGCACTGGCTCTCCTCTTCCACCTGCTGGGATATGATCTCAAGATCAGACACCCCAGCCTCCTGAGCAGGCCTGACAGGCAAAGAGAGGAACAAACACAGTCAGACGCAGTCAAGCAGATTGCACTGAATAAAAACAGCTCAGGAGTTACATTACATGAAACAAGCAGAATTCAAAACCAAAACTAAATTAAATATGATTTCCCTCATATTTAATGCATGCAATAAAGATCAAACGCTTTATAGCACAACTGTCCTTATATATAGATTTGTCCTGCCTCCGTGGTTTCAGAACCAGTCAGGAGCTAGGAAGGTACTGGCTTCTTCACTCTTGCTAACCCCTGCCTTGCTGTGTGTGCGTGCCCAAGGGAATGTATCTATAAAGGCTCGGTACAAGCAGGACCCAGCTGGAAACAAGATTTGACATCTCAGGAGGGTACAGACTGCAGCTGGAGTGAAAACCAATCAGCCCCAGCCTGAATGCAGACTTCTGCCCTGTGGCACATAGTTTAGACTCAAGCAGATGCTGGTATTATATCCATTGGGATGTGGTTTGCTATCGTTGGCTGCATGGATGCAACAAATGAAGGGAGAGGGATCTAGACAGTATTGCATGAGGCCCATGTGGATGCAGATGCAGTTAAACATGTTCTCTGTACAGCTGTGAATGCAACAGAATCTCACCTGAGTGAGCAGGTTCCTAAAGTCAACTGTGCCAAAGACAGTCCTGTGGACTAAAACTGCACCACTAGCTCCGTGGTGGTTAGCCCAACAAGGATAGAGAAGTTAAGCTCTAAACTTAAAGTGAAAAAAAAACTAAAACAAATAAATAGATTTTTCAGAAATGATGAGTGGCATAACTTGTGTATCTCATTTAATTACAAACCTCTTTTTTAATAAAGGCATTTCTGGCAGAAGTTTAAAATCTCACTTACCTTCGTAAACATTTTTAATACAGCAGTTTCAGCTTGCTTTTTTTTTTTACAGGACGAGCTTACAATGCATTTTGAGGCATCAAGAGAACAAAATGTCAAATGCAAAGAAAAAATGATTAGAAAACTATTGGGTTTTAAAACTGCTTGCATTCCAAACTAGGGCTGGTTTACCCTCAGCAGACAAACTGCTAAGAGCTCGCAATGAGAGGCACAGTGAAAGCAATAGACCCATCCACAGCCTGCGATTCCTGAACTGAATCCTGCTAAACCCTCTACATTCCGAGTAGGATGATAAGAACACACCACGGCCTACAGCATTTAGAACCAAGCATGCTTTATATTGACCTACCGTCAAACAAACCCTTATATTAATGCAATACTTACATTCAAACATAATCCTAAAATTATTAATTTCTCCAACAAACAAAAACAGTCTTACACAGCTACTTGGAAAAGGCAGATAAATTACTTGAAATAAACTGCCTGGGTACACTGGACTGGCTCACAGCAAAAGAGAGGAAATAATATAAACACATGGTAACTGAACAGCAGTAACGCTGAACAAAGCATGCCAAGGGAAATTATCACAACTGGCCCCAAGCCAGCAAGTGAGAGTGGGTCACTTTTACAATTGCAATATAAAAGAACATTTGTTTGCAGGAAGGAACATTGCTTGCCCATGGGAAATAGGGTTTGGAAGCGGTCTTGTTGTTCTGTAACAAATGTGCGGATAACCCCTACTTCAGAGGGACTGGGTTTGCTTTGCTTCTTCTGTTAACTTTAAAGACACCCTCAAGGCAGCACTTCCCACCTCTTAAAATAGCAGAGGCAGCTGGACACAAACCCCAAGACTGAATCTCCTAAAGAGATGGCATTTTGTGATTTTTACCATTTCTCCCAACCCTGCCCACAGATCACAGATATTGCATTTGGCACCTTGGCCCAGTGAACCTGCAAGCTTTTCATTTAATAAATAGTGTTTTTATTTTATGGACGTTTCACTTTTTGTTTCATATTTTGGGTTGCCTGTCACACTTGTAGTCTAGAAAAGTGTTTGTCTCCTCATATGAAATCTCTTTCATACCGTTGAGTAAGTTCCCAAAATCTCACATTATGCCAGACTCACAATATCTTTGCTGTTGCTTCAGACTGCTTTCTCCAGTATTCCTAGATCAGTTTTTTTGTGAAGTGAAGTTTATGAACATGTCAGCCAAGCGTGGGTCTGGGCTGCTTTGTGTGGGTGTCAGGGTGTTATTCAGTGCTTAATAGTAGTGCAGTGCCAGTATACTATTCCACTTGCTTCAGGCTACTATGTACCAGTGGTTTCAAACGTTCCATTTTAAGAAGCACCACTACTCTGTAATCCCACCAGATTCTTTATTCTTCACTGTCCAGTGCTTCTAGCTATAGAGCGCATCCGGCCAGCTCTTTATGGGCCTTTCAGAGCATCTCGTTGGATGAGCCAACTGTATTACATTCCGTCAGCATATTCTGCGATGCAAGTTGCAATTCGTTTACTGTGCAGTACAAGCTGGATTAAGTTATTGACTTAGTGATATGCAGCACACTAATCCAACATGCTGCAGAGTTGTTAACAGATTGCTCTTTGCTCTCTGATCATTTATTCTTTTCTTTATCTTCAAATGGTTATACTGACAAATAAACAGGTCAGTGTGTCTTTTTGTTACGGGAATCTCTGACAGAAGTTCTTTGCATCTGCTTGGCTTGGCGAAGCCTTACACACAGACATGCTAAAGTTTCCTAGTGACACAGGACTGCAAAGATGACCTCTAGTGTTTCTCCAGGTATATTTTCAATCATCCTTTATGTTAACCTTAACTAGAGTAGGTGTGACTTTATTCATTGTGCTTTGCTAATTCCTAACTTGGTTATTGTGATACAGAGGGTGTGTTAACTAAATAGTCCACCATTGGGGATAATTGTATCCTAATACCCATAACACATAAGAAATGCACCAGAGCTATTGCATGTAATGCAATACATATCCTAATGTGACCTGCATATCATAATGCAAATGGCATAGAATTAACTAGAGAGATGATAATATAAATCTTGTTTCGAGTTAATTCTGTATAAAAAGGGATACTGAGCATTATACTAGGAACATCAGAATAATCGACACAAGAACTTCAGCCGAATTCTAATGAGCATGAAGGCAATGGGTACATGGTTATTTTCATTTTCAATAGCTGAATTACATTGCGCATGATGAGTGAAGCACCTCTTATAAAATGCATTCCCATCACCGCAGTTATCAGCGCATCGTCAGCGTAATACAATTGTTTTAAATCACACCCAAGCAAGAAAGGTCCTGGCTTCCAACACGAATTCTCCTCATCCAACACAGATTATAAAAAAACATTGAATCAGATACCCACATGGTGTTAACTCAATGAATGGAATATGCTACAGAAAGCAGGTTCATAACAACAGCCTTTATGGTACCAAATCTTGGATTCTGTTTGAAGAAGCTAAGCAAGGCTGAGTCTGGTCAGTACTGAACTTGGCTGGAGGATCTTTAAGAAAAAAGGTGTTAGAAAGGGGCGCTGTGACTTTGCAGGTGCTGCTGGGCCATTCAAAGAATATACACCTTACACCGATTTCATTTAAAAAAGCTCTCAAGAAAGACGTCATAGCCTCTCAGTGGCCCTTGCCTGTCTAAACATGAATACAAACAGAATTCAATTTGTGAAACGGTACTTAATCCTCAGCTTCTTTAGTGCTAACAGGGTAACAACTCTTGTCATGTATTGATCATTTTGAGCTGTTCACCATCAAATATTTACAATTCTTTCTAATGAGGTTTAAGCAGTGTTTGTGTCACACAGTACAATCTATAATACGATGATGTTACCATATTGCCAAATGGGTTAAATTGCACCAACGGCCAGACCAATGACACTGCCTAGCCTTACATCTTATGTATTTCATGCTTAAACAACTGTATCTTCACTGAGGGAGTCCTAAACAAACAGAAGTCACATTGATAATAGCTTCAATCCCATTACCGGGGCCGGACAGCATCAACGATCCCATACTTCTCCAGTGTCCTCCAAAAGCCTAACAGCTTTCGGATATCGATCTATCTCAGCTTCACAACCACTGTGTAATGAGAATGCGATCCCCCAGGGATCCATGCAGGCTATTTTGGGGGCTAGGCTGGGATGCGCAGATAATTTGAACACACTGCTTTGTGCAGAACATTCTGCAGTCCAATATCAGTAACCATACCATCAAACTACTGCATTAAATCTGTTTGAATTCGTACCAAAGACACTGAGACTATTCACAGAAACAAATATAATAGGACAGTGTGCTGTACACCAGCAGGGTTACCAGGAGTTGATATCAGAAGTGAGCAATTACTTTAACTTCAGTAAAATACTTTGATTCGTGTTGTTTTTATCGTGGTATATGTCAATGATCAGGATAAATATAACATTATGTGGGCTTCTCTTATTTGCTATAAAATATTTAAAACACACTGTTTTATATCAGTAGATGCTAAATGAATTGGTGTTTGGAGGTCAGGCATAAGTGATCATCACACCAAATTAGATTTTGGAACCATCCCATCTTGAACTGCAGAGAAAGAACAATCTGGTTAGGGGATGACTTGCTCCTCATACAGTATCCCGCATCACATCAAAGGAATGCTTTCATACATTCCTGTGAACTTGTCGGCGTTAGGCTTTTGTCTTTTTTTCCTGCAAGCTGCATGCACAGCTCATGACTGTGTTAGATTCGAAAGCTGTGAAATGCAAAGTAATGAAACCAAACACAGCGTTTCTTTGGTGCCTTTATCTAATGATCAATAACATTCATAAGAAAGACAAGGTCTCTATGGCTGGATGAAAACACGTAAAGGAAATACATTCAGATTACTTAATGAAGTTTCGCTTCTGTTGGGGAAATCACATAGCACAAAGCAATTAAACTTGGCGTTATTTAATTACCTGCCTAACATTGTCATTGTTATTACAGATACATAGACCACTTACCGTACTAATAACAGTAATAAGAATTAGACAACACCAGTAGTTTTGTTGCCATCACAAGCTACCAAAACCACTTCAACAAAGAATCCCTAGCAAAGGTAAGAGTTTATTTCTGATTCACATCCTTAATGCACTTCAGGTAGCTGTATGTACACTCAGGGTTATAAGATGTGATTATGCTGGAAAGATAGCTTTTTTAGGCAAGGGCAACCAAGTAAGTAATTGTTTGTGCCTTGCTAATTATTAGCGTTTATGATTTTTAATAGTTTCAATTTCAGGTGATGCGTTATCTTGGCTGAACTAAGTTTTACAGTTGGATGAAAAGATGTGGCTAACATTTTAATCACGTAGGAGCTAAACCCCAAACAAAGGATTGCTGTTTTCAGTTTTTTGTAGGTTTCTGTATATCTGCATAAACAAAACTTGTCTGGACTCACTGGGAAATAGGCTTAAACTCCTCATCTCCCTAGACCCTTGAGCTAAGCACACCCTTGAGTAGAGGCACAAGAACTTATATTCACAATACAATGATAGGCGTATCAGACAGGAACACTGTTTTTTCCCCCACAAAAAAAGTAGCTACACTTAGCACATTTTGTTGGTTTATTCTATTCTATTTATTTTAGACATGCGTGTCTGGCTGAACGGATTTTTGATAAAGGAAATACTAATGAGATGCAGGCTTCTTCTTACCATGATAAACTGGGACAGCATTCCTGAGATGACTGAAATTGGGCTTGTCTGTTTACATCCAGCATCCTTGTCTGTGACACTTTCAAAACAGTTTAGCACCAATTTTTAAGATATTTAAAGGTTTCTTTTTTAAACTCTAAACAGTGCACAGATTGGATTTACTGTCTGGAAAATAAAGGTTGATGTCAATTGAACTTAGGTCTGCCAAAAAAGAAATTCTACAAATGGTGAGATTGCGAAGAAAAACAGGACATGTGATTGGATGTTACAGCTGCCTAGAGCCCTGGCTTTCATCTGTGGATTTGACTTCAAATTCCATGCAGGTCAATCCATATTGGTATAATTGGCATGTAAGCAGAAGGCAGAGAACTAGAGCTCTCCTAATCCCTTACTATACCTCCATATATTTATATATATATATATATATATATATATATATATATATATATATATATATATATATATATATACAGTACTGTGCAAAAGTTTTAGGCAGGTGTGAAAAATGCTGTAAAGTAAGAATGCTTTCAAAAATAGACATGTTAATAGATTATATTTATCAATTAACTAAGTGCAAAGTGAGTGAACAGAAGAAAAATCTAAATCAAATCCATATTTGGTGTGACCACCCTTTGCCTTCAAAACAGCATCAAGCATCAATTCTTCTAGGTACACTTGCACACAGTTTTTGAAGGAACTCGGCAGGTAGGTTGGCCCAAACATCTTGGAGAACTAACCACAGTTCTTCTGTGGATTTAGGCAGCCTCAGTTGCTTCTCTCTCTTCATGTAATCCCAGACAGACTCAATGATGTTGAGATCAGTGCTCTGTGGGGGCCATACCATCACTTCCAGGACTCCTTGTTCTTCTTTACGCTGAAGATAGTTCTTAATAACTTTTGCTGTATGTTTGGGGTCGTTGTCATGCTGCAGAATAAATTTGGGGCCAATCAGATGCCTCCCTGATGGTATTGCATGATGGATAAGTATCTGCCTGTACTTCTCAGCATTGAGGAGACCATTAATTCTGACCAAATCCCCAACTCCATTTGCAGAAATGCAGCCCCAAACTTGCAAGGAACCTCCACCATGCTTCACTGTTGCCTGCAGACACTCATTCGTGTACCGCTCTCAGCCCTTCGGCGAACAAACTGCCTTCTGCTACAGCCAAATATTTCAAATTTTGACTCATCAGTCCAGAGCACCTGCTGCCATTTTTCTGCACCCCAGTTCCTGTGTTTTCGTGCATAGTTGAGTCACTTGGCCTTGTTTCCACATTGGAGGTATGGCTTTTGGCATAAGTCTTCCATGAAGGCCACTTCTGACCAGACTTCTCCGGACAGTAGATGGGTGTACCAGGGTCCCACTGTTTTCTGCCAGTTCTGAGCTGATGGCACTGCTGGACATCTTCTGATTGCGAAGGGAAGTAAGCATGATGTGTCTTTCATCTGCTGCAGTAAGTTTCCTTGGCCGACCACTGCGTCTCACGGTCCTCAACGTTGCCCGTTTCTTTGTGCTTCTTCAAAGAGCTTGGACAGCACATCTGGAAACCCCTGTCTGCCTTGAAATTTCTGCCTGGGAGAGACCTTGCTGATGCAGTATAACTACCTTGTGTCTTGTTGCTGTGCTCAGTCTTGCCATGGTGTATGACTTTTGACAGTAAACTGTCTTCAGCAACCTCACCTTGTTAGCTGAGTTTGGCTGTTCCTCACCCAGTTTTATTCCTCCTACACAGCTGTTTCTGTTTCAGTTAATGATTGTGTTTCAACCTACATATTGAATTGATGATCATTAGCACCTGTTTGGTATAATTGTTTAATCATACACCTGACTATATGCCTACCCTGACTTTGTGCAAGTGTACCTAGAAGAATTGATGCTTGATGCTGTTTTGAAGGCAAAGGGTGGTCACACCAAATATGGATTTGATTTAGATTTTTCTTCTGTTCACTCACTTTGCATTTAGTTAATTGATCAATATAATCTATTAACATGTCTATTTTTGAAAGCATTCTTACTTTACAGCATTTTTTCACACCTGCCTAAAACTTTTGCACAGTACTGTATATATATATATATATATATATATATATATATATATATATATATATATATATATATATATATATATATATATATATATATATATATATATATATATATATATATATATATATATATATATATATATATATATATATATATATATATATATATATATATATATATATATATATACATGTCAATGCATGTTGAGTTCATGGCATCACTAAAAATAATAACTTGACGTTGCACCAAACCATCAGATAAGTATTTATTTTTCTGGGTGGTAAATAAGTTATAAATAAACAGTGTTAATAAAATAGGATCAAGCAGAACATTTCATATCTACTTCTGGCAAACCAAGGGGATACTATCATTTGTTTTGCTGCTTTCATTTCAAGTCCAAAGCAAGGGAGTTGATTGATTACATCGGGCATTTATATAGCACACTAACAGCTCTACGGGTCTCGCTATAGATTCAGACAAGAAATCAAGTGATATAAAAGAAAGAAAAAAAGGTGGCAGTTCTAAATGGGTATTCAGAAGCAGCATTCGTAGACGAGAAGAAGAGATCAGTGAACGTAGTCATTTATCGAGGTTTGGTAATCAGAAGACCGTTCATTGCTGAGCAGTGCAGAGAACACAGAGCTTGCTGAGTGACAAGGTGGAGCTCAATGGCAAAATAAACTGCGACAGGAAATTTACTAAAGGAGTTACACTCAGCCCCCGAGTGTTCCCAACAGCTTAAAGACAAACTAGCCCCTTCAAAAAAATCAACACCCGCAAACACACACACACACACACTTCCACGTGTAGGTTTAAGCTTCTGTTTCCCTTTGGTTTAGTATTTTTAACACACTGCAAGACTAAAACACCCTGTTGGAAAAGCCACCTTCTGTATTAATGCAAGAGCAAACATAAGAGCACACCAATGCTAAGTGCAACAGGGAGTGGGCTCCTCTGACGCTGTGCAGCTCATAGTTAATCAAAGAAGCCGGGGAACTGTTATGAAGCGGTGTGGGATTTGCACCGATCTGATCTTGGAAAACTAAACATCCCTGCCATTGTTGAAACAGATAAAAAGCATCAAGAATATTCAATGATCAAGTTCTCTGGAGACCTTTCTAGTCGTGGGCAATTGAATTGTTTCAGGAGAAATCCCAAAGTTTATTTCCCAAGACTGAAAGAATCACTAAATTTACAACATGAAAAGTGACTCTCCTCTCAGGGTCACAGAGAGTAATTATTAATAAACAGCAATAACTAGTGGAAAACGCCACTGCATACGAATAAGCCTTTGGAGTCCCTTCACATTCCGGGGTGGGATTTGTGTAGCCGCTGGCCTCCTGGTCTGGAGTGTGTATTATTTATTGAAATACTCTTTATCCGGGGTAAACACATTGAGATGCAGCTTTTCATTTACAATGTGGGCCTGGAGGGAGCAAGGTTGCAACACGCACAGAATACATTCAGCATTCAACAGCACTGTCAGGGAAGGAAACCTAGATTCAGAATACAAACGCTAGCTGAGAGTCCGAGGCAATGAGCTCTTTCCCTCTGGAAAAGGAGTGGAAAAGAAAGATGCTCCCAGTTAATGTGCCCAGAGAACAGGACAGATTGTATTTATATAGTACATTTCATGCCACTGCATACTAATACGCCTTTGGAGTCCCTTCACATTCTGGGGAGGATTTGTGTGGCCGCCGGCCTCCTGATCTGGAGAGGCTTTATTATTTATTTAAATCCTCTTTATCAGGAGTTGTACATTTTGTACCCAGTAGAGCTATTTAACAGAGGAAAACTGCACGTCATATTTGGTGCAAACCACCTGTCAACCATTGAATGAGAGCGCCAATAACATGCTCAGCAATTAAGAAGCAAAACAACTTCCTCAGTTACTAATATTTCAAAACTAAGGGGTCTTCTTTGGGGCATACATTTATAAAAACAATTGATCTCTGAGGATAGATAAATGCATATTTGCCTGGGATTGAAATTAAGATGTCTAGCTAATTCCTCCTCTCTAAGTAGGTGTTTTACCAGTATCTCCCCAATTTAGAATGTGAAACAATGTTTTCCCCTCACTGCAGCAATTCCCCACATAGCTCAGGGAAACTGAAGGTTCCGTGGGTGTCCTCCGATCCCACAACCAAGCCAGCTTCCTCTTCTACACCCAAGAACTCGAGAGCGGATGTCAGTAAGGTACCGGCCTCTGGAGAACAAAGGCCAGCCTTGCAGATGTCCGACAGAGCTCACCGGACGCCTGGTCGGTAGGGTCCGCTGTAGCATGATGAAGAGAAACAGTCCCTTCTGGTTTTGCCTCCTTAACCCATGTGGAGCACCAAGGCCAATGTGATGCTCTGTCCGGAATACCCAGTAAAGAAGAGTGACTTCACACAGCCAGGACTCAACCCCAGCTGTGCTTTTACTAGGAGAGCCACTTAGGGACCCCCATCACTACTAATATTGTTGACTGTTTGAACTCATTTTCAATATCCGAACCATTCCAAGAGTGTGCTTTAACTACCTTGTCTTAACTAACCATTCACATCTCTGTATCACCTGAGGGCTGTCAGAAATGGGGCTTTGTGGTGTTCCTGCATCACAGTCTGCTGGGCCAGATGAAATCCAGCAATAAAACCTAAATGTGCTCCATTTACTGGATTCCATTTGTTTACTGTAAATATTCCATTTCATATTTGGAGAATTTAATTTACTAAAAACTGCATTGCTAAAAGTGTAATTTTTCACAAATAGCACGCAAGTATTTCTAATGTTATAAAATGTTATGAATACTTTAATCTGTCAATCTGTCAAGTATACAGTATATTGAGGAAAAATAAACCAGAAACAAAGTTAATTCATAAAGTTCCAAAACCCTTAACTATGCTATAGAGCAAAAGAACATTATGAATACCTCTCCTACAATTTCATGCTGTCCCATTGTTTGCACTGAGCCTAAATCTCTTTCCTCAATTACTCATTCGTCTATAGATTTTTCTTGATCACAAAATGGCAGGGTAAGTGAAATTGTTCAGTGACGTGAAATCAGCTGCACTCCAAACAACCAGCCCCAATTCCAAAAGGCATATTGGGAATAAAAGTGAATGCTCGAGGGAAATTAGGAACATGCCACTTGTTCAAAGCGACTGAGTGACTTTCATTACAGTTACTTTGCATTCATACTCTAAAATCCTGCTGGGAGTGATCAAGGCCAGACTGACTGAATATCATACTCACTGAGGGCTGCTCATGTTGAGAATTGTAGGAAGAAGCTGTTATTCCAATAACGTTGATCCAATTCTAACTCCTGAGTATAGCACAGATTTCACACATAATGGATCTAAAAAGAAGAAGGAGAGAAGATAAATGAAAATAATATGTAACCTGAATTTAAATGCGTAACAATCGCGCTGGACTGATACAAAGTATGTAGCAGTCTGGGGGTACAACATGCTTGGACAGTTAATGCTGTTATAGAAGCAGCTAACATATTATTACTGCTATGAAACCAAAACTGGCAAAGTCCCATGATGCACTAGCTAGACGTCAGCTCTTTTTGGCTATGTAAATAAGTCTATTAATAGCTTGCAACCAATTATCACATGCTTCTTACACTTTGCAACAATTTTGCATGAGAAAACAACACAGGTGTTTGAGAGTTATCTGCAGTTTTCCATCCCTCGGTTCTCTTTTGGACCGGTTTTTCTGATTTTTTTCAATTTCTGGAGCCCTTTTCAGTTTGATAACAAACAGCAAGATTTCTCTCTGAATCAACACGAGTCACTTTGGAATTAATTAATCAGGTGTGTTCAAAAGGGTTGAAAAGCCAATATGTAAATAAATCAGCAGTTGGACAGGAGACATACAGAGTCCTACCTACAAAGTAACAGCAGCTCAAGGTGTTATTTATTGCTCATTTTGTTACTGCAGTGTTCAAATTATACTATTGAGTATCTTGAACATGCTTTTTCTTGATTTTGCTGGTAGATGCAAAGGTTCTGCCTGAGAAATCATTGAATCTCTTACACAGCAAAAACTGTCGCAAGAAGGCTTCAGTAGAATATATTGGTAATTATCCAGCAAAGGTCTCATTACACCCAGGATATATATATATATATATATATATATATATATATATATATATATATATATATAATTTCTGGAGCCCTTTTCAGTTTGATAACAAACAGCAAGATTTCTCTCTGAATCAACACGAGTCACTTTGGAATTAATTAATCAGGTGTGTTCAAAAGGGTTGAAAAGCCAATATGTAAATAAATCAGCAGTTGGACAGGAGACATACAGAGTCCTACCTACAAAGTAACAGCAGCTCAAGGTGTTATTTATTGCTCATTTTGTTACTGCAGTGTTCAAATTATACTATTGAGTATCTTGAACATGATTTTTCTTGATTTTGCTGGTAGATGCAAAGGTTCTGCCTGAGAAATCATTGAATCTCTTACACAGCAAAAACTGTCGCAAGAAGGCTTCAGTAGAATATATTGGTAATTATACAGCAAAGGTCTCATTACACCCAGGATATATATATATATATATATATATATATATATATATATATATATATATATATATATATATATATATATATATATATATATATATATATATATATTACAAAACATATTTGGATGCTGTTAAAGAGACTGGCAGTAAAAGAAGGGTGTGATTGAGCTCAGGCTTCACATTATACTGAGAAATGTTGGGAACAAGAATGGACCATTTGAACTCCTGAAGGTTATTCCCCTGTTAGCATGCCTTTAACTGTTTCTTGAGTGACCCCAAAGTCTTTGCTGCTAAACAGCTACTCCAGTCATTAATCATTTACAACAGGCTTCCCATCTGAACTGGCTTTTTCTCCCCTTCTATTGATGGGCCAAATTAAATGGTTCTTTTTAGCAGGGAATGTTACCTGGATTTAGCAAATGATTTAAGTGAGAAATTGCAAAAGCTTAGCTGTCCCTTTTAAGTACAAAAAAATGTTTTCGATATGTCCATAACTGCACACAGTAAGTGGGACTTAACTATATCATCTTAGCATACCTTCACAGTCCACACATACAATTGCTTTGTCAAGTTCCCCGGTATTACAGTTGCCTTTTTAAATAATCACTCTGCATTTTTGAAATACTGTTAGAGTGGAGTCCACAATCACTCCAAGGTCCCTACCCTGTTTCAATCCCATTCATTCTGTGCAGTTTTGTGCTCAATATACAGCATTTAATACACAGTATTTTACACTTGTATTAAGATTACATTCACGTAGGTTAAAGAGCAGATCCATTCCAAAGCTCTCTGTTTTGGCTTTACAGCATTTAATATGTCCTCTGGTACGGCACACAGTTTTGAGTCTTTTTGCATAGTCTGCAGTTTGTATAGCACGATCCATGACATGTATACAGATTTTTTGTGATGTGTTTTTTTTATATCATCATATCCCAACAGAAATGTGTTTGAGACAAGGAACTCTTTTCTCAATAGGTAAAAGGTGCAGTGGTAACCCTTTGGATATACTTTATTAAAACAAACTGTTGTTTGACTCCTGACTTTCTTTCTCATCCTTCACCAATATGTGTTTTAATGCTGCATTTTTGTTATTTTAAAATGAACACACAGAAAAAACTGGCAACTGTTGAAAGGTGTTCAAAAGCATTCAAAGTGTCTGTATGATCTTCAATGCATTAGAGAGCAAACAGAGGTGGCAATTTAGCTGCTGAATCATAGTTATCTAAGAAACAAAAAAACACTACTTATCATCACAGCACAGTGGAAAATATAACAGACAGCAGCCTATTGTAAAGTAAGTGTGGACACATTTAACATTAATCTGTATTTATATACAATACACTGTAATGTAAACTCTTGTGTATCTACAATAATTAAAATAAAACACTACAAATGTGTTTATTCCTCCTGTATACACTGTAAAACCAAATGTTTAACAATTAAACACTGTCCACGAGTATAATATAGGGAGTAAGGCTGAAGTTTAAGCAAAATAAGTCACAACAAAGAAGTGGGAGAGAGAGAGAGAGAGAGAGAGAGAGAGAGAGAGAGAGAGAGAGAGAGATGTCCTGCTCTTTTTGTAGTACTAAATCTCTTACATGTGTTTACGTATTATTAAGCGTCTTACACCTTACTCCATGTTTCTCTAGACAGAAGTACGGCAGCTTAGTCTGTCCCCCCCCCCCCCGTCGAACTGACTTACCATGCAACAGGAGTCAGCTTCTACTAAACACATTTACCAGTGACCCATAACATTACTGTATGCTTCAGTGATCTAAACGACAGGAATAAAACAAGATCCACATAGTGCAATCCGAGTTAGATCACGCAAGTCACTAGAACGTGTGCTACCATGTAAGAGTCTGCTGTTTTACCACCAGCAGGTCTCAATAATCCACTGCTGGTCATCAGACCCTCACAGCCTCTCAAATAATCGGTCTCTGTGAGTAAGCACAACGCACACAATCCTAAATGGGGTTTCTTGGAATCGGTCCGGATTTCTGATCTTTCCATAAATCTGTAACATCACTCTCATTCTACTCATTAACCAGGCCTCGAACCGCTCTCGGTAACCGTACGCATACTGATTCGAGGCATACATCAGTATTGCGATCAGACCAAATCCTACAGATAACCAATGCAGATAAGAGCCTTTTCTGTGTCGGTAAAGCCTTTGATAATACACGTGTAAATAATACAGGAATGGACCAGTCCAGTCTTTAATTAGAAAGCTTTAGCGTAACGTTAATTAATTAAAAATATCAATAATGAATAATTCGATCCGAACTGTAAACCTACCTTTTCAGAATTACATGGTGGACATTGTCTAATCGTGCCTCCGTTGCCCCCGTGACGATGATAATGTCTCCCTTGCTGATGATCAGAGTATATATGAAGCTCCTTGCTCGCAATGTGTAGGCTGTTATCCTTAGCGGTTTTGCATTGGACAGGCACTCTTGCTGCTGCTTAGAATACGAGGCACAGCGAAGAAACCCAATCCGAAATACAAGCATCACCATTTACCAAGATGTAATTAACCATCCCCGGCTAACCAACTGGCTAGTTAACGGCATCCTTAAACAAAAAGAAAGAAATAGACATTACCCGTTCGTTTCGATTAGACAGGGCTTCCCCCTACCATCACAGAGACTCCTTGTGTCGGATATAGAGCAGGGTCTTCCACGACAAGGAACTGTCCAGGTGCTGAAAGGTGCTGAAAGAGAGATTAGCCTCGTCATCCAATTCTCTGCCGCAAAACACTGCTTTCAAAATCAACAAAGCATGTTACAGTTAAACATATTTCGGTGCAGCACACTCAGTTGTAACGTCTTTTATTATGAGAGAAAATATTCTGAGAGCCAGTAAATTGCATTACGCTAGCCCTGATAAGCGTAGCACGCTCCCTCTGATGAGATTCTGTACTGCAGTGTTATGTCCCGCTGACCCCGTTATGAAGGGTCTATTTTATACTCACCTTGTTTTTGGAGTGCATCCGCTTAATACTTTATTTAGGTCGCTTAATATCGAGGTTTTTTTATCCTACGGTTTCTTGAAATAAAAGACACTGTTGGGAATGATTCGTTATCTTTACAGCGATTGGCCAAAGCGTTTGTCATTCATGGGGATCACCCTGTCAATGGGTAAATCACACGTCAATCAATCCCATGGCATGTACAGTCTGTAGAATAATTTAGCAATCCAGTGCTTGCTCAGCTAAAGGAGAGAGCACACTTGCATACGTGTACCTACTACTGCTTTTCTATTGAAGAATGCGTTACAAACGTACTGTTTGTTGCTCTAATGAATATTTCAATATATGTGATGCCAACATTAAAGATTAACTTTACTCACAGTTCCGTTTTAACGCTCCCAGCTGCTTCTTTCTGAGAATGGTTTCTTTTAGATTATTACTACTATTTTCAGAAGATTCACAATTTTGTTTTAAGTGTTTGGTTTCAGATTTGCACCACCTAACCACGAACAAAATATATAGGCTATATTGCAACGATTCTTCTAAATGAAAAAAAGTTCAACTGCAAACCGCAGTTTGGTATGACATTCTTGTTTAGTTGTGTCAAATTTCGATTACGTGTAATCAGCATCGACCAACATTGCGTTTTGGAGCAATTGTGTACGATTTCACAAGAATAACAATCGACAACCCCCTTCATCAAAATCCAGATAACGATTTTAGCTCAGAGTGACCAGTAAAGACACAATGACTCAGTTTGCATTTGCATATGAATGTAACTAATTGGCGACTGGAATCCGTAATGTAAAACTAGAGCTGACTTAATTATTAAACACTTTTTTTGTCTTAATGGCGTAACAACTGTAAATACAATCATTGTAAAATTCAGAGAGCGTGATATATTAGCAACAGCAGAGTGCGCTGGAACGCACCGAGATGCACTGGGATGACAAGAATCTAATTTACTCATGTAAATGAGCATAATTAAATAAACACACTTCCACAATCAGTTCAAGGGCAAATTATGAATCTTCACAAAATCGGCAGGACAGCTTAACTGTCACTAAAAGGAAATTGCTTATGTAAATCAGATTGATTAATACAGTACGTGGTTAATATACACAAGCGGACCTAATTGTACTTTTTTTTGTTGTTGTTGTTACAAAGTTGAAAACTAAATTTTACTGCAAGATTGTTGGTGAAATTCTATTTTTTATATTTCTTGGTTAATTTGTATGTTGATTTTACCTTCATATTTGTAAATGTAAGATTAATTAAAAAAAAAAAAACATCTAACCTGTATAAACGCACATGCCTAATAGTGACCACATTGTTCAAGCATGGTGACGCACAGGCAAACACACTACCTTGGTGCATGCATGGTATAAGCATGGCGGATGATGCACTGCTTAATTACTGTGCTTCAATACTATAATAAATGTGCTGAAGAGTTTTAAGACTGTATGTGGAGCATCACTGGATGGAACCGCAAACTACAAAAGATTGGAATTGTTCAGTTCATTAAGGTGTTTGCCCCAAAATCAAATCAAATGTTGATTTTAAATTTCAGTCCTTATCCCCTTCACAACGTTGTAATTTAATTTTAGAAATGTTTAAAACAGCTTGTTTTAACTCTATGGGGGTTGAGAAGTTGCCCTGCCAAAACGATTGAAAAAAAACAAACATATCTGGATTATAAAATAGGTAATCCCGATATAAAATGGCAAAGTTAACTTGGTGCAATTATGCATGCAGTGACCGAAGAGTATATAGTAACACTGACATGTGTGTCTTTTTCGGGATAATGGTGCACATTATACTTTGACATGCTGTTGCTGTCTGACACTGTTAATGCAAGGTAAACTTTTACTTGTGCTCCAATATGGCAAGGAGGGCTGATTATCATCTACGCACATTATAGCGAGGAAGAAAAATAACTTTGCTACATTTATGGATGACGAGAGAAAGTCTGTCAAATATTTTCTGTAACAATTAGTTTCCCATAATAATCTCCCAGGCCCAGTACAAGATTCAGCACCATGTCCCTAATACAGGATCGACCGTTTTCTTCCTACAGTGTACAGATGAAGCATCTTAAAGACCTCAGCCATTTTCGATAGCAGCAGTGTGGAGTCGTGGTTAGGGCTCTGGACTCTTGACCAGAGGGTTGTGGGTTCAATCCCAGGTGGGGGACATTGCTGCTGTACTCTTGAGCAAGGTACTTTACTTAGATTGCTCTAGTAAATACCCAACTGTATAAATGGGTAATTATGAAAGCAAAAAAAGTGATATATGTATAATGTGATATCTTGTAACAATTGGAAGTTGCCCTGGATAAAGGCGTTTACTAAAAAATAATTGAAGAAATCAGAATAAGCAATTGGCTTGTAAATTGTCTCATTAAAATAAATACATAAAGGGATGTAAATCAAAAGTTGATCGTCTAGTAGTTTGTGAAGTTTAGGAAAAGCAATGTGCCATAGGCCCGACTTCATACATCTGGTATGTATTTATATGACAAAAGTATTTCCTTTTTATTTTTGCATCTTCCCACGGAAATCATGCCAACTGCTGAAGCCATAAATAACTTAATGCAAACTTCATGTGAGTCATACAGTCGGCGAACTACACAACTAGCTTAGAACAGGCGAGTTAAGGCCCCGACATGATTGGTACTGTAACAAAACGAAGCGTAACTCGACAAGTATGCTAGTTATTGTATTAAATGTGGACCAACTGCAATCCGAAAGTTTCAAAGTGCAAAGGCAAAGGAACAGCCACGCCTTTAATGACGCAACAAAACGATGTCACCTCAAATTCCCCAGAACTTTAAAAGGCTGTCAGGCTCGTTAACTTTATTGTAACAACGTACTGTGCAAGGGACAGTGTGCTAACTCAACCGCTCAAGTGAGTAGACGACACCACATTACTTTCTGAGCAATTGTGCTTTTGTATCAATGCATTAATTCATAATGAACAATTGTAAGCATACCGAGCTATATGCTTTCAACGTTTCCGATATAATTATTATTTTGATGATAAAATTGAACAATTACACCACAGGCTAATGTATCAAGGCATTAAGGCATACTATTGAGCGATAATTACAGGTGTGGTGTTATTTTTGTTATACTGCGCTTGCGCCGGTGTTGTCATTTTTTTGCTTCTCATTAGTTTTTGCTTCTTTTTGCCAAATTCTTATACTGCGCATGCTCGCCACTGTTACGCCTCTTCGTCCCCTTACTTCGTCAGAAAAAGCTCCCGACTTAAATCGTTTTAATTTATTGTTATAAAGTAAGTATACATGTATACAATTATTACTGTTGACTGTTGTTCCATCTTGGGTACCGCTACCTTCCGAAGATTACACGGGGAATTAATCTTCCCTGTTTCTGAAACATGGGCGATGTGTATTCCTAAACGTAAAGTAATGTGTTGATGACATTTCTTCTGCTTTTACATTTTTGTAAAATAACTGTTCAAAAGACTAGTGACGTCCCAAAGTTATTTGAAATAGCAGATGAAGAATATTTTATTTAGCATTTTATTTAGGTGACTTACAGGTGTTACCAGTACTGTACAGGGTTACAATGCAAGATTAATATTTAAATACAGTATAGTTTACAGTGATAATACTACTAAAATACAATATGAACTAGGATGCAACAAGTTAGGATTACAAGTTATATCTACAATGACATATTAGTAGTGCAGTAGTGCAAGGATAGTGCATCAGCTGAGGATCCAGTAAGGTGGTGGTGAGGAGGGATCAGGAGATCTAGAGTCTAAACAGGTTTTACCCCAGTTCGGCTATTAAACACATTTCCTCCACTAGCCAGCAGAGAAAAGTAAACAGTAGCCCATCATAGCTTATTATAATAAACTACACTGCCAGTGTATATTTAACAATACACTGTAATATAGCATTTAGATTTCAATACCATGTCATTAACATACTTTGCACACTATTTTCTAAACAAAGCTGTTAAGACAGGAGAAAGACAAAAAATCAACCTTCTCTGTTTTATTTGTTCAAAGTTCTGACTGGGACTTTGATCAGGCTGCTGCAATGTTTTGGATCTGAATTATCCAGTGAAAAATACATTTTTAAAAAGTGTTACATGTTCAATACGAAATAATACACAAGCAAGCTGCCTTGATTTAGTTAAAGTTTCCATCAGTATAATATACTGAGCTTGATGTGTGGACATCCTTGAGCTCAAGTTCTTGAGGGTATCAAAATCTCTCTTACGAGGTTTTTGTTTTTTCAAAACTCAAATGATACAAATCTGAGGTCCAGAATAACACCTTTTAATGTCATTCTGAATGATCTTGGATTTGTAATTTCCTAGTAATATGTTTTTGTGTTTGTTTTACAGGAAAGAGATATTGTTCAGGGCCAGATTCTACTTCTTCAGTTTGTCAGCTTCCCTTTACAAGTTAAAAGAAGATGATGGCAGGTGGAAAATATGCGTTTCAAAAAATAATAATGATTTAGGAATGCTTATACCTGTGGCATTCCCTGTGTTCTTAATGTAAAATAAAAAAAATACATATACTGTATATTGCAAATGCAACAGATTGAAATATATAGCAGGGATGGAAATAAGACTCCAATTGCACAGTTTCAGCCATTCCAGTTTTTACAGTGAATGGATAAGAAGCTCAGGTGTGTCGTCTTAAACTCATAGTGAAACCAGGAGTGGATCAAACTGCTAAGCAATGTGAGTCTTATTTCCATCCTTGCGTGTGATTCAAAATGTATATAGTGTGAGTAAACCTGGTGCCAGGAAAAATGAAAAGCTGTAATGTTTGTCTACTTGATTTAGTTTCTCATGGTTTTTTGATCGTCTGTTTTCAGAGATGGAACAATTGTTCACACCACGTCACTGGTGGTGTGCAGCTTGATCTCCATTATTACTGAAAATACATGCATGGCTCATAGAAAAGAGCATTGAGTTAAAACTACTTGGTTTGAATTACACTACAATCAATTCCTGCTGAACTCCTTATTCATTATCCAAACACTTTTCCTGCCTATGATATTCCCTTATATCTGTGTTTATTTATTTTAGCACATGGAGAACCCTGTGAGGCATTGGAGCAATCCTATTGCTACAACGGAGGCCAGTGCTACAGGATACCTTCTATGTCCACCCTTTCCTGTGTGTGAGTAGCACTTTGTGTTTGTGGTAGCATTTTAAAATAATGGCCGCAAATTCATAATGAATTCCTGCTGAATGCCACTGGAGTAACAATATCCTTCTGCCCTCCTGAAATAATTCATTTTGAATTCAGCCCTGTTAATTCATTATGAGTTCAGAACATTTAGGTCCCCCTTTCCCCTCAACCCGTGCCTAATGAATTCAGTTTATTCTTTACTAATTCATACCCTCTTATTCGCCCACCAGGGGATTGTGAGAAGTGTTCATTCATGCACGAATGCATGCCTTACACATGTGATCAACATCATTTGGAATGAATACGGGTAATTAAATCCACATGAATTAACAGGGCTGAATTCAAAATGAATGACTTCAGAACTCAGAGGAAGTGACTCAGATATTCAGGTGTTATTCCTGTGGGATTCATTCGGAGTTCATTATGAATGTGCTGCCATTATTTTAAAGTGTTACAGCTTTTGTATTGCTGAATGAAAAGGTGGCTTGTTTTAGACCTAAGGGTTGATCTGACGCTGCTGCTGTATGTGCTGCAGGCATAAGCCACAGCTGGATTTTACACAGCACTGGGGAATTGTCCTGGATTGCAACAACCACATATCTGAGATCATTCCAGGGAGGAGGGGTCCTGGTGCTGTAAAACACAAAGAAAATAAAACAAATAACCCCTTAAAGACGATCAGTCTTTTTACTGAGCTTTTGTTCATCAAACAAAAAAAAATATCTGAACTTTTTCAAAAGCATTTTAATTGGAATATAAATGTCTGCAAAGCCAAAAGCCTGTGCTACAAAACCTGCAGACTCCGATGTCAAGCATCTTCCACACTCATTTCATTCATGCAGCTTAAAGGCTACAGAAACTCTCTTCTAAACTTTTCTGTAAGTAGCCACCGTGAAGCGGAATATCCGAATCATGAATCTCTTTTGCAGGTGCACTGAGAACTATAGAGGACCCAGGTGTGCGGAGTTCCAGCTCCTCAGCAAGGCAAACCCCAGGAACGAGGCGGGACTGATTGTCGGTGCTGTCATTCTGTCAATTCTTATTGCTCTTGTACTAGCTGGAGTGATCTACTGTATCTGCAGGTAAAGAGATTTACTTTGGAAAAAACATCCTGTTTCAAATCCAGAGAGCATTAGTGGTAAGAAATCATCATCTCTGTCTCAGGTTTAAAGATACACGTTGTTGATTTGAAGATTGCTATGCTGGGATTGTAAACTTAATTGTTTTTTTTTTATATCTTTCAGAATCTGGAGGCAGAAGCAAAGGAAACAACAGAACAACAAGCAGCAGTATTCCCATGTCTATCCCCAGAGCAATAGAATATGATAAACACTACTTTATATGAAAAGCAAGGAGAATTTTACATTCGCTTAAAACATCAAATGAAAGACTGACACACCCCAAACATGCTGTAGAGATCTATTGTACATAGAAATGTGCCGATTGGGCTCTGGGCTTTTTATTTTTTTATTTTTTTTAATGGATATTTAGTATGATGCTAAAGTTTGCATTATGAATAGTTTATGATTTTAAAATCCATTTTAAATGCTTTTTTTTACATACATATTACTGTGTCCTTTCAGGCAATTCCTGTAAAGTGGGTTTCAAACATAGGGTTTTTACCAAATGATTATATTTATGACGAGAGTATGTTTTATTCAGTGAAGGTAACAAATCACACTCAAATACACACACACTTTAATCAACAAACAGGACCCAGGTTATAAAGCCACTTGGGAAGCAACTAAACAGTTTGAGGCTTTGGACAAGTGGCAGCAAGACGAATCTTACTGTTGTTTTAATGTTATTTCAAGGGTAGCAGTACTGTAGAGGCTGGCTGCAGGTCCCTCTAAGACCCATGGTGGTTAGTCTTACACTGTAGCTCCTCATCTTTCTCATGTTTCCTAACAGAGGATGAGCACCAAGTGGCCATGTAGCTTTAAAGCTAATGACAACTGTGTAAAAGTAAATTCAATAAAATAAATAAAACGTGTGGTATTTTTCCATTATGTGAACTAGAATTAAAAGCATTAGGAGGTGGATTCTGTACCGCTGAGTGATTACTGTGTGGGCTGTATGACTGTGGAATCAGTTTATTCTACTGTATTTACTCTCTGGTTATTCCCCAGACATGGGTCTGCATACACTTTCTATCAAAAACAGTGGAATGGGGTTGATTATTAATTTCAAACATCTGCAATGATCTGGGTTCATTTTCCATCTAAGCAGAAGGGGGCTGGTGAACTTGTTGCCACTCCCACAGAAGACAAGGCTCTCTGCAACACACCGCTAGGCAGGGCACTGCTGTCACTGCACAGCAAGTAATTGCATGTCTTAGTGTGAAGACTTTGGTGACTCTGAAAAGCAGTCCCTTAGGAAGAATTGGAGTGTTCCATTAGGTGTAATCACTTTCAGAACTCAACAGCCCCGTGTTGTGCTGCACTTGCTCAACGTGAATCACCCTTTAATGAAATGATGTTGAAAGCTACCATGTTGTGTTCATGTTTAATGTATGTCATTGTGCACGTTCATGTTCTACTTTGTATCAGTTACGTGTATTTCAACAAGCTTCAGTTGTACAGGTGTAGCAAGAAATTGTTGTCGTCTGGCTGAAGATGAGTCATGTTGATACAGTTATGTAACGGGCACAGAAGAGCGCCAAAAAAGTGGATTACTTTGTTAGATTTTGATTAGACAAGCAGCCTAACCTAAGGCTCTTCACACCCAAATACATGTGCCGGAGTTGAATCAGGTTAAAGATTGCATGTAAGGCATTTTACAAATTTGTAGTTGTGGGAGACGTATGATAGTTTGGGAATTGAATCCAGGCCCATCCTTATAATTTAGTTCCTCTAGGTTATTATGGCATAACTGTCTTTGCTAACCAAGTAAGATGTTCTCCCCATTCACTGATAATGCACCCGACATAAAATCAACGTTGTGATTTTTGGATTGCAAAGCACGCTTGTCCTCCGATTCGGTTCATTCCCGTGCTACTCATGACAGAATGTACATTGTCACATTGATTTCATTGTTAGAACAATCCCTAGCAATCTTCCCACAGAAGCCCAGTTGCTCCAAGAATATTGATTTATGGAAGTTAAAATGAATGATGAATTAACCGAGTCACCAACTGTGAAACATTTAACTGGCTTAAAAAAAGGGGTTGTGTTCTAGCTCCTTATCTTTAGTCTTTGTTTATCATCATTGCTTCACCTGTTTAAGTGTGTAAGTTGTTTTCACCCCATGTGCACCCTGTTCAAATTCACTTTTGTGTAAAAAAGAATGTATTTCATGATGAGATATTCAGAATAATGGTTTGTTTGGTCTGATTTCGGATTAGAGGCAGCTATAATATAATATCTCTTTTTACTTTATTGGTCATAGATTTCCTGCTTATAGCATAACACGGAGATGTAGATATTTCTATAATTTATTATTTAATGGCTTAATAGGAGGTTGCTCTGTACAGAAGTCACTTTAAAGGGGGTCCCCTCTAGAACCAGCTTGAGAATCCCTGTCCTAATGCATTGAAATCAATTATAACCCCTCCCCTCCAAGGGTTAATATGTATTTTTTAAACAATCATCTTCTGTGAGAGCGTGTTTGCCAAGTTCTCTCATGAGTGCTGTGGGATGTGTGATGAACGGCACTTACAGCGGACTTGCAGTTTCTTTGTTTTGATTTATGGCTCATCCCTCCTGTGGGATGAAGCTTTGTAAATCCTTGCTGTTATTATAGAAGATGCTTCTGCATTGAAGGCTGCCAGGACTAGTACGGCACTGGCTATGGTACCTTTCACACAGCCAGACACATTTTCAAATGCCCCAACCCATGTTTTAATACGGTTAGCCATCAGTCCTAATACTTGTTGGAGTGTACCGTACACGTACCCGCACGTACACATCCATAATTGGTCCGATAACGGTGAGCAAATTGGTGAATGAAGTCCAGAGGAAAATGATGGAGCCGAGCGCATGGGAATAACCTCAGCCTCTTGAGTGTGCTGGGCAATAGATTTTCAGACCTAGTCTTGTGCAAGGTGTAGTTACGCAGACTCCAAGGTAGTGTCAGACAATGGCAAAGCTGTGCAGAACAGATTGTCATCTTGAGGCAATAAAAAGTCCAGGAGAGCACAGAGGAGCACTCTCCTGGTGTACAGGTCAGCATCAGCTCTGATCTCCGGAGGGCCGGCTGTGATAAGCAATGCTTTAATAGGTGCAAGTTAACAGAGTGGGTATTGTTGCTTGGGAAAAGAACCAGTAGAGCACATCAGTTAGGATGGGGGGCAAATATTAATATAGGGGCTCAGCCTACAATGTATAACGGTTAAAAATGTAAGCCATTATTCTGACTTGCAATAGGTAGAATGCTTGTTAAAGGACAGCTAATTTATACACATTTAGCAAGTGTGGTATATTGAAAGTGTTTCCAGTTGTATTCCAGTTTGGACACTCCCACCTGTTTGGGGGTCTGAGGTTGGTACTTTTAACATGTGTCCCTTTCATCCACCAGTAAGCTTGTATTATGTTGCTGGAAACAGCAACAGTGGATCAAGTTACTTCTCTTCAACCTTGTTTCACCCAAATTGCCCAGGTGAGGATGACACACATTTTTCCATCTTCTATTGCGTTTCAGAGGAGGTAGGAAAATTGACAAATGGTCACACAGCAAGTCGTTGCATGAGCTGGGATTTAAAACCACATCTCCGAGCCCACAGCTCAAACCATATGGCCATGAAGTCATACGCTGGGATTCAGAGGAAAATCTTCTTTTTATTAATATAGTAACACAATCAGCTCAAGAAATGTGAACATAGCAGGTCCAACTGACTTAAACAAATTCTTTATAAATGGTCATTAAAAATATTTGCATATACTGATTTAATGTTTAAAAAACATTCAGAAGCATCAGATTCTCTGCTCATTAAAAGGGAGACCAACGGCAAAGTTAATTAGGCTAATATGAGGTAAGATTTTAAAGCATTGGTTAGAATTCTTTTTACTGATTTTAGCCCAGTGTACAGAAAAACAAAAAACCTGATGCAAACCATTGAAAACTGATGCAAACCTGAAAATAATATTTCAGGGTAATAAAACATCTTGTTTAGAATCATGTTGAATTATTCAGGGAGTTCAATAAACGGCCCAGCCTCTTCAAGGAAGGCAGTTCCTGAGGTCCACGCAGCATGTCAGGTAAGTCGTCAGGCTAACTAGGCATGACTGATCTATTGTAGGTTCACAGTCCAGTTCCTGCCCCCGTTGGAAGGCTGAGAGGCCAGAAGCCAGTTTGTTCATCCTGTGAGGAGCATGAAGAATTGCAGTGACAGGACTGTCACTGACAGGGCAACAAATACATACGACACGGCCAATAATCCTGACTTTGTAAGACTGAACAACATAGAATCGGTTTAATCTGGGCTAGATGACTTCTATATCTAGAGGTGAAGGAACACAGATTTCAGTGAAGAAAAAAAAAAAAAAAGCAGATGCAAGTCGATTTACATATACATTGATGACTATGAGTATTGCAACACCTGGTTTAAATTTCTCAGACACAAGTCTTGAGATTGCTTTAATTCTCAGGTCACTGGGGCTGCCCCCGTGATTGGGAAAGGTTGTGAAGCCTTGCTCTGACACTTGGGGAGAAGCACTTTGGTAGTGATGGATGAGGCTGTCCAGGCAGAAGCAGCAGTACCCAAATGTTAGCATCTGATAAATGTTATCAGAAGCGACAAGAAAAGAAAAAAGACGATGTTACATTCTCTCTAAAATGTTTAAAAAGTTAACATTGTATTTATTATTTTATTTAAACAGAGATATCTTTTAAATGCTAAATTGTCTTAACAACAGATATGTTCAGTACACAGCATTCATACTTCCATATACACCGATGCAACCGGGATGCAGATCTTGATGCCATAAAGCCATAAATTACCTCTTAAACAAAAAACGAAGTGTAAAGTCACCTTGTGGAAACGTGCTGCTTTAAAACAGGACTCACAGCTGCCGAGTTACACTAAATTACAAAGTTATGGTTCAGGTCAAAGCTTACAACATTAGACCATGATTTTTATGCAACTGACAGACATAAAACAATGACACAGCGCTACACCATTACAAAACATAGAAATGGTTCTGGGCTGTGCTCAACACATTTATTGCAAAAATGATTGCTGTAATAACTTTTAAGAACACAAAGAATAATCCACAATATACAAAAGACAGAGGTCAACAATGACGGATTATAGAACATTGTGTTTTAATAGAACTGTGCTGACCTGAATGCACAAAGATGAGAATTTTAACTGCGCACACCACGACTAATATTTGGTTTACACTTCATTGACCAATTACACTAATTAACAGATACAAAGCAAATGTCACCTTTTCGTATAACAAATGTAACAATACAAGTTCCAGTTGTATATAATCAACAGTTATGCAAAGCATGTAAGACTCCAAAGAATGCTTCCTTTATTTGTAAATAAAATTAGAAATAGCACTTGGGCTTGTGTCCCTCCACATAAAAACCATGCATGTGGTGACACTATAACAAGGTTATAGACACTGTCAGAAGATACTTTATCCTTCTAAAAACCCTGCCAGCATTCAAGCACTTAAATGTGTGAACATTGAAGCAGACACTGGTTAGCAATCCATACAAACATGGAATTCTTACACTAGGAAAATAACATTTTACCACACAGACAGATATGGTACATAGCCAATCAATTGCAATACATTTAATTACAGTCCAGTCGTATACACACTGCCTGAAACGATTGGGAAACATTATTTCCAGTAAGCATAATCAATGCCAGGTCTGTATTGGTATATGTGGCAATATTTACATATGGAGAGTGGACAATAGTATACATTGGAATGTTGGATCTATTTTACCACCATCTGACACCTCACTAAATACCCATTTAGCATTAATATGACTAGAGGGTTATTGTAGTCATAATTTCAACACAGGATTTGTGGGGTTGATAACACCTGATATACAAATCGCTGAATGTCCCTTAATTGTCTGGAGCAGTCTATGTGTTTTCCATCACAAACTTTAACACCCCAGCAAGCCTATGAAAACCTATAGTGCAGAGCAATGGCGTCATTTTCAACACGTGTTATAAAGCCTTCCTAAATGATGCGAGACCAGATTTGTTTTTAAAAAGTGCATACTGCTGGAATTTTTAATGCTCGTTTAGTAAATGGAAAAGAAAAAAAACTAATAAAAAAAAACAAAAAAAACTGCAGGAGTGACTCAACTCTCCCCTTCACCTAATACTGCTCTGCCATCTGCTAAACAACCCTACAAAACCTGCTCCGCCTTACCATACTTCTTCATCCTAAATGAACAAGTGCCATAACTGTGGAATAGCCGTGCTGCAGGTTTTCCGCGTCAGTCAGAGTGTAATCCTCAGTGACAATCTTGTCACATCCGATCTCCCCATTCCCGAAGAAGCCAAACAAAGGAATGTTTGGGAAGATCTTTCGAAAGGCGTCTGCTTCCACGTTGTTCTTCGAATTGTAGTGGTGTCTGCCACGGCCCACACAGGCGAACATGAAGCCCAGGGTGTTGTGCTGTGGGATGTTGGCGGATTTCAGGCGCTGCACAGCTGCTTCTGCAGTCTTCTCACTGTTCACATCCTGCTCGAGGAGAACCGAAGCGCCCTGGATCTTTGAGCCGCTCAACGCCAGACCGACCACCCCGTAGGAACCCGGGTTACAGCTTCCATAAGCAAACAAGACACACAGCGAAATCAATCAAAATGTGAAAGAAACCGATGCAAGTCACTTCAATTGTTCGCATCCACATGCCCATTTGTGTAATTAAAAGCTACACAATTGTCTATAAACAGCTGCAGGAGGCAACTGTTTTAGTAATCATTTTTTGATATACATTGGTGAGCTGGATTAATCAAACTAAAAGACTTCACTTGTTTGTACATTTTAATGATGTGGAAAAAGTATACATTATTTAATTGTAAATTCTTACAAGAGTTTCTGAATATATTAAAGTATATACTGTATACAAAGCCCATTATTATGAATTAAAGTTATCAATTCTAGTGTACACTGTACTTTCAGCCTACCATTCCGGCTCTGGGGAAGTCACGCTCTCAATATGTCCACCAGCAAGGAGGATGTTAGCTTTGGACAGCGGCTCAATGACTTGGTTAAGGAATCGTGCAGCTCCCGACTTAAACGCCTCGTATCCAAACAAAAGAACCACCCGCAGACTGGGATTGTTCACAAGTCCTGCGAATGAACAGACAGATATTGTACAACATCAGTCACAGGAATGAATGGCCAGTCTGCCCTTAAGCACCCTTCCCTATCGAAACAGCAGACTTGCTGGATATTCAGATTTGAAATGTAGTCGGTTCATTATCCCAGATGGGATAAATTGGTACAAGTATAGATCATTACCGTAACACAGTTATAGAGAAGTATATCCATGGTATTACTCCAGGAGTATGTGTTTGATACAATGGAGGAGGCATGGAGGCATGTGCTTCAGAGAAGAGTCCTTGTATTATTATCTAACCCATGGACAGTATATGTGTCATGATTTGAAAGAAGAGGAGGGGTGTTAGCCAGGTATACACAGGAGCATGGAGCAAAGACACTGTTGGCACATATATTACACTTGTTGCAGAGTCACTCTCTCAACAGTGACTGAAACACACACAAATGTACTAAATAATACAAATGTAATATTAATTTAAGTTAATACATAGCCTAATGATGAAATGACGATTCAAGTTAACATTAAATCGGATCCTAGAGGAGATCATCATTAGAAAAGTTACAGCAGTTCAACCAGTGCTGCTGTTAGTAAAGCAAAAAGTACCACATTGACGCAATGCTTTTTTTCTTATAAAAATTCTTTACAAAAAAAATATGATTCAATCACAGTTAGCAAAATTACATTTTAAAACAATTTAGCATAGGTCAGTTGCAACACAATTTCACTTCCTTTCCAGTGCTATCATACAGAAAGAGGATGTAGATGTTGTCGGAATAAGGAGAACCAGCTAATAAAATAGAACAACAAAGATACTGAACAACTGGTAACAGTGTCAGGGTGCTAATTAAGCAGAAACGTTGACCCAGTATTTGGGCAAACTCTGTATTAAATACCAAGGATAATAAAGAAAAAAAAAGCATAAATTGAAAAGACAACGCACTTGAGTACATTTAAAAGCACATGCGTTCATGCTCCATGGTGTTACCAGCAATACCCACCTGCTTCTTCAAGAGACATGCTGGAGAAACTCCTTTTACAGAAGTGGAATGAGCGGATATTTATTCCATCAATATTGGGAAACATGATGGCAAAGCCTGCTTCTCCCTCTTCAAATTCCTGAGGCGGGTTACTGTGTGACCCCATCGGAGTTACTGGAGAAACAAAAGGGGCTGGTAAACATCCAACGCTCTCTTAAACACCAGTGCTCTATTCTATTTACACAAACACATTAAAATAACCGGGACTGGAGAGGCGCGGACTATCCTAGAGCCAGATTTAAAGTATAATTACCAATTGAAAAGGACATTAAAAATAGAAAGAAGTTGCCTCTTACAGACAATCCCAGGTACTGCAATGCCCAAGATGTCACATCCTTTGGGAAACAGTTTCCTAAGCTCGTCTGTTCTTCCTGAGCTAGATGATTTTTTCACTGTAGGAATAAAAAAAAAGTGTTAGTTACAGATGCAGCCTAAAATCAGAACACTCTCACTGTTTTTCTCACCAATGTTGATTTACCATCAACGCATGTGAAAATTTAAGTTCAGTTTGACTTTTTCATTTTAGTTGTTGCCCAGATGCATGACTAGACACTGATACCCATGTGATTCAAAATCATCACTCAGGAGGATGAGGATAGAATTAATAAAAGGCTTAAGAATTCAACAAATCATCAAGTACTAACTTAAATCAAAAGGCAAAGAGAAGGGGGAAAACGATGTATGATTACACTTGTTTGCTATACGTTATTCAATGAATGCGTTTTTGTCATGAATAAATAGTTTGAACTGCCTGCTTATTCAAGTTCTTACGTCCTTCATGAGCCAGTTGCTGGCAGTGCAAACCGATCGTCCCGCAGCACTTATGCATTGGTAAGACCCCTGTGGGAAGTCTCTATAAGCCTGCACAGAGGGATGCATTACAACCACCAGATGAAGGCCAAACGTACCCAAATGCAAGGGCCAAGAAGCAATCTCAATCTGTGATCACAGATTGTCTGTGGGCAAGAATTAGCTTAGCAGCAGGGGGGCACAAAAAAACAAAAAGGCTACACGCATTAGAAATATTACAGGAAAAGCTTTTTTTGGCAATAGGTGGCAGCATTGGTAAGAATAGGATTAAAAATATGCGGTTGTTTTTGTTGGGAATACAAACATTATACAGTAATGTATCAATATTCATCCTATATTCAATTTTCCACAATGTCAACAACCATAAATGTAATCTTAATGCAGATCATTTAGATTTACACTTCATGTGTAACAGGTACCCCAGTCCTGGATGTAGTGAGAGGAGAGGTGCATGTACGATAAATAGTATACACAGCAGGGTTGGAAATAAGACTCTGATTGCATAGCAGTTTCACCCACTCCAGGTTTTACTACCAGCTTGATTCGCCCTTGTGTACAGATAACAATCTCAGGTATGGCTTATTACACTCATAGTAAAACCAGGAATGGATCAAACTGCTTTGCAATGGGAGTCTTACTTCCATCCTTATTACAGCGTTTTGTACTAGGCCTCCTACCTTTTTTTTTAAGAAAGTGATTATCTTGCTGGTTAAAAGCATCGACATCTGCCATAATCAGCACCGTCTTGGGAAGCAAATACACATTCTGCACAGAAGAGAACAGGTTTACACACACGCACACACGCAATGGTGTATCTATACTGGATCATTGGTTCTACTCCAATCATGGGAATGTCAAAAACAGGATTAGCCCACAATTAGCTAAAATTCCAAAAATCGTTTCATGTCACAATGATCTCCCTGCCAGACTTCAATTGTGAGTTGCATAAAGGATGGGCGGAAATCATGATTTTTATATACTGTGCCTTCATTTGTGTGATTATGATTTGCAACACCCAAGTTCAGACCCAGGCGCCAACAGGAACCTTACCCAATATTCGTGCAAACAATACTAACTTGGGTAAGAGGGTTATAAATATGCATACTACTACACAACAACAGCATAGTAGGCGGTGATAGTACAACTGGTATAAGGTCATATTATTAAGCCATTCTCTTGTACATCATACAGTAATGGTTTTCATCTGCCGCCAGTACTGGTGATCAAGATTACCTCCACTTCTTCATCCAGTTTCCGGGGTAAGAGGTGGCCACTGCCGCCACTGGACCCTGAAGCAGAAATCCAGGTCACGTTCTGCTGTTTTCTGAGTACTCTGCGGGCACACTCCCGCCATAATGCGCACACACTAAAATGAACAGCACAATTACATCGCGATGCTGGACTGCAGTACAAAGTAGAAAGCGAACTCGTGGATTAATGTACGTTGGTCTGCATGTGCATTGGAGACAAGCGGTGACCGCCAGCTAACAAGCAATACCTGCAGAAGAAGAGGTGCCCCTAACAATACCGACACACTACAGTGCTCATTGGCGATTGCTTTGTAAATCCGACGTGCAGTGTTAGGTACAACCAAGTAAACAAGTATGATAACAACAACAATGCGGAAGCTCATTTTTTTTGTATGACTTTACTAATTCTACTCCAAACTAATGAAATGCAACCTTTTGCCGTAAGAACTCAACTGTAATGTTCATTTTGCACAAGTAAATAAAGTACACTGACATACGGTAATTCATACTGGTACGGTATGTGTTTGTTATATATATATTTGTTTTCTTACCTGGCGGTGTGAAACAGTGACTTGGTCGGCACGAATGTGAGAATTTTCTCAACAACCTCGGCTACGTTAGAAAGCACATACCCAGCTTTACTTTCTATCGTTAAATCCATTTTTACAGCTTTGGAGAAACATACAAACTGTACTATGCACTGCCAGAAGCTGCAACCCGTTTATTCATGACCTTTCAACTTTCCACCACAAACTACGAAGTATACACTCAACTAGAGCTAGCTGTCTACTGAGCCACATAGCGCCATCTAGTGGCTCTTCCTCAAAACCTCCAAAATTACAGCTCGGAAGCGACCGGGCTGTTATGAGTATAGGACAAACTGTTGTTACCCTGCTTGTCAGACCCTAGCACATCTAACAACTTCGATACGTGGTATAGATGACACAAATACCACATGTTGGATACATCCACCAGCTTTTGTTAAAGTTAAAGGTCTTGGCATGCAATACGTAATACCAATTGTGGCCACCAGTCCAGGAAACTTTAACACTACAATTGGATAAGTCATCTGGTGATCACACTTTTGGGTATGAGCAGGATAGACCCATCTCCATTACAAAGGTCTCGGGCTTGCTATTAGTGTGATATCGGGCAATGTGAGACTATAATTACCTATGTAATATGCAGCTGGTCTTTTGGACAAAGGGTTTGATATTAACTTGGTCTATTCATTATATTTCACTTCCTCGTATTCATGACGTGATGCACTTAAATATGGAATTCTTGTGCTACGTTAAACAGGCAGTACTGATGGTTTAAAACTAGAGTTTGCAAGCCCTCTAAAGGGTCCAGAGAAATCACCTCTCTCTCTCTCTCTCTCGTGTTCTGAGGGAATGGATATTAATAGTTTGGATGATGGTTTTCTAAAATAAGATCTCTAGCTATGCAAATGATATTACATTTGCCAGCAGAGCAGATCATGCAACAGGGTTCAGGTGGAGATTTGCATGCTGACCACAGGCTGTAATGTGCATACAATCAGGGATCGTTGTTTGCTTGGTAGCTGAAACAGCTTTGTTCCATTTACAGTTTATATATAGACTCTAACCCAGGTTAACGTCACTTACAGTATCTGGCGTGTTCCTTGTCCGGAGACAGTGCTCCATACACTGGCTGTAAAACATCTTTGAGTAAAGCAAAAGGAAGTAACTGCACTGTGTAAAATCATATGTTTACAATGCTAAGCTTTTATAAGGGAAGGCTGGAGCTTACAACCGAGGAGCGGGTGTGGAAGAGTGGCTGGAGCCCTTGGGCGGTGTGGTCTATTCCAGTGTTGCTCAAACTGCTGTACCGCTATCATTCAGCCTATTTCAATGCTGTTTCCATGGTCTGGGTGGCTTCCCTTTCAGTTACTTTGTATTAACCAGGTCTAATAGTGTAAATAAAGAGAATGATAAACAACACGGTTTCGGGTGTTCCTATCCACTGATATAATATGATTTATTTATGCACACTGTGTATTTGTTTCTTTATTTTGTTCACCCATAATGTGTATTGGAATGGCTACCTGCAGAAAAAAAAACAAAGCCCACGGGGGCGCTGTTGGCCTTGTTTGGCTACTGCGGTGATGATGGGTGTTTCCTAAATCGCTACTACGACTACAGAGAGGATTTGTTTTAGGAAGGTACACACCCAGTGACATCAGTAAGTTTTGAAGAAAAAAAGAAAAAAAATCTCATACAGACGCTGTTGTGCAGGATCACAGGGGGCCAGGTGCGCCTTCCTAACCATTGCTTTTTTTAAAAATTTTATTTCAAACAACTTTTTTTTTGGTTAAAAAGAAAATAATAATAATAAATAAAGTATTCATTTACAGGACGGTAAGGGATCTAGCCGGATCTTAAGCAGACATGTCAGCTTCGGACGAGACAGATGCACTGCGGCCGAGATATGGGTGTAAGTAGTCTCCAGATAACTTTTTTTTTTTTAATGACCTCAAAATGTATTTAGCAGAGTTTAAGAAGAGTTTTCACCTTACTGATGCCACGCAAACAAGGGGTCGGTTTGGGAGCTCTTTGCGATCAGTTCCAAACAGTTTAACAGCAGTTTCAGTTTATTTTCTACATTGAGTAGAACAATTATATATATATATATATATATATATATATATATATATATATATATATATATATATATATATAAAGTGCAGGGTTGTCTTTTTAGTAAGTAGCTAGCCCATATTGAACAAGTAAAGCAGACTGCAGTTTCTATGATTTTGTGAAATAATTGAATTAATCGTACGTGCAGATTAAAGACTAGTGCCCTCTTCAGCGCATCTCAACGTTAGAAAGGGTTTCACCTGCGCACAAACTCGAACCTTAACAACAGAATCTTTATATCTGATCTCATTAACTGCTGAACCCCATTCCTCCCGACAACTCAGAATCCCGCCCACAGAAAGTGTAATTATAGCACATAACAGTTCAATCACTGGTCACAGACCAGGTAAACTTCAAATTTCAAAAACAACAGTAAAGAGAAATGATGCAGGTGAACTGTTTAAACAGTGTGCGCACCAGCTGGCTGGTAGTTCTATAGCTATATATTTGTGCTACATAGAACAATGTTTTGTTACTTTATTTTCTAATTCGATGGCTCTTTTTACTTTGTATATCTCCACATTGTAATTCTTTCTAATACTGTAATTTAATCCGAAACAAACGAGTTACCAGTACAATAACGTTCAAGATGTTTTCCACGTGCTTGTGTTATAAAGTCTTATACTGAAATTTAAAAAAAAATCCAGATAAAGCCAAAATAATTAACAAAAATGATGTGCAGCACATTGTTTTGCCTTTATCTGGATTTTTTTAAAATTTATTTATTTGCATTTGGTTTCAGTATAAAACTTTATCTGCTTATTGCATTTTCTGTCACATTAATAGTACATATTTTAATTGAGCCAATCTGAATGGGACGGAGACTGTATCGTTACTCTCGTTCGGATCTATAAGACCAGCAACTGATGCGCCAAATGTTCCAGCGAGTACTCATAGCAGAGGAATGAACTACAAGCCCCCTCTGCAAGCAGCGGCCCTTCTTTCCGTGGCAGCGCAACACCCTGTAGCGTTGCTCAACTTTTCTATTTTGGGGTTTCTGTGCAGGCGGGAAGTTATTTCCGGTTAAGTTAAGGCTTTTTCGGTCAGGATTCAACTGCATTACAGCTAGAAAATCAATAACACGCCGCGTTTACTGGGTTCGCCCTAGTATGAGCAGTAATGCAGCGTCTTTGCGCACGCACTTCAAAAGTATGAATTAATCAATTATCACACAAGCGTGCATGTCTCCCACCAGGTCCTTGCTTTAAGGTAGATTGAGAGATTTAACAGAGTTACCCCCCGCCCCTCCCCTCCGCCTTCCCTGTTGCTGCCATGTGGGGACTGTACGGTACTTTTAAATATATCATTGTGTGCTTAAGAATGTAGCAAAGTTTCCAAAATGCCTGCTAGCTGTGTAAGTCGGTACATTAATAAAATGGTGTGTGACCCGAGGATAACTCTTTAGCAGAGGTTTAGGGTCATTCGGGGACTGCGGTGATGCATTTTAATCGTATTTGTGCTTCATTAGTATTTTATTGTAGAATGTCGTTGCGGCCCACTCTGCATTAGAAAACATGGTCCAAGAAACCAACCCCAAAGGTTGCATGCAGAGCACTGAGGAGCTAATGGGGATGTTGCTATTTTTAGTTCCCTTTTATCTGTTTTATTTTGAGGCCTGTTGAGTTCTCAGACTTGCTGTAATGTAGTGAGGTATCTAGGTCCTGATTACTAACAATGATGTACACATTTTAGAGCTAGGAGTATGTTTTCTCTTAAGTATCTTGTTCTTGAACTCTTTCTTAATGAGCATGCAATTAAGTTAGTTAGGACCTCAGATCTAATAAGCCATGAAGGGCTTCAAGTGGAAAATGTGCCAGGTGGGGCCAGTATATGCACTTAGTGTCTTCTAGTGTTCCTTGGTATCAGTAGGCCTAGATTTTGGCCTATGTACAGGTATCTTGGAATAGGTTTAATTCTAGGTCCACAGCTCTCTGTTATACAGTTTAAATAATCGTTTCTGACAACAGATTTGAGTGGGATACAGATCTTGATTTGCTGTGGGGTTGAACAAAGGACAAGGAGTGTATACCGGGGGGGTTGGACAGCAAATGAAAACACCTGCGCAGGTGAGCAGTCGGGACGACTAACTCACCATGACAAGGCTGCATTGCAAGGGGCTTCTGTTTAAAACATTGTGGATTCCTCAGTGTTTAGTGCTGGCATTGGAACGACCATATTGAAGCCCTGCTGAAGATGCCTCTGTTTAGTCCTTTGTCTGTGTGTGGACAGTATGCTACAGGGGCAGCCCACTGTAAACACACGAGTATACAGTATGCTATAGGGGCAGCCCACTGTAAACACACAAGTGTATGGTACACATGTCAGGCTACTGCTAGGGTTACTTGAAAGGAAAGAACTGTTCTTATAGAATATTTGTAATAAAATTGTCCTACCCCCCCCCCCCCCCTAAAAAAAAAAACAAAAAAAAAAACAGTCCTTAATGTTTACTGAACATGGCTCTAAATCAAGTAGATAACCATTTTTGCTATAAAGTACAGCAACTGCTTGTAGTCTCCCGAACGGTTATTCAGTGATGAAATGTGACATAGGGACAATATGGTGTAAAACTGAGGGAGGACAAAGCCACTTTTTCAGGAACAGTAGCTTGAAACCTGGTTCCAGGAGACCGAGAGACCTAGTTTGAGGCAGCTTAGCTGTATAAAACCCTGTCTCCCCTGGTGTGCCATGCGGTGGCCTGAAACCTAGTCTCCTGAAACCGTTTCAAGCCACAAATGGCTTTGTGTTCAGCCTAACAGACTCCGTATACACGCATCCCCTCATTAAAGTTTTGAGTCCATCAGTAATGATCATTTTATTTTATTACGCATGCAAAATAACCCGTCAGGACCAACACATTCATTGTGATTATTATTGTATTGAGATCTCGTATTGTAACTTCATTGTGTCATCACAGTCGTACTGGTAGTTCATTTATATTAAGTAAATATACCAACACTTTTAAAGAAGAAACACTATGAAACCAAGATGCCACTGAGAAGCTGGTCCCCACTGTCTGCTTAGTGACACGTTAACGGAGGTGCTGGTTTTGTTTTCCAGCTGTTCTGGACAGCGTGGAGCGCCTCACTGCAGAGGAGATGGACGAGCGGCGGCAGCAGAACATGGCGTACGAGTACCTGTGCCATCTGGAGGAGGCCAAGCGGTAAGGAGCGGTGGGGGAGGGGCGAGGAACACTGGCCAAGAGGCGGGTGAGGTGTCACAGTGTCGTACACTGGGAGCCCTGGGTTTCAAATTACCTTTGGAAAAAAAGAAATGGACAGCCTACAGAACAATACCATCTTTGTAAATAGGACTGAATGTGACAAAAAAAACAGCACATTTCAAGCTTATGAAACAAATGGGACCAGAAGTACTACAGCTGAGGGAAGCCTAAACACAGAGAGGCTGCAGACGTCGTTTGTGTAAGCTAGATCATGTGGCCGACTGTTTGCAATGGGAAAGTGAAAGTAACTAGCGGAAAAGACTAAAATACTGGCAGAACTTGACAAACCTCACGAACCTCAGATTGTCTGAGCATCATTAAAATACAATTTGTACTGCTTTGTGTTCTTCAAGTATAGTAAGCAGATGAAGTTAAGCAGCCTGCGGTTTGTGTCCAGGGTTGCCTAGCCGACCAGCAGATTCAGTTTAAATCCACACGTTTCCACAGTGTAGGGGCAGGGTGAAAGCGCTGGATGCAATCTTCAAAGGCCTTGCTGGCCACTTGAATATGATTTCCTCATTCCATTTCATTGCCATTCACTTATACCGGTCTATGGCAGAGCCTGATTGAGCAAGAAACCTGAATATGGAAATGCAGTTCCCTCTAAGGGAAGTTATTGTCTAGGATTGTATTACGAATGCTGGTCTGTTATTATAATTGCCCTATCATTTTCCAACAGTGTTTTTTTCTGCCTTCCCTTTGCTAGGAGATCTTTTATTCTTGGTAATGGTTGGATCTTGAAAACTTTAGCGAGTCACTTGTGACACTTAGCAGCCAAATGGAACACTTTGAAATGCCCTTTATCGCTCTAGATGAGCAACTTGTGTGTAACCAGTCACAGATGCACACTGACTTCCATTTGAAGCAGAGTTACCCAACAGCTTGCAAGACTCTTTCTGATCTTCTGTAAACTTGAAGTAATTCTGGGAGTTTCTGCTGCTGTCGCTTTTGATCCAAACTCACAACCATCTGTGATGAATCAACCTGGGCAACAGCCAAGTAATGGCAGACCTGTAGCCAGTCTGCTTTGTTGAAGACGATGGAATGCATTTTAAATGACGGGATGATTAAGTTATTGTCAGGTTGCGGGGAGCCCGTGTGTACGAAGATGAACAGTAGAGTTGATGTAGTGCAGTGGAACCAAGGAATGGAAGAAGAGAGTGGAGTCAATGGAATTAATGAGCCACGATTTAAACATCAAAAATAGGACTGACTGTGTCACTTTGCAGTACATTAAAAGAGAATAATACTAAAGATACTCACAGGCATTGATTTAAGATGTTGGTTTTATTGAGCCCTTCTCTTTGTGATTCAAACAAGGGCCGTGTGTATTAAATCTGCAACAGTTTAGATCAGCTATATGGACCTCAATGTGTGAGAGATAGCAGGAAGGGGCTTTTTGCACAATCATCTCTCTCTCTCTCTCTCTCTCTCCTGCTCTTGTGGGTTCAGACACACACTGGAGGAAGGAGAGAGTGCAACAGGAAGTGAGTCAGTCCCTGCAGTCCTCGGCAACACACTCTGTTACTGTAGAAACCTTTTAGTTGCCGTGGAGATGGGTTCCTGTGGGGGAGGTGACAGTGTGGGTTCCTGGGGGTTTGACAGTTTGAAGCCCTGAAACTTTACTGGTCTTGTTTTCAGCTGCTCTTGAATTTTCATGTCCTTTCACCCAAATCGACTTGCACAACTTCACAGCAATTATAAAAGCAATTTCAAAAAAGAACGACCTTGTCTCAAGTAAGTGTATTTAATGAGCAATGAATCATAAATTCCACATCTGCCAAAAATGTTAAATTAGTGCTTGTTCTAGGTCTGGGACTTTCGTTTTGCCCTCATTTTCATTAATGAATGATCCCTTAATTAATGCATCTTGTTTAAAAGCACTGATTGGCTTTTGATTATTTTACAGTAGCAATGTAAGTAAAAGTTAATGTTTTTTTTTTATTCTTGCACGTCAGATTTTGCATCAGTTAATGTAAAATTGACATTTGAAAGTACTGTAAAAGGTACCCCACCTGTTTTCATACAGCCTTCAGGAGGAGGATTATGATATATTCATCCTTCTTGCTTGTATAAATTGCATTGCTGGTAGACAAGTTTAAACACAATTTTGTCTCAACCTAGCCTCTTGTGGAATTAATTAGTAGTCTGAATTCATCTGCTGATTTCTGACGGTATTACTAAGCATTGCTGCATTGCATTTTGGTCTTTTGAAGTGACTGGAGAGTGCAGAACCATCGCCGATGAATTTGCTCAGTTTATCAGATTTAAAGTGACACCAGGCAGATCTGTCTCGGATTGGAAGCCTCCGGTGGTTGCATTTTGTGAGGTGCTTCCACAGTTCGTTCCACAAAAAAAAGCATTTGGGATCATTTGCGTGTTTCACAGAGTTGACCTGGACCGTGTGAGAAATCACCAGCAGCCCCGGGCTGGAGAGCTTTTCATGTGGTCAGTAGGCTTTGAATCCATTCTCATGCCCACTGCTTCACTGACTCACTGTACTGTGACCTAGACTCAGCTGACCTCCTTGTGCTTCAGTCCCACCTCAGTCAAAGCAACAAGCTTCCCACACATGGAAACATTACTCAGCGGCAAGAAGGCAGTGTTGTGTGCAAAATACAGCCAGCAGGTTTGTTATTCCAAAGCACCCTTCAGACCCTGACCTTCTGTACACTTCAAGCACCCTGCTCCTGTACTCAGTGTTTTCAATTGGGTGAGCTCTTTAAAGGATACGTATGTGTGCCACCCTTGTGATGTAGAGTGGTGATGTAATGCTGCACAATGCATCGAGTCTTATTCCTGTTCTATCTCAGTGAACACGCAACATGAATGTGCTTGTTTTATTAATTGTGCTGCTTTGCTCTTCCTTTTCTTTCATACTGTAGCTCCCCTGTCTGTTTCCTGCTGACAGTGCCTGTGATGCAGGTCAGTAGTAGCCAGTCATATCAAATATAGACAAAGAATCTGTTTCAGCTCAAAAGTAGATCATTCGGTGCTCAATGGTTTACCATTACACTCTTGTGGAAAATAGTAAAAACTAAAGTGGCCCCGTCATTTTAAGACTGATTTTACGTGTGACCGATTCTCTAACCCTCCTCTTGGTTTCAGGGTTAGTTCAGTTGTTTTCACCACTGACCTTCCTGCTCTGTCAAGTGTCAGCAGGACAAGCCAGGAATGTTTCATCCACTATCACTGAGTCCTGACCGCCCAGCCTGCAGGGCATGGCTCAAACTCTCCAGTGGAGTAAGTGGACTCATGCAAGGCCTGAAGTTTCTCAACTCTAACCACTAGACCACACTGCCTCCCGTTCCCCCAGCTCTAACCACTAGACCACACTGCCTCCCGTTCCCCCAGCTCTAACCACTAGACCACACTGCCTTCTGTTCCCCCAGCTCTAACCACTAGACCACACTGCCTCCCGTTCCCCCAGCTCTAACCACTAGACCACACTGCCTCCCATTCCCCCAGCTCTAACCACTAGACCACACTGCCTCCCGTTTCCCCAGCTCTAACCACTAGACCACACTGCCTCCCGTTCCCCCAGCTCTAACCACTAGACCACACTGCCTCCCGTTCCCCCAGCTCTAACCACTAGACCACACTGCCTCTCAGTTCTCAACACTTTGGTATACTGTAGTATTGAATTGGTTAGTTGGGTATAGTTTGTCTTCTGCGTTAGTGAACATAGTGTATTGTGATGTCACAGTACCCTAATCAGTCTTGATGGTTTGGAGTGTGACGTCACAGGTGTGAACATGGCATCTCCCTGTATTGTTGCTGCAGCTGTTTCTGTGAAGTGCATTATGAGAGATGTCTCAGTCAGTAGAGAGGAGCTGCAGGAGTCTCTCTAGTATCGAAATGTTTAATGTGTGCTTATTCCAGGGCTCCATAATGAGAGAGAGTAGTGAGTGTTACATTAACAGTCCTCTCTGTGTGGTTTTGCACTGACCATGGTCAGTGCTGGAGTGGAGAAAGAGAGAACGATTACAGAGCTCAGCTTAGGAGAAGGATCGCTTATCAAATATTGTACTAATAACACAGTTTGTGTTATAAACGTTTCCTCTAACCACCTCCCTCCCCCGTGCCATAGATCACTCGGCTCACAAGCCTGCGTCACACATCTTCACTATGATTCCAGTTGTGTTGAGGGCAAAAAGGAGATAGGATTAGTGGGGGGTGTTTTTTGTAGTTGGTCTGAAATGGAATTCAGATTTAGAACTAAAACGAGTTTCCTTATGTGGCTACAATATTTGTGCCTCTTTGTGAAAACCCCATGAAAGAACGTTAACCTTAAATATACTGTCAACAATGCTAATACCATGCAAATACAGGCTAAACTTAATCACACGCCACTGCTGTTGTGCAAATCTAAGTATAGGTCCATATTGTACTAGCTAAGCTAATTGATGACTTGGCGCACAGTCTAAGACAATAGCAGGAAGGAGTTCACATGACATTATAAACCACAAGTCATAAGATTGGATTAATGTCCAATACTGTAGTGGTGTTCTAGAGCAGTCATTGTGCTTTTATTTAAGTTAGCATGGAGAAGTGGTTGATTAATAAAGCTGCACAGAGAAACCAGTTTGTATCAGGTGTTTTATTTCAGATGAAATGCCCATTCTGTTGAAGGCAGGACAACAGCTCAATTGTATTGAATTGCAATACAGAAATAGATTTATTCTAGAGCCTAACACATTTGTTTGTTTAGTTGTCCCCATAGAGGACCTGTTATGCAGTTTCCTTTGATAGATTTTAGCAGGGCTAGTACTGACGCAGTTGCTTTAGTAGTGGAAAGTGGAGATGGGAAGTTTGATAGGAGGGTACTTTCTAACCACAGGAGAGTGAAACCGGAGCTTTTTATAGACATCATTTTCCCCAAAATAACTCAAAATGACATGCAGCAAACTTCTAGGCAGCTAAGAAGCCATACAAAGCGGTGTTGAGGAGCTCTGTGAACCCCAGCAGAGAGGGGCTCAAGATTCAACTGCTGGAGAATCATTCTGTAGGGCGTTTGGATGTTTGACTTGGAATATTTCAACACACAGAGCGAAAAACAAAAGACAGTTCGGAAACAGAAAGGAAACCAATGAAAATGTGAATTCTTCTAAATTAGGCATGCCTGCGGTGTGTTTGGTGCAGGCCTTGGGATAAGAGCCTGTCTGCCTGCACTATTAATGCAGTTGAAACATTAGTGATTTGAACTACCAACAAAGTAGTGCAAGGCAGCAGCTTCCTTTGAACTGAACTAGAGCTGCAGACACCAGTACACCCAGGCTGTAGAATCTCAGAGCAGTCATCTGTGCTTTACTAAAATGCTTCAGGAATTGAATTGAATCTGCAAGGCTGAAATGCTATCAGATGATTGTGTCTATGAGAGGGTGCATTCCCTGCGTTCCTTTAGCCAGGGCGACCTGTCTTGAATGTGCTCATTTCCCTGGATTAGACTGTTCAAACTGGCTGCTGGATGCATCGGCTATTGATTTCCATAGATTTTCATGAGCCACAGTTAGACTGCGCTGCTACTCTGATCTCTCTCCGCACCTGATCAGGGAGGTCTGCTCTCTTCACAGTATCTCTCCCCTCAGGGCCTGCGAATGAGATTTCTGTTTGAACTGGGAGACATTTCAGAAATTCCTGCTCGCATAGCTTGCTGTAGAGCTCTCTTTAAAATTCCTATTCTTCCTAGGGTCTGTCCCTTTTCAGGGTTGGGTGGAGTTTGTGTATTGAAAACTCTGTAATGAACATGTGAGAAATAAAAGTATATGCTAGGATTTAGAAATCTAACTTTACTGAGCCAACAATTTATTTTCCATGGAAAACAGTTCTGTGAAGTGTTTCAGCAAATATGCCGCTCTGAAGTCTGAACCAAACAAATGCATTAAAAGCTACCAGCTTCTCAAAGTAAGCCAATAAGCTCAATTTATTGCTGCAAGAAGCCATTTAAACAGCATTTGGGTAAACCTGCTTGTTTCAAAAGAGGCCTTTACCCTGTGCTGGTATCGTTCATGTTTACAAAGCAGACAGGACCTCAGGTATAATATCTGAATATCTCTCTTCAGCACAGCGCCCCCACATGTCATTCTGCGGTGCTGCCTCCCATGCAGCGGTTGGAGAAGCTAGTGTACAAACCAAACAGCACCACGTCCTCACTGTGCCTGGGTCTCCACGGTGAGGGAGACGCTGTGGCGCAGAGAGGAGGGGCCAGTTCACAGGAAGCAGAGTGCGTGACGTCGTTATCAGAGAGGAAGTGGTTCTTTCTGTGAGGCTACAGACATCTGCTGAGGGAAGCTAAAAAAAAAAAAAACGAAAAAAACTTGTCAAGTGGTTCTCAAAGATGTTCCTAAAGATCCATGACAGTGTTGTTTTGAGACTCAATATTCATTATGAAAATGCCTTTCTTTCCGGGAACAGAAATGTGAACACTCACTGTGAGTTTATCATATACACACACAGACTGTAGTCATTGGAATGAGATATTTTACAATGGGATTTCAAAGCAAACCTTGCCAAAGAGTTATTACAGTAATAAAGAATATTCTAGTGAAAAGAGCAGATGTGGAGCACATGGACCTGATCGAGAAGCTTGATTTAAGCCTCCTTTTGTGTTCTCTTGCAATTCTAAAACGCTTTCATCTGTGTAATTAAGTACATGTCTGTACCTGCAGTTAATGATGCACAGGTAAATCCTCCTCTAAATCAAGGTGAATTTTAAGGGGTTTGAATTAACGCGACTGACTGAATCTGTTCTCAAGGCAATCTCGTTCTCCGGGCCTGTCTGTATTGTGAGAGAATAGACACTTAAGCTGTGGTGTCTTAACTCTGAGGTGTGAAACTGTCAAGTTTGTGTGGTACCAGGATGTTCAAATTCAGAATGAATGAATATGTAAATCAATTCTCAAATGGCATAATTAATACAAGGAACTGTACAGTACTTGCCAACAGTATTTGAACTCCCTATTGAATTGAGAATGGAATTGAATGTTAACCACTCAAATAGTCTAGTATTCTATTAAAGCCAGGCCTGGTAACAGGAGTTAAAGTCACACCTGGTTACAGTCTCTGCATGGTGTTGGTGTAAACATGCACACTCGCGCATGGCTGCAGGAAGCGGCTGGTGTCTGAGAGGAGCAGGAGTGTCTCTTTATTTCTTCCTGAAGAGACAGTGATTCCCCAATACACTCAGACAGCCTCCTTCCTATTGGAGTGACCCTCCACCTCTCCTCTCCAGACCCTGTATCCTGTGAGAGAGAAAGGGAGGAAGCCCTTAAGAACATGAAGTGGACTAGACGCACACTGACAGTGAAACTGCAGTGACTGTGTGGCTGTAACTCTGTGCTCTGGTGTGTGTGAATAACACATGCACACTCCGCTAAGACTGTTTTGGGGGAATTAGCTATAGTTTCCTTTTGTTTTTTAGTTCCAGCTGGGGGGGTGGTAAAATAACACTTGATCTTCACCAAACTTAACTGAAGCATTTTTATACGTGACTAAGAGGTTTCTTCAGTTGTGTATAGCTCTAAAGCAGTATAGTATTTGTGTAAGTCTCGGGTGGGGTTGGTAGCTGCCTGATACAGTTTATCAGTGTGTTTTCCAGTATGGGTGGAGACAGTGAAAGCTCTCTCTCCATTGTTGGAGTGATGTGATTAGTCTACGCTGGGAGCTGTGTGTAAATGAGCTGTCGGGGGACGTGTGACTCACCACGCTGCTCTGGTCAGACTGGCTTTTCAGGATTGCCACCTGGCTCAGGTGGAAAACACATCCCTACTGCAGAAAGCAGAGAGACCTTCTGTTTTCCAGACACTCCTGTAAGATCATGCTACAGTCCAAAGCGCGCTCCGAAAGGAGAAACAAACGTTTAACGTTTTCATGTAAAAGGCTCCAACATACAAGTTCTGTCTTGCTGGTTTTGTCGAAACAACAGAGACAATATTGTGCGCATTAAAAAAAAAACGATTGAGCATGTAATTGCAATGTAAAAAGCCATTATTTATTTTGCTGTCCTGGTTGCTGTTGTGGAGGGTGGTTGAATTGTGTTGCTCGCAGAGCTAATGGACGATAAAGATGGATGACAGACTGGAGTGAACGTGCAATACCCTTTTAAACTCTACAATGACTTTAAACAAACTACCCTGAACTGTGATCGGGTTTGGAAATAGAACTCCCTATTACATAGCAGTTGGATCCATTCCCAGTTTAACTTTGAATTTAATAAGACACACCTGAGATTGTTACCTATACACTCAAACTGGCAGTAAAACCTGGAATGGGTAAAACTGCTATGCAATCTCTCTCTCTCCCTCTCCCTGCAGGTGGATGGAGGCCTGCCTGGATGAGGAGTTGCCCCCCACCACAGAGCTGGAAGAGGGGCTGCGAAACGGAGTCTACCTGGCCAAGCTGGGCAACTTCTTCTCTCCACGCGTCGTGTCCCTTAAGAAGATCTACGACCGCGAGCAGACCCGTTACAAGGTGAGGGGGGACGGGATAGAGAGAGGAGATACAGTACAGATTGAGGGCAGTGAGGGAAAAGAGTGAGGAAGGAAGAGAGGGATTATCCTAGCTGGAGTACGGTAGGGGGTTGAGAAAAGAGGATTGGAAGACAGTGATGGAAAGTGGAGAGGAGGTAACTTTGGATAGTTTGTCTGTAAGTATGTTAAAGTATGTGATGCAGAGAAATAAACTCAAATGAAGGTGTTCATGGATATTATTGCGAAAGAAAGTATATATAATCATATATATATATATATATATATATATATATATATATATATATATATATATATATATATATATATATATATAAAACTAATAAGTATATCCTTGTTTTGTGTTTCAGGCCACAGGACTCCATTTCAGACACACAGACAACGTGATCCAGTGGTTGAACGCCATGAACGAGATCGGCCTGCCAAAGGTGACTGCGCACAGGGGCTGGAGGGTTGAGGGGTCGGGTTATATTTGACCTTTTTTTGGGTTGATTCTTGAATGCCGCTGCTGATCTCATTTGGTGTCAAGTAGAACCTGCCATGTCCCGAGGTCACAGTACTGTTCCCCAGTAGCAGGGCTGGGGTTGTGTGACTTGCTGTCACGTGCTTGTCCCATCAGAAAGCTGATCCGCCAAACCTGACTCATGCAACAGAAAGTGTTTGACCCTGGAGGCACATCATAACAGACTCCTTTCTATTCCTGCAGATTTTCTATCCAGAGACGACAGATATCTACGACAGGAAGAACATGCCTCGCAGCATCTACTGCATCCACGCGCTCAGGTACCTGCCTGCCCTTTAGTGATCCCCCCCCATTGGGGAAAAGGGGTGTAGCACTACCCCAAGGTCACGTGATGGTATGCCCCTCAATACATGGGACGGTACTTTTTGAAGTGAAATAAAAATGGATGCTCTTTTGTTAAAAGAAAAAAACTTGAATAAGACAGAAAGCTAGAACAATCATCTATTCATACCAGCTATAAATCACATAGATTCATCATTCAAGAGCCACTCTGTGAAATATGAGTTGCTATGCAGTGCGTTTTAGTCTTGCACTATGATCCTCGCCTCTATTATAGATATGTCAGGTATAGAAAGTATAATGATTCAAATAATGAATCAATACAACCCTATTGAAGTGTACAGACTGGTGTGGGCTGCTTGAACAAACATGGAAGAAGTCATCCTGTGACCTCACATCCTGTGCTAAATCTCGCTTTAAGTCAAGTGGAAAAAAAAGTAAGCTAAAGAAAGGGCTCTCATCCTGCCCTGACTGAATGAAGCCAGCTAGTACAGTCAGGGCTGGGTAGACAGGAGCTATTTGGCCACTCGTGAATCATTCATTGCCCTATTCGTTATTTATCCCAATTCAATGGGGCAGTTAAACTCCCATCCACTTTATATTGGGTGCCTTAATTGGAACTGTGTGAGTCCCAACACAGAACTAAGTTGGAATTACTCCTAACATTAACAGTGGCAGGATTAGATGGTAAATTCTATCCAGCTGCACTGAATGGTCATTACAATGTAGGAAAATAGTGATGCCATAAAGTAGCTAATTAGTAACGTGACTGGACTGCCGTTCCTGTGTAGATTAAAGTGGTGCAGTAAACATGTGATTATGCTGTAGGATATGCTTGTACGCTTTAACTGCTGTCAATGTGCTTCCACAGCAGGGAAAGTAGCTGCAGTTCAAAGTATATTCTCCAGTAATCCAGATAATGTAAACCACAGTTAAGCAACAGCTAAACATTTTCTCATCTGCTGTATGCTGGCAGCAAATCAAGTGTCATGAATCAAACCGATCCGCGTGATGTATCCCATTGTGCCAGACAGTATACACCATTATGGCAGGCCAGTGTTGCTTACCAGCGAGCTGAAGACGGAGGAAAGGAAATACTAAACAGGTGTGGAAGGGTCCCAGCTGTGTGGGATAAAGAGCTTGGTAGAGCTGGGAGGAAATGACTAAGGAGACAGCACTCTTCCACTCAGGGGTATACTCAGGGAAACGAGAAGCTGTGTGTGCCCCAGTTTCCTTATGTATACAGAGTAGGGGTGTGCTATTACTCGCTGCTCGGACTCTGAATTGCTTTTTTTCAGCAGGTGTTTAATAAATTGATTCATTAATGTGTGGATTTCAAAACAAGAACGGTCCTTCCCTCAGTTTCCAATTGAGTATCGATCGATGGCAGTTCAGTTCTGCATTGAGTGTTTTAAAAGCCGATTAGAAGATAATGTTCTTCTCATCCAGGGTGCTGACATTTTTTACATTTACCAAATTGATGTCAATGTAATCAGTCATGTGATTTGAGGGGCAGTCCCATTACACATTGCTTTGTATAAACCTGATATGTATTATATCAAACCTGCTATGTTAGTGCCATTTCTACTAAAGACTGCCTTGCATGCACAATCAAGCTTCTTTTGATCAAGAGAGGATGAGCCACAAACCATCCAAAGTTCTCCCTATTTCTTTAGCTGCGGTCTTGAGTTGCTCAGATTTCACCTGTCACAATGACCCAGAAATAGTAGTATGTATGTTAAAGGTGGATGTGGCTTTCTTGTGCTCCCAGTTTAACCCCAGTCTGTCGCTCTCTCCTCCCAGTTTGTACCTGTTCAAGCTGGGATTGGCCCCTCAAATCCAGGACCTGTATGGGAAGGTGGATTTCACAGGTGAGACCTTTCAAAGTGCAGGGCAGCTTTCCAGCCTGTGTGCTCTATAGAAAAAAAATAGTAACATCGATACACATGGGCATATCAGTACGATACCTGTTAGACTTCTATGTGGGTTTGCAGGGTCTGAAGTCCTTGCTGGTTGGAATTTGTTCTGCAGCAGCACTGGCTGGGTTAACTGCAGTATGAGCTCAGCCCCAGCTATGTGAAACGCATTAGTGATTGTGTGAGCGTTTCCTGTAATTTGTGCTGCTCTGAAACAAACTCCCTGCCCTCTCGGCTTGCCAAGCTCCAGGAAGGGGAGCAGTTTATCACGGCGTGGCAGGAATAAGCAAAACCACCCTCCAGTCTGGCCAAAAACAACATGGCAGGATCATAATGTGCAGTAGAGGTGCATTGGCAGCAGCAGTGCCTACCTGCTAGTGTGCCTTAACCCTGCCCAGCAGAACCCAGCCTCCAGTTTGAGATGTCCTCATCTGTGGTCTGGATTAAAGGCAAATTATGGTGGTGCCATTGCCCTTTTAAAGTATAGCCATAAACTTTGATTTAATTCAGGTCTATGGTTGCATTGCTGCATGGCTATGTACATTCACCATGGGGATATCATGCAAGTATATTGTCGCAAGAACGTGTCATTTCACTAAATACCCAGTGAATACATCTGCCGTTTTCACAGCATCCAATTGAAAGTAGTTCAGTATTTAACAAACAGTAGTTGAATGTTCTGCATTATTTGATTGACTTCTTCGCTCTCCCATGTCTCCCGGTCACAGAGGAGGAGATCAACAACATGAAGAGCGAATTAGAGAAGTACGGGATCCAGATGCCCGCCTTCAGCAAGATTGGTGGCATCCTGGCCAATGAGCTTTCAGTGGACGAAGCGGCATGTGAGTGTGATGTCTTTTTAACAGCGGTGAATACCAGAGGAGCCCCCGATACACACTCCTGTCAATATAAGTTGTAAAACAGGGAGAGAGACAGGGGGCTTCCATTCATTAGTACATTGAGGCATTCCAGATTTTAAAATTTCTGTATCATTAATTGGTGATTATTACAATTCGTTAATGTGTTTGTTCTTAAAGGGAAAGAATCAACATTCCAATAAAACAATACAGAGCATATTTGTACTCCAGACTTGAATTAACGCCTTATTTTTGAGCCTTCGTTTAAATGGTCTAAATGAAGCTCCTAGTAAAAGCTGCTCTGTTTGAGAGTCTCTGTGGTAGGTGGTTCATTCCCTCCAGCTCACTCTTCTTCCTGCTCTCTGTCGCCCCCAGTGCACGCCGCGGTGATTGCGATTAACGATGCCATCGATCACGGGGAGCCGGGGGGCACCATGGCAGCCATGCGCAACCCCAACGCCATGCTGGTGAACCTGGACGAGGGCTCCAACCAGCGCTACCAGCACACCCTGCAGCAAGCCAAGCAGGACAAGGTGGCCAATGCCAGGAAACGGGTAACTACTCTACCAATCATCGACCCTTAATCACTGAACACAATACGAACAGAGGGCCTGTCTGGGTAGCCTGGGTTTCTTAACTATGGTAAATGCACTGTATTGCGTTGAAAAATGCTGTGCAAGTTCGGTGATCTTTGCAATGGGCACTTAAGGGATTTTCTGGCATTCCAGATAACGGGAGAGAATTCCCAAGAGGAGCGAGACGTATATGAGGAGCTGCTGACCCAGGCTGAGATACAGGGCAATGTCAACAAAGTGAACTGTGAGTCAGCGAGCCGCTCTCGGGGGTGTAGAGTCACTAAACACTCTGTCCTCGCTCTCCTTCTCCCCTTCTGCTTTGTGTTTTTGTTATCAGTTATACTCGTGTTTTCTACCTCTTAATGTTTCACCTCACCCCTGTAATCTACCTCGTCAAGCCTCTTTCTGCTGCCCAGTAACTTTTTGCCTCTCACACCATCAATCCCCTCCTTCTTTCCTCCTCTTATTCTCACTATTCAGTGATTGTCAATTTAACTTTTTTTTTTTTTTTTTGGCATAACCACGAAATAAGTAACAAAAGCTGTTTAATATAATAAAGTTTACAAAATAAAAACCAAATGGAACAATATTTGGTTTACAATAACTCCTCTCTCTCCCCCCTCCCCCCCCTTCCCCTCCTCTCCCTCTGCACAGTACTGAACTCTCTGGAGACGGTGGACCGTGCCCTGCGTGGAGGTGATGAGGCTGCTCTCTATGATGCTCTGCGCTCGCAGGCTCTGGGGCTCCGCAGGCTGCAGCCAGACAACAAGGACTGGTACCTGAAGCAGCTGAGCGCCGACCGCGAGGCCAAGGAGCAGGTAGGAGCAGCACTGAGGGTGGATTGGGCAGCGGTTTCATTTCATTCATTCATTCATTCATGTATTGGTGGGCTTTTTGCACAATCATCTCTCTCTCTCTCTCTCTCTCTCTCTCTCTCTCTCTCTCTCTCTCTCTCTCTCTCTCTCTCTCTCTCTTCTAGAATTTCCCAGGGGAGTTGCTGCAGAAGGAGGAGCTGCAGAACGGGGTGGATCTCGCCACTGATGACGCCGACCGCTACCAGAAAAGTAACGTCCATTTTATCTCCGTATCCCTGCCATCCCTCTCAGTGAAGCTACACCCCTCTCAGTCTCTGTTAAACACTCTTGGGAGGTCACAACATCGTAGGATTTCTCAAGAAACAGGAAAACCAGAGGCCCACAAACAGTTAAATTGAGCAATAGAGAAAAATGAAGCATTGGAAAAGACTTTTCCAAACAACTGTCAAAACATTTTACTTTTCCTCCACTTTGAACTCCCCTGTCTGCTCCCCCCCCCTGCTTAGCAATTATGTATGGCTGGCCCCTCACAGCCTCCCTCTCTCTCTCTCTCTCTCCCTCCCTCCTCAGTGCTGCGGGCGGTGGATCGGATCAACACTGCGATCCGCGGGGGGGTTGCGGAAGAGACAGTGTCAGAGCTGATGAACCCCGAGGCTCAGCTCCCCCAGGTCTACCCCTCCGCTTCAGACCTGTACCAGCGAGAGCTCTCCACCCTGCAGCAGCAGAGCCCAGAGGTCAGCTTCCTTACAGCACAGACGCCAGCGCTTCTGTAAACACTGCCCACACTGCTACAGAGATGCAGTACACAGGGCAAGACTGGATACAATATGAACATGTGTTGTAATGTTCCCTGATTCTTAAACGTGTTTAGAAATTAATTCATCATTCCTCATGGTGCCTCCTTAAAACCAAAACTGTGCTGTGAAAGTCCAGACTGTGCTGTGATTTGCATCCCTAGTGTTTAAAGTTTTGGATGATCAGCTTCATTCAAACTCACAAAATACACAACACATCATCGGTACACCGACACCTTATTGTATCAGCTGATCACCAAACAGAAAGCACATGAAATGCCTCTCTGTTCATAGATGAGCAGTATCTACACTTTAGACCTAAACAATTGCAACAAGCCTCTTGGCCGCAGGCTTGTGACTGTGCTTCTGATTGGCTGTGCAGGGCTCCCTGACGCACCCCGAGCTGCTGGTTGCTGTAGAGATGCTGTCCTCAGTGGCGCTGATTAACCGGGCGCTGGACACAGGGGACGGACAGGCAGTGTGGAAGCAGCTGGAGAGCTCAGTGACTGGGCTGAGCAACGTGGAGGACGAGAACGCACAGAGGTGAGGGATCGCGGGGGCAAGTGCTGGGGCTGATGGTAGAAGGGTGCTTTAGGGGATTAAGCAGTGTGATCTGTATTGATCCCCACATTTTTTTGATTTTGCCTGCACCGGCATCATATATTTTAACTTTTAAAGTACTGGGTTTCCCACGTAGTTTGAGACTATCATACTGCTTTGCTCAAACCTAAGGGATGCTATTCCCTGACCCCTTCACGACAGCAGTAATAAGCACATTGCTTTTTGGATTTGTGTCGTGATGCTTATCAGGTCTGTTCCTTGTCGCTTCTCTGCTCTGACGCTGTGTTATTTTAACCCTGGGTTGCCCTCAGGTACATCGATGATCTGACCCGGTTGAAGGCAGCGGCACGGGCCGAGGGGAATCCCTTCCTCACCTGGAACGACATCCAGGCCTGTGTGGACCAGGTGAACGGCACTGTGCAGGAGGAGCATGAGAGTGAGTGCAGGGGGCAGGGGCAGGGGCAGGGGCAGGGGCAGGGGGATTCTCTCTGATTATGAACACGGCCACTGTGAGGAATGATCGTATTGTACAGGAGGCCTGAGGAGAGATTTTATTAGACACGGGGATCCTCTTGAACGGCCTGAGAAGAGATCCTACTGGGCAGGGGACCCAGAAACTGGTGGGAATGATTCCATTGGACTGGGAAAGTGATCCTATTGATCCTATTTGACAGGAAGGCTTGGAAGAGAGGGGACTGTAGGAGAGGTCCTGTGAGCCAGGGGATCATCCTGTTGCTGAAGGAATGGGAGTTCTGTTGCAGTATTTGACTCTCCCTCCCTGTCTCTCTCCTCCTCTCAGGGATCATTGCCATTGGACTCATTAATGAGGCTCTGGATCATGGCAATGCTCAGACCACTCTGGCAGCACTGCAGCACCCAGCCGCCAAGCTGTCCGAGGTGCGCCCTCCAGTGGCACAGCACTACCACGACACGCTGTTGCGGGCGCGCAGAGAGAAGGCACAGGTACGGGCCTGAGATTACTGCCTAGCTTCAGCGGCTTGGTTTCTGTAGTAACAACAAATTGCACTTTTACAGGTGGCATACAAACAGCTGTACTCACTCATTGCTGAACCAGACTCATATACTGTCTTGACATGTCCTGACCACTTCATTAAGCAACTCAGGGTTGTAATTTAGGAAAATTGAGTTGTAAGTGGGTCTCAGATTCGCCCAGACTTGCACAGCCTTGGAAAATCTCACCCATATAGTAGCATATACACTTTCTTCTGGACAACGTGCATCTCTTTGATTGGCAAGTTTTTTAATTTGAGACTTTTTTGTTTTTATTTCATATTTTCCAAATTAGTTGATCTGAAACCCAGCTTCTCTAAGCTAGTGAATACACAAAGGAGGTCATTGTTGCTAAAAAAAAAAAAAAAAAAAAAAGTGATAACTGGTTCATGCTAAGCAGAGGGTGGCATTACCAGGGAATCAAAGAGCATTGATTCGTTCAGAAGAGGAATAGCGGGCTTTCCTGAGAGAAAGGACACTGGTTTGTTGAGACTAATGGCTTTTTAGCGGTTCCTGATATCTGTGTTCTAAATGTAGTGCTGGACTAAAGAAATCAAAAAGGAGAACCAAAGCAACGATGCTTCCTATTAAGTGTGTTATTGTAGCATAAGAACAAATATATATGGTTTAGGAAATCCAATACAGTAAATAGCTGAAGTGACAGCAAATTGAACCTAATGATTACTGAATCCCCCCTGCCTTCCAGCCCTTCAGAATAGTGTTAGTCTGTCTGCTGATGGCAGATTGTGATAAATGCTGCATTTAAGAAGACCCCACTGACTAATATATTCCTAACTTCGGAAGTCAGTTCTCAAAGTCGTGGGTGCGTATTTATAAACATGGATAAAGAATGGAGAATTCCCCGGCATAAGCGTTAGTGCTTGTATACACAGGGATCATGTAGTTAACCTGCCCCCTGATGTCTGCCCCAGTGCGCTGCTCTGACTGCAGCTGAGCCCTGCAGTGGTTTTTCATGTGCTGGAAGCTGTGAATGTTCGGGATGATTCAGAGTGTTGCTGTTTCTTCGTTATCAAAGTCGAAACATAATAACAGTAATTTGGGAATTGGGTGGCTTATCTGTGCCAAGAGCATTTCCTTGGGATGACGTGCTCCCTAAAAACCAACGGTCCCGCCTCCCTGGTGACACATGACCGGTCTGAGAGGGGAGTGATTTACAGGTCTGGCTCCCTAAACGTTTCCTTATATGGAGACGCTCCCAGCTTCCAAAACTGCAGCTGGCCATGGCATCCCCAGGGGTTTAAACACAATGACGGGGCAAAAAATACCCTGCTGGCAAACAATCACCACGATAACTCTGATTGTATTAGAGGTAGAAATTGGAAGGGCGACTCGCACCAGCGATTGCTGGCAAATGATCATGCGAGGGGGCTACTGGAAAAAGACCATTTTGTGCATTTGCACGGTTGCTGTATTTAATTCAGTTCAGTTAAGAATGACAATGCTGATGAAGTTTATTTTATATATAACCTTATTTGTTTTCAGTAAGACTTTTTTGAACTCGCACTTCACAAACCACAAGGCTGCACACCTGCATTATGAGCAGCGCTAGCAATGTGTTTCCTTGTATATATTAGGTTAGCTTGACTAACGTCATTCACTTACCTTGGAAACTACCAGCACTGGGACTAAATACCACAAAGAGAGACTTGGTTAATCAGATGTAGGATGTCCTATCATGTACCCAGGAGCAGCCAGGGTGTTGGATTTTCACTGAGCCACCACCTCTACCTCTTACAGCACAGATACTGCTGACCCGGCTACTGAGGGCTGGCCTGGCCTGTGAATAAACACATTAGCACACAGGAAGTGCTACACTGGAGGCTGCTGGGACTCTGTAGACTGCAGCTCTGAGCAAGCACAGAAACAAATGGACTTCTCTTTTTACAAGACAGGAAGTGGTTTAGAGAGGAAATGATTGGAGCACAAAGTATGGCAATGAAGTGCAAGCAGCTGAGAGAGAAAGAGAGAGAGAGAGAGAGAGAGAGAGAGAAAGAGAAAGAGCCAGGGAAATAAGAGAGGGACAAGAACAGGTTCAATGATCATCTTGCTATAATTTAACTACTGTACCACTGAAGCTAAAACCAGTTCTGTGTAGTATTTAATAGGCACGTGATCATGCTATATTCAGGGAGGATAGTGCATAATGCCCCCCTCCCCTCACTTTCATTAAAAAATGAAAGGGAAGTCCATAAAGAATTGCACAGTTTTCTAGCCATGTAGCCTCTGTAGGTCTCAATGCCTGGGGAATACCCCACAGGATTAGGGTAAATGCTTACAAAGTATCTCCAAATGAATAATATTTTCATATGTAGTCAACTATTTAAAAAAAAAAAAATCAATACTTTAGCGCAACTCTGAGAGGAAAGTAGTGTGTTGCAATTATAGTTTAGGGGTTCATTCTCCTCTCTCTCTCTCTCTCTCTCTCTCTCTCTGCCCGCCCTGCCCATTCCCTTAATTAGAATGAAGCTGTCAAACGGCTCAAAATATGCACGTATCAACTAAAAATAAAATATAATGTAGAACTCTGTGGTGCCACACCCACTCACTCACTTCCTCAATTCAGAAATCAGACTCAAATCTTAATATACTTTTGAGATGTTTCTTCTGCTCATCCCCCCTCCCCCCTCCCCCCCTGCTGACTAGTTACTGCTGAAACCGTTCATATCTCTTTACTGTAAACAGACCAGCCCTCATTCAAGAAAACCAAGGGCATTCTTGAGGTTGACCACTAATGAAGTAGTATCTCTTGGAACAGTCAGTACTGAGTAGTTATTAGAGTGTGTGTGTGTGTGTGTGTGTGTGTGTGTGTGTGTGTGTGTCTAGAAAAGGGAAGCTAAGTAATGCACAGTTCACTGCATGTTTGCACACGCTAAATAAAATAATCACTCAATTATAAGTAATGATTACCAATTACTGGGGATTGGTTTTCATTTACTTAGAGTATTCGATTTGTTTACCAAGAATTGCTTAATACAATTATCCACAGATTAGAATTACAACTGATAATTATTAATTACCTGTGGTTACTATGAATTCCTAGAATCAGTTAAGTAAGAAAATGATTTTCTTTTCTTGTAGAAGCCAACTTTAAATACATATCTGACTAACTAATGCAAGCTGTCCTGACTGTTAGCTGTCACCAGTGTTGATACAGTAAATCAATTTATACATATAAATTCCACGCCCGTTAAATAAATGTGTGTCTGCAGCCCTGTGTATTTCTCGCTCTCTCTCGCTCTCTCTCTCTCTCTCTCTCTCTCTCTCTCTCTCTCTCTCTCTCTCTCTCTCTCTCTCTCGCCTGGCGGGGTAGGGGCTGCACAAAGAGAGCTCTGTGTCCTCGTCCAATCAGAGGACAGTGTGTCTCATTCCGGAAACTGAGGCAACTGTTTTCTGGCACTAACAGCTCAGAGGAGCCATCTGGTGTAAGCACTTGCCACTGCATGGTACTTGCTGTTTAACTGCTTCTAGACTGTTGCAGGTATTGTTCTTTATGTGGCAATACGCCATACGGGAACTTTTATTATTATTAGATACCATGCTCCAAAACTCTGACACACACTGGTGCTTCTGAGTGATGGTGGAGGACGGAGGGACTAACAGGGGATTAGGGGGTCTCTCTGTAATGGGATTAGGGGGTCTCTCTGTAATGGGATAAGGGGGTCTCTCTGTAATGGGATTAGGGGGTCTCTCTGTAATGGGATAAGGGGTCTCTCTGTAATGGGATAAGGGGTCTCTCTGTAATGGGATTAGGGGGTCTCTCTGTAATGGGATTAGGGGGTCTCTCTGTAATGGGTTTAGGGGGTCTCTGTAATGGGATTAGGGATCCCTCTTTAATGGGATTAGGGGTCTCTCTGTAATGGGATTAGGGGGTCTCTCTGTAATGGGATTAGGGGGTCTCTCTGTAATGGGATTAGGGGGTCTCTGTAATGGGATTAGGGGTCTCTGTAATGGGTTTAGGGGGTCTCTGTAATGGGATTAGGGGTCCCTCTTTAATGGGATTAGGGGGTCTCTGTAATGGGATTAGGGGGTCTCTCTGTAATGGGATTAGGAGGTCTCTCTGTAATGGGATTAGGGGGTCTCTATAATGGGTTTAGGGGGTCTCTCTGTAATGGGTTTAGGGGGTCTCTCTGTAATGGGATTAGGGGTCTCTCTGTAATGGGATTAGGGGGTCTCTCTGTAATGGGATTAGTCATGCCTTGCAGACACTGAAGGAAAGAGAGAGACATCAATGGCACGTCATGCTCTTGCATTCACTCACAGAAAGATCAGAACTCTCAAAGTGAATCGGCCAGACACCTACCTCTCCAAATTGATCCAGTTAGTACCACAGGACTTTTTACTGTTAGGGTTGATTGGGTAGGTTGCTGGTGCTGTTGGACTGCGCCGTTGAATTCTGCTACAGAAACATGTCTCTGTAATCCCAACAGAAGCCTGTTCAATCTAATGTGTTGGTCCCTGAGATTCTGATTCGTTGTTCCATCCCTATTTTATTTGGCTCCAATTGAACCAGCGCTGCAAAATTAGACATTCCGGAACAATCAACTTCAGGCAAAAAAGGAAACCAACGCAGGGGGTCATCTGATGACATGATGATTCATTAGAAAGGATCTGGTGGCTGATATTATATATGGGTCATAGTTATCCATATTGTAATGGGAAAATGCAAATAGTGTGAATGGAATAAAACAATTAAAACGGTATAAAACAAGCAGAAAAAAGGAGGGTGCGGGGAGGAAGCAGCAGAGTAGGTTCTGGCTAGTTTAATGCTCTTGAAAGGATTGTATTCCTCTGTGAAAGATTTCATTTGCATAGCAGTTGAGATGGCTCAGAATATGAGAAATCCGTGTGTGTTTGAGTCAGTCCTGCTAGACAGCTGTGCGATGTGTGTAGAACAGAGCCCCAGTGAAGGAAGCAGCAGGGCCTGTCTCTAGCAATGCATCTCCATTAGCACATCGCTCAGGCTGAGTCACCAGAACCACTGGAGGGTGGTGAGCAGTGCTGGGACAGCTCAATGAAGTCACAGGTCACAGCGACTGCCAAGCAGATACAAAGTAGAGACACTGAAAAGGTGATAGAGCTGTGGAGCAGAAAGGTGTTGGAGTCAAGCTCTCTAACCTTCTTTCCAAACCTCTAAGAAAATGAATTCATTCATAAAGTTTACTGTGAACAGCATAGAATAGTATTGACATTCACAAATAAATACATGTTCCTTGGTGAAAGCACACGTCGGAACGTCTGTCTGCTAAGTTTCTTTCTAGATGTTTTGTATTCATGAATTCATTTTAAATACATTATAAATCAAAATGTATACATGTACATACTGTGAAACTGGGGGTGCCCCTCTCAGATAAAGAAATAACTTTGTGCATGAGAATGACTCTTGTATTGGATTGCTCTAAGGTTATTGGAATTTCTAGCTTGGCTTAGCTGGCATCTAGCAGTGTGATAATGACTACTGGACTCTCAATACAATTCTGATATAAAGTAAATGCTGCTGCCTCCCCAGGACACACAGGACGACTCTGCGGTGCTCTGGCTGGATGAGATCCAGGACGGTGTGTGCAGTTCTAACAAGGAGACGGAGGACTCACAGCAGTGTAAGAGCCAGCCCTGCCCTTCATTAACCCTGTCTCATAATGAATCATTGAGAGGTTCAGCCCCTCTCATTCTCAATCAGTGTGCTGTAGTGAAGCGGAGTGTCTCTCTCTCTCTCTCTCTCTCTCTCTCTCAGTCTCTCTGGGGATCCTGGGTATCAATGAGGCGGTGGAACGCGGTGACACGGCTCAGACCCTCGCTGCCCTGCGCTCCCCCGACGTGGGGCTGTACGGAGTGACCCCCGAGTGTGACCAGGCGTACCAGGCAGACCTCGCCGTGCTCAAGAAGAGCAAGCAGGACGAGGGTGAGAGGACAGAGAGAGCTCAGAACACAGACACGCACGCTTTGTTTAAATACACTTGTTTGTTTATAGTGTTTGCATTGATATATATTGTAGATTTACTGTTGTAACCTCCAGTGGGACATGGATCACTACAATAATGAAAGTTCTGTAAAGTCTCTACTTCTGCGTTAAAATGGTTTACCAGTATGTTTCGAAATATATGTTTAAACATTTTGTCAGGTTTTAGACTCGTAAGCATAATAAACGAGCCTGCACCCGTACACGCACACACACGCGCACACACACACACTCACACAGACACACACTGACGCACATGCACACACACGCGCACGCACACACACACGCTCTACTTTGATTTTTGAACACTTGCTTGTCTGTTAGGTTTAAGAGATTTTTAATAAATCTTCTAGGAATAAACCCTTTCATTCCTATTGCTTTGTTAGATGGTTTGTTTTTAGGACTTCACGGGCTAGACTAACAAAAAACAATGTAAAAACAAATAGCTACAAACTGAATAGTTTATTTGTGCTTTGGTAACTATCGGGTGTGTTTTCCCTTTCTTAAACAAGTCCTCATGCTACTGACCAGTATGAAGCCTGTAATAATAAGTAATAGAAATCTCCCCACCCGCCAGGTGACAATGGCAGTGATTGGGTGAAGCACTGGGTGAAGGGAGGGTACGATTACTACTTCAACATCCGGACCAGGGAGGGGAGCTGGGAGGAGCCGGCCAACTTCATCGAGAACAACACGCAGCTGGGCCGGGAGGACATCCAGGTAAGACTGCACAGAGAGGGGCTGTTTGAATGTTTCAATCCAGCTTTCCCTTCACACTGCTGAGGCTTCATCGAGCTCACCTCTCCCCCACTCGCCTCCACTAGGCAACCATCTCTGGAGTGACGTCCGCCTACAACCGGGAGCAGCTGTGGCTGGCCAATGAGAACCTGATCACTGAGCTGCAGGCGCGCTGCCGAGGATACCTGGTGAGGAACGGGCAGACAGAACGCCTCAACTACCTGAAGAGACAGGGCCCGGCCATCACCAGCATCCAGGTAAACTACTGCACAGGGACACTGTTACCTGGGTGCAGGTAAACTACTGCACAGGGATACTGTCACCTGGGTACAGGTAAACTACTGCACAGGGATACTGTCACCTGGGTACAGGTAAACTACTGCACAGGGATACTGTCACCTGGGTACAGGTAAACTACTGCACAGGGATACTGTCACCTGGGTACAGGTAAACTACTGCACAGGGATACTGTCACCTGGGTACAGGTAAACTACTGCACAGGGATACTGTCACCTGGGTACAGGTAAACTACTGCACAGGGATACTCTCACCTGGGTGCAGGTAAACTACTGCACAGGGATACTGTCACCTGGGCACAGGTAAACTACTGCACAGGGATACTGTCACCTGGGTACAGGTAAACTACTGCACAGGGATATAAGTACACACACCACTAAAGTATCAGATTACTTTACTTTATAATGCTAATCTTCTCCTCCACTACCTCAAGAAGCAAGGTCCACAGTACATATCCCCTGCTTAACTACCCCCCGTACAGGTGTAACACATTCCTCTATCACATGTAAATATACGAAACACACCCCAGCTCATGCCCTGATGTGTCTCTGTCACCCCCTGCAGTCTCACTGGAGAGGCTACAAGCAGAGGAAGAATTACCTGAACAGGAAGCAATACCTGAAAGGCCACATTGAGGAAGTCACCAAGGTAACTGTCACATGGGAAGGGGGGGTCTGCTGATTTTGCAGTGTGCTTGATGTACAGCGTGGTCTTTTGTGTGTTTTTGTTCCAGAGATGGATATTAGCAGTTTAAGCCCATCCAGTTTTTATTGTGAGTGCAGTCAGTCCCACAGGGGCATGCGGTACTAAGGTGATTATGGTAAACGCAGCTGGTGTGCACTGTATGTGCCTCTGGCTGAGTCAGTGCTGTGCTCACTGTGTGTCTCTCTCTCTCTCTTTCACTCTCGCTCTCTCCCCTCAGATCCAGTCCAAGGTGAGGATGCACCAGGCGAGGAAGAGATACCAGGACCGGCTCAAGTACTTCCGTGACCACGTGAGTCTGAACTACAAAACTGATAAGCACAACACACCACTGCAAATCTGCAAAACAAATTCTACTAGCAGGGAATGTACCAGCTGGGCAGAATCTCTGCTTTTAGAATCTCAGCTTTCTCACAAAAATGTATGGTAATTGTGTTGCCTTTTAAAAGTGTAGTAAATCATAGTGGAAAGAAGGTTTGACAAGGATGGTAAGATACAGACGGGTGTGGTAAAGCATACTAAAAACAAACTCCCTTTGCTGTGTGTTCTGTCTTACAGATTGATGATATAGTAAAAATCCAGGCGTTTATCCGGGCCAACAAGGCCAGAGATGATTACAAGACACTGAGTGAGTATCTTTGTCTGTCTCACTCTCTCGTAATCTTTCTCTTCTCGCTCTGTCTTATTTATGTTCTCCTCTAAACTGCTTCTGGCTACACCACCAGGAGTACACGCCGTTCATTCCAATCTGTCGACAGTGACATTGGGAATCGCTTCTTTGTTGTAAACCCTTCTTCTCACGCCCGCTCCCCCTCAGTAAACGCTGCGGATCCCCCCATGGCGGTGGTGCGGAAGTTCGTCCACCTGCTTGACCAGAGTGACCAGGACTTCCAGGAGGAGCTGGAGCTGATGCGCCTGCGCGAGGAGGTCGTGACCCAGATCCGCTCCAATCAGCAGCTAGAGAACGACCTCAACCTCATGGACATCAAGATCGGCCTGCTGGTCAAGAACAAGATCACCCTGCAGGTAAACCAGTCCAGCCAGAGACTGGATGCCTCTCCATGCAGTGGTTTGTTGACCAAGATTTCCTTGTACTTAGGGAGAACGTACTGCTGCGTTGAGATAGATGACACTGCTGAGCACTCCTGGGTCTCTCTGACCCCCCTCTTGTGGTGATAGTCAGTAGCACAGCCCTGCCCACTGTGTGTGTCTCTCTCTGTCTGTGCAGGAGGTGGTGTCTCACAGCAAGAAGCTGACTAAGAAGAACAAGGGGCAGCTCTCCGACATGATGATGATGAACAAGCAAGGCGGGCTGAAGGCGCTGAGCAAGGCGAAGCGAGAGAAACTTGAGGCCTACCAGTTCCTCTTCTACCTGCTACAGGTAACACTGCACTGTCTCTTAATACACCTCTGATCAGATTCGGACTTGGAATATGTGCACTGGAAAGCAATGCAGCTTTAAAACATGAGTATGCCAAGCCAGTCCATGATACCTCTCATTATGGCTTGCAAAACGTTTGTACACACATCTGGAGATGTGCTAGCCCTGGTTAGAACAGAAACTTGGACGATAAAGGATCGGGAGCGCTGTATTTGCAATTGAGTTTTTCAACTCCTCCAACCCTCCCTGCAGACGAACCCCACCTACCTGGCCAAGCTGATCTTCCAGATGCCCCAGAACAAGTCCACCAAGTTCATGGACTCTGTGATCTTCACGCTGTACAACTATGCCTCCAACCAGCGCGAGGAGTACCTGCTGCTGAAGCTCTTCAAGACCGCACTGCAGGAGGAGATCAAGTACGAGCCCCAGGGAAACTAGATAAATGCATTACCTATTTATGTGTGTTATTAGAAGTTCAGTATAAAATGAAAAGATTAATTTGTATATGATTATTGTTTAAGAAAACACCGCTGAGTCCACGTGCTGTTGAAGCTCAAAATGAAGTTTATTTGAAGCATTGTAACATGGCACACTAACGTGGTTTTTTTGAAAGAAACAGTTGGAAACTTAGCACTGGGGTAAATGTTTTGTGAACTAAACCCATTTAGGTTTAAACTGTACATGAATCCGACTCAATCTTATTGACCATTTATTTGTGTTGACTTTGTCAGGTCGAAGGTGGACCAGATCCAGGAGATTGTGACGGGGAACCCCACCGTTATAAAAATGGTGGTGAGCTTTAACCGCGGGGCCCGGGGTCAGAATGCACTGAGGCAGATCCTGGCGCCCGTCGTCAAGGAGACCATGGATGACAAGGCACTGAGCATCAAGACCGATCCCGTGGACATTTACAAGAGCTGGGTCAACCAGATGGAGTCTCAGACTGGCGAGGCAAGGTAGGGGGCTCTCTCTCTCTCCTCTCTCTGTCTCTGTCTCTCTCAACAAATGATTTGCATAAAAATGTACTGGTAAATTAAAACCTATAAATAATGTATTTATACTTATGAGTTGTCTGAAATTAATATTGAAAAAAACTTTTTAAAATCCTGTTATATGTATTCACAGGGATGTTAGGGTTAAATAAAGGTCAGTAGCCACCTACAGTGTTCTGTTTTATTAATCTGCTAATACGTGCTTTGTGCTAATGGGATGATCAATTCAAATGGTTAAGTAATGTCATGGAATGATTGTATAATGATTGCTCATTACGTGGCTTACTGTGGAGGCTATAGCGACATCTTGGGGCTGTAGGTCTAAATTACAGGTTAAAAAAACAAGTGGTGAAAAACGCAGGGCCCAAATAATAGGTCATTAATTAAAAGATTTACCTCAAGAAAATTCAATATCTGAAATATTTTCCATTCTCTTCCAAGGCAATTTATGATCCTGATTTATCAGCAAATCAAGCCTAGGAAGTACCTAAGATTAAAAGATAGAACTTCTAAGAAACTAAACGCTGTATTTTCAAAGAGTTTACTCCAGTCTTTAATGGGCTCATGTTAATTTAATGGGCTCGTGCTGAGAGTGCTGAAGAGGACTTGAGAAATATACCTTTGGTTCTAGTTTTGTAAAATTAACAGGTGTTTTTAACTCAAATGAAAGTTACTTAAAGACTGGAGTAAACACTGAAAGTCAAGTATACAAACATTTCATCTGGTGCCTTCAGCAGTGTTGTGTTTCTCCCAGGTTTCAGCTGCGTGTTTGTTTTGGTTGCAGTGTGTTGTAACGGGTTCCCTTGTGCGTTTTTCAGTAAGCTTCCCTACGACGTGACCCCAGAGCAGGCACTGAGTCATGAGGAGGTGCGGACCCGTCTCGACGCCTCCATCAAGCACATGCGCACCGTGACGGACAAGTTCCTGTCAGCCATCACTGTCTCTGTGGACAAGATCCCGTGAGTATGGGGGCTCGGGAGGGGAGGGGAGGGGAGGGGAACTCACCAAACTCTCTGAGGGTCCGCTCTGTTAACGCTCTCCCACCGCTGTGTTTCAGGTATGGGATGCGCTTCATTGCCAAGGTGCTGAAGGACACGCTGCACGAGAAGTTCCCTGACGCTACCGAGGACGAGCTCTTAAAGGTATCACCTGCCGCCCTCCCAAACCACTGGGAGAAGATTCTCAACTCACCCAGCACGGTGCCACGTCAGCCTTTCTTACTGTGTGGGGCAAGCTGATTAAAGGAGGTTCATTGGTAATGCTCTGGTAATGGGGAGGTTTGCCTAGCAGCCACCCTCCACCATGCCTGAATAGCAACTTCTGTTTGTATCTGATCTTTATTGAGCGCTAAATTCACTTCCTCCTCCTCCTCTCTATTAGCTCTCTGAGACCGGGTATGCTTTTGTTATTTGGGGACAGGGACAGGCCAAGGCCAGGTCTCACAGTGTTGGCTGCAGCTGTTTTTATTGTAGACGGCAAGTGGTAGATATCCCGCCCCCATCTGGTCTCCGCTTCTCTCGCAGTCCTTCAGTTTTCTTGCTGGGAGACTTCTTGTTTCTAATTCAAAGCTGTTTCTCCTCTGTCTGTCTATCTGTCTGTCTGTCTCTCTCTCTCTCTCTCTCTTTCTCTCTCTCTCTCTCTCTCTCTCTTTCTCTCTCTCTCTCTCTCTCTCTCTCTTTCTCCTGCGCTGCAGCTTTGCTCTCCTGTTGGAAAGTGCGCTCCAGACTCCCAGGTCAGAGAAGGTGAGCGACAGGTTTCACATCTCCATCAGGTCACACATTCTCATTGCTTCCAAACTCTTCTGCTTTCGCACAACCATGCATATATATATATATATATATATATATATATATATATAATAGCCTTGACTGATTATTCAATTGACACTGTATCATTTGTGCAATGTGTCTTGGTTTAGATATGTTGTCTTAAGTAAAAATATATAAAATTAAGGAATTGAAATGCTCTGAAATTCTTGATGCCACGTGCTCAAAAACATACACTAATGCGTTATAACATCCATTTCACTGTTACTTTCTTACTGTTAATGTGAATCATGAGAACCATTTCAAAATGAGCTTGCTTGAATAAGAAGCAATTCTGTCTTATACTGATCAAAAACTGCTTGTTTTCTGTACTCTTAACCCAGGGTTTTGCTGTGTAGAGTTTCCTGGTTTGTAGCAGGAAGTCGCAGATGTTGATACAGTTCACACAGATGTTATCAGTGATGCCTGATGCCTCACCCCTCACACCCTGCAGTGATAAGAAATGCTTGTTCGTGTGTTTTAGATAGTATCCTCACTCTCGATTCTTGGTACCTTGCTTTATGTTTTTCGATGAACTGCCCTGTCTGTTTCAGATTATTGGTAACCTGCTGTATTACCGCTACATGAACCCGGCCATTGTAGCGCCTGACGCCTTTGACATCATCGACATGTCTGCGGGAGGTCAGCTGACCACTGACCAGCGGCGCAACCTGGGCTCCATTGCCAAGATGCTGCAGCACGCTGCCTCCAACAAGATGTTCATCGGAGACAACTCGCACCTAGCAAATATCAACGAGTACCTCAGCAGCTCCTACCAGAAATTCAGGTACAGCACACCCCTCTAAGAATACACACCACATACAGCAATTATAGATCTGTCTCAAGAAAATTCAAGCCCCGAAATGCTTTAGAGTTTCTTCCAAGGCAATTGATGATCCTAATTTATCAGCAACTCAAACCTAGGCAGTACCTAAGATTAAAAGAACTAAGTCAAGTATACAAACGTTTGAGTTGGTGTCTTTAACAGTGTTATGTTTTTTCCAAGGTTTGATCCTGCTACTATTTTCAGGGTTAAATATATACCTTATAAAAAGTACTGCTTTTAAATCTATAACATGTACAACTTGTCTAGGAAATCACAGATAAGATCTTTCTCGTAATGCGTTCTTTACTTGTCACAAGTGAGAGACTCATGCACAGAGCAGTGTTATGCCAGACTTTTGAATAATCCTATAGATTCTCTCCTGTGTACATTAGCTTCTCCGTCAGAACAGTTCCACAAGAGTGACCCTACGTATTGCTTGAAATGTACCCCCGGTTATCACAGAAAGTCCCTCATTAGCAATACAACCCTTATTGACAAACCATTTTAAGTAACAAAATGCTGTCTGGTGTCTGTGTCTCTCTGTGCCGGCGCAGACGGTTCCTGCTGGCTGCCTGTGACGTCCCCCCTCTGGAGGACAAGTTCAACGTGGACGAGTACTCGGACCTGGTCACCCTCACCAAGCCCGTCATCTACATCACTATTGCAGAGATCATCAACACCCACACGGTGAGTAACAAACAGACCGCTACAGAGCCCACGGGTCAGGGTGCAGATGATCATGCCATTCAAGTGCCAGCATATTGAACTGCAATGGTGTGTCTGAGTTCCATCTCCCTCACCTCTCCGTAACCATACCGTCTTCAATTCTCATCATCTCGCATCTTCAAGCTGGTTTCCACTTCTGAATGGGAAATGTCTAAGAGTTAGTGCACGTCTCTCCAGGACTCTTAAACCCTAAGTTAACCTCTAATACAGATCAATCTGCCTAAATTAACCCCCGGCAGGCGACCATTGGCCAGGTTGTCATTGTAAATGGCCTCAATTGACCTGGTAAAATTAAAGGATTGATTGAGTGGTTGTTATATAATGAACAGTCCTTAAACAAGATATTCCGCCTGCCCTCTTATCATCCCTGTGCCTGTGTGTCTCTCCCCAGCTTCTGCTGAATCACCAGGATGCCATCGCCTCCGACCACAACGACCCCATTCATGAGCTCCTGGAGGATCTGGGCGAGGTCCCCACCATAGAGTCTATGGTTGGTGAGTAGAGTGGCCACCATAGTCTCTCATCACTGAATAGAGTTGCTAGAGGAGGTCCTTACCCACCTCTCACTGGCTCGATTTCATTCCTCTGTGTATATTGCATCTAAGTTCTGTATGTCTCCATTCCTGCTGCAGGGGAAGGCACGCTGGCCCCTGGGGACCCCAATTGGGACATGCTGACCAAGACAGAGGTGTCTCTCACATTGACCAACAAGTTTGACGTGCCGGGCAGCGAGAATGAAGAGATGGATGCCAGGACACTCATGCTCAAGTAGGTGATGATTACTGTTATCCAGGAAGCTGGTTTACTCCTCAGTCCAGTCAGTATGTACCTGTGGTCAGCGAGTATGGAAACCCTCCTGAGTCACTCCCTGCCTCCCCCCCGTGTTATCTGTGCAGCTCCAAGCGGCTGATTGTAGATGTGATCCGTTTCCAACCCGGAGAGACCCTGACAGAGATCCTGGAGACCCCCGCCAGCAGTGAGCAGGTGAGTGTGATTACATCATCAGCCTTAACCAGGCAGCTCCACCCTATACGATCCTTCACTCCTGCGTGCTGAGTGGAGAATGGGTAATGCTGTATGTTCTCAGTGTAGAACCCAATAGATGTGGGCCCAAGTGGACCATTACCGATCAGAATGTCATTTTGCAAAGTTGTAGAGTCCAAGAAGATATGGAACTTCTTATACTTATCAAGTAGTGTTTATTTTCAAGAAACCCCAGAAATCCATTTTTCTTGGTGCATGCATTTTAGTTGGGTTGGGCAGTCAGATGCGCTCGGCTCTCTCTCTGTGTGCCGCTGCAGGATTGATACAGTGCGGAAGGTCTGACCCTCCCTCCCCGCTGGTGCGTGTTTTCTCACAGGAAGCGGATTACCAGCGAGCCATGCAGCGGCGAGCGATCCGGGACGCCAAGACGCCAGAGAAGATGAAGCAGAAGAAGACCGCGAAGGACGACAGCCTGACGCTGCAGGGCAAGAAGGACAAGATCCATGCCAACCTGCAGCGCCTGGGGGAGATGGGCAAGGTGAACCCTGAGAACCGCTACCAAGACCTCATCAACGACATCGCCAAGGTAACAGACAGATAATTGCAATTGTTCATTTGTAATCCATTCTAATTACTATGTCACTGTAGTTGAACCTTGGCACACCTGCTTAATTATAGTTGTATATAATTGTACCACATATTTGATCAAGTACAGTTCAATTACACATCTTTACAAACTTAATCTGTTGCATTTCCATGTTGTCTTTCACACTGAGCGAACATTATTCTCGTATTTTCAACCACTTCTAGTGACCCCATTTGTTTGAAAAAATAAGTTATATAGTATGTTTCTGTATTTGTACCTGGGATCCATTGCTTGATTTTCAAACACAAAATAAAATCTCTGCTAGCAGCCTTGTTGCTGTAATGCACACTAACTGTAAGATCAATGATCCTGCACGTTGAAATAGACTGATTGCACTGCATGTAGGTGTAACCTGTACCTCCATCATTCAATAATCCCCAGGATATCCGCAACCAGAGGCGGTACAGGCAGCGCAGGAAGGCGGAGCTTGTGAAGCTGCAGCAGACGAATGGCGCGCTCAACTCCAAGTCCAGCTTCTACGCAGTGCAGATCGACTATTACAACCAGTACATCAAGACCTGCATGGACAACCTGGCCAGCAAGGGCAAGTGAGTACCCTGGGGCAAATAAGAATCCTCCTCTGAGGGCAAGGGAGTTGAAACTACCCCCAGTACATAAATAACCATGTAAAAGCAAGGTATAATAAAGCACAGGTGAGCATTGTAAAGAATAGCATTAAAAAAAAATAACGTGGTTAACCAAACTATGGTACATGCTTAGTAGAACCATGGGGAAAGCATAGGCAAACTGCAAAAAAAATACAATGAAAAAATACAGAGGTAAACTTTTATACGAGAAGTGAGTATTCACAGAAGCAAAGTGATTCTCTTAGTAATCTACAGATCTAGTCCATCTGGTCTTGAGGAACTTATGTTTGTTTAGAGGATCAATTCGTATCACCTGAGGAATTCAGTGTGTTGCTGCGCAGAGACTCAGGGAGCAGTAGACCTATTTCTGCTCCGTGAAGCGATATTCCCAGCAGGGTGGATGTTTGTTTGTGTTTGTCGTCTAGGACTCCGGTTGTGTTTTCAACATGTTTTACTAGCAGAAGGGAAATGGGATTTCTCAGCCGTTTCACTATGTGTTTAGGGGGTCGTTGTGTTTCTTAGAGACTGGGTGCTCTATGTTCTCTGTGTGGAACTCAGTACATGTGATCTCCCCTCAGGGTGTCTAAGAAGCCGGGCCAGGTGAAGAAGAGCAAGCAGGTGTCTCAGAAATACACAGCGGCACGGCTCCACGAGAAGGGGGTGCTAATGGAGATCGAGGACCTGCAGACCAGCCAGTGAGACTCTTTTATTCACTATCACCTCTCCCCATCTCTCACTATCTATCGCCCTTTCTCACTCTCTCACCCCCCTCTTTCTTATTTCTCTGTCCCATTCACCCTGTGTTCTCTCTTTGTCTCTCTCTCTCTGCCTGTCTGTGTCTGTCTCTCTCTCTCTCTCTCTCTCTCTCTCTCTCTCTCTCTCTCTCTCTCTCTGTCTCTGGGACTGTGTTTCTCTCTGTCTCTGTGTGTCTGAGTCTCTCTCTCTCTCTCTCTCTCTCTCTCTCTCTCTCTCTCTCTCTCTCTCTCTGACTGTGTGTCTCTCTCTCTCTCTCTGTCTCTGTGTCTCTCTCTCTCTCTCTCTCTCTCTCTCTCTCTCTCTCACTGTCTCCTCTGCTCTAACTCCTCCACAGGTTTAAGAATGTAATCTTTGAGATCTCACCAGCGGAGGAGGTCGGTGACTTTGAGGTGAAGGCCAAGTTCATGGGAGTGCAGATCGAGACTTTGATGCTGCATTACCAGGTAAGCCACCCCTTGTGTACATTCCTAATACATGATCATGTGAACATACCTTTTTTATACTGAAGATACATGCCTTTCATCAGAACCTGTTTATACGTTTATAATGGTGTCACAGTCTCACCTGAGTTTCACTGCCCTACCCCAGGACCTGCTGCAGCTGCAGTACGAGGGCGTGGCTGTGATGAAGCTCTTCGACCGAGCGACCGTCAACGTCAACCTGCTCATCTTCCTCCTCAACAAGAAGTTCTACGGGAAGTGAGCGAGCTCAGAGATCACGGACACTTTACAAAGCACCACATTGGTACCCCAGACGCCTTGTCCACACAGACCCCAGCACCGTGCCACGTGGCCACGCCCCCAGGGAGTTTCCTCTCCAATCAGAACTCTCGCTTTGCCTTTTATTTGCTTTTCCTAGATATTTGCAAGTTCTCCAGTTTGTTCCCCCACGGCCTGTCTGAGTAGCACAGACTGTCTCAAAATCCACATCGCTTTCTTTAGTAGAAAGCTTTTTTTTTTTATTTCATCATCCTATAAGAAAGTTTGCTTATGTTAGACTATGATAAAATTGCCATTTAGGGATGGTCATTTAGGGCAGTTTTGAAGCAATATGGGAAGCAGCAAAGCACACAGTGTTGGGTATTGCCAATACAGTGTACCAGGACAACTTCTGACTTGATTTTACAATCTCAAAAACCGTTTCTGAGGCTTTTCTTTAGTTAGTGTTCCTGCCCCAGCTGTTCAATGAGAGAGCAGGTGTGTGTAGGCCCTCATGGAGGGTAGCACTCCACTTTCCCCCAATACTGTATATTAGTTTATCAACCCAATCGTTCCACCACAGAATGGTTAAAAAAAAACTCTATGTAAAGGAAGAAAAAAAACTGTTAATCATTTGTTTGTCTGTGCTTGAAATTTGCTTTTGTTTGCCAGAGACATTTATTTTGTTTTTTAAATACAGTATACCCTTACTGAAATGTCTCTTTCTATGCAATTTTATATCTTGTGTTTGAGAGAGAGAAAAAAAACACTTTTCTTTTCTTAGATACCTTTTATGATATATATGTGACTAAAGCAAGAAAACAATATTTTGAGGAACTATATATCATGTAAAAGAGACAATCACATTTGAAACAATATATGGTTCATTTATTTAATATGTGCATGTATGTATTGGTGGTGTACAGAACATTTGACTTCCCCTTAAAATACTGCAATTGAGTACAAATATAATATAAAGTTGACAGTGTTGCTTCAGTAAACTTTCAGTTAGCTGCATACAGTATCCACACATGTTTACAGGTGAAACTGAAAATCATTTTTTACTTGCTTCCATTGCAGTTGCTTTAGAGAGATACCCAGGATTAGGGATCCAATACTGGGAAGATTGTTGCCTTTTTTGTATTTTTGAAATAGTAATAATAAAATAATAATTATTATTAAAAAGTATAAAGATGTGTTTTGTATAAACAGTGTGTGCTTAAGGGGCAATTTGGTATGAGTATATACTATCAGATTTATTTTAACTGAAATATTTGTGTTCTTTAGATTGCCTTTATGAACGGTTAAACTGTCCCCCTGCAACACTGCCCCTAGTGCTTTATGTGGTATTACTCCTAGTGCAAATGTAGGAATTGCTTATACTCACAGCAGAGTGTTTCAGGGGGAAGTTTTAATGGTTACACTCTATGTACCGGAAGGGCTTGGAGTCCAGACATGATTCTGAGAGGCACAATCAGGGGAACACCAGGAAGTGATGACTCAAACAGTAAACAATACGGTAAAGAGCAAAGGATATAATAGCTAAGATATGTCTGATATCTCCTACCATCGCTAAGCTGCTCTTCAAGGAAGCAGTCTAAAGGGGAAAGGTGTTTGAGTGGACCCTGTTTTAGTGTTTATGGACCCTGGTGTATTCTCGTCTGGGGTGATCTTCTTGTTACATTATAATGTTCCCCGCTGATATTATTATATAACTGTTCTACTGCATATTTCCCCCCACCCATGCTGCACAGGAAGTGAGGCGCAAGAAACAGAAAGAGACAGATTTAACTTCTATTGTGCAAGCAGGACAAATGGGATTCAGTGAATATACAGTCTGGGAAACTAAAAGATCTTTAGAAAACCTGGGAAGGGACTTGCTGCATGTTGATTTGTATAATGGTGGTGTCTATCCAGGCTGTCAGGAACAGTGTTAGTCACTCATTTTAGTATCGAGACCAAGACCTTGCACATTACCCTTGTCAAAAGTGAAATGAAACAGGGCCTGGTGTTGCTCTCTCATTGAGTTGTACTTGCATTCGGAAGTGTTACGTAATCAGCATTGTTTTTTTTCTTTTCTTCTTGTGGCATTCTGTTTAAATATCATTATGTTTAGTGCCTTGAAATACAAAAAGTAAGTTCTGTATTTAACAGCTCAAAATAAATTGCTGAGAATTGATGGTGTGTTGAGGGATTCTTTTTTTCGTATGTTCTCTCTCTCTGTCACACACACACACACACACACATTAGTGCATCTATTAGTGGGAGTTTCCTTTAAAAGGTTTGCTGTGATATGCCATGGCACAATGATCACAGACTTCACTAAAATCGCTGTGTAAGCTTCAAGTGTGGCTCACAAACTTGTAGAACAGTTTTTGTACAACAGTTATACAGCCAGAGTCTTTCATTAGGCATCTGTTAGTGGGAGGAGTTTTTAAAGTTGCTTAATCTCATGAATAAATTCCTGATTTGAAAAAAACCAAAACCTGATCAATAATGACAATGTATGGAAATACTACCTGTAGTTTGCTTTGTTGACATAACAAATCTTAGCCACGCCTGCTGTGGAGGTTGGCCCCTCCCTCAGTAAAGGATGGCCAATCACTTTTGAGTTATGCAAATGATTTCCCCAAGTGGCGCCTGAAGTACACACACCCGCCTTGCCTTGCTTTCTCATCTCCATGATTCCTATGATGTCACAACCTCAGTCATGTAGCAATTTACCGATATTCCCTTTGTAAAGACTTGTATGTTTTCTTTTTCCTTTGATTTTTATATTTAGACAAAGAGTATGCCATGTAAAGCTAGGACCTTGCACAGCTAAACCAGAATCTGAAAATCCTGAAATATTTTCTACCTAGCTGGTGTGGTTTGCTCAGTCAGTTCAATTGATAATCAAAAATCATTTTCAAACAAACGCTCTCTTAGAATGTGCCTAACTTTGGTACAAACTGAAATGTACTGTACACAATTGCTTGTGTCTCAAATCAGACATGTAATCATAAAGTATAGCATTTAAAAAGGACCGTTTAACCCCTAAATATTCATCTAAGCATTGCCAGACAACCTAAAGTATCAAAGCTCTCCTGGCCTGCCTGCAATTATAAAAAAGAGAACAGGATGTTGCCTGTAAATGTGTTTAATACAGTGTGTATGGCACAAAAAAGGGAAATGTTACTTTAAGTTCCTTCTTATGGTTGCAATACTGTTATGTAATTCTCTTTTAATATAAATTATTCAGTGATTCATGACTTCAAATGTATATTTCATACACAAGAGAAAAAAACCACAATCCTTAAGCACTGTTGGACAAACAGTACAGGAGTTGGACAACATATTAGAAACACTTGCAAAATGTTTCAGGGGTAATTGGGCAGGCGTACCCCCCATGAGTAATTATTTTTATGCATTGCTGAATTGTACTCTGTAATGTATATAATGCTGCACACCCCTGTTCCCAGGCAGTTTTAGTCACAATGTGCATGTTTGACAGAGGGTGGTGTGCAGGTCCTTCGTGTGCAAGCTTCTATATCAGGGGCCGCCACCCCTGGTGCTGGAGAACCCCAATCCTGCAGGATTTATAGGTGCCTTTATGTCATCATTGGCTAAAGTTCTGGAACACATGTTAATCTGGACTAATTAAGCCAATAATTTGGTTCAATTAAGTAACTGAGAGCTCAGATGAAATGACCAGGATTAGAGGTCTCTGCTCTATAATTGAATGATGTTTCAGTCTAATAAGCAATGGAGGGGGACATACTCTAGTGCAGGATTCCTGTCCCACTGCTGGACTGAAGAGGTGATAATACTGTGTCACGTATCCCTCCTGTACAAAGGAAACACATCAGAGATTGGTTACTCCTGGTCTTTGTTCCAAATTGTTTAATTGAGCAAAGTAAACCTCCATCCAGACCCTGAAGAAGTTCATTGTTTGATTTGACCTATTAATCCTGGAGTGGAATGGCCCCCCAGGACCGTGATTGGTCACCCCTCCTATAAATCAGCACCATGAACCCTACCTTTTACTGACAGTGTTATGGCAGGACTTTGTAATATATTCCAACCCCTGTTTGTGTGCTTCTGACATTTAGTCTTGACCGCTCTGTAAGCTGTGACTCCTGTGCTGATGTCATCTTGGAGCAAGCTGCTGCCAGGCTAACCTGTTTCCATAGAAACTGATACTGCTTCAGTTCAGTCTGAGAATACACCAGCCCTAACTGTGACTTTGCTAAAAAAAAAAAAAAAAAAGTTTTTTTTCCACATTTTGGAAAACATTCATCAGTCATATTTGTTCACAGATGTATGAATGGTGTTTACTTGATTACCATCGCCACATGTAATATTTAATTGGATTGTGTGGTCATCCTACAAAGCAGTATAACTATGCACAAGCAGCACCTAACTGGTGTATTACTTTACCAATGCTTTTCTTCTGTCAACTGTGATGTGAATTTTAGGTAATTGGGTAAAAACAGACCCACACATAGTGAAAGGCGTTTCTATTACAATTTCAGCATCAACATTGATTTAGAAATTTAGATTGATTGATAACATCTGTTTATATACAGCAATAGTGCGTTCATTTAAAATAGAAGATAGTTACCGACAGTGGTATTATTGATCCACCAGACATGTGCAGTGTAATGAATACTGTTGCAATACCACGTTGTTGTGTATTATGGCTTTTTGAATTTTTTTTTTTATTTTTATGATGGACTTATTGAAGTTGTTTTCTTGTTTTAAATCAGGTGCCATAGCTCGTCCTTTGAAGGCGAGGTCAATGTGCAGTACCAAGCTCAGCCTTGTGTGATGAAAGTAACAACGCCAGCTGTGTATGCTTTGCTGTCGTGCAAAATCAACTACAGTGCACCTGTTTAAAAGTACTGACTGCTGCCAAGTCAGCCACCTACAACTACAGTGCAGTAAGAACCACAGGGCCAAGAGAGAGTTTCATCGTGAGGCATCTTTTCTGTTTAAAAGCAGTTAGGAGGAGTACCGTATCACAGTTTATCATGTTCAAATAAAGCAACACAATACTTGTGCATCGACATTTCTTGTTCTTACTTGAAATAAAGTTTATCGTACTAATAATAATAAGCATTTAACAAATTATGTAACAGTAAGCCACGCCTCTTTAGAATGTTGTTTCCGGTCTATTTTAATTGTTTCAGTTCTTAGTATGCTTGCATTTTATTAGACTTGCTTTGTAATCTGGCACCAGGCACCACAGACTGCAGAATGTGGTACAAGGAGAGTCGAATTTTATAAATTTAGGGGGCCACGCGAACACAGGGTTTGTACTGCACCAGTGGATTAAACACGAGCCTTCTCCTTTAAGAGCTCACTGTCTCCGTCTTGTGGTCATCAAAGGGGTGCAGGTCGCTTCGCAGTTGAAAGCTGCCTGGTGTTTTTCATGTTGTGTTCTCAGGATCACTTTGGGGGGTGTTAAAGGTTTTTAGAAAAATAAAGATACGAGGAAAGCAGGGTCAAAGCCTGAAAACGGTGATTACGAGATAACAAGAACTAATGAAGGAGCTGAAGGAGCCGCTGAAGCGAGTCTACACACCCCCTACCGATCTGACAGGACGGCGAACAGCATGCAATTATTGTAAAACATAAAGAAATAGTTTTTTTTTTCAATCAGGGCTGTAGTGGATTTGTTCCCAGACAAGATCATCCGCTGTTCAGAATTTTACACGCCGCGTTTTCCCAACAGAGAGAGAGATAGAGACAGACTGAATTTCTATTTTTTGTTGTTGTTGTTGAACATCATCGGACACTTGTTGAAATTGGAGTTGCTGTTTAAATATATACGCATATATTAATTGCGTTCTTTAGAACAAACTTTGAAAAACAGTTTTTAAACTTATGGAGTATTTGCGCAAATCTTATATATTTTCGTGCATTTGCAACTGCCGTGTGTGATTTTGTAATACGGAGTCTGTACAATCACAATGAAGAGGATTTTATAACTGGGCATTCGCTGTTTTGTTATTGTGGATTTCTGGATTTAAAAAAAAAAAAAATTAAAATATTTGTTAAGATTCTTGAAGTTGTTTGGGGAAAAAAATGGGAAGACCAATGACAAGCTACTGACAAAAAATATATACTTTATTTTTGTTCGTTTATTAACCGAACAAATCCTGTTCAAAGACATTTCAAACTTTTAAATTTTATTTTATAGACTTCTAGACAAATATAATTTATTTGGGTTTTTTTTTACAGCATGGCAGTCCCAATTGCTGGAAAGGTTCAGAATTAAAACAAATTAAATAAAATGTATTTTGCTATATTGAGGGGTTTATAATTAAGTTTTTATTTTTATTTTTAATTACAAAAAAGAAAATGCTGACTTCCAAAAAATGGAATAATTTTTATGTTCGTTAACATCACTAATGTGGCGGGGTTTGGGCCCCTGGATATTTTAAATCTTACAACAAAAGAAAATGTACATTTAATAAATGTATATGGACACTGTTTACAAACAAGAAAACAACAAAAAAAAACAATTAGACATTTTGTTTGTTTATGGCGCAGCGAATATGGGACTGAGAAACTTGCATTGAAATAGTTAATATATTTTCTTATATGCTATTTCTATTAGTAGATTTCTATTTTCATAAAATATTTCATATTCAACTAGTGAAACTTTGCGGCCTGCGTCATGGCAGGATCTCCGGGTTCAGGTGGCACCAACCCCCGGAAATTCAGCGAAAAAATTGCGCTGCACAACCAGAAACAGGCTGAGGAGACCCGGGCCTTCGAGCAGCTTATGACAGATATCACTCTCTCCAGGGTAAGCAAATTGATGTAATAATAAAGATTTAACCGATGTCAGTTTATCATGTGTTGGCTTATCAGCGACTGACGAATATTATTTTTGTTGTTTGATAACGCAAACAAACAAAATATGAACTCTAGCCGTAGAGAGAACATAAACTAGTGAGTGGTATAGATGAGTATATACGAGTAGGACTCCATACTCTTGAGTGGAAGGTAGGGCTTGTCAGATACCACCTGTCACATTGAAAATGTTGTTCTCCCAATTGAGCAAGGTGTAAAGTTAGTGTTATGAGTCTTGTAATCTGACCCTAAAATGGTTTACAGCATATACCGGTTCTCTCTGCAGCAGAGGGGACAGTAGTACAGTATAAACACACAGAAAGCCCTAATGACTCGTAGTATGTGTGCAATTCTGACACTGTGTTTTGATTAATGCTGTGGTCTGGGAGGCACAGGACCAACCAACCAGAAAGTAAAATATGGAATTCCCACCCCAAGTGGGGTAGGCATTATTCATGGTATACCTCTTGTTATGCACAGAAATAACGAACATTACAAATATGTATTGCATATATAACATGTATTTAAATGAACACGTATTATCCTGTTATAGATGGCTGTAGTAAAAAAAAAAAGGGGGTTTTGTTTGCACTTAATGCTCCCGTGTAGTGTCTGTCCATTTAACATCATGTTTTAAAATGCACGAGTTTACACATCGGCTGACCTGTCATTCATTATTCCGTTTATAAATGACAATCTATAAGGCTGTTGGTAAGATAAATGAATGACCCCAAGAAGAAATTTATTTATATAGATATATAAATGGATTTGGACAGCATGGAGAGCAATTTGCTTATTAAATAAACATCTGCAACGTTAATTTGCCATGCATGTTACTGCATTACTGTGCAGGCTTGCTTGACTGTTCCCTTGACCAGGTGTGTCACCAGAATTGTTACATTTTAAACTGTATCCAGCTGTAATGCTGCTTATAAGGAGACATACACTCTTCATGATCAGCAGTTAAATGAATGCAGCTGCTGAAGATTAAGAGGCATATGATATCCAGAGCTTCACAGAGTTAATTGAGGGAAGTTTTATAGAAGTGGGTTTTTGTTTTCAGGGGAGTAGCACTTTTTGTCAGCAGATCTTTTGCAGTGGAGCAGAGAGACAGAGAGCTGGATACTTTGATAAGTATGTTGTTATAATTATTGGCTTGGGGTGCCAGTATCTGTATTAGAATATTTAGTTTACATTGTTGTGGTCCTGATGTTGTTGCCTGTATTGTTCTCTTATAGGTAGATGACCCACGCTAGATGGATGTCATGTTGTTCTAATGTGTACATTTTTGACATGTTTTTGGAGTGGAGGTGTTCCATTCTGACTGGATTAGTGGAGGTCAGGGTTGGGGTCAATTCCTTTTTTTCACTTCTAGTTCCTTTTCCAAATCAATTCCCATGTCTTTAAAGACATTTCTGTGAAGGACTTGGAATTGATGTTGCAATTAGGAATTGGTTTTAAAAAGTAATTGGAAATGGAATTGGATTAGAATTGACCCAACACTGCTGGTTGTACAGTAAAAGTGCTGCTCCCGGATATGCATTGTCTCACATTATGACCTGTGCTGTATAACATGATATGCATTGTGATTTATAGCATCTCGCTATGATTCAGTGTTGTAGTTGGGTGCCACACTGCTTCTCTGTGTTTCTCTAGGGGAGTGCTTTACTGCTAGACAGTACAGTGTTTGCACTGTGTGTCCTGGACTTGGAAACCAAAGTTGTTTGTTCCAGTGTTCTTTTGTTTTGCTGGATTGTTATTGGCTGGAATTAGTAAAGACCAGTATTGTATCACCCCATACCCACACACATGTCAGAGTTGGCTTAGTGCACAAGTAGTACAGTTTGTCACTTTCAGCTGTGTCAGTCTAGTGATTGATCTGCTCAAAACACTTAAGATTCTGCACTACTATAGTGGGAGGTGTGGATGTGACAAAAGCTGCTTTAGTCAACGAGAGGCTTTCTCTTAAGACCATGGTTATTTATATGAAAATATGTCTGCACCTGGCTAGATATGTGAAGATCCTGCTTTCAAGGATGCCCTGTCCCTAATGGGATCTTTATGGTTAAGACTAGACAGGATCTCAGTTTGAACGTCTGAAGGACACCACCGTGCCCCATAAAACCATGCTGGGGGGCAATGAAAACGGGTTATAACAGAGAGGTCAAAGCTTGTGCTCTACCCAAGCCAAAACTGTTTACTTAGTTTTAACATGCAGGAGACTTTTATCTAGCTGTTTTATGCTAGTGCACGTCATTTCTGTTCAAGGCCGGTAATTCTGAATCCGTTTGAAAATCAGTGCTGAATTCTTCCTAATACTGTAAAGTGAAAAATGTGTTTAGATCTCCAGCGTAGATTATCAACAGCAGATTAGATTATTTTATTATTATTATTATTATTGTCATAAAAACTTGGCTGTGTTGCACTAGCTGACTGCAACACGGTTCTCCCTTTCAAAATAAACTTATCTTGTTCTCTGTTGCTCCGTGCTTTCAATGGAATTTATTTTATAGCCTTAAGATTAATGTTGTTTAAATAAAGTCTCTTCCTATTTACACCTCATAACTTTCTCACAGTATCTAGACCCCTTGCCGATGTGTACAGTTTGTTCCAGATCTTTATCATTTATACATGTATTTATTTATTTTGTGATTGCTGTGTGTCATACAAACCTTGATAAACCTGCCCCAAGGTCTCTCAAAGAATGAAATCAGTGCCTAATAATGTTTTTCTATCGCTTGAGTTTATTAAATACATCTTATTGTTCCAGAGAGAATATTACACCCTTCCTTTTTTTCATACTGTAGCTACCTATGAGTCAAATTGGAGCTTTTTAATACACACGTTTGAGCTGCCCCTACCCCACTTGAAAAGACATGAGCTGAGACAAAGGGTGAGGTCTCGGGTTGCTCCAGACATTCAAGTCCAATAAATATTTAGGGCCAGTTCCCCGGACAGCCCTGAAGGTCAACAGAGGAATCTTTATTTAAAAAAAAAAAAAAGTGAAAGGTATCCTCTATAAAGCATTATCAGGTCTGATAGAGAAGGTATTGTGTGATAATGGTGTGTTGGCATTGTGTGACAATGCTCTGTATGTTGCTGGGGTTGATCCAGTATGAAAGCACAGAAGTCCTTGAGGCCTAGTTGGTATCATCTTGGTTTTCTTGCGCTGTACCCTGTCAAGGGCAGGACTGTCCTACCTCTGGGCTGGTGCCCAGGCTTTAACCTTTTCTCCTCTGTTCAAAATGACTGTGACAAACAGAGCTAAAGCTAGCAGACAGTGGGGAGGATAAGCAGTGACTTTCATAACATCTGTCAGCAGTTCATATTGAGCTGTAGATTCTTGAAGATCCTTGAAGGAAGGGGTGAATGTTGTTTCAGTTTCCAGTGCTTAGTTGCAATGTTTTATTTTTGTACGATTTCATATGGTCATATTTTCTGTCAACAAAGACACATTGCAGACAACTGTCCTGGCGCTAAGAATTAAATCTGGCCCGCTCTGGATTTCTATTGGCACAGCGTGGAATGCCATTAATCAATGCGTTTAGGTTGGCTGCATTTATTATAGTCAGAATGGTAATTTTCATGTATTACAAATAATGCATTTCAAAATAATTCTCTCCCATTTTGTTTGAAGATTATGATTGACAGAAAAAAGGATATGGGACAATTGTATGTCAGCACCATGTACACTGAAGTACAGTCAGCACCATGCACGCTATGAAGCACAGTCAGCACCATGCACGCTATGAAGTACAGTCAGCACCATGCATGCTATGAAGTACAGTCAGCACCATGCACGCTATGAAGTACAGTCAGCACCATGCACGCTATGAAGTACAGTCAGCACCATGCACGCTATGAAGTACAGTCAGCACCATGCACGCTATGAAGTACAGTCAGCACCATGCACGCTATGAAGTACAGTCAGCACCATGCACGCTATGAAGTACAGTCAGCACCATGCACGCTATGAAGCACAGTCAGCACCATGCACGCTATGAAGCACAGTCAGCACCATGCACGCTATGAAGCACAGTCAGCACCATGCACGCTATGAAGCACAGTCAGCACCATGCACGCTATGAAGTACAGTCAGCACCATGCACGCTATGAAGCACAGTCAGCACCATGCACGCTATGAAGCACAGTCAGCACCATGCACGCTATGAAGTACAGTCAGCACCATGCACGCTATGAAGCACAGTCAGCACCATGCACGCTATGAAGCACAGTCAGCACCATGCACGCTATGAAGTACAGTCAGCACCATGCACGCTATGAAGTACAGTCAGCACCATGCACGCTATGAAGTACAGTCAGCACCATGCACGCTATGAAGTACAGTCAGCACCATGCACGCTATGAAGCACAGTCAGCACCATGCACACTATGAAGTACAGTCAGCACCATGCACGCTATGAAGCACAGTCAGCACCATGCACACTATGAAACTCAGTCAGCACCATGTACACTGAAGTACAGTCAACACTTGACTGCTGTGTTTAATTTGGGAGCAAAAACCGGAAAGTCCAGGAACCCTTTGCTAAAAATAACCATGCCATGGTAACTAGATTAAGGAGCAGAAGTTTTGTTTGCCCCTGTGACACAGTGCTGAACTCTGTGCAAAAGGGTGAAGCTAAGAGTAACAAGCATATCAGTGACATTAGTCCTGGGTCACTGCTGTAAATCCAACATTAGAGCCGTAAGAAAGACGAGAAAGTAGATCCACTTGACTTGTGTCTACATAATAACTGAGAGGCAGACTGACTGCTTCCATACAGCCTCAGACTATGATATTCTCAATGTGTGCAAAGAGAGTCCCATTACAGATGGATAAGAGGTACTCTAGATATCTTCAAAACTACAGTGATTCTGCAGTGAAACCTACAAATAGTACAGTAACTGGTATGGTGTGTGTGTTTTGTTTTTTTTGTGCTCAGCGATTAAAGGGCTGGGGTACGGTGTAAAATTAGCTGAAGTACTGGACAGCAATGTGGAAGCTATCGATCAGAGAGTAAGGTATGGCTCCAGCGGTAGAAATGGAGTACAGCATTGGCCTATTGTTGGCAGAGAATGAGGTGGGGCTTTGAGATTCAAATTCTGCCCTTTGGTTAGCGTGTGTAAGAACGACCTTCTGAATTTGCCTATTCCTGATCTTAATGAAGATTTTGGTTGTTTACCTCGTGCTTGCAGAGAAAAGCTACACTGCATAAGGCAGGGGAGCAAAATACTCAACTTGGCTTAGTTAATAGGTTGGGTCTGGGAGTAGGTATATAAAGGGTTTTATAAATCTGCAGTTCTTGAAAAAAAAATTGCTCATTCACCATTGGTATGGGACATTTGAGCATGCATTATTGTTTCAAAGAAGACACGGATAAGGTTCTTTGATGCCTGGCAAATAGACTTTCTTCCATTTACTCGGCTCTAACTACCAGAACAGAATGCCTTTGAATCCTTCTTCTCGAACCACATGGTCCTTGTGCTTCTCGGTCCCTACCTCAGGCGAAGGGGCTTTGCTGCCTTCTGGGGTGCGTTCAATTAAGAGAACGTTAGTGGAACGCTTCTGTGCTCCACAATTTTTTATTATACATATTTTTAATAATAATATTATTATTATTATTATTATTATTATTATTATTATTATTATTATTATTATTTTATTTTTTTTACATTTTATCAATAAATTGCAGTTAAATATAAAATATACCTGAAATAATTTGTTGAGCTTCCTCTGGGTCCATATAAATAAAATAAATAAAAAACATGTCCGTCACCCAGAGTCAAACTAATCTCCTCAGTAGCCATTTTTGTTCCACTGCGCAACCTCTCCAGATCGTTCGCCTCGTTAGCAAACGCTAGTCACGAACAAATGACAGAAGAAAGTCCAAAATCCTTTTCTTAGTTGAACGCATCACTGGCTCCTCAGCCCTTGTTGTTTCCTCTGCCTGCCCCCGTCTCAGTGCAGGGGCTGACTGCTGTGTTTCTTTCTTGGCAGGTGCAGTTCCAGAAGGTTCAGCAGCTGCAGCTAACACAAACCCGGGCGCAGTACTATGGCGGCTCTCTGCCAAACGTCAATCAGATCGGCAACACTAGTGCAGACTTTCAGGTGAGCAGCAAGACACAGTTCTGAAATTCCCACTCTCTTCTCTGACCTACAGCTGCATTGACGGTTTGCAGCATTTTTGGGGATTAAAAATAAAAAATACATCTATCCTGGTCTACATGACAAAACCGTTGAAACACAATGTTTGCACATATTTGCATTTTTGAACTTTAACCTCAACTTGAATCAAAAGACTGCATGACCCATTCTAGCCTTAGGCAAAATTCTTCTATTTCCATGGATCATTAGGGTGTTGAAAATAGTTAGCATGCTCTTCCCGAAGGATGATCCATTTACATTTTCCCCTTACTCAAAGGAAACCTTATAGTTTGAGTGTGTGTAAAAAAGGCTGCTTCACCCATCACTGGGGTCGATTTCTAGTCTAGTCACGCAAATGTCTGGCGATCCAAGGAGGCTGATCACCAGAGTTTAATTTGTCTCATCTCCAAATTCAGCCATGTGTTCCTTTTGAGATAAAGTGATCCATGTGATAAAGTTATTGATAGCGCCTCAAAAGAAATTATACAATATATACTGTACACTACCTCCCCAAATTCATGTGCAAATATACGATTTTCAACTAACTAGCATTTTCTAATGTGGATCAGTATGGCTATGGAATATCTATTTCCAATCCTTTTCCCATGCAGGGCTCGTTTACACCGGGATTGGACAGCATGCGCGGCACTCGGCACCACGGGCTGGTAGAGCGTGTCAGTCGAGACCGCAGCCGACTCAACTCTCCACACCGGCGACTTGCAGACAAGCTCGGACGCCAGATATCCTTTAATGACCCGGTGATGCTTAGCTGACTCGGAGTAGCAGCCGTCACTTACATTAGGAGTGTCAGGTTGTTTATGTTTGGCTCTGTTCTTGTAGCATCCCTAAGTGAGGGAGAGAGAGAGAGGATATTTGCAATTAAGAAGCCTGAATAGGCAGGGCTGGGATCAGCAGCTTTGTACTGAGCACGCCTAGTCTAGCCAACAGCATCTGCTCCATCAGAATAGTACCTCATGAAGTGTGGTGATGCTGTACTGTTTAGGGATCCAGTGAGCCTGCTCTGCACCTGTGCTGTTAATTGATAACCTGGGTTTTTTTCTTTGAGATCCAGAGCCTTCCAACAGCTCCACTTAGCCAACAGGAGAGATTAATGTTGGTTTAATAGGAGGCCTGCAGGCAAGGCTTGTGTCTTCTCAAGTGAGGACATCAGCCCTTTTAAAAACAGCAGCTACATAGTATAATGTCATGGTTAATGTTCATTCCCTCAACGCAGCGTATAGAGGGCAATTAAGCACAACTGTGGGAGCATGTTTGAATGGGTGTGTGTATGTATACAATATATATATATATATATACATATATATATATATATGTGTATATATATATATATATGTGTGTGGTGTGTGTCTTTATGCTGGGCGTGTGTGTTCTTATTTAGTTAAACAGTACGTTTTTGTGCACACTTATGGGTTGTAGGTGGGGTCTATAAATGGTAGGGGATATACATATCGTGGAAGGAAGACCCACCCTGAAAGACCAAAATGAAAGTGCACACCCCTGCATCTAGATGTTGTTTTAACTATGGCACACAAAGGGCCCCTGCTTTGATTGGATAGACTTGCGCACTTCTGAGCCCCTGATTGTGTGTCTTTGTGTTTCTGTCCTTTTGAGAGAGAGAATGAATACATTTGGGAGGTACCTGACCGCTAGCTGGTTTGTTGTTTGTTTTTTGAACTCAAGAGGATTAGGGGCTGTGAGGAGGAGGGAAACTGTTCTGTTCAGATCCGGTTTCACCTTCAAGGGGAGAGAGATAGAGGGAGTGAGGGCAGGCCAAGGCTGAGTATTCAGTATTTGGATTCATTCTTTACCCACTCTTTTTTCATTGACTCTTTCAAAACCACGCTACGGGTATGTATTTACGTATCTACATTAGTTTGTTGTTTGTGGTTGAAAGAAGGTGTTTTGAGCAGGGAACCATAAACAAAAATATTTAAGACTTGATCAGTGTTGAATTAAAAAAGCATGGTCTTTATTATAGGGTTAATCACTAAGCCCTTAAACAGCCATTGTATGTGAAATGCTGTCAGGGAGGCAGCAGGTTTATGTAAGCAGTCCAATGTCTTTACTTGACGTGCTTGCTTTCTGTAATCTCAGGCAGTGAGTTACCTCTGTCAGGATTCTGCAGTCGTGTGATCTGGCAGCTCCTACCTGAAACAGATCCTCTCTGTCCTACTGCCCTGCTACAGTTGCTCTCGTCCTCCCATGTTAGACACCTGCAGTAAAATAGTGGTAGTGCAAACATCCGAGCGCAGTGCTCCACTTGGATCAAGGATTGTTCCAGGGCTTGCTTTAATCTTAATGCATCTTTTAAAAAAGAATGCACACAATTTGTGGACAGAATTTCAAAACTTGACACCTTTTATTGAGTATCACCTCCTGAATAAATTCTGAAAACAGTTAGAGTAGTAAGATATTATTTTGTTTAAGCTTCCTTAAGCATCATACTCTACCTTAACTGAAAAAAAAAATAAGATGCATTTAAAAAAAAAAAAATTAAACTAGAAAATAAAATGCATACAAGACTTAGCTCAATAGTCTTGGTGCAAACATTGCTTTCTGTAAAACCAGAACCCGCACAAACTGTTATGCAAGAGTTCACACTAGAGGTAAATTGCTGGTAGATCATAGAGGTTGAACTTTGTTTTCGGTATAGATGTCTGACTTTTGCTTTCTTGGAAATTGTTCTACTTTCATACATTTTATTTATTATTTATAATCATTTAATTGTGTATTACGCACTGCTTTCTGTTTTAAAGTCTTGTTTTCCACAAATGTTTTAAAGCATCTGCCAAAACAAGTGCAAGAGGTCGAAATCCAGGGGATTGAGTAACTGTTCCTCCGGACTATTTGATGGTATTAGGGTGAGTGTGGATTGTTTCTACAGTGTAAGCCCCCATTAGTGTAGTACTCCTGTCTTTGTGGCTTGATGGTCTCAGAGGAGTTGTTGGCTATCTGCCCATCCCACGGCATTAACAACTCAAGGCTGATTTAAAACTGAAGAAAGCTCTTTCTTTTAGTCCATCTCTTCCGGCTTGACAGTAAGAATACCTGACAAATGTGTGCCAGGCTTTCTCTTCCATAGGAGTTGTGTGTTCTGTTTCCTTGTGATGAATGTAATCAAGATGCTTAAGGATCTCAGTGGTGATACTCCTTGTAAAGCACTACTATAAGAAAGTATTATGTATCCCAAGTTCGAACACAGACAGATGTTTGACTGTGTAACTGCCAGGAATGGTATTTTTTTTTTTTTCTCTCCATAATTGCACTGTTTGACAATGCAAGGAACTTAGTGTTGACAGTTTGCTAGTGTTTGATAATGTTGCCATTGTTTCACTGACCTTTGATCAAGGCAGCGTTATTGTTCTGTTTGGTCATGCTGGGCCTGGGTTTGAATTTTATATAATCTGGGATTTCTTTTTTTTAATTATTTGTTATATAAAACCGTGAGGGTCAACCTGACATGTTACCTTACCTCCCTAACCCCTAGGCCACACTGCCTCCCAGTCCTTGAGTTTGAACCACACTGCATAACCACAAGTGCATGCAAAGTGCTCTAGTGTTTCTTTATAACAAAGCACCTTCCTTTTGTGTGTGAATTTCTACACAACGTTTGCGTGTAATGTCGTTTTTATCTTGCTGGATTTCTATGTTGATAAGCTGTGTCAAGGTTGAACTGTGTTGGGAGTGGTATTCCTTAACTCTGGAACGTCGAGAGCTCTCCGTATGGATCTGTGTATCTGTCTCCGCCCCCAGATAACAGCTGGAGAAGGTGAGCACCGGCTTTTGTTTTCAGTTATAACCTAAAGATAAAGTCCCACATAAACACGTTTACCTGTAAACCTTGCAGGCTAACCCTTAAAAACCACATTGTTTACATTGGGGGTGGGGTGTGTGTGTGTGTGTGTGTGTGTGTGTGTCTATATATATATATATATATATATATATATATATATATATATATATGGCAGGTGTGAAAAATGCTGTAAAGTAAGAATGCTTTCAAAAATAGACATGTTAATACATTGTATTTATCAATTAACTAAATGCAAAGTGAGTGAACAGAAGAAAAATCGAAATCAAATCCATATTTGGTGTGACCACCCTTGCCTTCAAAACAGCATCAATTCTTCTAGGTACACTTGCACAAAGTCAGGGATTTTGTAGGCATATAGTCAGGTGTATGATTAAACAATTATACCAAACAGGTGCTAATGATCATCAATTCAATATGTAGGTTGAAACACAATCATTAACTGAAACAGAAACAGCTGTGTAGGAGGAATAAAACTGGGTGAGGAACAGCCAAACTCAGCTAACAAGGTAAGGTTGCTGAAGACAGTTTACTGTCAAAAGTCATACACCGTGGCAAGACTGAGCACAGCAACAAGACACAAGGTAGTTATACTGCATCAGTAAGGTCTCTCCCAGGCAGAAATTTCAAGGCAGACAGGGGTTTCCAGATGTGCTGTCCAAGCTCTTTTGAAGAAGCACAAAGAAACGGGCAACGTTGAGGACCGTAGACGTAGTGGTCGGCCAAGGAAACTTACTGCAGCAGATGAGACACATCATGCTTACTTCCCTTCGCAATTGGAAGATGTCCAGCAGTGCCATCAGCTCAGAACTGGCAGAAAACAGTGGGACCCTGGTACACCCATCTACTGTCCGGAGAAGTCTGGTCAGAAGTGGCCTTCATGGAAGACTTGCGGCCAAAAAGCCATACCTCCGACGTAGAAACAAGGCCAAGCGACTCAACTATGCACGAAAACACAGGAACTGGGGTGCAGAAAAATGGCAGCAGGTGCTCTGGACTGATGAGTCAAAATTTGAAATATTTGGCTGTAGCAGAAGGCAGTTTGTTCAGCGAAGGGCTGGAGAGCATACACGAATGAGTGTCTGCAGGCAACAGTGAAGCATGGTGGAGGTTCCTTGCAAGTTTGGGGCTGCATTTCTGCAAATGGAGTTGGGGATTTGGTCAGAATTAATGGTCTCCTCAATGCTGAGAAGTACAGGCAGATACTTATCCATCATGCAATACCATCAGGGAGGCATCTGATTGGCCCCAAATTTATTCTGCAGCATGACAACGACCCCAAACATACAGCGAAAGTCATTAAGAACTATCTTCAGCGTAAAGAAGAACAAGGAGTCCTGGAAGTGATGGTATGGCCCCACAGAGCCCTGATCTCAACATCATCGAGTCTGTCTGGGATTACATGAAGAGAGAGAAGCAACTGAGGCTGCCTAAATCCACAGAAGAACTCTGGTTAGTTCTCCAAGATGTTTGGGCCAACCTACCTGCCGAAGTTCCTTCAAAAACTGTGTGCAAGTGTACCTAGAAGAATTGATGCTTGATGCTGTTTTGAAGGCAAAGGGTGGTCACACCAAATATGGATTTGATTTAGATTTTTCTTCTGTTCACTCACTTTGCATTTAGTTAATTGATAAATATAATCTATTAACATGTCTATTTTTGAAAGCATTCTTACTTTACAGCATTTTTTCACACCTGCCTAAAACTTTTGCACAGTACTGTATATATACAATAAAAGTAAAAAATATTTTATTATATGTTTTGCTATGTAAATGTTTTTAGTTTTTTCTCTAAATCCTATAGTCTAAAAAAAATAAACATGATTTTTTTAAAGGCTTATTGAATTGTATATTTAAAATTAATACCTTTTTTTCTTCTGAAATGTTGTATGTTTGAAGTGCTGTCTTCCAACCCTGCAGATTCTCCAAGTACTAACCAGCATCATATTCTCTCTAGTTCTAACCTGCCTTTTTTTATTCAGGTTTGAACTCCAGAGCACACATACAGTGCAATACTAACCACAACAGCTTTCAAAATGGCACATATCTTTTTTTTCCTTTCGGAACTTCTCTGGTTCCGTTTTTTGTTATTCTCTCCTCTCTGTTTGTCTGGTTTTCGAGACAACGAGTGGTCAAGATAAGATAATAATGGGAAGTAAATACCCGATAACTGGTATCCTAACCTGGTAGTGTCCTGAAAGCATCTGTTTTGTGTGTAAAAGTGCAACAGATGTATGCCCTTTGCTCTGTAGTCTGTACTTTACCGAGCCAGGCAGGACAGAGTGTGTGATGAAGCTAGGTGACCAGCAGGTAATCGGTGGCAACCTCCCATGCCTGGCTCGTTAGTGCTGTGCATGCTAACGATTTGTTGTCTCTGTCTGGGCCGACTGTGAGACAGATGCTGCTTGAAATTTGACGAGGCAAGCTCTGCAGAGAATGTTTACAGCACACACACAACATCTGCAGCACATTACTGCAGGCTGGCTTGGAGAAGAGCCAGTTAGCTTTTCAACCATGCACAGGCTGCCAAGAAGCTGTGCTCTGCCTGTCTGTATCTCGCACAGATGTTGGCATACCATAATCTGAACACGTCTCAAATACAGGGTCCTTCCCTGCCTCCCAGGGCACAGTGCCAGTGGGTTGTTTAGTTCCAAGTGAACATTAATCCGCATCACAAACAACCAAACAAGTTAGTATATTTGAGTGTGTGAGGGGAAGCTCTTCTGACACCACTCAATAAATACAGCAAAGAACAAAGTACAGCATGAAAGCAGTAGCATAGAGACAGTTTGATTTGCCTGGGAGTTCTTAACCGGGAGATGCGAGTGTCTGTTTTTGTTTGTGCAATGCTGTATGTCCCAGCAGAGCGGTACAGATGTGGCACAGTCTGTTTCTGGGCAGTGCTGCTATGGTCTCGGGAGACTGTTTGTTTGCAGATCCGTGTTGGGGCAGTGCAGTGGTCCCTGTGGGTTTTTGCTGAGCAGAGATATTGGGTATTGCTTTGTTTGGGTAGAGATGTCCGTCTGTCCCTGCGGAGCTCTTCAAGAGTCCAGCTGGCCCAGGGTCAGCACTAGGGGTCACTGCCTCTCAAGTCTCACGCTCTCCCTACACACAAACTCACCTTTTCCCAGCTAACCCCCTCTGCTGGACTAGTGAGGCATTAACCCTTAAGATCCTATTTTTGGCCTGGAGCCATAGTTGAGAGACTATACTGCCTGCTGGCTGGGTCTGTAGTGTGTTAATGAGTGATCAGTGCAACATGAACATGTGGGTAAACATACTGATAAATGGTCCAGAGAGGAACTGGAGAAACAGAGGTTTCCTGCATGCTTTTAATCAAGTTAAGTCTGTTTGGAGGCTTGCCGGCTCTCCATCTTCATTGGTCAACCTGCAACATTGTCAACCCCAATTGATACAACATTTTATATGTAGGTCGTTCATCCTTAACTCGGAACACTCTCATCATAAAAAATTCCATTTCTAATGCAGTTTGTTTTTACTGCTGCTGAGTAATTTTTTTGTAAATCCCTGTTTAATATACAGCCTTGTTTCTATAAGGCTGTGATGCTCAGATACGTTTCAAATGAGTTTTGTTTGCCCTTCTGTGTGGCAGGTGAGTCGAGGCAAGGGTAAAAACAACTGTGAAATAAAGCAACCGTGTAATGCAAGGCTTATCCTGCTTAATAATCCTCCCCTTGTTATGTTCCCTAAATAAAGATAGTACTGTTATTTAACGGTAAAGATAAAGTCCCTCATAAAAGGAGCTGTGAGGAAGGTGGGATTTAAACTTTAAACCACAACAGATTCCACATAAATCAATCGCAGAATGTATCTGTTGAATTCTAGATATTTGTGGGCTGCAGCATGTGATTCGGGTCTCTCAAAGCTTGAACATGCTTTGTCAGTCCTCTCTATTTTCAGCAGGGCATCGCCCCCAGCAAGTAGATGAAGGAACAGCAAGCTTTAGTTAAAACATGATATTGCGCTGATGGGATATTTTCTAGTGAAGAAAGGAACACTTGTGTACTGAATAAAAGAAGACAATTACGATTTTTCCTGTTCTGTTAGGCAGGCAGTTTGTAAATTGTTACATGACCCAGTCCTGTATTTTACAATATGCTGTCTTGTTCATGAATATGAGAGGGGGGGGGGGATAGAGAGACCTTGTTTCTTTACTCTGTTGTGTTAGTAACACTCTATTCCTAAACTGGTGACACACCTCCTTGATGTATTTTAGGGTGCTGTTATGGAATTATCTAGTGCTGTATATTTTGTTTGCAGTTTACTACAATGGTGTGATACTGCACCTCTGTACAGTCAACATAGAAAGATATCTTGTGAAGTAAATGGTGGCACCAGTAGATGCAACATAGCAACCTTATTTCTACCTTTTTTAGCTTCTGGTTTGCTTACTCTTAGACCTTCAATGTTGATCTTTGCTTACTCACTAAACAGCAGCCTGCCGTCTATCTCCTCCTTGCTGCTCCTTTACACATTGACGCCCTCTGCCACATGCCTACTAACCACGTTGAGCGCCAAGCAGGGTGTGATTCAGGATTGTAAACTGTTAATGTTTCCATCTCTAAAGGGAGCAGCCGTCCTGGAGCGAAGAGAAACGGCCCGGATTTAGATTATTATCCCAGCTCAACAGGTGAACCCTGACCCTGATTCCTCACCGAGGAATCAGCCCTAGATTTGTGTTCATCTTTACTTTCTTCTCCTCCTGTCTGTCTTTATCTAAATCTCACTGTCGTTCTCTTGGGAATAAAACAAAACAATGTTTTAGCCAAGGTTCTGCAAACGGAAAGGTGTGCATACCCGGATTGGACACAAAAACCAGAAACACGGACCACAACACAGTCTGCAAAGTGTTTAAATAGTTCAGGGTGGAGGTATTTGGAAGCACCTTCCAACCAATCTCCTTCAGTCTGTCCCCTATTTCAAAGTATGTCTGATCAGTGGTCTGAAAGTGACTCTCAGCAGAGAGATGCAGCTTTTATGTATTGCAGAATATGTGTCTTGTCTTCCGTTTGCATAATCAATGAATCTGTTGCACAAAGTGTGTCTTACTTATTTTTTGACTCTTATGGGCTCGCTTGTAGATCCACAATATTGTGTACCGTCGTACATGTAATAAATGTATACATTTAATTTATTTCATATCCAACAGAAATTTATCTTTCAGATTCCGAGTAATGAAGTTTGTCATTATAACTGTACTTTTTGTTAATGTTGGCCAAATGGTATTTTCTGATTACTAACATGTTCTTTATTCTTCTAACTTCTAACTGGCCAGTAAACAGGATTACTGTATCAATTTGCCAAACCACCAGCAAGGGGAAAACCACCTGGTAAAAAAAATAAATTAATGAGTGAATGTGTATCTTCAAGTTAACACAGGGAAAGAATCACCCTGGTGTAAATATCTGTTCAGTGTCTCTGTGGTTTCTAACTCCATACCCCCCCCCCTCCCTCGAACAGGACAAATTCCGACTCTGCTCTGCACACGAGCGCCTTGAACCCCAATCCCCAGGACCCCTTTGTGGGTATGAACCAGCAGATGTCGAGAGCGCCCCCTCAACGCAATGGTGAGCCAGTCGCAGCCTTCCTTTTTCATCGTCACTTTCAAAGGGATGATCGGTGTCGATCTGTATCTATTTCAAGATCAGAGGAGAAGGTCTGCACACAGGGAGCATGGGGGGGGATGTATTTGTTCATTTATTTATTTTGGGAAGAAAGAGAATTTCTTCCCTTTTTTCCTTTCCTTTTTATCTATTTTGTTTTATTAAAATAAATTCTCCAGTCTCAGATCTCGTTTTGGAGAGTATCTTGAGAGACAGGGAGAGGGTGGACCAGGCTGACTGATGCCTGTAGATTTTTAGCCCTGGGATAATTAGCTGTGACCTGAGGAGTGACTTGTGATAGAAGAGGCAGTTCCACAATAAAGGGCATGAACATGGCCATCTGGGCACAAATAAGGTCACAAGCTCAGTCTCTGGGAGGGATTTGCAAAACATCTTCCCTTTCTCCTATGCTGTGAATAGGATGGTTTAATACACATGTTTGTGGAGGCTGACAGAGCTAAAGAAATGAAAGGATTGTCTTGAGCAAGCAGTTGGATCGGAGTCTGGGGTAAAAGAAAACCTTGTCTCTGAGACGCACACGCAGACATTCTTGCTGTTTGTCGGCCCCTTATCTTTCTTAGGACAAAGTCCTTGCGAGAGGCCCTGTGGCATGCCCTCCTTTATTAATAATTAGATATGTTAGCCAGTTATTCATGGCATTCCCTCTTGAATTGGGCGTCACTGTTTTAAGGCATTCAGTTCTTCACCAGATTATTTAATGATACATTGTCTAACAGCTGCAATTAGAAGTGGTGATTAAAACTAAAGACCCTTATTTATGGAACGTTAAGAACTCTTGTTTAAACAATGCTTGTTTAAAACAATGCTGTTCTTATTTCCTAGTCCCCTGGGGCTCTGGTTTCTGTGTTTATTTTTACTCATTCCTGATGCCTCATTCAGAGGAAAGGCAGAAGAGGGTTAAAGCTGCAGAGTCCAGTTTCAGTACATCCACAGAGTCGACTTTCATATAAAGGCAAAAAAGAGACTCGACAGAGCAAAGTTTAATTGCTAAAGCTTCTGCATATTCATATTGAATTGAACACCACCCTACCACCTGATGATGCACTGCCAGTGCAGTGCATGTGAGGGAGCTGATTACTGACTACCATTTCATTTTGTCATTTTTCCACAGTCAGCGTTAATGAAGCCGAGATCGACGGGATGGGAGATGGTGAGTGAACTCACTGCTGTGTGGTTACTGAACAAGAGTAAGGGTTTTGCAATATCCAGGAGGGTGACCTCTGTGAAATGCAGCCAGACTTGATAATAAAAGACTTGAATTTGTCTGCAGCAGGTGTTTCCAGATCAGCCTTTGATTGCGTCAGTAAATCTAAACATGCAAGACATGATGCCTGTCTTCAGTGTCAGACTTTCTATGTGTCTAATAACAGCCATCCATGTTTTTCATAACTTTAAACACTAAATCGTATTTAACAACATGTTTTCTTCTTAATATTTGTTTGTCATCCTCCTTGTCTGATTGCCTGATTGCATCCCTCCATCCTTTTGGCTTGTCCTTGTGTCGACATGCCCACAGTAACTCCCCCTTTTCTTTGCTGTCTTGGGTTTGATCTCTGTGTTAAGCATGCATCCCTGCTGGGTGTTGCAGTGGGATAATCCACTATGATGCTGTGCCACGCTCTCCCAGTATTAAAGGGAGGCTCTCCTGTAAGGAGGCCAGCCTTCCCCGGGGGCCCGTTTTTTAGATTTGTTTCTTCGATTCCTTTTTGTTTTACACTATTACTTCCTTTTTAAGTCTGAATGAAATGCTTACAGTCCTTGCATGGGAGTTACTGCAGCACTGTGTATGATTTCACCACTTGTCATTATACAGATGCCCTCATGCATATCTGCTATTCCACGTTTTTTGAATGAATAGCATGTTAATCGTTTCATCATTTCCTGTTTGGCACCTGTTTGTTTTTCTCCTCTCAGTGTTTGTTCTACGTCATATTTAGGTAGAATTATTCATTTCCATTTTACGTCCTTGGTGAGAAAAGCCCCAGCATGCATCTCAACTCAAACAGGTTTCCTATTGCCAAGGAAACATAACAAAGTGCAAAACATCCTTTAAACACCTGCTGGTCAGATGCGTACCAGGGGACTGCTGTGCTCTGACAAAGCAGCCCATCCCAGTGAGCTGCTGTAGTGTTCTGCTGCCGTTTCGCTGGTTTATTTGCATATCTTGAAAATCCTGTTGGTACACTGTACCTTTGCTATTATCTTGATTTTTTTTTTTTTTTTTTTCCTTTCTCTCCCTCCCAGTTTGCTCTTCTGTTTTGTGCCAATGATGTGTTTAGACTGGAGTTATGTCTGTCCATGCTGCTGGTCGCTCTGTTCTTTGCATGCACAGTACTGTATTTCCTGGTAATGCTGCTCTGGAAAGTAACTCTCTTGTTTGTCTTGTCCAGTGTTCTCGTTCCCAGCCTTGCCAAACGAGAAGAGCCTGATGGGTGTCAGCAAGCCACTCCCCAAACAGCTATGGGAAGCCAAGAAGGTGAGTGGGGAAAAGGGCATGTCCAGGAGAAGTAACCGTCTTGATAGAATAACATTACACTCTCAGGGTAATACAACTCGGCCTCTTAAACAGCTAATAATGTGAGATGAGTATGGTTAGTTACACAACAGGATGTCAGAACTGTTGAAGGAATTTGGCATTAAGGTGTGTCTTTATGTATTTATATCTCCAACCCTGGATAAGCTCCTTAAGATCCCAGCAGGGGTCACTATATCATTGAGGAAATGCATGCCTGCCTGTTTTCAGCAGCCTGTGGAATAGATTGTGGCTAAGACATTGCAGGGCAAAAGGAAGGGTGGGAGAAGGTTGTGTATTTCACAGGAAAAGCACAACCCCCAAAAAATGTGTGCCTTAAGGAAACATGGGACTGCGGTTTTTTTTTTTGTTTTTTTTTGGGAAGAACAAAATGCTGAAGTTCTTTCATTTCTTTCCCTTGGTGCAGGTGCAGTCTCTGTCCTCACGCCCCAAATCATGTGAAGTGCCTGGAATCAAGTGAGTTGAACCTCATTTTTATAGGAAACAAGACTACATTTAATTTTACTCTGTCTGCAAAGGTATTGTGTTATCTGTCAAAAAGAGTGTGAGGGAGACTGTTTATTTGTGTTACTGTGGCTATTTTACTGTGCGTTGGTACATGTCTTCATTGTTTGTGTGTGTGAGTGCACATGTGGTTTCACTGCTTTTAAAAAGATCTAAAAAACAACAACATGATTTAAAAACATTTGTAACGTTTCCTCTGCCAGTATTTTCCCGTCCCCGGAACAGAATGCTGGGCTCTCCCATTTCCAGGGGACGTTGAACACAGGCGGATCACTGCCAGACCTGACCAACCTGCACTTCCCCTCTCCCCTGCCCACCCCCCTGGACCCTGAAGATGGAGGGTACCCCAGCCTGAGCGGAGGGAGCAGCACAGGAAACCTGCCCGCTGCCATGATGCATCTGGGCATTGGGAACTCGCAAGGTGCAGTTGCCTGATAGCTGCCTCTTAGTTACTTTGCTGTATGAGGTTTATAGAAGATATTCTCGCAGTAGAAGACCTGTAAACAACCAAACAGATTAAATGATGATCTAGGTCGCTTGCCAACTGGACTTGTCAGTCCCAGCTTTAATTAACCTCTATTTATAGTGGCGTTGATGGGTTCTTGATACCAACTTCTCTCGTTCCCACAGGTCTCTCCTCCTCCCTGAGTAACCCGTCCATCCAGGCTACCCTCAACAACTCTCAGCTGCAGTCATCGCTCAGCAACCCCTCCATCCACTCATCTCTGCGGCTGTCCTCTCTGTCCAACCCACAGCAGGGGGCCCTCAGCAACACGCCGCGCCGGCGCCACACCCCCGTCAGCCCCCTGACCCTGTCCCCCGGGGCCGAGCAGCGCAGGGGCCTCGGCATGCAGCTCTCCCCTACCATGTCCCCGTCACTGTCCCCCATCACACAGGTAAGCACCACCGGCACACACGCATGCTTTTACATTCGACTCCCAGTATGCTATTATGTTGATCGTGTCCCTCTGCCTGTCGCACTGCACATGGTTTCTTTCCAGTCCAAATATTTTTCCAGTTTTTTATCATAGACTCATAACATTCCTTGGCTCTTCGCTCTTGGGTATTATAAAGACTTCAGTTCTGTTTTTTTTCTTTTTCCCCTTCTATTTAGTACAGCTTATTTTGAAGCAAACTTGTTGCGAAACATTACAGGTTTTTGTGGAGTTACTGTCTATGCCCTCAAAGGGCTGGTAGAGCAATCGCACAGCTGTGCTGTCTGTCTCTTGTTATAGGTGAGCACCTGGTATCCACACGCCTGGGCTGTCGCAGATCCCACATACACTGACACACCTGTACCACTGCGCACAGACGCACCTGTGCTGTAACTTTACTGCACTGTCAATCACACAGGTCAATACTTCTTGACTGTCAATTATGACGTAAAACTTCCAGAAGTGAATTTGTACAGTTCACAACCCTCATGCTCATTCAGTTATGAAAATACATAAATAGCAATGTGCTGTCGAGACATGGCGAGACACTGGAGAAAGTGCTTTGATTTCCATTTTAGGACATTCTAAATTTCGCCTTCGAGGCAGTCACTTCTCTTCATGCAACAGGAAAATCCATTTAAAAGCTGTTGGGTTCTCAGGATCGCTCACTCAAATGCCAGCCCTGTTAATGTTATAAAGATCTAAACATTTAGTGTCAATAACTATTACCCTTGGACATATTTACCTTGACATTTGCATTGTTGTTGTTGTTGTTGTTGTTGTTGTTGTTGTTGTTGTTGTTGTGATGATGAGAAGAATAATAAACAGTGTGCTGTAATTAACGACTTTCAGTTTGCCTGTTTTCAGGGCGTTTCCTTGGACACCAGCAGTCTGCCAATGGAGCCGCCCCCTCCCTACCACCTGTACCAGCAGTCCCAGCAGTCTTTGCAACAGCAGCAGCAGCAGCAGTCCCACCAGCCAATACAGCAGAGCTCCCAGCATTCCTCGGGGCAGCAGCAACAGCAGCAGCAACAGCAACAGCAACAGCAGCAGCAGCAGCAGCAGCATCAGCAGCAGCAGCCAGTGTCTCCCCTCCACAACCTTCATATGGATCCGAACTCCAATGCCAATGTGAGTACCGGGCAGCAGATACTAATGGAACCATTATTTGTAGTTTGTGTTAATACTAAATTCATGTTGTAATGCTGTTACCTTATATGTATATTTACGTGCTCATCTCCTCTCCCGTTTCCTTTTTCTGCAGCACAACTCATTGGGGGCGTTCTTCTATGATCCCTTCATGGACTCCCAGCTCTCTGGCAGACAGTCCAAGTCCCTGTCTTACCAGGTATGAGAGTTCAGGTATTTTGTTCAGCTGCGAGAAAAGCTCGGCTGTTAAGAAATGAGGATTCTTGAGTGTGCTGCGCTGATTCTTTGATTTTGAATACACACCTTTTCTAACCATGCTGTGTTCTCTAGCAGCTCGACCAGTTCAACATGTTGGAGAACTCCATGAGTTCACTGCCGGGGGGAAGCTGCTTTGACCCGGGTTCCAACCTCTGCTACTCCCAGGCGTCGCTGATGGGGTTGGGTGGGAGCCACGGGAACCTGCAGGAGTCACTGCAGTTGCGGCAGAACATGTTCTTCTCAAACTGTGGGGGGGGCATCCCCAACATCATTCTAACAGGTAAGCAACAGGTGATGGTGTCCCAGTAGTGCCAGGTCAATCATACACTTTGGATTGTGATCTGGTCACATCGTTGAAGCTCAGTAGGGCTTGGCCTGATCAGGACTTGGATGGTGACCCTCCCCTCTCTCTCTCTGCTTAACCAAAGAAACAAGCTTGAGGTGTTTTCATCACTAGGTAAATACTGTTCTCAGGGGAAAATCTACTGTTCTTTGTAGTGGAAGTGTATTGCCTCTGCCTGTGACCTGCATGACTGTACTGAATAGGTGCTTTCTTCTTCCTTCTCAGACGAGTCGAACCCGAGCCTGTCCAAGGACATCAGCAGCGCGCTGGCAGGGGTGCCAGAGTGCTTTGACTCGGAGGGGGAGTTCCTGGGCAACGAGCTGCGAATCGAGCCCCTCAGCCTGGACGGACTGAGCATGCTGAGCGACCCCGACATGGTCCTACCTGACCCCTCTGTGGAGGACAGCTTCCGCAGTGACAGACTCTAGGGAGATGGAGTAGGGGAAGAGGATGCTTTGTAATGTGGATACCACCCCCTACACACATACATACACACATGCATCACACACACACACGCATGCACACACAGGGAATGGGGGCTTTGGATCCTGTAGAGCCATAGAGCAGACCCGACTACCGTCCAGCCACTTTTATTTAGGTTTTTATTCTTTTCCTATCCCAATATCTGCAGAGACAGTGTGATATTGATAGCCTGTGTCTGTTCTAAAACACAAACAACCTGCAATGTGGAAGGGTTAGCCATCTTCTATACCGCCAGCAAAGATTGTGTGGCCCCTGGTCCTGTTTTGGAACACCAGAACACAGTTTACAGATGTTAGCCTTTTACAATCTGTAAGATACCCTGCATCATACCATCACTATTGTATCCATGTACCCCAAAGACCTGCTGTTTGTCATCTACAGGATTAAAACCTGACCAAACCCTTCCAAGGCAGGCCTGTGCCCGACCTGTACTGTAAATTAAAAACATATCTATAATGGAGTTTCTCCTCAGTCAAACTCCACGATAACCTGAAAATCTGGCAGAATTAAACACAAGAGGGAGAGATTTTTTTAAATCCAGCGTTTTTTATTTTAAAAATGTATTTAGCCTTTTTTTTTTTTGTACAAAGACGTTTGACGCAGATTTTTTTTTTAATGCATTAAAAACAAAAGGGCAAAAGGTTTACACAGAAGAAATAAAATAAAGGAAATAGAATGAGGGTCTTCAGAGCTTGGAGAATCACGTTCTTTGTAAACTAGTTTCTTTCTCTATAGATGCTAAATGCATCTGTTCTTGTAATCGGACACCACCAGCACTGTTCGAGTAACACGCCTGTATTGTGAAAACTGTATTTTATATATGTAGAGATTAACAGAGGATATCTGTGATGGAGTATCCCTAAAAGTGCATCTAAGCAAGTATTTTTATCAAATGGACATTTCCCACCCAAACACTGCAGAGATTGAACAGCTAATCAAGGTTTGGTGGGACATTTTCAACGCATTCAATGCAGTTCTGTGAAATCTCACAGTTACAACATGCAGCCACCAGGAGGAGTAAAAAGGGAAGAACATTGCTTTGAATAAGTTATTGTGGCCAAAATGACTTCCCCTTTTTTAAATTGCTATTTTTATATACCTTTTAATTTAAGCTGAATTTTTACATAGTGCACAGTACCTCTTGTTGGTGCATATTGTAATTGTGTTATTAAAAAAAAAAAAAAAAATTATTTTAAGGGAATGAGAAATCAGACTTTTTTCCATGTGAATTTCTTTTTTTATTAAATACAAAATCTTTTGGTGAGTTAAGGCAGAGATGTTGTTTTTAAGCGAGGTTCCCGTTTCTGTGTGTTGACTAACTGTATTGTGGGGGGAGAGAGACTAATACCTGTGGAACAAGAATCCAATATGTACCTGAAGAAGTGAATCTGAGGCTCGGACATTAAAAGCTCAACTGCACAGTGATAAAGGGAGCAGTGACCATCATGATTGTTTTATTTGTTAATGAATAGCAATGCAGTCACTAATCTTGAACTGGTTTCCAGTAAACAGTCTAGTTGGACGAGAGGGGAGGGAGTAGAATTGTTTCTGGGGCAGATTTCAGACAAATCTCACTATCTTTTCTTTATAATGTTGCAAGTCTTTTTGTTTGTTGTTGTCGTCATTAATGAGTAGTTTTGTATATTTTGAATCCTGGTGTGGTTTTCTAGCAGTAGAACTGGTCCTAGCTTGGAATCCCACCAGGGGGTGCTGTGGAGTAGTAAACAAGCAGTCTCAAGGAAAAGAAAACCCAACTGGGCTAAGCTGAGCTTTGAGCTGCTGAATCTACGTTTGTTTTTAGGAACAAACCCATTTACAGCAGATTTCTGCCCCCAGTAGAAGGCCTGGGCCTAGCTAGAGGGCGTTTGACAAACATGTTGTCTAACAATTCAGAGACCAGAAGAAAGAACTAGGAATGTGAAAGTGGATCTTTTATAAATTACACATAAAGTACATAAGTTTGTGCAAGTCCTGTAATGTAAGCGATTGTAATACTGCAGTAAATCGTTTGTCACATACTTCCCTTCACTATATAGGTCAACTAATAAAGCAAAATGATTTCTGGTACTACATTAGGTTAAGGAAAGTTATTTAGGTAGTTTCTTCTGAGGTCACAGCACCTCAGCAGTGCCTTTGGGGTTACACTGGCTGTATGTAAAGCATGCCAGTGACTGGGAGAAGCAGCTGGTTGATTAAAGACAGATTGTGAATTGAAGTGCATGATGGGTAAAGGTTCTGGAATTATTACCTCAAATATCACCACTTTACAAAGTGGCATTAAAACTGTGTCAATATTATTACTGATTCACTTTCATTTTTCTAGTTTTACTGGCCAACCCCCTAGTTTTGTTTTTGGCACAAATTGACACTATTTTACGGAACGTTTGTACAACAAGAGTTTATTTTTTAGGAGGATAGTTTTGCAGCTATATTATAATAATAATAATAATAATAATAAAAAAAGCTTGGGCTCAAAGTTCATTTAAAGTTGATACCCTTTTGTCTGCTTACAAACCTCCTTACCAAGCACCGACAATTCAGAGGAAGGGAATACAACTGCTAAACAATTACTCCTTCAAAATGTCTGACTGTTTGTAACCTGTGTTTTTGTAACCAGTAAATTGAAAAGTTATTGTAACAGCCCCTTCTACTGTTGGTCTGGTCTTGACTGTGAGGTGGAGATTGCTAACACCCCTCCTGTTAGGAGTGGTTTGGTCCTTTCAACTATTGCCTTACTCTAACAACCCTCTCACACCTCACAATCAAAGATGTGTCACCCAAATTCTTTTCTACTTAATTCTGTGTGTATCTCTATTTTTATGATTATTATGAATACTAATGTTACCAATTTATCGTAGAAGGAATTCAAACTTTTTTTTTTTAAAGTCTTGTTACTATGGTTTTTGTTTTTGTTTTAACAATGTACAGTTCTATTTAAAGAGAGATGTTTCTTGTCCACTAGTGTTAACATTTATTTTTTATTTGTAATATGGCATTTTTAAATCTTTCTTTTCGGATATTAAAATTTTACTACACAGGAATGCTTTTGGTCTGTGTGCCATGTGTGTTTGTTTTTTAGAGCCAATATTGTAGATGAGAACACGCACACACTATGAAACACTTTCATCTCACACTGCTGTGCTGCGTGTGTTGATATTTGATTTAATGTTAGAGACACTGGCAAGTATTTTGTTCTTCAATAATAACTACTTTGTAGATTCTTCTAAATGCAAAAATAATTTTAAAAAATGTTCATAAAGTTTTACTCTTACTGATTTGCAATGTTGACAGATATGAGTCAGAAGAAAATTGCACAAAGTTCTGTGAGAGAACATCCCTTTAGACTACAAGCCACACCTTTTAATTGAATTTCTCATAATGTGACTGCTATGCTGGGAGCCGTAGCAAGATTTGGAAATGTTTCAAATACTAGGTTTATTGCTCCATTATGAAGAGCCGGAGCCAAGCCACTGAAGGCAGCAGTTATCTCTGTGCAGTACTACAAAGTCACCAACAGAGGGCATTGTTGCCTCACAGCTGCCTGAAGAGAAAAGTCTGGCTGACAACTTTCTATCTCTGCTGTGCAACACACCATTGTGTTAATGCTTAATTAACTGTGCCCACCATTTCTAAACCACTTCTCTACCCTTCACAGTATATACAAGTCTAAAATAAAAGTATTGCTTTTATTCTTCCCCCTCAGTTTTAATGAGAACGTGATAGAGGGTAGTATTTGCTACGCAATTAGCAGAGGGATTATGTCACAATGATATACTTTAATTCCATCCAGCAGCTCTTAACTTGACTGCCCTATTGTAGGCTGCTCTGTATTTCTGGGTTTATTTTTGCTGAGATTTTTTTTTTTTTTTTTTTTAAATACCATCTGTCAGGATGAAATTGACTTAAAAAAAGAAATGAGGATTGTTTTCTGACAGCTTGCTTATCTTGAGTACCTCTGAGTGCATTTAGTAACTCCAGCAACTGTGATGTGATTTAAAGGAAGGTCCATTTCCTCTCTATCATAAAAAAACCCTCTTGCAAGTTAGTTTTCATTCTATCATTTAGTTCTACAGAGTTTATTGTCACTTTTGATTCTGGTGAAGTCTGTCCATCCTGCTGCCACACTGTATCTTACTTCCTGTGCAGCAGGTATTAGGGCCCCCCTGCTTGGCACTCCCTTTGCTGCTCATAGAATTCAGGCAGGATCAGGAAACTAAGCGACCAACAGGAAAAAGAGACAAGAGACCTGAGGAATGTAATGTTAATGAGAGGTAAGTCGCCCTGATTACAAAACCTCTTCATCTTTTAAAACTAGGATAGTTAGAGGGTCAATGGACTAGTCTTTCACCTCTGGAGGCCTGAGAACTCCCTCTCTCCAACCAAGATAGGATAGGCATCCACAATATACAAACTTATTTGCTCTTAGCAGTTTGTATGTCTTACTTTCAGATGGTCTGTGATGCTTGCACTTCCTAGATAATTTTACCTGGAGAGTAAAATGCCTTCAACCTCTTAGGCAGCAGTGTGGAGTAGTGGTTAGGGCTCTGGACTCTTGACCGGAGGGTCGTGGGTTCAATCCCAGGTGGTGGACACTGCTGCTGTACCCTTGAGCAAGGTACTTTATTGTTCCAGTAAAAACCCAACTGTATAAATGGGTAATTGTATGTAAAAATAATGTGTAAAAAAATTATGTAATTGTATGTAAATAATGTGATATCCTGTAACAATTGTAAGTTGCCCTGGATAAGGGCGTCTGCTAAGAAATAAATAATAATACTATTATATTTGCTTCTTCAAAACATATGGAAGTGTATGACAGGGAATATTTATAAACGGATTTTGTTAGCTGTAAAAACGTAGAGTTTAGAAGAAAAAAAAAGTTTCAGATTTGCAGAGGTGCTCGAGATTAGTAAACTTGGCCCAGATGGAGATGGAGGGAGTAATGGGGATTAGTGTTCCCAGGCAATGCTCTTCTTTGGGTATTTCAGAAGCATTACTTTTTTTTTTTTAAGATTGTTAAAAATTTGATCACAACGCTGTCTGACAGTCCAGAGCTTACAGAAACTTCATTTTAAAGTCTCACGTCAAGCTTTTCATGTGATCTTCACACATGGCCACAGTTCCAGTGCTCATTATTAAGGTTCAGGGTGATCACGCCTGAGAGTGCGCAACACAAAATCCCAATCCTACAGAAACGTCCAAGTCTGGGAAGACAAACTTCCAAGCTTCTCAAGCCCGGCTTGTTTTAGAGCTCATGTCCACCATCCCTCCACAACTGTACATAGAGCTGACAAACTCCAGAGCTGTGTTTGTCAGTAATTGATCCACTACTGTTGAATGAATTTTAGGGTCACACTTTAATCTGAGTGGCATAAGTATTTAGTTAATATGCGATTAACCTTTTGCTGAAGTTTAGTTACAGGTTAATAACCAGTCAATAGATATGCCATGCATGTATCTATCATTAGACTGCTATTTGATTTCATGTGTATGTTGAGTATGTTTTTTTTAGACTTGGTAGTTTCCTGCTCCAGTAAAAAAGACTGGTATGCAAAGCTACTAATACCCTATTCATGTGATCATCACAGTTTGAAATGAGATTGGGAATGGCAATGCTGTGGTTTAAATGTGCATTATTAGTGTGGATAGCATATAGAATAATATCGGTAACACCACATACCAGTCTATGTTTGTCTAATGATACACACATGCATGTATATCTATTGACTGTTCATTAACATGGAACGAACAGCAAATGGTTAATTAATTAAACATTTAATAAAGTGTTACCGAATCTATAATATAAGTTTAGTGCTGCTGTTGCATGCAATGAACACTACCCTAAATGCGTGGGCCTTATGCAATTCAAAACCGTGACCATTGAAAGCAGTGGAGGCTCACACAGAACACCACTGCCCAGGTAAAGAATGATAGATAGCATGCTCTAAGGAGCCTGCCTGCCCGGCGCTGGCAGCTCTCTCTTTATCCTCAAACAGCTTTGGCAGTTCCAGCCCGCTCCCCCTAACCCCACTCTGCTTGTTAACTCACTTCAAACCCCTGGCGTTCATTCAGCAGGGGGTCCAGTAGAGGGCTAATAGAATTAATGTTTCGTGAGCCTCTTTCACTCCCTCGCTTTATCTTCATCTTCTCTCTCTCACTGCTCTTTCTCATGCAGTGTGTTTCCGTGCAAAAATGATCAGCATCAATACTACTTTATCTGAATGCGGTTATTTAGAATACCAAACATTTTTATATTTGTATGAACACAAACACGCTGATAATCTGTGGTATTATCATGTACCAAATCAGTATATATGTGTTCTGCTAACCAGAGTTCCTTCAGCGTACTACACTGGTGTTCTATTTCAAAGTGTTCTGTAAGGGGATACTATGTTTGTATATGCGGCTGTTTCTTTATGTATTCGAGGCACAGTTGAGGAATGCCATCTACACAATTCTGAGTATCTCTGGAATTTTAAATACCATTTACGATTCCCAATTCTGAGATAGTATTTGGAAAGTAAACAGAACTAAGCCTCTTCAGTATCTCTCCCCCCTTGGTTTCACCCTCCCTCCGTCCCTCCCTGTACTGTTTACATTCTTGGTTTAGCAGTTTCAATGTTCCTGATTGCTGCGCTGACTGTGGTATAAACAGGCGGGGAGTTCACTGATGCAGGTATATTCTTAGCCTATTGAACTCGGGTCACTCTGAGCTCCTTGGTTTTCCAGACTGACAGAGCTGGTGTCACAAATTGTCAGGCTTATTTGAGTAATTCAGTAAACTAAAAAGGTTAGACAAATTCAACTATTTGTTGTCTGTGACTTTGTCACATGTCTATCATGATATACGTTTCTTATTAAAACTACAGCTTTGTTACCCGTTTGTACCACCAGCATCTTCAGACGTTGAAAGACGCTTGTCAAGTCACTTTTCCACTAGGCTAAGAACTTATTTAAGTTTTACTAAGGACTGCCACCCAAAAGTTCAAAAGTAATAAACCTAAGCCATGCATTTGCACATAAGCAGTGGGATTAGCAGACTTTAGTTACACTTCAATGAGTTGGATATTACTGGAAAGACACTGCTGTATTTCTTAACTACTGCTATTAAATACATGACTATTTTATTTCAGACAGTAAGGCACCTTCCATAAGTCGCAACTGCAGTATAAGAACTAAACTACTTAATATAATTGGAGCAGAGATTTCCCCTGGAAAGGTAGTTTCTTATAAAAACCAATTGTCTATTGAACTAAAGCTAAAAAAACACTGTTGCAGCAGCAAAGGTCATTCAAAATGATCTAGACAGCATTCAGAACTGGGCAGACACATGGCAAATGACATTTAATAGAGAAAAGTGTAAGGTACTGCATGCAGGCAGTAAAAATGTGCATTATAAATATCATATGGGAGATACTGAAATTGAAGAAGGAATCTATGAAAAAGACCTAGGAGTTGAGTCAGAAATGTCTTCATCTAGACAATGTGGGGAAGCTTTAAAAAAGGCCAACAAGATGCTCGGATATATTGTGAGAAGTGTTGAATTTAAATCAAGGGAAGTAATGTTAATAGTTTGCAATGCATTAGTAAGACCTCATCTAGAATATTGTGTTCATTTCTGGTCACCTCGCTACAAAAAGGATATTGCTGCTCTAGAAAGAGTGCAAAGAAGAGCGACCAGATTTAAAAGGCATGTCGTATGCAGACAGGCTAAAAGAACTGAATCTATTCAGTCTTGAACAAAGAAGTCTACGCGGCGATCTGATTCAAGCATTCATAATTCTAAAAGGTATTGACAATGTCGACCCAGGGTACTTTTTCGACCTGAAAAAAGAAACAAGGACCAGGGGTCACAAATGGAGATTAGATAAAGGGGCTTTCAGAACAGTAAATAGGAGGCACTTTTTTACACAGAGAATTGGGAGGATCTTGAACCAACTCCCCAGTAATGTTGTTGAAGCTGACACCCTGGGATCCTTCAAGAAGCTGCTTGATGAGATTCTGGGATCAATAAGCTACTAACAACCAAACGAGCAAGATGGGCCGAATGGCCTCCTCTCGTTTGTAAACTTTCTTATGTTCTTCTGTACATAAGGGGAGCAATGAAAAGGAAGCTGAAGGTACTAGGGTAGGACATTGTAGTGTAAACCATAGTGAAATTTCTGCAACGTGCTCACACTACACACTGTGACTGTCTCCTGCTCCATAAATTATGGCTGCTATTTCTTTCTCAGCATATTTGAATCCACATTCCTGGGTCGTTAATCATCTGAGATACTGCTCCCGGACTCACGTCCCATTAAACAAACAGACTGGGATAAACTGGAATATCACATCATCTAAACATTACACAAGTGCTTCAATCCAATAAAAACAAGCAGTATCATCCACACGTATGTTTAGAAACAGGTTCCAAGTTAGAATTTGAGAAGGTACCAATAACAACCCAAGCCCGAGTCCCACTAGCATTCAATCTGAGCCGCGCGTTCTAGAATTACAATTACAAGCAGACAATAAAACCGTCCTCAAAATACAGAGCTTGTTTCTGTTTTAAACGCAGGCTGTTTTTTAAAAAAAGGCAGACACGGTTATCTGATAGATTTAAAAAAAAAAAAGCAACTTGTCATGCTGGAACATGAAAACAGAAAGCCCACTTGCTGGTTTTACGAGCGTGTTGTTGTTTACAGAGAGCAGTGTGAGTGTGTGATACGAAGCGGCTCTCCCAGTAAACCTGAGCTCAGTCTGCCAGCCTGCCTCTCCCCTTCACTCTAATCCTGCATTATCTCCTGCCTGCCGTCTCCTGAATTAGCTTCGGAAAACACAAGGCCTTTGGCAAACCTTCCTGGAAAATTAAAACAAAACAAAAACTTTCCACCTCCCATCTCGACTTAAATCCCGTGTATCCCAGAGGGACTGGGATTATAGAAGCTGCCGCCCTCCCCATACTCCATTCCTAAATTTAGGAACCCGAAATAGTAATCACTTCTAATGCAGCACTCCGACTAATCCATGAACCTTGAGGGTTTCAAACTTCACTACTGCAAATGCCACCTCCAAAGGACAAATCAATCCAATGTACGTTGAAATGTAGTGCTGCTTTACTTGTCTCTTTGTTAGTGATACCTGGGAGTCCTGAGTTAGTGATGTTTGTTACTGAGGGTCAAGCTGAACTAAAACAATCTATTCATCACTTCTAATGCAGCATGCTGTTAACCTGCATTCCAATACTAACGAGTACAATTCTCCATTCTCAACCCTCCAGCACTGTGATTACCCCAGACCTTATTAATGAACACTGGACGTTTTGAAAGCTGTATGAAAGGCATTCTTTCTTGGGCTCTCCAGTGCTGTCACCTTGTAGCATTAATAAACTCCATTCTTAGCTCTCCAGTGTTCAGTTCCAGCCCAGTGTATGGTCTATCCTGTCAGTACCCTGCAATCCTCACCTGATCCCAGAGTCCAATATGATCACTCTGGATGTCACACTGCAGTGGTCAGTATGCCAGGTGTGGTCCTGACACTAGCAATTAATAGTGATGATAGTGACACAGCTCTTTAAGCCTGCTTCAGGGTTAAATATTTATTTCATTCAAATGCAAGGTAACCTCATATGAGGACAGCAGACAGTAAATGTTTCAGCCAGTATAGACTGACTTTGCCCATGAATCTTTTTAATGTAACTTGGAGTTCGCTGCGATGGCCTTGTATTGGCATCCTCATATTAGTAGGAAAGGTAACACCATCCTAAATAAAGCTCTCATATGAGGATGCCAATTTTATTTGCATGTAACAACACAAGAAACTCACGGTGTAAATAATAATAACCTGTGGTTCATGGAAATGCATGATGAAAGGGTTAACAACGGGTTGATAGGTATGCATGCCAATATGAGGAAAGAGAAGTGTTAGATCAAATCAGGTAGACGCAGCCTACAGTATGCATGGTTACTCTTCTTTCTCTCTGAAGTATGACTTGTCCTTATCTCTAATGTTGTGGGAGGTTCTGGGAGAGACAACTTGTGCTTCCAGTTCTTTTCAATTCTTTATTGTGTAACCAGGATGGGAACCCATTGAGATCTCATGTCCAACTATATCCTGGAATTGGATTCCGCTCCTGGAAATCTCCTTTCTGACTGCAATTCATTTAATTGTACTATTTTCTTTCTTTCTACTAGCGTTTCTTTCTACTATCCTAAGGGAGTGCTGGGTTTCAACCTGCCTCGCATCCTGGATATGCCCAAATAATTAATGGGTGTTATAATACCTGGATGGTTACTTACATGTATCTCTTCATATGTCATCATCCTGCAGAGGAGCTGCCTGGCCTCTGTTTATCCAGCCAGATGTTGCACAGCTGGAACAGAGAGAAGTTCTGTTTCCATGGAGGGGTGGCGTGGATCAGTGGTTTTATTAGTTATTATTATCATCATCTGATCATGCCCTGAAAAATGTGAAACATGCAGGTAATAACACAGCAAAGCCACAGGTCTCTGAAAAAAATGTACTGTACAAACCTGAGCTTCGTGCTCATGGTTTATCATGTTGGCAGAAGCCCTCAATGGAATTACAGCCTTAAGCTTACATGGTATTATAATTATTAGATCTTCACCAGAAGTAACAGGGGACCAATGATAGTATTGCCAGTGCTAAGAGGAGGTTTGAACAGGTCCCAATGGCTCTACTGACTTCAGTCACCACACTGGAGTGAGGTAAGAGCTGCGCTTTCCTGCCCTCAGTGTCACGCCTCACTGACGCAGGGGGGATAAGCCCTGAATGTTTCCAGGAATTAGATGAACCTGCCCAGAGGAGCAGTCCAGCGGGTGGCAGGTTACTGCACGCTGAGATAAAGATCAAGACAGATCGCATGATTTAAACCAGGGGGCGGTAAGCTTGCATCTCAGAGTGCTGATCGAAGAATAAGAGCGAGAGAGAGATAAAAACACGCATGTTTATGGGACAGGCATACACTTTGGCTCCAAGTTGGCCAATCCAGTCATGTTCACGCTCTAGGAGAGACAGATATGGGTTTTGTAGCAGGTTATAAGGCTGGGGGGGGTCCAGCAGCACAGATACTGCTTGGGATTAATCAGTGTTCTTTGTTCTGCAGCAGCTATGGGGGTGGAGTGGTAACTAGTGCTGCTAATGAGTTTCTACAGTGCTGATTCCACCAGAGATGCACCTTGATTCCTGAAACTCTGAATGTCTTTTCATGCTCCAGATCTACAGGATCTCGGTATGAGAGTCAGACAAGCCCAGACACACACCAAAGCCAATGCTTTTACATTCTATAGTCCTGTATGCTCCTTTATAGGACTGTGTTATAGAAGGTGGGTGTAGAACTGTGGATCCTGTGATAACCTTAAGAGGAGTTTACAGGGTGAGTATAACAATATTGGGTCCTGAAACAAGCATAGGCAAAGACATCATTTTAGTTTTTATTAAACCTTTTCAAATCATGGTAACGCTTTATATTAAGTGTCTCTAATTACTGTGTATTTACATAGAAGTTACTTACTCATAATTCCAATGTTATTACATATAGTTACAAAGTGCTTAATGTGTAAATCTTTTTGCACAATACATGTAAGTAGACAATTGTATAAGAAAAGGGTTAGGGTTGGGTTTAGGGTGGAATTATGTGTAAGCACACATGTATTTGCTAAATACCATACTGTAGGAGTCCCCTACCTCAGGTATTCCTATCAATATGAAAAACTGTGACTGCATATTTATCAGCACAATTTAGTGTCCCAGTGTTCTTTCAATGATGACAATTCTGTGTTACTGTGGAAACAAAGTGAAACGCTGAAACAGGCTTTCCCTTTGGAGGTGTTTCCAAGGCCCCAGTCTGATTGGTAAAAACAAGCGCACACATGCACGCACACGCACACGTACACCCTTTCCAGTGTTAGAGTGAAGGGAGCTGTCTGAGGGAGGCAGGTTTGGGGAGAGTTAAGCTGGGAATTGAAAGGTCAACAAAATACACTGTCTCTGTGGGTGATAAAAAAAATCCTTGTGGCAGAAAATAGTGAGGTTAGAAAAAAAAAATCCTAAGCTGATATTTCTTGTAAAGCTGTGGTAGTAGCTGTATCATTTAGTTTGTAGTAGTAATGGTATTAGTGGCAGAAAAACACTGTGAATGTAAACTGTGATAACGCAGCAGATCATTCACATTTTTTGTGCCTGTTTTAAAATAGCTGGTGAAGGTAGTTCTGTATCCTCGAGATGACATTGTACAGCTTGCATATGCAAAGTGTTGTTTTATTTCCCTCCTCTTCCTCTCCCTGTTTCCTTCCTCTTGCTCCAGGATCGGTTATATAAGTTCCTTATCAGTCCTACCTGTTCAAGTGTCGAGCAAGTACTCCGCCTTAACCTTTCGACTCTTGGAGGACATTCCTTCAGGAGCTCTGTGAGAGCTCTCCTGAGAGCTCTGTGCTGATAACACTGTGCTCAGAAGAGCTCCTCGGAAGTTTAAAGTGCAGTTACACTTTACTAGAGCAATGCTGAACATCTTAGATCTCTGTTATAGCACCCTGTAGCTGCAGAGATAGTACAGTCATGCTGCTGCTGCTTCATATAAATCTCTGAATCATGTCTGCCCTCTCCAAGTACATGTGGTACACCAGAGTGTAACCATTAACCTGTCCCCCTGCAACAAGCTACCCCTAGTGGATGTATGCAATAACCACATTTATTTTACGTAGTATTTCTTAGAGGTATCGTTCACATTTGCTCCAGATCGGAAGGTAAATGGATACCCTCTGGTGTTCCTGATGTACTTAGAGGGATTTCATTTGGAGAACTGCATTGAGGCCACAGGGGGAACTTAAAACTGCTGGGTTTTAAAAAGTAACCAGGAAGTGATGACTGAAATAAAAAAAGGATCCAAAGTGTTTTTTGGTCTTTCGTTTCTTCTTGTTGGAATTGTTAGCTATATGGTTTCGACAGTCTCTAGTGCAATCACCCCCTGTCTTTTCAAAGGCAATAAACTCTTCCTCCCCAGTTCCTCTGTGAAGCTGTAGTGGTACCTGAAGCACTGTTCTGTCTGAATGACACAAGCCAGAAGCAGCCTCAGCATTCATCACATTATCCAGACAGACAGCTCTGCTCGCTCCACACAAACAAACAAGGTTCACAATGTTTGGCTGTGTGGACTGGACGGTCATGGGGTGAGAATCGCCAGTTTTGTGCTTGTTGAAAAAGTTACTTTGCCTCTCAAGAATAACTCTCAAACAAAAAGGCTACAAATGCAGGACAGGCTTACTGCTCTCTAGTGTGTGATAAAGTGTCCAGAAAAGAGGTTAGCAGAACTGCTGCTTAGCTCACCTGTACAGGTATAATGTTATTTTAAAATCTAAAGCTAATGTTTCTGTTGCTTAGTTGATTGATAGTTAATAAATGGTTAGAGGTTAAAGGGTTAATGAGTAAAATAAGTTACAAGTGCCTGTCCTTGGATTTAGGATTTAGGATTCCAGTGTTGAGCTGGTAAATATATTATCAAATAGTACCTCGATTTAAAGTTAATCTGCTTAATAAATATATTATATTCTGTATATATCACTGTGATAGAGAGAGGAGGACATTTGAATGTAGATAATGTTTTTTTATAGAAATAAATACCAACTAGGCATGTCCTAATAAGCATGCTGTGTTTCTACCCGTCACTCAGTGGAAAGGTATAGGCAAGTATTATTACAGAAAGAGTGATTATAGCATACTTTTTTACTCTTGCTAAATTGAGTAAGTCATGCCTCATCATTACAGCACAGTGGAAACTACAGAGCCAGTATAGAGCATATCTCAAAGAGCCACAACAGGGTGTGTGCTCTATAAGGAACTTCAACCTGTCATTTCTACGTGAGTCAAAATTCCTTCTTCAAAAAGCATAAATTCAAGATTGCTTTAATTTTAGTATTCAAGCAAAACTTCAAAACCACCCAAATATATTTAAAAGAACACTCTTGGGATGGCCACTGATATACCACACAACTGCCAGCAGTAAATACTTCACCATTGGCTTCGTACTATTAGAACATAAGAACATTTACAAACGAAAGGAGGCTGTTCGGCACCATCTGAGCTTGTTTAGTTTCTAGTAACTGATTGGTCTCAAAACTTTGTCGGGCCGGGTCTTAAAGGATCCCAGTGTTTCTGCCTCATCAACATGATCAGCTAGCCCATTCCATCCCCTCACCACTCTGTGTGTGAAGTGTCTCCTTTCCTCTGTCCTAAGTTCTGTCTAATTTCCTGCTGTGTTCTCGGGTCCTGGTTTCTGTACAGCACTTAATAATGGTTACGGTTAACTATGTTAAAGATTCAATCGTCTCTCCCCTAATTCTTTTTTGTTCTGCTATAGCAAATGCAGCAGAACTTAGAAGTGCCATACCACTTAATAAACTTGACACTAATACACCTTTGTGACCATGACTACTGACTAGTAAAACAGCAGCACTATTGTGATAGTGTTTTTTAGCACCTTTTTATGTGTGCTCTACGAATCTTTCTCCTGATCTAGGCATCCTCAGGTGATTCATAGCAACGTGGAATGAATCACAGCATTTAGCGGAATAGCTGTGTTACTGTTTGAACATGCTGTTTGTGCTACACAGTGTTTAAAAGTGCAGATTACCAGATAATGAGTTTGGGCTGACCGGGGTGGAGGCTGCAGACAAAGGCTCTGTCATGTTTGATGCTCAATGCAGTGGGATTTCCCTGGAGGCCCAGGTTTAGCTGACAAACTATCAAATTAAATCTACAAAATAATAACGTAATTGTGTATTAATCGTTTAACAACCAAATATTTGAAAAACACGTCCTTAGCATGACAACTTCTTCCATTTACAAGTCTTTATTTTCGTTGAAATCTATGTAACCTACCGCAACGCCATCACTTTCTTGATTCACGTCATGTGCATCACGCATTATAGTCGAATCAATTTGATGGCTCAGATGGGTCTTAATACTTGGACATGAAAACGATGTTGTTGCAGGACGTTCACACGAGCCAAAGCTGTTTTCTTTAATAGATCTAATTACTCCATCAGGTATGCTCTGCGAGTCTTGTATAGTTACTGTACAATTCCCTTTCATCCGTCTAGTTCTGGTGTTTTTAATTACTGTGCTCCCTTTATCAGCACGGCCAGGTCTAAATAAAAAGGCGTCTGCTGCTGAGTGGAAACTTTGTTATTCAATATAGCTTAATTATATTTTCCTGAAAACAGCAACTGAGACTTAAAGGTGCATACCAGTATAAAACAAGTTCAAAATATCAAACATCAAGGACAGGCGGCTTCAGTCTCCCGCGCGGTCTGCAGCTTTCTCAACTTTCACATGCGCCCCAAAATTATTTAAAACATTAAGAGAAAGCACTCAACTCAATGCGTTCCTCGCATCAATTTCAATGTTATCGGTCTGTGAGCGGTGTGGGAGGAGGAGCCCTTCGCTGATTCGCTAAAGAGAGGTTGTTTTTGATCGCTGGTTGGTCAGTCGAGATGTTAGGGGCGGGGTTCAGGTGTGCCCATTTCTTGCAGCGAGTCCCGAAGTCTGAAACATGCGAGGGAGTGAGAAGTGCAGAACGGCGTCTGGTGATACTCGGGGATTATACTGAAGTGGCTGTGTTATACCGGGAACATGAAGCACCTCACCGTACCAGCTAGGATACCAGCGAGGGTCCGCTGCTAACCGCTCAGAACATTTAAAGACGTGTGGAAAAAGGGGAGAGCACTCACCTGGAAGCAGGGAATATGGGGCTATCTGCAACAGCGGTGTGGAGATAATGTGTTTGGAATGAAGAGGATGGGCATATCTGCTTGCCGCTATTGAAAGCAGAGAGTGGCAGAAATACCTACCCGTCGCTACTACGACTACCACCTGGAGGAACAGAGAGACAGTGACATTAACTCCCGGCTCTCTGATTTGATCTGTATAAAGCACGGAGCGCAGCCAGATTGCTGTGTATGCCTGTCTCCGGGAAGAGGAAGCTCCGATTTCAGAACTATCTCCTCCTTAAGTATATTTCAAAACGCCTTTAGCCAAATTGCTGTAGTGGTTGAGTCACCTGTTGGCAACCCCCATGTCGCATCCCCTGTCAATGGTTCAAGAGACTTAACCGAAACCCACATGGTGGGGGCCGAGGGTGTATTCTTTAAATCAGGAGCAGACATAAAAAAAGAACGCCTGAATTCATTTAAATACCAGTGGGCAAAAAGAAGAAGGGATTCCATTAAACACCTCTTAAGTCAACCCCCCCTCCCCCGTATTCTGTCACACCGCATTCCAGAGAACCACACGTTACACAGCTCCCGAGAAAGAAATCAAAAGCAAGAGCTGTATGATATGAACACCTGAGAGCTACCGAGCAGACTGCACACAGTTGCGTTTTATTGTAAATGGCTAGAACCTGAAAGGACGCACTAGATTTGTTGTAGCGCAGGCTAACGTGATTGCCGATTGCTTTCTGATCATCTACAAAGGAAAATAACATCATTTTTATATGCATATGACCAGATTGTTGTCTTATGGGAAATCGTTTCTAAGATTTGCACACACCGTATTTATAATCTCCCACCAGGTAGAGGTTTAATGAGAGATCTGTCCGGGCTCGTTTCCTGATACAGTGATGTGGCACACTCACAGCAAAAACAAAAAAAAAGTGAAATGATTAAAGTATAATTATATCTTAGACAAGCACCTCCGAGAAGGCGCTAGGTTCGGGTCCCATCCCGGTGTGTCAGCCAGCCCGAGGGGGTGTCTGTCGGGCGCCAGGCGGATTCATTTGGATCAGCGCTAATACGATAAATGGGCGACTTTTGTAAGTGTATGTAGAAAATCTAATATACAAAATAACAATCACTTTCAAACGGACAATTTCCTCGACTTTGTAGTTCCAATGGGGTGATCATCTCCCCACGGATCCCGCAGCAATGGGTGCGAACTGCAGTCAAGTTGCAGCAGAAACTCTGTCTGACTTTGATGTGAATTATTTTTAAACCGCCACATCCTCACGGGATAGTTTAAATATGTATATTGCAACTTGGAAATGTTCTTAACCCTTTCGTCGCCAAAGAATATGTCGCTTTCAGAAATCAGGTAAGGTAATGGAGCATACTAACGCATTCTTTTCATAGTATGAGGTCATGTTTTCTAAACGCATTTTTTTTTGGTATCCAACCCTGGCCCTGGAGAGCCCCTATCCAGCAGGTTTTATAGGTGTCAGTGGCTAAAGATCTGGAACACCTGTTAATCTGGACTAATTAAGCCAATTAAGCCTCTTCACTATGCAGTCTGAGAACTGTAAAGCATCTGCTGGTTATCCCTGGGCTTGTACAATAGTATCGCTTTGCTGTAACAGATTTGCATTGAAAACTGATCTTGGTTATGTGGTTGAAACAGGAGGGTGTCTAACCTCCCCCAAAAAGTTATTTTTCAGCACCGAGATGGGGGCTTAAATTGGCAAAAATGAAATGTTTTCACAAATGTTTTGGGGGGGGGGCACTGTATGAGGTCCAAAAAAGACAACTGGCAGCCAAGACAGTGCACACATCATGATCACAACACTTGCTTCAATTATCCCTGCATGCACACTTGTTAAATACATTTCTAGGTAGGAGGCCCAAGCATGCCCCTAAATGGACAGATCATCTGTGCTTGAAGAAAGTAAGAACGTATTCTGAATGGAATGGTCGCTTAATAGTATTTGGACCTCATGTAGGTATTGAAAGCTAGGCAAGGCTTTCCATGTGTGTAAAGATGAAAGCTCTGCGGTCAGTGCTAGTTTTCTAGCCAAAGGAATGTATGTGAAAAAGGAGACACTCTGATATCAGTCTCTTGTTTGCTCCCTCGCTCTTTCTCTCCCACGCCATTCTTTATTTGTTGCTGTTTTTATCTGTCACCCCCCCCCCTGTATTATCTTTATTCACTGAGTGTTTTTTTCCTTTCCTCTGCCACACTCCTGCACAAATACAGGATTCTGATACCAGTAAATAACGAAACCCCTTATTTAAAGTTTGATGAAGGATAGCATTTTATTGTTTTAACTTGGTTCTGGACAGATGTTGAAAGTGATTTCATGTACCTGCATGGAAGGCAACAGAGTTGAAAGGTCACATTCTCACCTGCAGGTTATATAAAGAGCCATCACCTGCAGCCATTCCACAACCAAGCTCAGGTTTGCGCTAAAAACTGTGCTGAAGGACATTATGTTGGAGGATTTTGTTAAGAGGTAATCACTCCATCCTCGCTAACAACAGCCTGGCCATAGCTTAGCACCCCTTCCTTCTAATCAGTCACCTCTTCCCTGGAAATGCACTGTTACTCAGCAGACCTGACCTGCAGAAATCATTTCGTGTTCGTGGATCTATCCTGCTGTCAGTCGCCAGGGCCCCTAAGTGGAGTGTGTTTGCGGCTCCTGTCCTGAAGTTGTGTTTTTTCCCAGGAAGTCGCTGATTCCCTCGGAGTGAGTGCCTGGGGGGATCCTGACATGTTTTGCTTGTGTGATTAATGGTTACAGCATTTGAATAAGCGCCTGCACTTCAGGGACATTTCTTTTTTTATTAGTTTCACTGAATAAGAAAAACAAAGTTGTTTGTAAATTGTCCTCCAAGATTTTCTGGGGGAAACCAAAGCAGCTGCAGCCCAGCTCCTGTTTCTATTCTGACAGACCAATGGAGAGCTCTGTAGCCTTGTAGTATTTATAATACACACAGCGTCAGAAGCATCTTTAAATAGAGACAATCACAGATTGAAAAATATACAGGGTATTAAGAAAGGAAAGTGCACACCCTAACAAACCTCATTTCATCCAGTCAGTTCACTGTTTGGGGTTTTGCATTGGGGTTAGGGGTTAGGGGATGGAGATAGGGATGGGGGTTGGGGTTAGGGGTTAGGGGTTGGAGATGGGGGTGGGGTTTGGGGTTAGGGGTTAGGGGTTGGGGATAGGGGTGGGAGTTAGGATTGGGGTTGGGGGTAGGGGTGCTGGTGGCAGGCTACTCTCTAAGCCGGTGCTCCAGCACAGTGTTGGGTGGTACTGGGCAGTCTTTCAGGTGAGACCTTAGAGCCTATTACTCTGTTGACAGTAACAGTCCTGGCTAAATGCCAATACAAGTCAATACAATTCTGCCCTTGCTATATCACCCTAACCTAACTATTGTATATCTTTATTTATTTTAACCCTCCCTCCTGTCCAGGTTACCAGTATGGAGGAGAATCAGTTCTGAGCATGTTAAACCTGGTTAAATAAATACATGTATTTGATTTGACTAAAGAGGGACCTTTAGTGCTGTTGGAGACGTCAACACTAAATGGCTGGAAGGATGATGGTGGTCAGTCAGTCTTGGGTCAATCAGTGCCTCCTAACTTTGTGGTAGATGGATTGAGCCCATGTTTTCTCTAAAGCTAAGCTCTCTGAACCCCTGCAGTACAGACAGACATGCAGGGGAATTCAGACCTGACCTGGGATTCTGTTTGCGGGGAGCCTCGCTGTTCATGCCAAGTCTGGCTGGGCTATTTGTTGTTATTAATGACTGCCCTGTGACCCCAGGACCAGGGTTGCTTGTGCTGTGTGAGTTGTCAGTGCCTGCCTCTCTCTGCCCCCCTCTGATTAAATCCCACAGGGGTTGATGTATAATTGAATGACAGTGTTTATTTTGTCTCCTTGCTGTTTCCAGGAGGCTGTCTCAATGCGTGGCTGTGACCTTCCTCACACTGCTGCTCTCTCCAGTCTGTCTGTCTTCCCCCCATGTGAGTTTACACAACTTTTAGACCTCATGGACGCCTGCCATGGAATTCAAGCTTGCCATGTTCATTTAAGGCAGAAACGTTTGTTCTTCGGCATAATTCAGAAATCTCCTAAGTGGAGGTCATGGACAGATGACTATTACACAGGCTTAGCTTATTCTGTCACGGAAGAACAGCAATGTCACAACTTAAAACACTCCTGTCATAAACACTCAGTCATGAGCTGACATTGCTATCTGTAACATGACACATACAGGAATGTGCATTGATAGTCGTAAAACATCAGAACAAATCACATTACATTAGCACAGCAATACTGACATTTTAACCAGAACTGACTTGAAGTGCTCGGGTTTATAACTTGCTGTGTGAATGGTTTTAGTATCATTACTGCAGTCCTGAATCATGCCATACCATTAAGTACAAAATTCATATACTTTTCTTTTTTTTAAAATTTGAATTAATAAAAATAAGTCGCAATGCATGCAAATGTACCAGACTTTCTGTAGTTAACAGGTGAGTGTCAGAGATTTTGAGACTGTGGGCACCCTATAGCTCCCCTCATCAGCCAAGCCCACCTTAAACTGGAGGCTGAGTGATCATGAGTGAGTGCAGTCTCTCATCACTGCTCCCATGGCTGTCAGCGGAGAGGGTCCGCTGCTCGCTCCTCTTAGTGTGGAGGGGGATAAAGTTAGCATCGGGTGAGGAGAGGGGGAACATCAGACATCAGCACCAACCCCCTCAGAGAGATAGTCAGCTGCCCCGAGACAAAGAGGCGACATTTATGTTAGCCACACTTTCACTTTAGATTCCATTCAGCTGAAATAGTTTCCCACAGCCAATCAGAAACATCAGGGACAGTCTCTCAGGTTACCTATACAGCTGTGGCCAAAGAGTTAAGAATGGCAGTACCAAAAACAAAGATGATTCAAAGCTAAATGGATGACTGAAGGATTGCCTTTGTTCTTAATAGCGTCCTTCTGCTTCCATCAGTACACTATCACTCATTGTTTGAATCGTTTCCAGCTTAACAACGCAGTTCCAAGGCCAGGACTGTTGACCCGATGTGTTCCTTCTCTTTGCTTGGCTTCTTTGTCTTAACGATTTATTTTTCCTGGAGAGCGAAGTCATTCTCAATTGGGTCGAAATCTGCTTGCCAAAAATAAAGCCTGTATTTTTTTTTTTTTTAATTTAGCAGTCACCAATTACTTTTTGTTTTTTCTCCCAAATTTGAATATCCAGTTATTTTTAGGTTGTCCTCCGAAGCGTGTGCCTTCAGCCGACCATTTCTTTTCATGCTACAGACTCACCATTCCTGACTATCCTCTATACTGTAGCTGTGCGCCCGTTATCTGTTTCAACAAAACTACCCATTAGAAGTCCACAGCTGACATTTTCACTTCCGGAAGCTACCATTTCAAGTTCATGCTGTGACCAGAATTTATATTGCTAATAATAGCCTAGGCCTTCAGAAGTGAAAGGCTAGTGTACCACTGCATCAGATGTTTTGCCCTCGTCAGATGATATGAACACTCATTTGAGATGATTAGATTTCCTTCTTTGCGTTAATGAGGGCAATCTCATGTCGGACATCACTGCACAGTGATGCATTAGTGAGCTTTTACATGCATTGCAGTCCTTTTTATACCTCTGAACGTTACCTTAATCTGACAGCTCTGTTCTATGGAAGATGGGTGGGTGCTCTGTCAGTTAAATCCACCTTTAGAGCAAGTGGGAGGAATACATTTAAAACCCAGTGCTTACATTGTTGGGTCAGTTTCTAATGTATAACAGTGCTTTCAAGTTTTCTCCTCACGTGGTGACAGATATCAAGGTATTTAATGGGATTTGAAATATTTTGGTTTTTAAAACTGTTAACAATTGACAAACAAGTTGGAAGCTTCATTTAAGAGCCCAAAAGTGTGAGCGTAAGTGGTATTTGATACTGTGGTTATTTATTTCATTGTTTTCCATTGACACGCTTAACGTTTGTACTGCTAGGCCTAATAGATTTTGTTGATGAACTATAAAATTTTTATAAACTGACTGCTTTCATAAGCCAGGGCAATTGTTACTGTCCACATTTGCAATAGAGCAGAAAAGTGGATATTAGTGAGGTTTTGAATATTTTTTTAGCTTTTGGCCCAGTTGTGGCAGTGTGATCAGGGAGCCTCTGTGGACCCTGTAGAGCTGAGGATTGTCTGTCTCCCTCAGACCCCTTGGGGCTCCCTGTGGGATGAAGCCCCACCCCTGAGTCGTGCCCGCCGGCAGCTGCGATTCGGCAACGAGTGGAGCTCCTGGATTGGCTGGTCCGCCTGTTCACGCACCTGCGGAGGAGGGGCCTCCATTCGAAGTCGCACCTGCATCACCAGGTAGGTACCGCCCCTCTGGTTATCTCCAAAGTGCAATTTGCATCGTGTTTGTGCAAGGAAAAGAAAACTGTTCATTTAACAAAACTAGTATCAATCAACAAAAAACTATACAAGAGTTTACACCTGAAGCTGTTTTATTTCCCTTCCAAAAGGTGTTGCAAATTGAACTTTGGCATAGACCTTGACAAATCTGTGCTAAGCAACCGATTATCTGTTCGTGTTTTATTTCCGTCTGTTGCCAAACTTCCAGCTGTAGTGCTTCTACGCGCTTGGTTAAACATGAACACATCAACAAACAAACGACAAGTAAACAATAAGAAACGAAAACTTGATGAAATGTACATCCAGTGGGTAGGCCTTGGCCTAGCAGTCAGCTGTGCTATTCAAATATTTACAGATATTTTGGTTAATGCTTTAGTCACCAACATTACATCGATGAAGGCGTAAACCAAGATGTTTATCAACCTGACTTTTTTGTTTGGGTTTGTCTTTATCTACCATTGCATATCCTCTGTTTCTGGCTTACCTCTGTCTCGTTTACAGAGCTCTAACACCCAAATAAAGAGTGTGTTTTTATCATAGGTTTTCCCCTTATTTTCCAAGGAACTTGGCTTATCTATAGAGCTTTTCACACAAAAGATAAGCGTTCTAATCTGGAAATGCTCAGGGTTTGTTTTGTGGTTGCAAGTGAAACTCACTCCAGTATTTTATTTCACTGTTTTGTTTTGTTTTTTTCTGATGAAGAATTTTATAACTGATCTATTATGTTACAAGTTTAAAGGAAAGTCCAATTGTAATTTTCTACACTCCTCACTTATTGCGCTCTCCCGCTAGGAACCTGCAGGGGGGGCCGTGCCCCGGAGAGCCCAGGCAGTATAAGATCTGCAACATCCAGGTAAGAACACGCAGGTGCCCAGCTTCCTTCAAACATTGCTACTCGAAAGAAAGCCCTGGAACAAACTGATAACTTCAGTAGTGTTCTCCTGGAAGAGCTGATCTGTTCAGCAAAGCCACTTCCGTACCAGGGAGCTATAATGTGCTGTCAATGCTAACGCTAAGACTATTAAGCAGTATCATGCTGAACAGTTAATGCACCTAGAGGCGTCTACTAAAGGACCTCCCTTTATAGCCCATGATGGCTTTCCTATCTTATCGTGCTACAATGCATGCTTAATCCACAGTAGCAACCGCACAAAAAAAGACAAATTAGTTATTAATCCCTGTGACCGGGAGCTCATAAATTGGACATGATTGTTGTGGATTGCATAAAGAACATAGGGCATGTATGTGTGTGTGTGTAAATATCTGCAAACTGCTGCTGACTCAGAAGGCGTTAATAAGGGCTGGTATTTGATCATGGCATGTTTGAGAAGTGAGCAGTCATGGGGAGCGTGCAGAGTCCTCAGTGCTGTGCTGTTGTGTAAGTGGGGCACGGTGCATGCTGGGACTGATGGGGTGTAACCACACTTAACCCTTTGTGTGCAGGACTGTCCAACAGGGGCGCTCGGGTTCCGGGAGCTGCAGTGTGCTGCCTATAATGATAAACCCTTGACGGGCAGCGGGAGATACAAGTGGACAACCTTCCAGGGAGGTGAGAGTGAGTGAGTGTGTGTGTGTGTGTGTGTGTGTGTGTGTGCTACCAGGGAGGTGAAAGCGAGTGTCTCTGTGTGTGTGTGTGCTTGTCTGTCTGTGCTTGTGTCAATATTTACATTCAGTCTCTTTTCTAATTGTTGGCATACCCTCCACACCCACTCCCTGTTTCTGTCGGCTGCAGGTTCAACCCCCTGTGATCTCAGCTGCTTGGCACTGGGGCACAATTTCTACTATAACTTTGGGCGAGTGCTGGATGGGACGCCCTGCCAGACTGAACTGGGTGGGGTCTGCATCAACGGGCGCTGTTTGGTGAGTGAGTGCCGGGACTGTGCAGAAAACTAGGGCTTCACTTTGAAGGTCCTGACCAGGGATTGGAGAAATACTCCTTACTGAGTGTAACGATGATATCATTTTCAACCTGGGTCAAAGGTCATTACCTTTACAAGAAAGCAGTGGCAGTGGAGACAAAGCCGACATGGGATACTCTTTCTGTCTCTCTCTTAGACTACACCCCAGTCCCCTGAAACATCCTCTCAGGGTTACAGCAGTAATTACTTGAACACCATTCTTTAAACCCCTTTTTTTAAACACAGTAATGTGTGTTTGTTTTGTTGCTTGAGAGAGTGAGGGTGATGCCTGTGTTCTTGTGTCTCCCCGCAGCGGCCCGGCTGTGACCTGATCCTGGGCTCGCAGCAGCAGCAGGATGCCTGCATGGTGTGTGGGGGGCACAACACCACCTGCCTGCTCCATCGCAGTGTATACCGGAGCCCCAGCCAGGCTGTCGGTGAGCTCCCAGCATTGCACACAGAGCGGAGGGGCAGTCCCTGAAACTAGGAAAGCCTATTGATCTGATTATGGATATAAAACAAAAACACTCTTTAAACAAAACAAAAGCACTGTTTAAACAGAAACCCCATTATGGGGATGCAGGCAGAGTGAGAATATTTTGCATAATTCAGTATATGTGTGGGAAAAACAAAAGCAGTCATAATACTTGTTTTGGCTTCAGAAAATGTGTTGCCTTTAGTTTACTGGGACTTTATTTTTTATTTTTTTTAAATAAAGGCAACGTGCTGCAAGTGTCCAAAAACTGAGAAGGGCAGGCAGGGAGGCAGGGAGGCAGGCAGGGAGAGAGGCAGGCAGGCAGGGAGGGAGGCAGGGAGGCAGGCAGGCAGGGAGGGAGGCAGGGAGGCAGGCAGGGAGGGAGGGAGGCAGGCAGGGAGGGAGGCAGGGAGGCAGGCAGGCAGGGAGGCAGGCAGGGAGGCAGGCAGGCAGGGAGGGAGGCAGGCAGGGAGGGAGGCAGGGAAGGAGCCAAACTTCATGATAAATAAAAAGGCAACGGTAGCAAAGGATCATGTTTCCGGTGACTAGATCAGAGCAGGTAAGGCAGAGCCACAAAAAAGATGGACAATCCTGGAGCACTTGTTTATAAAAGTTTTTTATTTTATTTTATACATTAACAAGAGAATTTGATCAACAGCGCTTCCAAGGTTGCGCAATCAAATCCCTCTCAATTCACTGTCTTCTCACTCTGTCTCAGGTCCCTTTGGATATAATGAAGTCACAATGATTCCCGCTGGAGCCACGCACATCCGGGTGACTGACAACAGCAAGAACTACCTGGGTAAGGGCTCCATTCCCTCTGCTCTGCTCAGCTCAGCTCGCACAGCACCCCTCTAGTCTTTCTAGGACTCGAGTCAGAAGAGGGGGTCGCTCTCTTAACAAGCCACAATGTCTCATGTCCTCCTGCTCTGCCATATCCAATAGGAGACAATGCCTCCCGGTCACTCAGCTTTACCTGCTGGTGGTTTTATAGGTTCTGACAAAGACCAGACTCGCTGAGAGCAAGCCTGCTGCAGCTATCATAGATAAATATAATCTGTGACACCACTGCGAGGAATCTCTGTAAAACCGACTCAGCTGGTGAAATTATAATTATCACCACTTCTTAGCTGTTGTGCCCCTTGCTCACTTGCCTGGCCCAGCTGTGTTGGGTGGGATCCATCACTAAAAATAGATTCATTATAGCTATTGTTCCGCTGTCAGCTAGAGACAGAAATATCTTGAGATATGAACACACACCACAGCAACTCCCTCTCTCCTCCCCTCTCACTGCAGGGCTGTTCTTAGACACCCTCTAGTGGAGAGAGTCTGCCAGCACACCCAAGGAAGGTGTGTGGCCACACAGTTGGACCGTTTACCTGCTGTTTACTAGTGAAAGTGCCTCTTCTGTACCTCACTTCCTAATATCCTATTCAGCAGTCATTTGGAAAATGCTGGCAGAACAATTCAATTCTATGTGTTGACAATACAATAAAAATGCCAGAGGCTTCCTGAGTATGGAGAGAGATTAAGCATTCAATCTTCACTGAGCCCAAGTTATTTTGACTGTTTTTTTTTAAAACTGTGATAGACTTATTGTTCCCAGAAATGACACAGGATTGACCGAAAGTGATGATGGAAATTCACGAGGGAGAAAACTGTAACTCATTCCGTTTCAGGAATGTTGAGAGATATGTCTATTATTAACCCTTCATTGCCTGTGTCCCCAGCACTACAGAACGGGCGCTCCCAGTATGTCATCAATGGTAACTGGGAGATCGACGGGCCAGGGGAGTACAGCGTCGCTGGGACCAAGCTGGTGTACAAGCGCTCAGCAGACAACCGGGAGAGCTTTGAGGCTTTAGGACCCACCCAAGAGGACCTGCACATCATGGTGAGGCCCCACACACCCCCATCCCACTCACCCCGACCCCACACTTACCTCCTTCTTCCCTTCATAGCACATCTCTGTCTCTGTCCTCCTATTCTTTCTCTTTCTGTCTCTCTGAGTCTCGCTGGCTCACACAGCTTCCCCAGTCCCCTGATCTCACTCTCTCGTACCCTCATGCAGGTGCTGTCCACTGACAGTAACTCTGGGATCGAGTATGAGTACTGGCTGCCACGCGACCGTTACGTGCTCTACCATGGGGGGAGGAGCAAGCTGCACCAGCCACATCTATCAGCAACCTTCTCGCCATGGCAACGTCCAACCAGCACCACAACAACACTGGCAACTACTAGCACAACAGCCAGGCCTCCCTCAACCACTACCACCACCACTACCCCAGCCTGGGGTGAGAGCAGCTCATTTGTTTTAATTATATATAAATACAATTAATTATTACCTGAGATGTCCCTCCATGAGTATCTGTAGTTCATGGCCACAAAGAGTTTTGTGAGTTTTGTATCTCTGAGTCTCAGTCATTTTTAACTGATAATAATCATGGTGGAGTTTTATATTTCTGTAGGGTCATCTCAGTGCCGGGTTGCTATGTAGCTCAGTAGAGTGGAACGGTTTCTTGTCTCCCTCAGCTCCTGCAGGACACAATCCGTCTCGGCATCAAAACAACCAGCCGCAGGCACGCCTGGAGCGAGACGAGAACTGGAGCAACCAGATCCCTCAGCACCACAGACCCGGTCAGTACTGCCCAGCTCCCAGTGCTGTACAGTACAGTACAGTGGGGTTTTTTACACAGGCAAGTGTATCACAGTGTGTATAATTTAGCAAGCTTTTCCAATCATTGTAAATCTTCCCATTCACAAAGCTTTCTTGGAGAGGTTTATATATTGTTTTGTTTACAGAAATGCTTAAAAAAATATTTATCTGAATTGTTTTATGAACAGAGTGTGGGTCACTGTGTGGGGCAGTGCGTGCCCTCCTGATCTATGATTAGCTCTGGAATGTGGGGGTCCGTTTCTGGTTCTGTGCCAGCCTTTAATCCAGGGGGTGTGTGTGGAGGGAGAGGGACAGTAAGGCTTGAGTTTAGCATTAGCAAAGCAGCTTCACCTGCTGACTGACTGAACGACTGACTGAACGACTGACTGAACGACTGGCTGTTCTCAGAGAAGCTTGAGCACTGGGAAATCTTTTTCTTTTAGAATCTCGTGGAAAACAATCTTCTCTCTCGCTCTCCCTCTGACGCAACAAGATGGTCATGCAGCATAAAACCATTTCTGAGCCCAGCTTTTTTGAATTATTAGATTGTAAAGACTGATAATGACCATGCATTACTATGAAATCTGGGTAATGCAACTCATGTTGCTGCTAAACAGCATATCTCGGGGGGAGGGGAGGGGAGGGGAGGGAGGGAGGGGAGGGGAATCTCAGTGGGAGTTCTTGATTTTATCAAGGTCAATCAAATATTTCAAATATGTATTTGCGTCACGCACACACACAGACTGGGGCAAAGGTTGACCAAAATAAGCTATAAGATGGAGGTTTTGTTTTAAAATTCAAGCTGCATGTCTTCAGAAAACACATTTTAGCTACAGAATCATTGGGAGCATTGTTTGAAGTTTTAGTAGGCTGTGAGGATGTTGAAATAGGTTCATTAGCTGGTTTCACAAACGGGTTTCACACTGTGAACTATTCTGCCTGTATTTCGAAGACTTGATCGGTATTTGGAAAGCCTGCTCCCTGCCTCAATGTCTGTCACTTTTTCAGGTCACTGTGGGAAGTGCAGGAGGGTTAGAGGGAAAGGAAACCGCGTCAGACAGTACTGCCAGAAGGACTTCGGTGAGTGTGTGACAATGAGAGTGTGTGAGAGTGTGTGTGTGTGAGAGTGAGAGTGAGAGTGTGTGTGTTTGCATGCAATGGTCTGCCACTCCAGATAAGAATAAATAAAACTGCAACATATTAGTTATTCTAATGCATGATTCAGATTTGGAGAGGTACCTACATATGTTTTTAATTGTTTATCCTGGTTACCAATGAAACACAAATTGGGCCGAGATAAAAATACCCAATAAAAGATGTCTCAGGCTTTTATAAATGAGCGGACGAATGTGTATGTGTGCAGTCCGGGGGTCGAAGCGAGAGAGAAGCGAGAGATTGAAAGGTAAAGTGTTACTCAGAGCTCCAGTGATGGCCGCGTGCATCTCTATCCCGCAGTGTTCCGTGGCAAGGTGCTGGGGAAGCAGTACAGGGGTCAGGAGACGCGCTACGACATGCAGGTGATCCACACCTACCGCAACCGCTTCCCGCTGGTGCGCCGCGAGTTCATGTGGGTGCCCAACGTGTGTGACTGCCCCCAGCTGGAGGAGGGCCGCCAGTATGTGATGATGGCGCGGCGGCACGTCAACTACGAGCGCACGCTGAACCGCATCCTGCTGGAGACCGACAGCTACGTGCGGGATTACCGCCCCCGGGAGGATGAGCTGCTGCGCTCCCTGGAGCCGGAGTGCCTGAAGCAGAGCAATCCTCCCACGGCCTGATCAAAGGAGCTGGAGACACCCCACCCTGGAGAGAACACCGACACACTCTCACACCGCTGCTCACATCGCTCTGCCCGCAGCCCAAGGAAGCAGAAAATGAGAAGAGTAAGGAACTGTGGGGATGGTTCAGAAGCAGGGAACTGGAGATCACCAGGGTCCAGCCAATTGTATACTCAAAACTAGGGATCCGAGAGCCAGCAAATGGAACAAAGAGAGCTCTCATTTGCAGATGAACATCTGAAATGTAAAAATCTGCCTTGGTCTTTTTTTTTTTTTTTGACCGACAAGTTGCAATATTAGTTCACATTTGGGGTCATTTTATTTAGTCAGTCTCAATTATTTTTCCTCAATTCCCAGAGTTTGGGAAAATTAACTGACCAGGAGAGAAAGGACTTAGACAGTCAGTACCAAAGGTGAATATTACTTTTGTTCACTAGAAACAGATCCCACCCACATGTAGCTCATTAGTGACCTTAATGACACTGTAATCTCTGCCAACCCGCTCCTGAAGCAGTAATTCAGGGTTTGAATACACCCCTTCAGCGGTGAACTGTTGTCTGGAGTACAAATATACCCTGGTGGGGTTTGTCAAAGAATATCCTTGGGAGAGAGTGTGTCTAACCCCTATATTCTATCCCCCCCACTACCCACACCCAATTCAGACCTTCTGTACTGGAGTGTGATCCTGTGTAATGTTTTATAATTTATAAAGACCTCAGCACGACACGAAAGATCACTTGTGTATAACATTTTGTTTTGCATTATATATATTTCTAATCATGTACCTGTATTATTATGTGTCTTTATTACTGTCACTTAATCAACAAAAGTGTATTATTATTATTAAAAATGATTATATATATATATATATATATATATAAGACATAAAACTCTACTTCTTGACAGAATATTATTTTTACTAAAGGTTTATGCTGAAGCAACATGGGTTAAAACAGGCTAAAGACCTGTGGCTGAAACAGGATATGAAATTCTGGCAGGATCGGATTATCGGTTCCACCACACAAGCCATTATTTGTAATTTAAAATAAAAATGTATTTAAAATTTTACAAAAAAAACAACAACTTTAGATTCTGTCACAACTATTACAATACATTTTCTACGGATCCGAAATGTTTAAAAAAGTGCATTCTGTAGAAATATTGCACTATAACAATGTATTTTACACACAGTAAGTTCTAATCTATAACTGTACAGATTTGACACAGTTCACTAACTCTCAATAGTTATCCATTCAATAGCCAGTCCCCCTTGGGCAGGTGTATCTTTACTTAAATGTTCAGGTATTCAAAAAGGTAGAACTGTACAAACAAACATTCATGTAAACCATTTGCTGCAGCTGCTTTTAATAGATAAGCCAGGGGTTACTCTGAAATGCACATTTGTTTTTGGTTCAATTAAACAAAAAAAAACACAAAAAAACCCTCAACATTGTGTGTCGAGTGATTTAAAAAATGAATTTATTCATTAAAAAAACCAAAACAAAACCAGATCCAACCGTAAGAGAGGACAGCTTGAAGAAAGAGCTGATGAAAGTGATTCCCTTCTCATTATCCCTCCTCATTATCCTGCTAACGATAACCGAGTCTTCTAATTGCATTGTTGTTTTAAAGCGTGCACGAGCGACTGGAACTGCGGTTTCTTTCGCAAGGATCTTAAAAGGGGAATTCAAATGGGAATTTGCTTCAGCCCCTGGTCGTGTATTTGCTTCTCTTTGGCTTCACAGGCTGTGGCTGGTAAAGACAGAGCAGTCCTCCCTGGTGCCTCGAGATGGGCTGGTGGAGCGTCTGACCTTGATCCGGGTGCGTTTGGGCCGAGTCTCGGGCTCCGAGCGGCACAGCGGGGCCAGCAGGATCCACAGGTAGAGCACCACGCAGGCCCAGCACGATGACATCTTCACCCAGAACGTGGACCAGCTGCCGTGGGTGAACGTGGTCTCCAGCACGGCTGTCTCGTAGCTGGAATCGGAGGGGAGTGACAAACACACAGCTGGCTATTGGACTGTACTGTAAACTGGGATTACCGAGAGGGAGCAAAACTCCTGCTGGTGAAGTGTGGTTCTGATTAACCACAATTCAAATGGCCTAACTACACATGCAGAGGAGATTTAAAACATGTTTGCACATTTTAAATGTGATTCTAGTTACACTTTCCTGTCTTCCAATAATGTGTCTTCCTTAAATCCTAGCCCTGCAGCTGAGAAAGGGAGAAAACACACCCCAGATGAAATTCCAAACAAGACTGGATTAGGAAAACCAAGACGGATATTAAAAAAGATGTAGAGAAACATGAAAGATGTGTATAATATCTCAACCTAGCTCTATAAGAGAGACATGGGGAGGGGTAGCTGGTGATCTAAACAGTGGATGTAATACCCCTGTTTCACTGGTAATCACTCAAATGGTATTTTGAATTTTTCATTTGCAAGTGACTCGGACAGGAGCGGACTGGAATCAAAGGGCTGCTGCTCCCTGGGAGGTCACACCATTTCCCTGGTCAGACACCTTGATGACAAACAGCTTTCAACCTTCGACCTGACTCAGGACTTGTATTCTGTGTAGTTATGACCCCTGGCTAGAGCAGCAACAAACGAACCTGCCTCCATTTAGACACTCAGAATAAAAAATGACTTCATGTGCTTTAGACAAGGGGCGGTGCGCATTTCAAACACTTTTGAGAAGAATGCTCCTCGCTCAATCAGTATTTTGACACACCAGTTTAAACATTTAGGACCTACCCTATCATTAGAGTGAGTGCAGGGATGGAAGTAAAACTCTCATTGCATTGCATTTTGACCCCTTCCTGATCCCTGTGAGTTTAACAGACCTCACAAGCTTGTTTCTTGCTTACAGTAAAACCTGGAATGGGTGATGCAGCTATGCAGTAGGAGTCTTATTTCCATCCCTGTAGTGGCTGCATCCCTACAGGGTGCCTTTTACCTGAACCAGTTGGTGAGGGTCATCATGACGTAGAGCGAGGCGAGGAAGAAGACTAAGTGGAAGAAGGAGTAGCTGTAGGCCACGCGGTCCGTCTCGTTGTGGATCACTTTCTGACCGCCCTTGTTGTCTTCGTCCACCTCAAACACTTGCTCTTTAGCGAGAGAAAAACAGCATCACATAGACCCCCTGTCTAAAGAGCGCAGCAGCAGTGTGTATAACTGGCACCCCCAAAAATGTATAGGAAGCAGAAATGGAAGATATTTATTTTTCAAAAACACTTTACAAATAACAACCACTGAGCTGATATTTTCAGCATGGGCTGAGATTAGGGCCCTACACCGGGCTCTACAGCAGGGAAAAGACTCAGGCCTCCCAGACCACTACTGTAAAGACAGCGTTCAAACTGACACTCTCCTCTCTAACTACTCACCTTCATCTTCCTCGGGGCAGCAGAAACAGCAGCTGGCTTTCTGGAGAGAGAGAGAGAGAGAGAGAGAGAGAGAGAGAGAGAGAGAGAGAGAGAGAGAGAAATATATATTACTCTAAACAGAATTAGTGGTGTGCAAAAACATTCAGTTTTAACTTTCCCAACAACAAACAGCAACTGCAATACGTAGCCATTCAACATCTCTAAGCACGTGCCAAATCTCAGCTAGGACAAAACCAGTGCAGCGTGACCCTCTCTTACCTGGAACTCGTATCTATAAACTTTAATCATCCAGAAGGGTCCGAACATCTCGGCCAAGTAAGAGGCTTCATTGCTGCCGGGAGAGGAGAGGAATTAAAAAAGGGAATACACGCAACCAGCCCCCATTCAAAATGATACTAGAAACCAGCCAGCCATCGGCCCCATTACCTACCATGCGAAGAGCATGCAGCAGTACATGATGGTGGCTCCTATGATGGCCACTACATTACCTACCATGCGAAGAGCACACAGCAGTACATGATGGTGGCTCCTATGATGGCCACTACATTACCTACCATGCGAAGAGCACGCAGCAGTACATGATGGTGGCTCCTATGATGGCCACTACATTGTCCTCAGTCTGCTGCCCGTCTTTACTGACGATCGGGAAACACACACTCATGTTCCAGCCCTGGTGCTCCACTGCAATTCAAATCACCAACAATGTTACTGCTTTAAATAATGCTCTAGGATGTGCCAATGCATGGCTTATTTCATTTTTACACTACTGCTAGGGTACCAAACAACATCCAGAGCTACTACATCCTCATACAGTGACATAGAACATTATGCTACCAGTTCAAATAAACATTAAGGTAGAACTTGCATAATGGTTTATTTCTTGCCTTGGTTCCTTCAATGAGAAGTCAAATGGTAGTGCAAGCAAAACAGTCATTGAGAAGAAATGAAACTAAATACGTTTTTCCTAGAAAGGCCAAATGTACCGTAAACTAGCAATAATGAAATAAATGTACTGTACTGTAAACTAACAATAATAACACACACATCAGGGCATTCCTGCGCAGTTTGAAAAGAGCAAGCCCTGCAAATGAAAACATGAGCTAATTATAGAATTTGGATCCAACCACCCTAAGCAGTGGGCAGCAGCACAGCGAGGGACTGCAATGGCACAGCGAGGGACTGCAATGGCACAGCGAGGGACTGCAATGGCACAGCGAGGGACTGCAATGGCACAGCGAGGGACTGCAATGGCACAGCGAGGGACTGCACTGGCACAGCGAGGGACTGCATTGGCACAGCGAGGGACTGCAATGGCACCCCACAAGAGTCATTCCACTCAACAGCAAGAAGCGCAAAAGAGGTAAGGAGTAAGGCTGCCACCTTAGAGATAACCCAGAGAGATGGCAATCGGGTAAGACTGAGTAATAACTTTACATTTTGTTTCTGTAACAAGTCAGTGCATCTACCCAAACTCCCCGAGGACAGCAGACACAATTACAGTCTTCTCTGTCAGGAACAGCCCTATCTCCCGACTGCATGAGACTCCTACTGATGAAGAGACTCCCCTGAAAAAGAGGCCCTGTCCCCACGGAGGTGGGTAAATCAGATAATGATACAGGGTCACTGCACTCTGCCTGCTCTGCAGTAATTCCTGTCCTGGAATAAGTGCAGAAAGACAGGCCACACTCTGTACCTGGTGCACAAACACAGGCCAGTGTAAAACTGTACTACATGTGAAACATTCTCTTTGAGCCATTGCCCTAACCCTAACCCTAACCCTAACCCTGACCTTAATTAAGATTACAGTTAGGGGTTATTTAAGTGTTATGCTCAGTATTAGACTTCTCTAAACTGGCCCGTCACTGAAAAGCATGGCCCGTTTTTCTGCACCGACGCCCCGACCCGATGGTCCTGTACAAATGAGATTTCCCATTGGAAGAATAGTTTCATATTTTGATGTACTGGTATCGATGGTATTAACTAACACTACACACTGGTAATGCATTGCTTTATCACCTCAGTGCTGTGGCAGGAATATCGTGCAATAACAGGTCTCATAAAAATGGACTTGGGCTTATCACCCTGCAAACTCTTTTTATGAGTGCAGTACATGTTGACAGAAAAAAAAACAGGAGAAATTTCTTCAACGGATCATAAATTGAGAATGCTGGGAAATGAGTTCTATTGCCCACGGGCTTGGGAGGGGCACATTTTTCACATTATCAAACTGATCTCATCAAACTGTTACGGTTGCCATTATTAACATCATTACGTGAAATACATTTCAAAGCAATTGCTGTGTTTGAAATTCCAGGTGAGACACTGACAGGTACCGGTGTGTTGAAGGTGGGGGGGGGGAGGTGTGACATTGACAGGTTTCAGTTACATACCTCTCTCTGGAGGCCGGCTGGACAGTGCGGAGAACGTCAGGTACATGACGTAACAGCTGATGATGGACGCCTGCAGCAGTCCAGACCGTGGCTGTTCTGAAATCACAAAACAGGTTTCGCCGTGTCTGCGCTTTGATACAAAGACAATTAACAATCGCCCTGCTGTCGAGGCCTGAAAGGCACGGCATCGCCTCCCAGCCTGCTGTTTCAGGCAAGAAATGTCTTGCAAACCCCCTTTTGAAATTACCGTCATAAATCAGTTTAGTGTCAGCTGTGACAGGTCTCTGCACAAGCAATAACCGCCCTTGTAGTTAAGATTTCATGGTGGGAAGGTGGAGCATTACCCAGGAAGAAAACACTACCCCAAGGGACTACTAGCCTGACTATTCCATTCCCATTAAAGCAGTGTGACTCCTGACCACTAGCCTGAGGAGCAGCCCAAGCTACAGCACCTTTGTTCCATGCAGCCCCTTGATTTCTAGACCCCACTTATAACTGAGCTCAAATATAACAAAATGACATTTGAATTCCAACACTTATTGTAGTGTTCTGAAAAGTGGAAACTGGTCGAAAGAAAACCTTTATTGAGGTTCAGATCCCACCCTCATGCCCTCGCCCCTCGCTGCAGTATGGGAGACTCACTGAGCTGCACGCAGGGGGTGACCGCGATGAAGGACATGAACACACACAGGCCCAGGTTGGTAAGCAGCAGGGCCTTGTTGAGCTGGCAGCCGGCAGGGTGGGTGTAGTATTTGTACATGAAGGAGAAGGCTGACGAGGCGATGATGTAAAACATCAGGGTGGCACAAAGAACCGCCAAGTACCACCGCTTGTCTTCCGCTGCGCCGGTCAGCCTACAGGGGAAGAGAAAAACAGTTTATACTACCTTCCAACCTGCAGCCCATTTCACTAGCTAACGAGCTACTCAAACCGACTACCTTCCACACTGCAGCCCAGTTCTCTAACCACTGAGCTACTCAAACCCACTACCTCCAATACTGCAGCCCAGCATCTAACCACCAAGCAACTGACACGCAGTAGCAGTAAAGGCCACTCTCTCTCAGGCTGGTGTCTGGCTGGTAGCAGTACAGCACAGGGATCCCTTACAGAGTTTGTTTTATTTAGAAGCACTCCAAATCACTGTGAAAGCCTGCTGCGCTTGGAACATTTTAAGCTGCCAGGAGCTGTAAAATATGAATTGAGATTGTTGAGCGTTGTAGTGCAGTGGGAAAGGGTCTGCAGTGTGCTGATGCTTATGGGGAATATCTGGCTGCAAGGTGCCTGGCCGGGAGGGGTAGCGAGCAGAGAGTGGGATGAGATGGCCGTCTCTATGGAACTTAAAGAAGATCTCTACTGGTTCTGTACAGCACATTACCAAGTGAGGTCAGCGTGTTCTTTCACACGTGGAACGCCTCAGTTATTCATCATGGCAACATCCAACATCACAGAGTTCTTAATGCACAATGAGGCTCAAGGATCACATGGACCGGCTCCATTTTGCTATTGTACCGGTTTAGCATGTTGCAGTCCAACCATTCCCTTTGTTACTAAATTGAACCAGCCTATTAAAGCCATGATCACGTACTACCTAATCAATTGATTGTATCTATTAAACCTGGTGCTACAGCATCCTAAAATATACTATAGTATTTACAATGAAACAACAGTTATTATTTCTATGGAATCTCCACTCCTATGTGGATACAGGGCCTCTGTTGCACCTGTGATTGATGACTGTGCTGTCTTTCAAGATTAAAGAATCATCTTCTTGGCTCTCAGTTGAAAGGAGATTCAACCACATAGCGCTTCCTAAGGCTATTTAGAACAGCTATACACCTGTAATGTATTACTGGTTGTTTGTGAGCGCGTCGACGGAGTATTTAAATCAAACAAAGGCTTTGCAGATTTTATTTTATGGATGACGTCAGACAGCCTTGACAAACAATGGTATGCATGATTTGGTTACGATGCTGTGATTTTTCTTTTTCCCCATCCCCTGTAAATCAACAGCAGCCATTCCTCACTTCATCAAAACCAACTGCAAACACTGCATTGTAAAGGGCAGGTTGAGATAGCCTGAGGATGTCTATCAGTAGCTATGAAACTTCAGTTCACTTTCTCACAGGCTTGGCTGCAGAGGGGGTTGCTAATGGGGAGTATACTGGTACTAAATTACAAAAACTATACAGCCTTAGAAACTGTCCACAAAATAGCACACATTACAGTTAGATTTTTGTGTTTAAATTTTATGAATGACTTGTCATATATTTTTATCTGAACTGGGGGAGGGGGGGTGTGCACTAGATCTAAACTGGGGGACCCCCTCAAGCCCCCACTTGGCGCCGGCCCTGCTTTCTCGTTGTCTGCTGTTACAGTGCAGTTAAACTGCAGTCGAAGTACAATCTCACCGAGCGACACTCCTGTGACAAAGGAACCCCTGATCACTCCCCAATATGCTGTGAAATGAAGCAAACCCAAAGGATGGGTCCACACCCGTAATTCAGAGAAGCCCCCTCACCAGTTCTTGTTCCAGGTGTGAGCGAACGCTGTGATCAGGACCAGCTGGATGAGGATGAAAGAAAATCCACCAGCAACTCCAACATAGTGCCAGGCTAAATACCAAAAAAAAACAAAAAAACTGATGACTAGGATGGAGTTTACAAATCTGTCCCAACAGTATGAGCACTATACAAACTCAGGGCAGTGTTTGCCCCTTGCTTGTATCACTGTATTCAAATGTGGGAGCAGAAACACATTGAAACAGATAGATACAGTGAGTATGAGGATCAGGCAGAGAAATAAATACTATAGCTCTCATACTGTAGGTGTAGGTTACAGCTCTGCTGCCCCCTGGTGCTCGAGGATAAGAAGTGTGCTGGTTTAAGCAGCCATCTCATTTCACTGTGGTTTCTGGGTAAAATCACTTGACCACAATAAATCTGTTATTTGGCAAACTACTCTGACTGTTGCAGTGAAAAAGTAATTTTACATTCACTTTAAATAAAAATTCCTTAATAAATGAGCAGTTACAGTATGTAGCCACAAGGGGACCTTGTGCACCATGTAAAATTCCTTAATTACAAGAACATTTAAAAAACAAAATGATTTTGTTTAATAGTCAAACAACTCAAACTATAGTTCTCTTCCCTCCGTGTTTGCAAAGCATGGCAAAAGCATGCTAATGCTTACCACCGGCACAGGTAAGCGTGGTAAAAATACAAACCGGTAAGAATAACTGTCAATTTTTATGAATGAATACATGACTTTATATTGAATTGATAGGAGTGTTCATCTTTTAAAAGGGGAGTCTGTCAGATCATGCATTCTCACCGTGCAGGAAGGATTCAGTGGGGATGAAGAAGGCAGCACCGCACATCCCAATCAGCATGAGCAGCTTCAGAAACCAGAACCTGCAGCACAGACAGGCAGAGAGAGTGCTGAGCGGAGACTGACCATCGCAACACATGCTGCTCTGAGAATTTCTTTCAATGCTCTTAAACAGAGAATAAGAGTTTCCAGCGTGGATCACACTTCTCAGGTAACGTGCTGCCAATCCTGAAACATGTGCCAGTAACTGCAGAGATTGAGAGCACAGTAACAGATATATTCTCCCATTACATGATCATAATCAGCTCCTTCAGATATACGACAACTAGAAAAGTGCACCTTTAATTAACTTCCAGCTAGGAAATAATTTAAGTTTAAGGAAAATCAAACATGTGTGCAATAAACAGATTCAATTTGAAACTATTTCAAGTACAATTAATAGTAATACATAATGTGTTCATCAAATCAAAATGATTATTGCTACTCATTCTTACCTGCAGTGCATTGCACTTCTGCTGTTGCTTAATTAATTGCACCCAATTACAAATGAATTAGGACTTATTCTTGTAATCGGGTAGTAAGTGCTGAAGAAATCAGTACATGTGTGCTTGTGCAGTTACCCTGTAACTTCAGCGTCTAAGTACAGTTTAATGAGCGGCAGGACGTGTTCTGGCACTGACCCGTTTTGTATGAGGGCCCGGTAGTCCTGGCTGGACTTGACGTTGATGAGGAAGATGGCCAGCAGCAAATAGAAGCAGGCGGTTCCAAAGCAGACCCGGTACACAGCCGAGTAGCCAACCAGAATGTCACAGTCCTGAGTGCCCTGCATGTGCTCACAGATCAGGGAGTAGAAAGGCACCTGGAACACAGAGGACTAACACTATGACACAGGCTCCAGCACACTAACACTGCAAGAACACTACGACACAGGCTCCAGCACACGAACACTGCAAGAACACTATGACACAGGCTCCAGCACACTAACACTGCAAGAACACTATGACACAGGCTCCAGCACACTAACACTGCAAGAACACTATGACACAGGCTCCAGCACACTAACACTGCAAGAACACTATGACACAGGCTCCAGCACACTAACACTGCAAGAACACTGTGACACAGGCTCCAGCACACTAACACTGCTAGAACACTATGACACAGGCTCCAGCACACTAACACTGCAAGAACACTATGACACAGGCTCCAGCACACTAACACTGCAAGAACACTATGACACAGGCTCCAGCACACTAACACTGCAAGAACACTATGACACAGGCTCCAGCACACTAACACTGCAAGAACACTATGACACAGGCTCCAGCACACTAACACTGCAAGAACACTATGACACAGGCTCCAGCACACTAACACTGCAAGAACACTATGACACAGGCTCCAGCACACTAACACTGCAAGAACACTATGACACAGGCTCCAGCACACTAACACTGCCTGGATATCTCTCCTTACTGATTTACCTGAGTAAGAGACTGCTGAGATGCCACTCATTTTAATATGTTCATACTGTTCATCATGCAACTGTTAATAATAATGCACAGTGCACTTAAAAACAGAGCTCCTCATTCTTGTCACCTGCTGTCTCAGAGCACTCTCCATTGTTCCTTACAAACACACACTCACACAATCTCAAACACAAGCACTCCCACAGATACATAACCACACACAGGGAATGGAGGAGGTGATTTTTCTCACATTTTCTCGCACTGCCTCTGAGACAGTCCTGGACAGCATGAGGCAGCTGACAGCACAGGCCAAGATGTGGAACAGAGTGTACATGACCCGTGTTCCGGAGGACGATTTAATGGACGGACAGCAGGAACAGCACAGGGAGCATGGGGCAGGGCCACAGCAGCAACATACCTGGACAAGGATGGAAACACAGTGACACTGTATGTTAACACTGGAATATATGGCTATATATATGGCTGTCTATTGCAGTGCACCTTGGTGTCCACCACAGCTCTGCACTAGCAAGCTCAAAGAATATTAGCAGATATTACAAGAAACTGAACTGCAACAACCCGACTGCCATATTGTAGGAAGACACTGAGCCGGGCACTTCATGGAATAAAAACCACATGCTGGCCATGTCTGGAGTCTGACCAGTAGGGTTGCTGTGGTGCAGTGCGGTAGACCAACCCACACAGTTTTCCTTCCTTCGCCTGTGGGAATGCAAAGGACCCCCAGCAACTCAATGCGTCCAGGATTCGAACCGTCAAGCTCCTGTTTACATGAGTCACCCAACACAGCAGTGCCTTAGTAGGTGAGTCACTGGTGACCCTTATCATATATGTGTTTTAATAAAGCCATTAAAAAAAACAAAAACATAAAGCAGCACCTTGTGGCTAACGCGCCGGGCTGACGCGAGGACTAGAATCCTTTCAGTAACAGGAGTCATCTAGTCTGGGTTTGTGTTGTCTGAATTAAAGTTCTTGCTGCCTGAGTCAGGAGATTATTTTAGATAACACTGAGCATCAAATCAATTCCCTGCTGATACCGGGAGTCTATCAGTGAGGAAGGCAGGCTGTAATTGTGATTGTATTTATTCGGATGAGATGTAAAACCGAGGTCCTATTGTAAGTTCAACCCTGAGTCTCTATAAGTCACTTTGGATAAAAGAGTCTGCTAAATGACTAATTAATAATAATAATTATAATTGTGATTAACCTCAGGTCTGCTGGCCATCTTCTAACCCGTTCTCGTCAAAATGTTCCAAAGTATACAGCTAACTTATATAACCTCATCATATAAAGAGAAGGTATATACACTGGATAGTAAAAACATGCACATTTGGGTGATTGTTTTTCCACTCTACCTACTACACTGAACCCACACGCCTGACCGTACCCTAACACTCCCCAGCATGTCAGCACCAATTTAAATATGGAACAGGGTTTTCCTCTCTCACCTGATAGGCCACTGCGTTAATGAAGTAGCGGCAGAGCCCGCTGCGTCGGAGCGCCTGGGCAGTGGACATCCTGGATCCTCACTTTCAGAAAGCTCTCCAAAACCCTACATCCTACCGGAGAGCGCTTGTCAGCTTGTCAGGTGAATGAAGAGAAGAGAATCCCTGGGGTTAAGCTGCAAGGATCACGCAACTGCGGAATCCCTCAGATTATCATTAAAGGTTTCCAGAAAAAAAAAAGTCCTCCAACTCTTCAAACGCCTCGCTCACAAGGGAAAAGTGAAAAACTCTGCTGAAATCCAGCCCAGGTGCAGGCAAAACATCCTCCAATTCCACAGCTGACTGCAGGAGTGCCACACACTGCCAACCCCCAGGACTCTCCAGTTCATGCAGCGATACTTCCCCTCTGAGAGTAACTCAAGAGAGCGAGATGCTTGGAAGAACCGTGTGCAAAACAGACCTTGAGAATGCAGACCGGTCCATGAATCGAACCTGCTGCAGCTCCTCCTGAAACACCCATTCGAGTCTGCAGGACAGCTAACCAGCCCACCCCCTTCCCCCAACCCCTGTGCTCAAACCAGGGAGATTAGCTAGTCAGACTACAGCACCATGTGTCAGACCATCTGTCACTGCAGCCACATCAGAGAGGGGTTCAGCAATGCAGGGACCAGGACACACAGCAGGATTTCTCTTTAGACTTAATCAGATTAGGGCAAAATAAAGGAATTAATCTTTAAAGTAGTGATTTTGCATATTACGACTCGCAATGCTCCACCATTTTTAACAACCTTTAGCTACCAGTGCAAGGGATCACACATGAAAACCACACACATGAAATAGAATCAAAAGAAAAGGTGGTAAATGGGGGTTGCATGTTATGAAAGAATTTGCAACCTATTATTATCACAGCTGATGCCTCCAGCCAATGAGCTTTGACAGCAGCCAACCCTTCTTATGTAGCCGTGGATGATGTCTGCTTGTTTCTATAACTGGAGGTGCAGTGATCTGTCAGTCCTCAGCTAAGACAACCATGACTCTTCTGGTGCATTCCATTGCAGAACTTTTCAACAAGTTCCTCACATGTATTTCTTTAGACCCTGCTGAATTAAATAATGAAGAACATTGTAATGGAATGGAATGGGCCAAGGATGCCTACCGTTGCACTAGGGCACACTGTATGCCTCACCTATAACTACTAGACCACACTGCTTCCTAGTCCCTCAGCTTGAACACTAGACCACACTGTCACCTTGTCCCCAGCTCTAAACACTAGACTACACTGCCTCCCAGTCTTAATCACATAACCCTGGTCAGTCTCCTTGGGTTCCCACCCATAAGCCACATTACAAATAATATACAATATTGTGACAATAACAGACAATATTGTGTGAAATTCAGTGAAGCCAAGCAGTTAGGAAACAACAGCATCACGACCTGTTACCAAACAAAGAAGCTTTAATAGAACAGGGATAGATTACGCCACAAGGGGTGTGATTAATCCCTTGTCTGGCAAATGTCTCTCATCTTGCTGTTGTCAAGTAAACAGGCAGCACAGTCCTCAGATAGATTTGCATGATAATTATAAGAACTCATTAACATCATGGGTACAGGAATGTTTTAGCCAGGTCATTATAATAACACTGTTATTGTAGTTAAAGTGGGGCCACACAGTTTAGTGCTCCCAGTACAAGTGCAAGCAGTGTTCAGAATACAGATATGCAGGACAGGTACTCCAGAAGATGAGTTTGCATGAAAGCAGAATACAGTTTGACAGTTCCCTCTTTCACTTTACACTTTACGCTTTCACTTTTGTGTACTTCCTGATTCTAGAGAAATCACATGACGCCACTTTTGAACTCTGCTGCCCTCACGTTTCTTACTTTTACTATTATTATGTTACTATTCACAGGATCATGCGATTTGTTTGGAATCAGGAAGTGCTCAAAAAGGAGGCAGCAAATAGGATTCTACAGGCTTCGATAATACAGAACAAAATCAACATTGAATTAACTCTGGCGACAATTCTTATCATCATAAGGGAGAAGTTAGAAAATGAAACTTTGAACTTATTTAACCTTTAAAATACCCAACCCTACAATAACCCTAAAATAGCTGGGATGGGCGCATACTAAGACTCAATGGAAAAGGGGATTTGCAAGTAACCGCTTACACACATTACTCGTCACACACAGCGTACGCACAAACACACTATCCGATTGATGCCAGTTCAATCCCAGTCAATCCAGGGTGGGCCTGTTTGATTTAGATCCCTAATCTCCTCTGAGCCACACAATCTAAGCTTGACCTGTTAGTCAATTAGAAGTTCACTTGGCAAACCGGTTCCCCAGAGGCCAGGTTTGACTGCTGTTGAGTGGAGACAGGTGAATGAATTCATCAACACTGAGAAACATGCATCTGAAATCCTAGAAACTTGAATCACAAATAAAATAACCTATTGCATACCGTATATGTAAATCCTGTTGTAATTCTCACTAGTGTGTGAGCTGAATTTACGAAGTGCATCAAACTATTGTCCAGGTGGAAATAAAGAACTAGCTCCTTAGCACCAAACAAATGAAATCCTATTACCATCACCTTCGTTATGACACGAGTCCCTCGTTAAGTAAGTACACCCAGGTGTGTATCTTAAACAATCACTGCTCACTATAACAGGAATCATAACTTAGGACCACATAATGCATTACAAAAAGTACTTTAAAAGTGTTTTACAACTAAACATCTTTACTTTTTGCACCCCATTTACCTTGTGGTTTACAGATGCAATGTATAAAAAAGAGCCAACTTCATTCTCATCCAAAGCAGAGATCACCTGCTTCTGTCAAACTATTGTGCTTGCAATTGATTATTACCACTATATACATGCATGGATTTAACTTTCCAATTACCAGCAGAGATAACCCAGTATACCTGTCAGCTGTCCCCTAGTGTAATTTCAACAGCTCCTTACCCAAATTGCAAACCATACAAAAACCACCAATAGAATCCACAAACCTACATCTAGCTACTATAGTAAGCTTACCAATAGGACCCGAGAGAGTTGCAATGAATTGATCCTCACCAGTGTGCACATGTCACTAATACACAAAGTTCACACAATACCATGCTGCCTGCCTGCCTGCCTGCCTGCAGAGGAGCTGCTTCTTACCTGGCCCCAGATACAGCGAGACAGCATCACAGCCCAGACTGACACGATTTGGTGTGAAGTTCAGAGGTCAGCATAGGTAGGGGGGTTAATCATACACCAAAATGAACTGCTTGCTTTTCGGACAGAAGCGTCTCCCCAGCTCTAGCACCATTCCTCTGGGAACTGCCACAGTGGGAGCTGTGTTACCAAGGTGCAGTTATCTGGGGTAGGGGCAGGGGTGCAGGCTGACTTAATTTAAGTGAAGTGTCTCTGCAAATTGCAAAGCCAATTATCTTTGAGACAAGACTGGTTCCATCAGGATGGTGGGCACGATGTACCCTGTGTGCCTCTAAACTCTAGGAATTGAACCTGATTTAAAAAAATCCAGCCACTTAAGCCTCTTTGGAGACCGGAATAAGCAGTGCAGAAACTGCTCTTGAATCATCCACTGCAGAAAAAACAGTACCGATAATGTGCTGAGCTCTATACAGCATCATTAACCGGCCATTTCTTGTTTTACGCATCAGCTCTTCCTGTTGCTAGTTGCAATGTTCTCCTGTATATCTAGACGTGCTATTCTACCACAGACTTCGGGAACCATTACTCGTCCAGATGTTTCTTGTATACACTGGACAATATTCCAGATTTTTTTCAAATGCATTTTTATTGGTATTAATATTGTGTGTTGATCAAGAAAGCGAGCATCCAATGAACCGCATTAATTGAAATGTCACACAGTGTAATATTTGTTCCAGGTGCAGCGCTTCTATCACGTGACTTGTAGTGTTCGCTGGAATACCATCCGAAGATGCAATAAGACTGAGTTCCGCTCCTTTTCCGTTCCGGAGTCATAGTTGCAAACATGGCCGCAGAGGGAGACGTAGATTTGGAACTGGAAGCCGACGAGAACTGCACGGGAAAACCGGTTGAGAAACCCCGCAAACACGACAGCGGCGCGGCCGATCTGGAGCGTGTCACTGATTATGCAGAGGAGAAAGAGATCTCCAGTTCTGACCTGGAAACGGTAAGGCCGGCGATGAGCCAGGGAGACACGCGGGGCGAGTGAGGAAGTGGCCTACTGCCTGTGTAAAACACTGTATAGATACCAGAACAAAAGTCGGGAAGTGTCGCTCATTTCAAGCTGAGGGGAAAAAATAATGTTTTAAACGATCAGATAAATATTTAGAGAAATAGAATAAAAAGGTTGGAGTTTTATATATAACGCCAGAATGGAAACCACAAACACAAATGTGCTATAGCGACACTACAGAGAAACAGCTGAGACAGAGTTGAGGAATACAAAAAATATATAGTAAATTTCAACTTCAATTTCCAGCATATAACAGTTAACTACCCCCCAAATTTACCACAAATCTCTTTATTTCACCAGTAACCCCCGCCAAAAAAAACAACAACAAACAAAACAAAACATGTGACTACTGTTTGTAGTATTGTGTTTGTATAGTACTTTAAGGGAAGCTGTGTAAATAAAGTTTCCAATAATACAACATTAACAAAAATAATAATAATGCTGGGCTGCTTTTTATGAGAAATACAACTAACAAATATGCACAGAAGTATTGTTGTTCTCTGCATTTATGATAAGCTCAGCAGTTGCTGTTTATGTAAAGATTCCTGGATTTCTTTTCTCCAGGCAATGTCTGTGATCGGAGACAGAAGGTCCAGGGAACAGAAAGCTAAACAAGAGAGGCGAGTACAAATGTTTGCATCTCTATACCCAACTACCTAAATCTTTAAATAATACCTCACAGTAACAGCTGGAGTCTTTCTTAATCTTGATCTGTGTTGCCCTTGTTATATCTCTCTCTTGTACTTGGAGGCTAACTGTAACAGGCACTGTATGGGGGGTTCTTTGTTTGTGAATGCTAACAGCTGTAAGAGGTTTTAATGAACTGCACTTGTGTTGACAGAGAGAGAGAACTGGCCAAGGTCACCATCAAGAAAGATGATGTGGAGCTCATTGTAAGTATGAGGTTAGGAGGCATCGCAAAAAGCAGAGTGCTTGGGAGGGATAATCATGATTGTTTATGGAAGCCATCATTCCTATTCACTGATGGTATTTCTAGTGTTTGGAAAACAAGCATAACCCTGCTTCTGTTCTCAGATGACAGAGATGGAGATTCCTCGAGGAGTAGCAGAGCGCAGTCTGAGGGAACACATGGGCAATGTGGTGGAGGCACTGATTGCGCTCACAAACTGATTCCCCTGCACATACCAAGACACACAATTGAGGTTCCAGAGAACTGCTTTCAAAGATGGACCCAGCATTCAGAACCAGGAAATGTCTTGAGGTGGTTTCGCTTTTCTGCAGGATGGAGACAGGAAACTGTTTGTTGGACTGCTTTTCCCCTACCAGCGTGGCGTTTACTGACTTTAATGAGTCCATTAGATCTTACTGGCTCATGGACAAAAATGGAGTATGTTTGTATTTCAAGAAACAAAATAAATGTATCTAAATTTGAACTACATTTACAGTAGACTTTTTTGGTGCCCTAAATTAAACCTAAAAAAGGTTCCATTTAGTTTTAAAAACACCTTATCTAGAAATGCATAAGACAAAGGTGTTTACAAATAATCAGTAAAGTAATCTAAAGCAGTGAGTGTTGCACTATATTTACATGCAGGTATGGGTCTTGGTGCATATTTTGAAGATACAATCCTGGTAATCATACGATCTGGATGCCAGTTTCCTGAATAACTAGATTACTCCCTATTCTACTAGCAATATTCATAATACACCCTAGTCATCCTCTGTGTGAATGCGTGTCCATTGAAAAGTGTTTAAAGCGTTGGGATACACAGAATAAAACAAAATGAATATTCCACTTGCCACAAAAGTAGCAAGTCTGATTTATTTAGGATTTAGACCGTCATGTTTAAAACATTGCAATTATTAGTTTGTAAAAGAAAGAAAAGGTCTTTACAAAGTGTGTAAAATAAAAATATTAACGTTAGACAAGGTTTATTGTTGGTACCTGGTGGAAAACATTTAAGGGTGATTTTACAGCCTCCAATTTACACTGACCTTGGACTACCTAACCTAAAGCAATATTAGATAGTCAAAGATTAGTGCTTATTCAGGTCTGTGAAACCAAACCAAAGAACATAAATGGGCCAAGAAATTTACAACAGATAATAGGTTTATGTTGTGCTACAGCCACTATAGATTACAATACACACTGCAAAAAAAACATTATTTTGATGTCATTTTTTTAATTAAACTACACAAGTACAATGAAAATATTCAACGTATCATATAAGGGGATAAAGAAAGCTACTTCAGTCCCATTGGGCAAGCAGTATGATCTTGTCAGAGCCTCTCTGCTTCATTGTAGCTCAGAGTCAAAGCATACAAACAGCAGAGCAAGGAATTTCCTGGGTTCTTTAAAGTAACCTCTTTTTCACTGAAGTCATTTTCCATGAGTGAAATGTATTCCAAGTCGATATCTTGCCTGATCTACACAGTCTTTTGAAGGGGGATGTGAGGGAGAGGGACAGATCCTTGAGTTGGAGTTGTCGAGACGCACACTGCCCTGCAGCAAGAAATCTGATTCTATTGACAGCACAACAGTCTTCAACTTAAACCTGACACACTCCTCCGATGCTTAGGTCTTCCTCTTGACAGCAGGTCTATCAAAAACGTCCCTCACACCTCCAGCCTTCTGCTTGAAGAACTTGCTGTTCTGTGCGGTCTCCTGAGCCCAGGCAGAGTCAAAGGAAGTTGTGTCCTGATCCACCAGATGGGTGTACTTAGTGCGCCCGGAGCGGCCAAAATTCTTGACCTAAAAATAAATACAAAAATAGTAACAATTTGTAATAAAGCTTCCATATTTTCTTTAGAAATATTAAAAGAAAGTTAGAAACAGAGCTGTCCATACAACAATCTGCAATTTCCCCACCGAGTACCAAGTCTAGACAAACTTTCCATGGCATCTTTCAAATGGAGTTCAACACGCTCCGCTTTCCAACCTATTGTTACTTCTCCAAGTAAATTAGACAACGTCCCTTTATACTTCACAAAAGCAAAATCAAAGGGTCTGCTTTCTGTGAAGAACTTCAGTCTGATCTTATCTGTGTGTCAAGCCTGAGATCAGTTGCACCCAGCTCACCTGCATGACTTTGGGCAGGATGGTTTTGTTGAAGTGGTCCTCCAGTGTGGGTGCGCTGAAATCCCTTTTGAAAACATCCTGTTCCTCGTTCTGGAATCACAAAATAAACAATTTTAAAGATGGACAACACAATAATATTTTGTAAAGCACCATTTGAAATAAAAACAAAAAAGCAAAGCTAAAACGAATGTGCATAAGCAAGTTCAAACATACAAGTCTCCCTTTTTGAGCAACTAATAAGTTAAATGTGTCAAGCACATTTCTGAATCATGTTTTGAAGTTTTCTGGATTGCAGTTTGCACTCAGTTCTGCTCTTCCTATGCTGTGCAAGGTACTCACCATGAAGAAGGCTCCTCTGTGGTAGTACTTCTGTAGGAACTTGTATTTGCCCTTTGATGCTTTGTTGGTGATGAGCTTGCCGTTGGATCGAAGCTCAGCTCTGCGCTCCTCCTCGGTGAGATTGTGGAATCTTTCAATCTCTGCCTTCTCACGTTCCATACTGTGGACACAACGAACAAAAAACAAACAGTCAGACCTATACAGCAACATTATGCAAAGCTAATTCTATACTGAGTGGACACAGGTTACAAACTAGGAGGACAGAGATAGAATGTTGAAACAGGCAGGTACCAACAAGCCTTAGTTAAAACCAAAAAGTGAGAACCCTCTCAATACTCACGCTTCACGAGCTTCGCGGTCCCGCTTGATGCGTTTGAGCTCTCGGACCTTCCAGGCCTCGTACTCCTCTTCCTCATTCTCTCCATCTGTGTCAAGCGCCTCAAGTGCAGCGATGGTGCGTCGGTTCTCCTCAAACTCCTTCTTTGCCTCCTCCTCCACTATCTTCAGTGTATAGTGCCTTCGCTCTTCCACCTGCTTCTTTGCCTCTGCCTCCAACTCCTTCTGACGCAGCTCCTCTGCCTCACGCTCAGCTACTGTAGCACGGTCCTTCCTGCAGGGGGAAGCATCATTAATACAATTTAATCATTACAACCCTCGCTAACTAAAGAACCAGCACTGATGGCATTACTACAGAACATGGACCAGGTTGTACCCGAGGCTAAGTTTGACCAAACTTGATCACTTCCCTTCAGACAACACAATAAATGAAGCTTTTGCCACACATATTCATGATAATAGGAAATTTAATCTGAACTCTGCAAGACGGGAATGACAATCAGGAAGGTTTAACTCTATACCTCTTACTGTACTATAATACTTTATTCTTACTTTCTGATGAAGACTGGTTTGAGACGGGGCTCAGCCTCATCCTCGCTGTCTGTGTATTCTTCATACTCTGATTCTGATTCAGACTCCTCTCCAGATTTACCTTCCTCCTCCACCTCCATTATCTCCATGTCCTCATTCTTTCGTTCTTGAGCACGCTGGCGCATCATTGCTCGCCGGCGTTCGATTTCCTTGGGGGGGGGGTAGACAATTAGAATGAGCAGTCTGTATCACAAAACCCCCGAACCTCCACTAGAGGCAATATGCAAACCATAACCTACAGCATCTCCTCCTCCACAGTTACTGCCCAACCACCCAGCAAAAAACAGCCTATCCCAGCCAGTACTCACCTCATCATCCACTTCTTCCTCTTCCTCCTCACTGCTTTCCTCTCGGTCTGGGAGCCAGCCTTCCTCTTCTGACTCTGAGCTACTCTCCATTACCACCTCTGGCTCTGCGATCTGCCTGTGCCTTGCCAGTCTGTGGAAGTTGGGCAGACGGACAACAGTCTGTCATTTAAAAATCAATTTCTCTGATATGTTTCATATTAGGTGGTTATTACTCACAAATCTGGAATTGAACAGCTCTAGTGTGACGCTTTGGGAAATGTGTGTGTATAGATATAGATCTTTTTTTTTCAGTTAATGTTCTACTAAAGATTTTTTTTTTTATTGTAGTTACCAGTTACAGGTTATATGCAAACTGTACATATACAGCTTGAGGCCCGTCAGAGATTTAAGGAAGCAGCGAATCTGCATCTCTAATGGTGAGGCAGCATACTAATGTTTTCTAGTACTGTACCTCTCTTCCACATCCTCACTGACACGATTCTGCAGACGCTTAAGACGAGGGTCAGAGACCACCTCCTCTTCCAGCTCCTCTGGCTCAGCGTCCTTCCCCTTCTTAATGAACTGGAAATCCTCCTCTTCTTCATCCGAGGACTCCATGGGGGCATAATCGGGACGCTTTCCTGACACATAGCGCTTCACCTTCACTTTCTCCATAGAAATCTCACCTGGAAGAGAAACATCGACAGACAGATTAAACACTGTGGGATATAAACCAACTGACACAAAAACCTACAACTTGGATTTAAGAGTCAACACACACACACACACACCTTAACATAGCTCCAAATCACATTGGCACAATAAAGCATACGATACAGCACAAAAGAAGCTTAGTTATACAACTGCTTTGAAGATATAACATTTGCCTCATTTTATTACAGTACCAAAGCATGTCCACTAAACTTCAGATATGACAAACAGCAGCCAGGCCACTGCATGAAAATATAACGTTTGTTTACATTCGACCCATTTCAGACTACTGGCAAACCCAAGACATGATCAAAATGGTTTACTTTGGATAGACACATCACTACAAAATAATCTTGGTTTGTTATTAGTATTAGTCTGACATGTAAAATTGTTTTCACATGATGACCCTTAACTTAGTGTTTAGTTATATAGCAAAGCGTATGCATTACTACGAAGCACGCGCTGGGTTGTTCTAATAAACACGGCAGTAACAAACTGAGCTTTTATGGTTTGTGAATGAGTATTTCATCATTTTAATTTTAAATTGGATTACTTGATATAATACTAGGTAGCATACCGTTGTTTTTCAATCTTTAAGCTGTTAATTACATCCACGAGTAATACTTATGGACATAAGGCCTGGTCAAGCAGCGCCGGTCTCGATATCTTACCGAATATTGACATGCTTGGTTCTCCATCACACGAGTTCTCTCAGAAACATCCATTGATGTGGAAAAGCGTGTGAGACTCCGCTGATACTTGTTTTTTTTTACTACCCTGTCAACCTGCAAGTGCACGCCGTATAGCAAAGGCTGATCCCCGGCCCTCGATTTAAACCTAGCCCGAGCTGAATTCGCTTACCTTTCTCATTTCGGATCGGCACGGCTCCGGCCGTTGACTGGATCGGCGGCTGCTTCATGTTAAGAGAGTTCTGGGCCGACATGGCTCCCCGAATTGAAACACCAAAAATATAAATGAAAACTAATATCACTATCTTTTCTTAAAATACTGCGATACACAGAACTCCTTCTCAGTACCTATCAGGAAGTGAATGAGCGAGCGAGTGAGTTACCGGATGTTGTTGCCCCTGACACACGAGTGGTGATGATGTCAGAAAGGGGAGGTCTCTCAGTGGTTGAATTCACACATTATTCTGCGGTCAGACACTAACAAACGAGCACGTATTTTAGATCTTCCTGTTATTGCAAATGCTAATTGTTCTATCTGAAATGTTTATTGAATATCATTTACACATCTATAAGAAACGGTTTTCTAAATATGCAGAAAAACTTACTAAATCCATAGATTTCTACCGACAAAGTCCTCTTTTCAGCACAATTAAAACCAATAAAACTACACAAACAAGAAATAGTCAATCAATATTAATTGATTTACATGTAATCTTTACTACAGCATTAAAAACAAAACAAAAAAAAACTAGCAATTCTACAGTGTATATATATATATATATATATATATATATATATATATATATATATATATATATATATATATATATATAGTATGTATATATATTTATAATGCAGACCATACATTTCAATTCTTACTATTATCACAAGAAGGGAACAATGCATGCATCCTTTAAAGTATATTGCTTTGCTGTACCTGTTACAAAAAAACAGATTTTTTAATAAAGAGAGGAACTAGAACATACAGAGTATTTTTTGTTCCTGTTGCAGCTATTGCAGTTATTTTTATTATATACTTCTTAGCAGACGCCCTTATCCAGGGCGACTTACAATTGTTACAAGATATCACCTTATACATTATTTCACATTATACAGATATCAAATTATTTTTATATTCAATTACCCATTTATACAGTTGGGTTTTTACTGGAGCAATCTAGGTAAAGTACCTTGCTCAAGGGTACAACAGCAGTGTCCTCCATCTGGGATTGAACCCACGACCCTCCGGTCAAGAGTCCAAAGCCCTTAACCACTACTCCACACTGCTGCCCAGTTACTGTACAGTATATTTAGTAAGTGTCCTGAACCAGGAGAAGGGAACATAGATGGGCTTGGGTCCAGTGAAGACACACAAATGAGAACTGTTCTGCAGCTCGGAACCAAATCTCTCTCTGTCGGTCCCTCTTCCACCTCCCTCCAGCGCACCCATTCACAGGGTGGTAATAAGATGTCCAGCCCAAGGCAGACAGGCCATCTCCAGTCTCTTCTTGGCCCTCCTGATTTCCAATAACATTATGACTATCAGAACTATACAGAGCCCATTGAAGAGTGAGACATACTGCAGCACAAGCCAGTACACAGGGCTAGGAATCCCTGTCACAAGAGAAAGAGAAGCAGGGCTGGTATTGTTTTCAACAAGCACTTTTTATCATTTCAGCTTTGATACGTTGTATCTATGCAGGTATACCATGGATTGAATAAGAAGTGTCCTGCTCCCTACAGCATTACATTGTCCCTTACCAAATAGTATTTTTATATACACATGTTCATTGATATCATTTACACATCTATAAAAAACGGTTTTCTAAATAGGCAGAAAAACTTACTAAATCCATAGATTTCTACCGACAAAGAACCTCCATAGTCCTCTTTTCCTAAAACAAACAAACATTTCAGTTAAATTGCAGAAGAATGTAATCGTTTCTTGAAAATTCATCCTGGGGTTAACAACATATATTGATTTGTGCAAAATTAAGCTAGGATTGAAATTGCTGAAATATTACTATATATTTTATAATTCATTAGTTTACTTGGTTGTGAACAAGAGCAGTGTCTAAGAAAGGCATTGGATAACTAAGTCCTCTATTCAGTAGTATTTTATTGTTTTATAATAAAAGCCTCTAACACAATTGGTAGGTGATTTAAACATTAGGCACTGTAACTGTATAAAGATTGTAACAAACAAAACCAAGTAATACATTAGTGCTGTGGTTAGTTTTTTTTTCTGGTTTTAGACTGTTTCAATTATTTCATTCTTCTCCAAAAAAATGCCTGAGCTTCATAACAGGACCCAATTAAATCACAAAACACAGTAATCCTGTCTAGAACGTGTGTAGTCTTTTATTGTTCAAGACACGTGATGATCTTCTACAGTCAATATTCCTGTTTTAAACATGGTTAACATTTGAATTCTGCAATGCCTATTCAATACATAATATCTCCGCTTCTGATCACTATGATTTATTTTTTGATCCAAGAACCAGTTTCCTCTTTTAGTCAATAATTCGCATTAGCAGCCTTACCTTTCACTCCAGCACAGCAACTGAGGATCACACAGATGTAGAAGGCATTCATTACTGACACTACAGTACTCGTTGTACTGGCCTGTGTTCAGCTGACATAAATGAAACACAACTGAATTTTGCACAGACTAATCTCCACCCAGCAACATACTAAATTATAGGGTGTGGGTTTCAGTTCCTCAGATGTTTGAAATGCTTCCCCAGTGATCATGCATTTCTGTTTGTATGGCCTTTGAATTGTCATTTTATTGCACAGACAAATAGACAATTTGTACTGGTTTCACTCTAATACCTCAGGCCACTAGTTTGTGACTTTTGTGTCTGTAATTACAGAACCTTGAAGCACTCCCCCAAATTAAATCTAAATATTAACGTGACTTATGACTGGTTTCACAACCCCAATTAGCACTAATCTTAGACTACCTTACCTAAGGAAACATGAAGTAGTTAATCAGGGTGTGTGAAACATTAATGCTAAACAGGCTCTGTGAAAGCAGCTGTTAGATTCTTATAGCTCTACCTTAGAGAAACTACAAGGAAGCTCCTTAATGAAATTAAATGATCAAGTCTTTAATTAAACCAGGCATCAGGACAAAATCACATCATTTTTATTTTTATTTTTTATTCACATAAATGTATAAACCAAAGCGAAACCCAAGTCTTTATCCCCCCAATCAACCTGAAAGAAAAGCTGTGTGTTCTGTTGTGTTCTGTTCATGGTTCTGATTGACAGATTTTCTCTGGCTCCCTCGGTTGGTCAAGTCTCAATGCCTCGCTCTTTAAAGAGCTGGTACAGCTTCTCTTCCAAGGCAGTGTTTGTCCCCCGGAGCCCCTTCACTACCTGCGCTGCCCAGGTGAAATACTCCTGAACACGCTGCGGCGTCCAGCCTGCAAGCAAACACAGGAACACCTCCATCAGGCAGAGCTGGGAGCACACACACAGTGATACAGAACAACAAAGCCTCTCTATTTTACACATGCCTGCCATAGGAATACAAGTCTACTGTAGTATGTCTCCTTACCAAAAACAGTAACTTCACTTTGAGGCAGTCTAGGGGAAAACTGCATTACATTTGCAATACTGGCACAGCACATGATAACGGAATGCTAATAATATTAACAACGGAATCTACTAAATGGTAATGGCTCCTCCTGACCCTTTCCTGCATGAAATATTGAAAATAGCAGAAAAAAATGTTTTGGACACATAATAAATATATTTTTTGTTAATATTTTTTCCCATTGCTTTATATGGGGGAAAATGTGCATCCTCATATGAGGCTTTCATACATTTTCATCTTCCATATGTCCCCATATCAAGCCTACAAGAGTTTTTTTTTTTTTTTTTTTGTTCCCAACATGAGGTTACCATGCATGAAAGGGTTAATATGAATACATTCTCAAAAACCAATAAAATATCAGCATTGGAGTTCTATTTTGCGGGCAGTCTCGCCAGAGGGGGTGCCCGTGCGGGCAGTCTCGCCGGAGGGGGTGCCCGTGCGGGCAGTCTCACCGGAGGGGGTGCAGCGGTTCAGGTCCCTGAGGTTGTACAGCTTGTCAGCCAGCTTGACCAGCTTGGCCTGGTGGCTGCAGTGAGGGGCGTGCTCGACCTGCAGCTGCTTCCTCTCCTGTTTGGACAGCGCTTTGTCATCCGTCACTTCCTGAACGATCCGCGCCACTGTGGCCCCGAACACAGCTTCCAGCTCGAGGAAGCTGGTGTCTGTGTCCTCCACTGTGTCGTGGAGCAGCGCCGCCTGCGAGGGGAGCAAAACACATTCACCGGTTCAATATTATTCATGTCCGCCGAGTTATACACACAGTGACAAAGATCATCAACACACATACACCTCTTCAATATTATTCATGTCCGACGAGTTATACACACAGTGACAAAGGTCATAAACACACATACACCACTACAATATTATTCATGTACGCTGAGTTATACACACAGTCACAAAGATCATAAACACACATACACCGCTTCAATATTATTCATATCCGCTGACGAAGGTCATCAACACAATTTTTTGGAAATACACCCACAGTTAATTGCCTCACATTGTCACATCTCAAGCAGACATAACTGTCATTTACTAAGCATTAAGTAATACAGAGGAGGTAATCAAGTTTGTTTAGCATTTTATCATACACTGCAGTACTGTATTTCAAAGCACTTAACAGAGCAAATCAATTTCAGAGCACAGTGACTACAGCCGCTAAACAAGCAACATGCTACAAACAATTTCATGCTGCTCTTGAGGATTTAGGCAAGGCTGCAGTTTGATCCACTCCAGTTTGTCTGTGAGCTTAAATTAGCAACAAGCTCAGACAGCGCTAACTGAGCTCATATTCAAACTTGGAACGTCTCAAACTGTATGCAATGGGAGTCTTATTCACATCAGTACTAGATCTGATACTGCAGAAAGAATCTTATCAAGTAAATTCACAGTACCTGCAAGACTGTAATGTCTGTGATTCCACCTTCATAACTTAAAATTCTGGCGACTCCTGAAATAAACAAGGCAGGCTATGTTCATTTTTCAAGTTCTTCTAATGCGCCCACCAAACTCAGCTTTTTAACAATAGCACAAAATGCCAATCTCAACGGCTTTATGATGACGTACTGTTCCCCCACTCCCTTTGCCATTCAAAATATTTACAACATGTTATTTTTCCTAGACAATACTTTTACAATAATTACCCTACAGTGATAATTGAGCATGCTTTTCACGCGCTCTTAACAATGGTGAACGACAAGAAACGACCAAAAAAAAAAAAGACGGTAGTTTTCTTAACTAGAAACGTCAGACCTTTTGGACTGCATATTTCTGCAGAAAGGTCTGACTGACATGTGACGCAGGTGTGTATTTGGCGATTGTAATTACCGATTCTCTTATGTCTACTCAATGACAGTGTGTCACAGGTTTAGGCTGATAATATCAGGGATATCGTTGTTAAATTATCTCAGGTGACACCTTTATTAACTGAAAAGATCGTAAATTGAAAACTTTCCCCAACTTTCCTCTGCCGCGACAACTGCCTTTTCCCCACACACTGAGAACAAAACCCGACACCTTCACAAACTTATTTCGGTTGCAGTAAAATTAAGTTCAATCCTGGGCACCATACCGATGGGGTGCAGCTGACACCACCATTCCGCTGGGCACCATACCGATGGGGTGGAGCTGCCACCACCATTCCCCTGGGCACCATACCGATAGGGTGGAGCTGCCACCACCATTCCCCTGGGCACCATACCGATGTGGTGGAGCTGCTGCCACCACCATTCCCCTGGACACCATACCGATGGGGTGGAGCTGCTGCCACCACCATTCCCCTGGACACCATACCGATGGGGTGGAGCTGCTGCCACCACCATTCCCCTGGACACCATACCGATGTGGTGGAGCTGCTGCCACCACCATTCCCCTGGACACCATACCGATGTGGTGGAGCTGCTGCCACCACCATTCCCCTGGACACCATACCGATGTGGTGGAGCTGCCACCACCATTCCCCTGGGCACCATACCGATGGGGTGGAGCTGCTGCCACCACCATTCCCCTGGACACCATACCGATGGGGTGGAGCTGCCACCACCATTCCCCTGGACACCATACCGATGGGGTGGAGCTGCCACCACCATTCCCCTGGACACCATACCGATGGGGTGGAGCTGCCACCACCATTCCCCTGGACACCATACCGATGGGGTGGTTGATGTAAGGGGTGGCCTCGGTGTCCTTGCGCCGCTGGGTTTTGTGTTTCTCGGCGGCGAAGTTGACCGTCTCGAGCAGCAGGATAATTTCCAAGTTCATCCCTTGTTTCAGTAAAAGAACAGACCAGTATCACAGAAACGCACGATTTACAATGTCTCAATAAGTGCAATGGAAATGTACTTCAGCATCTGCGCATGCGTTTGGCTTTGTTGCAGTTGTACCCCTTGGTTTTGTGTCCGTGCTCCAAAGTGCACAGGAACGTTGCTTCCGCAAGAAGGGAACGGTAGCAGGTAAGCAGGTAAGATTACTGATATGAACTCGATGTTCCTGAATCATTAGAGTTCTTCAAATGATCTGTCACGTACACCCATCCTTTCAAGGCAGAAAACCCACTTGAATTAAATACTACTGTCTATCGCCGAGTCATGGATTGATGTGAGGGTTTTGTTTTAAGGTAAGGTTTTCTCACATTTGGGTCTGACACAGATGTTTGTTTATGTCCTGAAATTGTTAGTGTTTTGTTTTGTTTTTTCACAAAAGAAAATATTGATTGAATTAATTATTGCATATAGTGAAAATAATTACACGCTAAGATTTTTTTTTTAAAGGCTTCCCGTCCTTTTTGACGTTAAAATATAATGAAAATGACAAGAAACAACTCGACTTCGCATTTGAAACTGTCACGAGCCGCAGATCGGTACTTTGAATGGCCTAAAGAAAGTAAAACTATGCTGGGCGTCACCTGTGATTTAAACTGCACGTTGTGCATGTTTCTGCAGGAATAGCCACCCCCGAACCCTTCCCCGTGGTTTTGTGCCTCGCGGGGTGGAGCTGCCTGGTCCCGATGGCTATGAACAGCAGACGGGACGCCCCCGAATCCCCTGACTTCTCACTCCTCAAGAGGCTGGCCCGGGATCAGCTAATTTACCTGCTGGAACAGGTGTGAACAGGGCTGGGATAGTAAAGTGGTTTATTGAGTCGTATACTGGTACTGCAGAGTGAGTGTTCTGTGCCGCTTGCTTTTGGTGTATTATTGTCTGGCTTTTAGCAGCAAGCTAAAAGATATTTGTCTAATATGTTATTTCTCTTTGAGATGGTATCTAGTACCTGGGCTAATGTCAGGGCTCCCTACACAAGAGAAGCAGATGCTTTCCCATCCTCACAGTGATGGTGTCAAACACAGAACTGAAAATTTGCCCTTTTTTCTCAGTTACCCGGGAAGAAGGACCTGTTTATTGAAGCAGATTTAATGAGCCCCCTGGATCGGATTGCCAATGTCTCCACCCTGAAGGTACATTGACCTCTTCAAGCTATAGCTGGCAGTATTTAGATGACTGCTTGGTATTTACTATTCAACCTTCAAATCTGTTACACAGCAAACCAACAGATAAAATGAAGGAGTCTTTTGTACTTTACCAGAATCTTTACATGAGCATCAGCATTGATGATGCAAAAAACAACCGAGGACACAACCTATGTGTCCTCATAGCTAGTTACAGCCATGAGTGTACTATATATGCAATATAAATATTAATATGCAATTGTACTGTATCAGTGACTGTATTATGTGAGTTGCATAACAAAAAAGCAGTAACAACTCACAAAAATAACTGCCTTCCTCAATTTAGATGTTGGATGACAGTGATGGGTGTATTTCAGAGTCGTTCATCTTATTGGCATTGGAATATGCAATAACCTTGTCATTCACCCCTGTTATACTGCAGAATTATGTGTCTTTTTTCTTTCCAGCAACATGAAGTGGATAAACTATACAAACTAGAGAACAAGCCTATTGTAAGCACCTGTGACCAGTGAGTATCATAACACACTGCACTGCTTTCTGATTCTTTGACAGCCATACAGTCATCATCAGTAACACATTATTTGTCATTCTGTGCGTCCCCTGCAGTTTGCAGAAAATGGATTATCGGCTTCTCATAGCTAGGGCCCCTGGAGATTCAGGATATTCATTTAACATTGTACTGAATTAGTCTACATTTTGTTTGGTGGTACATTTTTTGGGAAAGCTCATAACGACCTGCAAGCATCGCGCTTCACAATTCAGTCCACGCTTGATCACAGATTCAGATACATTTCTCCACCCAGAGGATTTGCACTTCTAGATCTGTCTTGCAAGATTCCTGACATTCTCTCTGTTGTCTCCACAGGCTGTGCTTCCTGATCCGGCCCCGGATACACAGTGTGAAGTGGATCGCCGGTGAGTGGGAGGCAACGTGCGTGTGCATGTGTGTGTGCCTGTGTATGTGTGTGGTAGCCTTAGTAGACAGGGCTGGGGTGTAATTCTGTTCCATTTCTTGTTTACCAGATATTGTAAATACAGACAAAGCAGCTGGGAGATTTAGAAGGTACAAGATCATCTTTAGCCCACAGAAGGTGAGTTCTGAGGAGCTGTCAGTCTGTCTTTACTCTACTTCGCTGTCACAATGTCTGTCCCCATCTCTCACTGCACTTGTAAACCTACAGTATTCCTGTAGACAAGTATCTGTCAGTGTACTAGTTACGTGCCTGACAATCAGTGGCCTGGTTCTGACTGACCCAGTCTGTCTGATCTGTTTCAGTTCTACGCCTGTGAGATGATTCTGGAGGAGCAGGGGATCTATGGAGGTAGATACACCGCAATTCAAATATCTTTTAATCGCTTGGTCCAACTCACAAGTCTAGTAGTCATTGTAACCGAATTTCGTCTACTGGATTAGGATGTTTTGGACCTAATTACAGATATCGTTCTTCTTTCAGATGTGAGCTGTGACAAGTGGGAGTTTTATCTCTTGCCACTGGATGATGACATCATCAGTCTAGAGTTGCCCGAGTTCTTCAGAGACTACTTTCTGGTAAGGAAACACTGGCATCCACAACTACTCCATTGCTTGTCAGCTTGCTGTATTTAACGTGCTAAAGCAATGATCTTACTTTATTAGCTTTGCTCATTGAGGAGTTAATGTGTTCATTTTTGTTTAAAGCTGTCTTTAAATATTGATAAACGATGATGTTTCACATTCACTGGAGCAGTTTTTTCCCCCCCATGCTGGTTCTATAACTACTCTGTTCTCTGCAGGAGGGGGACCAGCGCTGGGTGTCCACAGCAGGCAAAGCCTTGCACCTCCTGCACTCAGTTTACGGGCCCTTCTCAAAGGTCTATGGGATCGGCAGGTGTGCCAAGGTATGTTAGGACTTCGCTTTGATTATGGTCATGTGATTAGTCTCAAAGCCAGCTCAGAGGTGTCAAGGACTCTGACTGTCTCTCCTGATTGGTTTAGATGACCTACGAGATGTGGCGGGAGCTTGTGGAGGATGGGGAGCAGAGACCCCGGCAGCCGGAGGTTGGGAATGTCTTCCTCATTGACAGAGGTAAGGAGTGCCTTCCAGGGAGGGGTTTGGGGAGTTTCCTGTTAGTTTAACCTTAATATGGTTGACTGAGTTCTAGAAAAGACTTACAAACTTTAAATTAAACTTTGAATATGTTTTTCTAGTGCAGTGATTCATTTGCATGAAATAAAGAATGTGCTCTCAGTATCTACACCAGCTGTTTATAATGCAGTAGTAGAATCTTTGTTACAGATCAAAGTTAATTGTTTATAAGGACTTCTTAGAAAAGTGCAATATAAGCACTGTGGCTCAGCATCGCTATTGTAATTAAATAGTGAAACATTACTTTGTTAGCTTTTGAAAGGGAGGTGAGCCTGTGGAATAAAAGATTTTGTTTTCTCTCTCTTGCAGATGTGGATTTTGTGACTTCGCTCTGCTCCCAGGTTGTATATGAAGGACTCGTCGATGATATTTTCAGGATTAAATGTGGCGAGTACTTTAACATTCCCCCTCAGCACAGAATATCCAAACCCTTGGCCTAGTGGAGCTGGTGTTCTTTACTACAAAACTAACTCTGCTTTGGCTTTCATCTCTGCAGGAAGCGTTGAGTTTGGTCCTGAGGTCACTTCCTCTGACAAGAGTTTGAAAGTCATGCTGAACTCCAGTGATAAGGTGAGCGAACGCATCGAGTGGCTGCTGTTTCCAGCGTGGGTCCTGTGTTCTAAATATTAAAGAGAGGGCGTCTGTATTTTAGGTCTTCAATGAGATCAGGAATGAACATTTCTCCAACGTCTTTGGGTTCCTGAGTCAGAAAGCCAAAAGCCTGCAGACCGCCTACGATGTGAGCGCACCTCCGTGCCTTAAGAAACATTTTGACTTGGTCGCCTTCTTCAGTCTAGCATCTCTCTAACACTGCCTCCTGTCTCTACAGAAGCGCAGAGGAATGGATATCCAACAGATGAAGACGTTTGTCTCTCAGGAGTTGAAAGGGTTAAAACAGGAGCACCGTCTGCTGAGTCTGCGTACGTGACCTTCCTTTCTCCACTAGGCATCTGAACACGTGTTTGCATTCATAATACATTTTCTTTGCAGTGTTTCTGAGTCATGTGGATTATTCTGTAAGCATTCATTAAGCGAGATCCGTATTCTTATCATATTATTTTTCAATTGAAGTCAGAATTGTACTAATCTTTCCTTTTTGTATTTATAAATGCATTCTTTTGCAATGAAAAATTTGCTGTTTTTTTTCCTTATCCCTTCTGATATTAGCAGGTTCTCTTTTTCAGATATCAGTGCCTGCGAGTCCATCATGAAGAAAAAAACCAAGCAGGACTTTCAGGAGCTGTTGAAAACCGAACACTGTGAGTGTGTGTGTGTCTATCTGTGTCTGAGTTTACATGTGAATCTGTGCTTCTGAATGGGTGGTACATTGAATGCCCATTAACCCTATTAAGAGCCCTTAGCACTGAATACGTATTCATCCCCTCTTAAAAGAAATAGGCAAAGGATTTTAGTAAGCAACACCAAACATTATCCATTTATCTCCAATGCAGAATGACAGACCGTTGGGATATTTCTTCATCAAAATGGGTTTCTGCAAGGGTGACCAATAGTGACACCTTTAATTCTGTTCACTCGTACAGGTCTGCTGGAAGGGTTCAATATCCGAGAGAGCATCAGCTATATAGAGGAGCACATCAACCGACAGGTGAGTGAGGGCACCGCCCTGGCCAAAAAGGGCAGCATAAGAAAGGAACTGACTGTACTAGGCAGTTAGAAACATGGATTAAAGCTCTTCTCGAGAGTGCAGATGTGATTGTAATACTGGGATGTGAGATTTATTTGATGTAGGGCACGCTTGACTATTTTCAACGAAACTGCCTCACCTTGAGTTCCGTTTCGGTTCAGTAAATGAACCGTGTTCCTGCTTCCATTCACAGGTTTCTTTGACCGAGAGCCTGCGGCTGCTGTGCCTTCTGTCCCTCACGGAGAATGGTGAGGCTGTGCAGCGATTTACCAGTTTACACTCTGTACACTGAGCCTTTTGATAGTTATTTTTCATCATTTCCTTTTGTGTGTTTTTTTTTTTTTTTTGGTTTTTAGGTTTAATTCCTAAAGATTATCGAAGCCTGAAAGCTCAATACCTGCAGGTGAGTTTTTGGAGAGAGTGCTGTGGGATTAAGAGAGCAGGCCGTGTCGCTTTACAGAAGGCGCGGCGAAGGCTGCTGGGTGTCTGTCCAGTGGTGTGGGTTGAATGTGTTTTATCTCCCTGTCAGAGGGCGGTTTTCTAAGATGTGTGTGGCTCTCTCTCAGAGCTATGGCACAGAGCAGTGCGGTTGTCTGAGATGTGTGTGTGGTCTCTCTCTCAGAGCTATGGCACAAAACACCTCCTCACCTTTGCAAACCTGCGAAAGTTGGGCCTGCTGGTGGAGCAGCAGCCTGGAGACACCATCACCGCCATGGAGAACAAAGTGGGCAAACTCGTCACCGACAAGGCTGTAGGTGAGACAATCCGACATACAGAGGTCATACAGACAGATAGACAGTCACTCATATGCAACAGTGGCTGAGCCAGACCGTAGTATCTTTCTGACCAACCGAAAGCAGTAAGCAGACATCCCATAATTTTTACCCTTTATGTTTCAGCTAGTGCCTACACTGTCAACTCACCTTGGTTTATAATCAAACTGTTTTTCAGGGAAGCTGACAGATGCCTTTAACTCTTTGGCAAAGAAAAGCAATTTCCGAGCACTGAGCAAGAAGCTGGCTCTGGTGAGTAGCACAGCGATGGTTCATTTCCATTAAACAAGTGCCGTACTGCCCAGTGTAACTGTGTCCTCGTCCTCAGATCCCCAAGGTGGATGGAGAGTACGACCTGTGCACCCCGCCAGACATGGCCTACATCTTCAGCGGTGCCTACGTGCCTCTGAGCTGTAAGCTGGTGGAGCAGGTAGGTGGCACCAAACGGGATTGGAGTTATCAAATAACAATCCAAGGAAACCCCTTTATTAAGAGACCGAGAGTGAAGGGGTCCCTCAGCAATTCAAGAGGAAAGCTCTTGGGATGAGTGCTGCCCTGATGTGACTCTGCTTGTCTCTGCAGGTTCTTGATCGCGGATGGACTGGACTTGAAGAGGTGACTCGTCTGCTCAATGGGAATGAGTTTGCAGTCACAGGTACGAGACTGAGTCAGAGGTTTGAGTGAGTGAGGTCACCTATATACTTTGACTGCGTTTTTACTGTAGGTAACATAAGTTAACCAATTTATATAACAAATATACATATATATATATATATATATATATATACAGTACTGTGCAAAAGTTTTAGGCAGGTGTGAAAAAATGCTGTAAAGTAAGAATGCTTTCAAAAATAGACATGTTAATAGATTATATTTATCAATTAACTAAATGCAAAGTGAGTGAACAGAAGAAAAATCTAAATCAAATCCATATTTGGTGTGACCACCCTTTGCCTTCAAAACAGCATCAAGCATCAATTCTTCTAGGTACACTTGCACACAGTTTTTGAAGGAACTCGGCAGGTAGGTTGGCCCAAACATCTTGGAGAACTAACCACAGTTCTTCTGTGGATTTAGGCAGCCTCAGTTGCTTCTCTCTCTTCATGTAATCCCAGACAGACTCGATGATGTTGAGATCAGGGCTCTGTGGGGGCAATACCATCACTTCCAGGACTCCTTGTATATATATATATATATATATATATATATACAGTACTGTGCAAAAGTTTTAGGCAGGTGTGAAAAAATGCTGTAAAGTAAGAATGCTTTCAAAAATAGACATGTTAATAGATTACATTTATCAATTAACTAAATGCAAAGTGAGTGAACAGAAGAAAAATCTAAATCAAATCCATATTTGGTGTGACAACCCTTTGCCTTCAAAACAGCATCAATTCTTCTAGGTACACTTGCACAAAGTCAGGGATTTTGTAGGCATATAGTCAGGTGTATGATTAAACAATTATACCAAACAGGTGCTAATGATCATCAATTCAATATGTAGGTTGAAACACAATCATTAACTGAAACAGAAACAGCTGTGTAGGAGGAATAAAACTGGGTGAGGAACAGCCAAACTCAGCTAACAAGGTGAGGTTGCTGAAGACAGTTTACTGTCAAAAGTGTGAGCACAGCAACAAGACACAAGGTAGTTATACTGCATCAGCAAGGTCTCTCCCAGGCAGAAATTTCAAGGCAGACAGGGGTTTCCAGATGTGCTGTCCAAGCTCTTTTGAAGAAGCACAAAGAAACGGGCAACGTTGAGGACCGTAGACGCAGTGGTCGGCCAAGGAAACTTACTGCAGCAGATGAAAGACACATCATGCTTACTTCCCTTCGCAATCGGAAGATGTCCAGCAGTGCCATCAGCTCAGAACTGGCAGAAAACAGTGGGACCCTGGTACACCCATCTACTGTCCGGAGAAGTCTGGTCAGAAGTGGCCTTCATGGAAGACTTGCGGCCAAAAGCCATACCTCTGGCGTGGAAACAAGGCCAAGTGACTCAACTATGCCGCGAAAACACAGGAACTGGGGTGCAGAAAAATGGCAGCAGGTGCTCTGGACTGATGAGTCAAAATTTGAAATATTTGGCTGTAGCAGAAGGCAGTTTGTTTGCCGAAGGGCTGAGAGCGGTACACGAATGAGTGTCTGCAGGCAACAGTGAAGCATGGTGGAGGTTCCTTGCAAGTTTGGGGCTGCATTTCTGCAAATGGAGTTGGGGATTTGGTCAGAATTAATCTCCTCAATGCTGAGAAGTACAGGCAGATACTTATCCATCATGCAATACCATCAGGGAGGCATCTGATTGGCCCCAAATTTATTCTGCAGCATGACAACGACCCCAAACATACAGCGAAAGTCATTAAGAACTATCTTCAGCGTAAAGAAGAACAAGGAGTCCTGGAAGTGATGGTATGGCCCCACAGAGCCCTGATCTCAACATCATCGAGTCTGTCTGGGATTACATGAAGAGAGAGAAGCAACTGAGGCTGCCTAAATCCACAGAAGAACTGTGGTTAGTTCTCCAAGATGTTTGGGCCAACCTACCTGCCGAGTTCCTTCAAAAACTGTGTGCAAGTATACCTAGAAGAATTGATGCTTGATGCTGTTTTGAAGGCAAAGGGTGGTCACACCAAATATGGATTTGATTTAGATTTTTCTTCTGTTCACTCACTTTGCATTTAGTTAATTGATAAATATAATCTATTAACATGTCTATTTTTGAAAGCATTCTTACTTTACAGCATTTTTTCACACCTGCCTAAAACTTTTGCACAGTACTGTATATACAATGCTGTTAATGTAGAAATGCAGAATCAAGTTCCTGTCTTAACGATGGAACTGCTATACTGTTAATGTGTGTAGTCTGTCCCTTTTAGTGCCAGTTGCCTTGTTAAACATGTGCTTCCTCCTTCCTCCCTCCAGCAGGTGGCAGTGGTGGCGAGGTGAAAACCAAGCCCGATTCCCAGCGGCTCGTCTTCGTCATGTTTCTGGGTGGCTGCACCTTCTCTGAAATTTCAGCCCTGAGATTCCTGGGGAGAGAGAGAGGTATGCAGTGCTGAATCAGAGAGACGGACGGGTGTTAAAAGTTTTTAGAAAAGCTGCCTTCTACTGCTGCAGGACTGTGACTGTTTGCCCCTACCTTAAACACTCAATCACATTTGTCAGCCAGGCAGAGACATTTCTTTAGTTTGTCTCTGTGCAGCATTTTTGGCTTCAAACAGATTTCAGTGCGTTTGCAGCTCAAACTTCTTTTGTGGAATATAACTAAACTAGGATGGAAACAAGGCCTGCATTCTGGTCAAAGAGTACACAAAAAGCTTACTGTAGTGAACATACAACACAGTATAATATTTAAAACGTGTGATTCTTGTGATGCAATAGGTACAGGTGTTAATGTTATTGATAGGGCAGCTACAGTACAGCATAGTCAGTGTGACAGGTGCTAGTCCTATTCTTCAGGCTTCATTTTACTAAATTGTAGTCAATCTAAAGGTGAATATCTGGGATTAGGGATTAGGTTAACAAAAGCCTGCAGTGTTAAAGGCCAGAAGGAACTGTGGATTACCAGTTATACAGTACAGTGTGTATTTGATTGGAGACAAATTGCAGGAAAAAGACCTTACTTTGTTTTGTTTTTTCCATCTATAAAGGTTACAAGTTCATCATCGTGACAACAGCCATCACCAACAGTGCCAGGCTGCTGGAGTCCGTGCTGGGCAGCCGGGTGTGACCCTGGGAGTTGTTTCCTGGAACAGGGTTGATGGAGTGTGGACCTTTCCTACAGAATGTGAAAAGGGGGCACCGTGAAGCTGCCTGCAGGCGTGCAAACCAGCCTGTATTGTGCCGAACTGTACAGAAGGAGGAAAATAGCCAATGTGTGTTCCTCTACAGTGTGACCTTTCTGCCAAAATCGGACCTAGCTCAAAGTTATTGTTAGCCAAATGTGTGACTGTAAATATCTCAGCCAGTGGTAAAAGACTATCTACTCACCTGGGTTAGAGAATCTTGTTTTTGTGCAGAACTTGCCAGAGCGTGACCTTACTATATAAAACACAGTCATTTTAACTAACTGCTTGTTTCACAGACCCACACTAATATTGGTCTACCTTTCATAAGATCAGGTAGTCCAAGATATGTTGTGGAATGGATTACTGAAACTACAGCAAATAAATGGAAACTGTAAAACTCCAATCGGCTGGATTTCCACATACTGTTAACAGACGGGTTTGCTAGTGCTGAATCCACCTGGGACTGTTCCCATCAAAACCAAGAATCAACCCACTCGAGCTGAAGGAACAGTTCTGCTTAAAGAGGTGATCCGATATTCTCTTACGCTTAACTGGGATCTTCACAGAGGGTAAGTGAATGCATTGTACAGATGACAGATTGAGAACCCGTTCTCTCCAGTGCAACCTTAAAAAGAAGTGCTTACATTTTAAAATCCTGTTTTAAAACCAGTTTTTACACATGTAAAGATTCTGCTATTCTAGTTGTTCTCTTGTAAGTCTATGTTGGAAATACCTCTGCAGGTGGTTCCTGTAAAACGTTATGAGTTTAACACTGTTTTGCATGTGGTCGTGACTCCTGCAGGAGCGATCAACCGACAAATAAGAATTCAAGGTCAAGCAAGGAGCACTGTACATTCACTAAAATACTTTTTGCTCTTGAGGCTCTTTTATATCTACCTGCCTAGCAGCATTAGGTACCCCAAAAGATTCATTTATTGGTGTGGCCAGCCAATTTTCATGCAGGGCTAATGATTTTTTTTTTTTTTAAACCCTGCCTATCCGCGACCCCCCCCCCACCAAGAAAAAAAAAATACTATTTACAACAATGTGAACACATTTTATCTAGACACAAAAGACAATGCCCTTATTTACTTTCCGTTTTATTTCCAGAACTATAAAAATCTTTGATATTATGTATAAACAAACTGCACCATCAACAATGCCTGCTGAAACAGACTGGCTAAACTATAGAAGCATTTAGTAAACACGACAAAAAGGAGTTCTAGTTTAGTGTGGAATTGAAAATGCTTGTGGGATACTGCACTTTAAGTTGGGGGGGGGGGGGGTAAGATTCAGATGCCACTGGCCTTGTCACCTGCCTCAAGTCCTTTGAATGTGTTAGGATCAGTGTCCTTTACAGTAATACCGTACCCCCAACCCTGTAAAATACTGGATTGAACAACGCAAGAGAGAAATGTGATTCTCAACAAAGGGAGTGATTCTTCATTATGAATTATTGGGCCACATCGCACATGTAGTAATCTTTTGCTAGGGCGTTATCTGCACATTTGTTTTCTAAACAACAACAGCAGGAAAACTTGGTTAATGGTTACAGAATTATTTCATACCAGTCAAAACGGTATTGTCTACTGAAAAGACTTGTTTCTTGACTGTTCCATTACTTATAACAGTGTAATAAAAATAATTTTTCAGCATGCATTATTGTTGACATTCCGATTTTCCAGATTGTATTGATTTTTTTTATATCAATAAAAACAAAAGGAAACCTCATACATTGTCTGGGCTGTTTAAAAAAAAATACATTATATATATATATATATATATATATATATATATATATATATATATATATATATATATATATATATATATATATATATAATACTCTATTATAAAGGTCTATGGTTTAATGTTACTAATGTTATGTAAAATGTTTTTGTCCTTTTTTTGTTTTTCTTGGGAAAACCCCTTACTATGTCCTGCATTGGAACATCGAAACCGAGTTACTGAGAAAATGCAACCGCGCTAGTAATATCTTCCAAACTAAAACCAAACTGTACAGGCTGAGTCGCCTCGTAAGTTTGTGCTTCAGTGAAAACATTTCCCAACTACTTTTGCAAGGATTCTAGCTTCTGATCGGCTAGGTTATTTTCTTCAGAACAGCTTTCACTAAATATGAAATGCATCATGGACGTGTGTTACAAGGTCATGGTGAGTACGGGGTTATTATTATAATGTTAAATTAGCAACATGTGCTTTAAAACGCGCAGAAGCAGCCTTTACTTTGGCGTGTTGACATCATCGTTTCCAGCACGACCTCGTCAAGACACAAGGCGCAGGCGCATGAAGGGTGGAGAAACAAAAATTGTTTAGTTGCTATGGTTTCCATGACGTCCCATTCTCGAAACCAATAGGAGTAAGGTACAGTTAGTCGGGAAATTTGAATTAAATGAGATAGAACTGCCAGTGCGAGCTGGGAGTGGAACAGAAATAAAAAATAACAACAATAATAGTCTATTATTCGACGGAATTTTACCAGCATAGCAGAGTCCGGGTACGGTTAACATGAGAAAAAGGTGAGGACAAGAAATTTAAATAATTTAAACGTTTATATGTCGCTGAAGAGTGGAATGGAAACAGCCCCAGTACATCACATGATTCCACGTAAACCGTTTAAGCGATTTTATTTTATAATGGTGTATGACCACAAAGTATACCATAGTATATTAATTTTAGTATATTGTATTAATTGGTAAAAAAAAAAAAAAAAACTATCGATTGTTAAGTAATTTATTCATTAATCTTACACAGAAGAGACCGCATAGTCAAATCTACAGAATGCCATGCTTTGCTATTGTGTTTATTATTTGTCTTAACCCTGAGCAACGAAAACGATCTAAACAAGCGTGGGAGACTTGCGATGTTTTGCTATTGTATTATCGTTAATAGATTGTGGTTTCGTTTATTTGTGATACAACTGATTGGGGGCTGGGGATTGGAAACCGTGAGTTTCGAAAGAGAGACAACAGTCAATACATTGTTTATTCGCCCACTTCAGCACTGCAGCAAGGTAGTACAGTTGTTTCAGAATAAACTATTTACACAGTCAACCCTGTACCTCTTGAACCTGAGTTTCTAGCACCCGAGTCCAGGCATAAAGTGAACCTTGTTTTTTTTTGTAAACAGCAGCAGTGTTTTCCAACAGTTTGTTTTATTTTTAAAATACGTACGATATATTTCTATGGAAAGATTAATCAAGGTCATTGAAAAGTTAAAAGTAAACACCTGTTTCGACCATGCATGGACAGTACAGCGAGCAAAATGGAGTCATGTCTTATTGGTTTGTTTGCTAGTTTGAGCCTTGGTGCAAGAATCAATGCAAGTCAAGCAGTACTCTGCAGAGATCCAAAGTGTCCATTTACCAAGAGCTTGCACAGAACTGCCAGGGCCCAAACAGTTTGTACAATACATTCTCTTTCAGAACTTCAGACTCCTCTTAAACTCTGAGTTTATGCTTAAATTAGTTTAGAAACCGAAAAGGTTCCAGTGACTTTGAATAGAACTGGCATTTTCACAGTTTTGTCTGCTATACAGCTCCCCTTGGATTTGTGAAACTGGGTTATCCAAACAATTCTGCTCAGTACAATATATTCAATACAATATTGGAATGCCGATTTATCCAAAAAAAAAAAAAAAAAAAAGTTTTTGATAATTGAGTCTTACTGTATTTACCTAAATACTAAATGACATAGGGTTCTGATTTGCTCATTTCTTAAGTCTTGTAAGCAATGTTTTTTTTTTTCTCTCTCTTCAATTTAAAACGTGTCTGTTTAAATGAAAGGGCTGAGTAATGTCTGGGTGTGTCTGAAACACATTCACTAGAGAGGAGCCTTGAGTATAAAACCGTTGCAAATGATTAACATTCCAATACATTGAAGTAACTTGAAACCAGTCAGTGCACTAGTTTAACCTGATAAAAAGGTCTCACAGCCGCTGTCAAAGTCTGAAAGGGCAGACTGCCCATTTCCCGAGCTGAGGTTATGTAACTCGCTTGGTCCTAAAATTGCATTTTTATCCAATCCAACTGCAGATTCCTCTGTGTCCACATATTGTAAATAGCTGTAACTTGTCCTTGCTACATCAGCACTGTATCACACTTTTAGCTCTTCAGATGTAAGTTGAATCTGTTCTTCAGAGAGTGAACTGTGTATCCATTTTCCTTGCCAGTGAGGTGTTGGCTGCAGAGTCTGTGGCATGTTTAAACAAAGCCCTGTCCCACCTAAAGGATATCTGGGAGGAGATTGGGATCCCAGAGGACCAACGACTGCAGAGAACGGATGTGGTAAAGAAACACATTAAAGTGAGTACTGAAAATATTTTAATCAGGCAATGCTAAAATAAATACAATTCTTTGAGAAAAAAGAAATGTCCTCAAGTCAAATGTGTAAAAAGTGCTTATGTTGAAGCAATGATGATGTATCCCCTTAGGGCCTGCTGGACATGATGATATCTGAGGAGGAGAGCCTCAGGGAGAGGCTGCTGAATAGCATCGCTTTGTGTCGCAAGGAGCTGGACACTCTGTGCATGGAGCTTCGCCTGCCTCCGTTTGAGGTGAGGGGGATTGACAAACAATATGTCAAAATTAAAACCGTTTAGAAACTGACAAGGTTTCTAAGAGTGGCTGGAACCCAGACTATTAATGTCCTTTCCTGTGGTTTTGGTGATGTAAGCAACAGGAAAAGTTTTCTCCCCAAGATAAACATTGGGGAGTCTGACTTTTTAAAGCTCTCCCTAGTGGTGGAAAGGAGGCAACACTGTTACATTGTGTTGTACTAAATCTAAAGAAATGTCTGTGCTGTGAATGTAAGTCTGCAGCAGAATCCCTGATGTTGAGCTGGTTGGGTCCTTGGCTGCATTGTCTGTCTGATCATTTCTAAAGAGTCTTGTTGCATTGGCAGGAAGAGGAGGGAAACACAATCCTGCAGCTTGAGAAGGACATCCGCACACGACTGGAGGTGATGATGAAACAGAAGAAGGAGAGAATGCATGATTTGAAGGCCTTGAAAGAGCAAGACCAGGACCTTTGTGATATTCTCTGCACTGAGCTTTACTGCATTGACAGTGACGCTGTCCCCAGCCTGGAGGAACTGAACCAGTTCCGCCACCACATTGCAAGTCTATGCGCAGAAAAGGTAAGACTATATCCCTATCTGAGACTATGGGAGTGCAGTTTTGTGTTATGAACAGGCTGTTATAAATGGTGGCTAAGACACAAATGAATGTAGTTTTCTTTCATAAGCTTGTTCCTGGAGCGCTGCCTCTCTGTGAATATAGGGAGTTCTTTACAGTGCAGATTGTTTCTAACACTGCTGCTTTGTTGATTAGGAGCGAAGAAGAAGAGAGTTTGTGGGCATCAAAAGGCAGATTATTTTGTGCATGGAGGAGCTAGACCACACACCAGATACAAGTTTCGAGAGAGATGTGGTGTGTGAGGAAGAGGAGGCTTTCTGTCTGTCCACAGAGAACATCGCTATGCTGAATCAGCTCCTGAATCAGGTAGGTGGTGAAAGTATATCTTTATACTGGGAAATTGTCACATATTTTTACTATTTAAATTGGACCTGGTGTAATTTATTTTAATTAGGTTCTGCTATGAAGCTGTTCCCAAAAGCTGGCTCAAGCTTTGTTTCTTACTTTTAGCTGGAGGTGCGCAAGTCCCAGAATGAGGTCCTTTGCGCTTCTTACCGCGACAGGATCGTGGAGCTATGGGAGAGACTGCAGGTTCCACAGGAGGAGAGGGACACCTTCTCTGTTCACATGGTTGGGTCCAGACCAAGTAATATTCAGGCTGTAAGTGACATTTAAAAACACTTTGGACATTCATTTTGTCCTAAAATGTATAAGTGCAGTATACGGAGTTTGTCAATACATAGAGAAGATAACTGGGTTACTTTAGGCTGCATTCTCACTGGGTCCGTTTGAAACGGACTCGGTCTGGTTCATTTTGTTTGAGACAATGTATCAATGTGGTTGCAGTTCTTACATATTGCTGTGGAAGAAAGCACTGGGGGAGCACTTTGCTAATTTAATTAATACATTTCTTGTATGCCTCCAGTCTACACGTATTGTTCAGCTTCTCAGTCACTGCACTATCCATGGCTCATTTAAAATATGAACTCCTCAACACAAACACATGCTTATTTCCCATGAGTTACTGTTACTCTTTCTTCTTATTGGTGCCTTTCTGGATTGGCCTAGTTACAAGAGGAGGCGGAGCGTCTGCATGAGCTGAAGCTACAGAACATTCGGAATGTAATCCAAGCCATCCGAGCAGAGGTGGTGGCCTACTGGGAAAAATGCTTCTACAGCCCTGAGCAGAGGCAGGCCTTCGCACCCTACTATGATGGTTTGTTTACAAGCTTTACAATGACCACAGATATAATTGATCTTAGTTTTATCTGGATTACCTATTACCTACTGTGAATACATTGTAGTGTGCATAAGTAGATTGAGCTGTGCTGGAGCACGTGTATATTATTGTGCTGTCTGTTCCCTTTAACAGAGGATTACACAGAGGACCTGCTGAGTCTGCACGATGCTGAGATCCTGCATCTGAAGCAGCACTATGAGGATCACAGAGAGCTCTTTGAAGGGGTACACAGATGGCAGGAGAGCTGGACACTATACCTGGAGCTTGATGTAAGAGTGTGGCATGATGAGAAAGTATATTACCAGCACTGTGGGCTCACCGACCCTAACACTCCTCTCTGTCTGACTTCTCATTACAGAGAAAAGCAACAGATCCGTCAAGGTTTACAAACAGGGGAGGGAACCTTCTGAAGGAAGAGAAGCAGAGAGCAGATCTTCACAAAAACTTGCCTAAAGTAAGAGAATTACTGTACGGTACAGCTATTCAAAACTGCTTGAAATTTTTCGGAATAAAACATGGTAGAGGGTGTAGCCCTAAAGGACTGAAATCTCAGAATACGGATGAAAGGAATGCAGCAGGTACATTGGCATGGTGAGGAGTTAACATTGTAATTCATTTCCCTTTCCTGCTGTGCCGGCAGCTGGAAAAGAAGTTGAAGGCACAGATCGATGACTGGGAGCAGGAGCAGGGCCGGGAGTTCCTGGTGAGCGGACAGAAGTTCCTTCAGTTTGTGGAAGAGCAATGGGAGCTTCACCGGCTGGAGAAGGAGAGGGAAAAGCAGGAACGGGTGAGGAACCTTAGAAGGGGAGAGTGTACAACCTGCATATTGGATATTTAACAGTATATTCAACTCTGCCTAAATAACAGGATGGCACTTGGCCTGTGGCAGACGGTGAACTAATATGTTATTGAATTGTACATGCTGTATTAATCGGTCACAACAGAAATGAGCTTGTCACCAAATAAGTTTGACACATGTAACCTCACAATCTTTGGTTTACATTTCTATTTGACAGACTGTATTTTAATTGGCTCGTGTATCCACTTTCTGTATTATCTAAATGGCATAAACGCTATTAGCAGTGGTATAAATTAAATCTGTACACTGTCTGAACAGAGCTTTATAAAATTGGGCTTAGTTAACTTTTTAATTTGCAATTAACTCCTTTGTTCCGTTTACAGCAAATGAAAAAGACCAAGCAGATAGAAGAGGAGATGCTGTATGGCACTGCTCCAAGAACTCCATCCAAACGAAGGTTTCTGGGAGCAAACACTCCCGTAAAAGTGCGTAAGGTAAGAGTGTGCTTGTGACAGGTCCTGACTTTTGAGAGAAGAAAAGGAGCAGGTGAATCAATAAAAATGAAATTCTGTCCGCATGGAGTGCAGGATGCGCCCTATAGCCTGGACGTCCAGGCTATTCCATTGCCGATCGTGGACGGGAGCTCCCAGGGGGCGGCGCGGAAGCGGTCGGCTGACGGCACACGCTTCGGAGGACAGCGTGTGTTCGTCTTTGCCGCTCCCGAGGCAGCACAGGGGTGGTAGCGGTGAGCTGAGCTTAAATTGTAATTGGATATTCTAAATTGGGAGAAAATACTAAAAAATAATTGGAGACTACTAAATTTAAAAAACAAAACAAAAAAAACAACGAAGTTCTGTCAGGTTATTCTACCCTTCTGTTGGCTTGGCTTGTGCTCCAAATATTAACCTGTTGGCTTCAGGCAGTCCTGCAACTAACTTTCCCTGCTTTTTTTCTCCCCAGCTCAATGCTACCTCAATCTCTAGTGCCAATCCCAACAGCACGGTACGTTCTGCCTTCGGTGGGACTCTCTGTCACTCCCCTGTGTCCCGTCCCCCACTCTCAGGAAGCAAGGTCAGTTTCAGCATAGCTTACACATATAGTAGAATGATATCTCTGTTCTTAATATTACTGAGCCGCTCAGCATATTCTGTGACTAACATGACTTGCAAAGTATAAACCCTGCTGTGTACCCCTGTCTTTGAACTGTAGTGCCCTTTCTAGCAATACCTGACTCAAACTTGCAAGAAAAGGGACAAGGAGCGAAAGAGGGAATCCTACTCCATAATTTAAAATTTCATTTATATCATATATCTAATAGATTTTTTGTCTATAAGCTAAATATGTATCATTTTAAATAGTTCTATATATTTTTTTTTTGTAGCCTGTCCAGCCGGTTCGAACTCCAGGACGCAGCAAACCTCCCCGCATGGGGTTGCTGGAGCGGAACAAGGAGAATGTGTCCCAGTTGAATGGAACTACCATGAGTGGTGCGTTCAAGGGCACAGCTAGTCCACAGTGTAACTTCAGCAGTAACTCTGTTGCCAGCACCTATTCTGAGTTTGCGGTAATTCACTTTTCTGAAAACATCTACCAATCTCTTCAGTAACACACAGACGGGTATAGCTGAGGGATTGCAGGCTGACCTGGAGGGAGAAAGGGAAATAGATTTTGCCTTCATCTATGTAGCTTTTAATTCTGTTACTTTGCACGTTCTAAACACTTTGATTTAATGTGAACGGTTTATGAACGTAATTGCATAGAGAAGGTGCCATGCATATTTTGATTTGACCCAGAAAGCAACATTGTCCCCTGTAAATCCCTTTTATGGCTAGGTTTCATGGTAAATTTGTATAATTTCTATTCTGCATTTGTAGAAGGATTTTGCCCATACAGACTCTACCGCCCTCAGTTCAAGGTCTGTATGAACTGTAAATCCATGTCCTTGTCTGCATAATCCTACTGTACCCTGCAGCCTTCATCCTCTACTACTGGCATGTTTAGCTATTGGTACAGGTCTTCAGTGAAACTTTTTTGAATTCCTGCATTTATTAATCTCCACTTTATTGCACTCCCCACTGTCCCTTCCCAAAACTGATGGTAGTGTCATTCGACTGGATCAAAGTCAACCATATAAAACGTTCTGCCTGAAGGATAGGAAATAGGAAAACTTGACTGTATGTTTCTGTGTGTGTTTGCTGAATATCTTGGGTTATACATTCAGTGCTCTGGCTGCTTCTCTGTATTGCTTGATTTCAACGAGGTTGATTTACTAACTTCAGTTAATTTCATTCCCTTTCCTTCTGTATCCTCTCGCATGTCCAAGTAGAACAACACATATATCAGCAAACTAGAGTCATTTTATCCAGGGATTGGTAGATGGTTTGCCTGTGGAAAACAAGTTATGAAATACAGAAGTAATATGAACTTAAACCAAAGGTTAGACTATCAAAGAATAAATGAATTTGCATTCGGAATGGTGGCTGACTATACCGTCATTGTTAAATGAAGCTGCAGTTTTAATATAGAAGTGAAGCATGTTTGCAAGAGTGTTCTCTACTGTCTATTGCAGAGGTGATCTTGGGTTTAAGTCCCAGTTCAACCACTGATTTACAATTCAATCTTCAACTATTAGTACTTTAGTGAGTCCCAGCAGAACACCTTTAGAGTAATGTTTTTAGTTTCAGGATGAGAACCCTTGAGATGCATAATATCCTGGTGGGATGGTTCCATAAGCTGCATCACAATGTACATGCATCAATAAGTAGAACAGAGAATAACTGTTCCTCAGATGTAATACAATCTCTAAAGTAAATGCTCTTGTTTAATTGTAATGGTAAGCAACCATTTGTAACCAAACAGCTAGTCTTTCTTTAACTTTGAATTCAAGAAAATAATTATCATGTATTTTATTTTTCTTCTTGCTAAAATAAATGTGTATCTCTTGATTCTGTGATTCTTAAAGCAGCATGTCTATGATTACAATTGGTGCAATTAAAGATCAATATCTGATTTGAAATTGACATGAAAAATATTGGCCATTGGAAGTTAACAAAAAAAAGGCACTGGATCTGTTTCACATAATACCATACTACGCCTCTTATCTTTTTGGCTTGTCAAACTATTTGCAGAAAGTTAGTTGGACAAATCAAATCAGCACTGCTTTAAAAAGTTTTGGTTATTTCCTCAGAATTATAGAACTGCAGCTAATGGTACAGTGTCTAAAAGCATAGAAATAACTGAATGTGTCGAGATGTATTTAAAGCTAACAAATGATTTAATTTGTTTCAACAGCGAGAACTTTCAAAAGCATCCAAATCTAACTGCAACTCTGGAATCCTAAACTCTACTATTACCAGCCATCGCACCTGACTGCCAGCAGCGTTTGGAAATGGAAAGTAGCAGGGCAGGCTTCAAAACCTTTGGAGTATTTTGTAAATATGGGCTTTGGGTGCATTTATTTTAATGAAGGTAAACTTATAAGAAAAATATACAAACAGCAGCATAACCAGCCAGAATATATTTAACTACTAGTTTTAAAATCAGCAAGCTTTTTTTATAATCAACACTATTTTTCTTAATACTAATTAACACTGTTTTAAAGAAAGTGATATGCAAGGTTAAGTTTGACCTTGTTTATTATTATTATTATTATTATTTTAATGTATTTATTATTTTCAATGCCCAGTACTGGTTATGTCTAGCTTTTAGTTTTATTTTTCTTCATATGTTTTAGCTAATGAATAGTAGATACATTTATGTACTTTGCTAAACTAATTTTAACCTGTTAGTTTTATTATGTATATACTGTTAAAAGTTAATAATCATGTAAGTTTTGCACATTTCTTGGCACTACATCTGTACAATAGTGCTTTGCTTGTCATAGTTATTCCTAATGTTATACTGTACTTTTCAACTTGTATTTCAGGAGGGTCTTGATACGCTACATATAGTTTAGGGGTCTCTGTGTAGTGAGGACTGTCCATCACGAACAAAGCTTTCTATTTCTGCCTGGTAGAGTGCTATTCATATTTTTGTAAGAGGCTCTGCTGTCTTGAATCTCTGTAAATACATTTCTGGTTCTGTAGCTCTAGGATTACACTAAAAATGAATGGGCTCTTCAAGAAATAAATTGAACAAAGTAAATAGCAAACATTATGTTAGAAATGCAAAACTGTTGTGATCGACTGACTAAAAAAGGTCTCCTTTGAATTGAAATGGTTGCTATTTGTGTTTGTTAAAGGAAAAAGTTTATTAAATGTAAATGTTAGAAAAAAACCTTATGCTAAAATAAACTCCAATGTTTTGTAAGAAAACATACTGTAAATTAGTTTCTGTTTTTAGAGCTGTGTGGAATATAGGTATGATTTAAACTGTACAATTGTTATCTATAAAATCAATATAATCACTTGTTTATACTTGTTTGGTTTTTTCTGTCTTAAGGTGTTACTAATGGTTTTAAGTCTTTGTCAGTGTTTAAGTTTCATAAAAGACATTGCCAAAGCCTTTTTGATAATTCCGTTTTTTTATTACAAAATATATTTTAATTGAGTGTTTGGTCTGTATATGATAAAGGCTTATTTTTCCATATAGCCGCAAAAAGAATGCATGATACCTTTTGAAATCGACAAACATAATGTGGCCATTATTATTAGGTTAAAGTAAGTATGATTACATTTTGGCAGGCCAGTTATAGATTTAGCCATTGCAAATTCTCTTAAGTATACAGTATACTTGTCATATTTTACACATCCACGTACTCTATTTGGGCCAAATATATTGGTTGTGTTTCATAAATATAATTGTACTAATACGCACAATCCTTTTTTCATATGGGATGTGACGGCAAACATACGGAGTTGAGTGTTTTGAGTACTGTGACTTATTTCAATATAACCATCCACATAAAAGTTATATTTCTAAAGTGATCTGTTAAATAGACAAAGATTTCACAATATTGCTCTGTGTAAAAAGTAATGAAAGACATTACCTTCCAGATAGAAACTGGTAACAACTGCAATTTTATCTTGGTTAACTATAACCAGCATATTACATTTTACCAATAAAACACGTTTTCAGTACGGTGACGGAGAGAGCAATAATACATGCAGCCCTTTCATCGTTCAGCAATATCAAAATTAGCAGCTAGCGTATAGTATAAATATCGTTGGCACGTTTTCGTGAGTAGGGCTGGGACCAAATCAAAACTTTGACAACCCGCTAATCGCACTTAACAGAACTGTATTTAATAGCGTTTTCTTTTTATGAGCAGAAGAAATAAAATACTTACAAAAAAATAAAGAAAACGCTATTAAACACAGTTTTGTTAAGAGCGATTAGCGGGTTGTCAAAGTTTTGATTTGGTCCGAGCCCAGCTTTCAGAGCAAGAACGATTCAATGGAACACCTTCCGGGTTAGACACAATGTAGTTTTCAGTGGAAGTTTCAGTGCTGAGAAATAGCCCTTCAAATAGCGATGGATGGTTTTGAAAGGGATTTAGTTTGTGCTCTAAAAGAAGTTGTGAATGATAGTAACTGGCAATACGTGGGAGTGAAAGAGATGTTTAATTCACCCTGCACCAAGTGAGTTCGTAATATTTGTTGTAAGCACAGCCACGGACAGGTACTGATGAAAACATTCGGTACTAGTGCTATTCAGATCAGCAATTTGCGATTAACATAGAAAATACAACAGTCAAATGTTGTCCTTATGAGAAAATGAATGAAATCTGTGTTTTTCTTAGCCGTGCCTATTTTATTGTTGCATTACTGCACTTCCAATGTTATTAGTGGTGTTTAGTGTCCATGGGATACAGGTATTCTGCGAGAAAGGTAGCCTTGCATGATAGATAGTTTATGCGAGGAGGAGGACAGACAGATACATTGTTCGTTTTCCTATGTTCATACAGACTGTATTCTGAAGATGGTGAACACGTAGTTCTTGTGCACACAGAGGATGGCCGATTCTGGGCAATGGATTCTGCATGTCCGCACGAAGGTGCTGTATATTAAATCTGTTTATAACACTTCCAAAATGTTAACGTCGAACAAGTGTATTCTATTGCACTGGGTGAATACAACTTTCCTGTATGTTATATAACATGTTCTTTGAGCCAAAGAACATATTGCTATTCCCACAGATCACATATTGACTTGATTGGGCCATATTTTCAAAGCGTTTCCTCCAGTCTTTAATTAACTCCTGTGACAACCAAACAACTTCTGGATGCTTAAGAAAGCTTGGGATTATGTTACTTAGTTGTGTAATTCTATGTGAAAATTAACAGGTGTTTTACCTTTTAAAAAAATTGGAGTCAATTAAAGCTATGATTTTAACCTTATTAACTAATTGAATGAATGAATGAGTGTGTGTTTATGTGTGCAGGGGGTCCACTTGAGCTTGGTGACATTGAAGATGTAGGCAATGGGAAGCTGGCATTAATCTGCCCCTGGCATCACTTTGATTTTTGTTTGGACACTGGGAGCTCATCCACCGGACTTCAGGTGAGTCTTGGAGCAATGGAAGCTGGCTTAGTCATGGACCAAGAAAATTGGAAATCATTTTGTAGTAACTTCTAAATGAGATCTTTTTAGAACTCCTTCCCTGCTAATAATCTGCCTCTCTTTCCTGTTTAATGATATTCACAGAAGTAGAAAATAAAACAAATTGACTTTAACCAAATAAAATGTAAGACAAAAATGCTTGAACCATTTTATTACTTTTCAATTTAACACCATGTTCCTGTTAACAGAACCAAGTGTACGAGGTCCGAGAGTTCAATGGCAAGATTTACATTCAAACACAAAGCAGGCTGTCGCTGAGTCCTAAAACCGAGACGGCAGCTGCACCCTTTGGTAAGAACTATCTTGTGTTCTGCATGTTCAATAAGGCATGTTGCATGGTTTAAAAAGTGTGTAACACTAAACCCTACACACCAGCACACCTTTTTTTTATACCTTATCTAACTTCTCCAAATCTTATTTAGACAGCTTGACACCTAGGCTTCCAGCACCTGTTTGCTCTGAAGATACACTCTGTTTCTGGGCAGCTAAAATCCTGTGCACACCTGATCCTAAAGAGAAGGTAACGCAATCATTACTGCATTCCAGGCAGTGGATACAAACCCTACAATACTACACAGGTAAAATACAATTTCAAACAAACAAAAAAACGGTATTCTTATTGACACAAAGCCATCTGTTCAAGAATATTTAAAGCAAACATGTCTTTTGACATACTCTCTGGTAGTTTGTTCATTTCTATTCATTTCACTTTAGCAGGGTCAGAACATTTGACTGGCTGCAAAGCATGTCATGAGGGAAAGCATTTGACTCAAATTGCAATTGTGACACCTAGAATGGAAGTGCACAATTAGGAAGATTTAAGGAATTGTTTTGTATTTCAAGTTATTAAACACCTTTGAGCAGCAAGGATTGAATTACAAGGATTCCAAACAGGTCTGTAATAGCTGGTGGTCTTCAGGTGTGTCAGGTGCCATTTCTTTTGTGTCCTCAAGGTGGCGCTGACACACCAGGTTCAGGAGCGGTGGAATTCTGGGCAGATTTCCGAAATCGGGCACGCAGAAGCACCGGAGCAGCCGAGCAGAGAGGAGAGCCAGTACGGGAGCCAGGGAGGATCAAACGAGGGAAAGGGGGCACGCTGGTAAGAGAGCCATGAAAACAGTAGCAACGGAACAGTTTGAAACTCTTTGTGTTTCGTAACGCTCTCTGACAGAACAGAACTTGTTCTACTCAGGAGAACCGTATGTTTACACAGTGAGACCTGGATTACCCAGTCACCACTGGCACTTAACATTGGTGTCTGTCTATTTAAAGCTGTCATTCACTTACAGAGAAGAATTAAATAAGCATGTCTTGGGTTTATTTGCTGGTACAAGCAGGTGATTGTTGCTTAGTTGAAGTGATTGCAATGAAAGTTTTTTCTGTATTTTTTGAAGGGGTTTAGAAGGCCAGTAGAATCGCCTTGCTGCATTCCCTAGCTAACATCGAGCAGTGGGCGATAGACCTGTCGTGGGACATCATTGTGAGGTTTGCCACAGTGAGGTTACAGAACGGAGAACAGCTGCCTCAGGAGTTTTTCAATGACTTTGTAAAGGTGGCTGAAGATGAGGCCAAGGTTGGTGTTCCTGGTTGAGTTTATATGGGATTTTCAAATATAAAACTAGCCTTGGATACATACAGTATTATATATGTATACCTTCTTTATAATGTCAGGGTCTCATTTGGATTCTGTGTTTTATTGTTCAGCATTACCAGTTATTGGAGAAGAGGATCACAGAGCTAGGCAGCTTCTTCGGATCTCTACCTGTGCACAATGGTATGTAGCTTCAGTAGTCTGCAACGTGTGCAAATACCATGTCACATGCGAGTCATAACAGACCAAGCCTCGTATTGAGACAAGCAACAGATGCGCTAGTCGTCCAAATCCCACAAAGCATCCACACATCTCAAGACCGTCTGTGTATGTCAGCAAAGTGTCTATATAAATGAAAGTTTTACCAGAACATGTGAAATATAGGGATCTCTGAAGAATGTAGAGAGGTTTCACTGTATACTGTTCTTCTAAACAAGTCACACTCCTCTTCTGTGCTTGCAGGGCTGTGGCAGTCAGCAGCGGACACCTCCCACGACCTCATGGCCCGGCTGGCAATAGTGCACATGGTACATGAAGCCAGGTATGCCTCTCTAACCATCAGCTAGTGTTCAGTTTGCAGTTACTTTCACAGGCTGTGGAGACACAGTTACTTTGCAAGTAGTTTTTACAAGAGGTTTTTCAGCATCCTGTACTGCAAATGTCAGTATGACCATCCATTTGTGTGTGTCGTACTTACTGCATCTTGCTCGGTACCCCTAACACAATTTCCTATGTCTTTAATGCTGTGCTGTTTTAAATAACACTCAAAAGCCAGTACATGAATGAGTGTTTGATCCACATGTTCTCCTTGCAGAGGTCTTGATGTCCACCCTCAGACGCTGGCCCGCTTTGCAGCTCAGAGTGATGAGAGCTCTGTGAAGATCCTTGAGGTGATCTACAGAGATGAAATCACTCACATGGCTGCAGGGCTGCGATGGTTCACCTACATCTGTGCTAAGGAGGAGCGGGTAGGTCTTCAGAAGTAAAACTGCGCACAAACCAGATCGAAAAATATTTGCTTGAAGATAAGGCTTCAAAATTCTTTGCATTGTTGCCTTGTTTTGTGTGAAACACTATTACCAGCCTTGAGCAGGCATTGGCAACTCTGTCTCTTCCAGACCAGATCTTTGATGAACCAACTGAACCTTCAAGCAGGTCCTAAAGCCGTTAATTATCTCATTATAGCTGTTCAAGCTAGTGTGGCCCCTCCAGGACCAGAGTTGCCAGCACTGCTATACGGTCTTACAAACCTCAAAGAAATACTGGTCCTTTATGACTGTACAGTATGAGTCAAAGTTCAATATTAACTTCATCTATGGTCTATGATAATAATATCATAGTCAAAATCAAAAGGCTTTTCTTTATCATTTCTGTATCTGTTTTCTGTCTCCAGGACCATCTGTCTACATTTCATGATCTGGTGAAACAGCACTTTAAAGGCTACCTGAAGCCTCCGTTTAACAGTGAAGGAAGAAAAACCGCAGGGATGAATGAAGAGGTAACCAGTCCCATACTGTCTTTGTGCAGAACAGTTACTGAATCATTGTACACAAGCTTCTTAATAAGTGATGTTCTCGTTTTCAGTGGTACCTTCCTTTAGTGAGGCCTTCTTAGTATGAATGGATTTCTGGGTGAAACGCATGAAGGGATGAAAGCATCAATATGCAATTTCCAAAGACAGGCCAAGAGGACCCTTCCTTTCCCAGACACCTCTTCACCGCAGGCAGCCGTGGTTTGTTCACTACAGCGGGTTAATCCAGGACTGAAAAATGGATTTCAGAGGGAAGTAGATGACATTATGTATATTCTGGATTTTAGAAGGAATCGTCGGTTTTAAGTTTTAAAAGAGAATTAGCCTCTTAATACTGTACTCCCTGCCGGTGCACGTGTTCATGTAGGGAATACTGGGTTGGCAGGGAGGGGGTTAAATTTCTCCCTGTCAAAACACGTTGGACTGTGGCTGGAGCCGTGAATTGAATAAGTGATTAAGTGATTGATTAAGGCTCCAGCCACAGGTGTTAGTTAGAAAAAGGACAGGATTAATGTTGGTGGTGAAGTTTGTGTTCACGTCCGTGAGTTTTTGTGTAGACCTTTTGTTTTGACCCTTGTGCCTTATTATTTGTTAATGTGTTTTATTATTAAAAGTGTGCGTTAGTACTTGAAACTGCATCTTCTGAGTCTCTCTTCCTGGTCGAAACAGCATTGCCCGCGACGCTGTCCTGTCACAGTTACCAAGAAAAACAGGCTGACGCAACGTAACTGTACATCAAAAACAGTTCTTTGTTTTGTCTGTTGCTACTAAATATTTAATTAAAAAAATCAATTTTATATAATTAATACATGCATGTGTTTCAAATTTGTGTATCTGTATTACAAACAAGTAGACATGGTGTTTTTGTAAGAAAAAATGTTTAATTTTCAGCGCAGTTAACACAGCGCATATTTACCCGCGCTACACTCCTAAAGGGCTCCTCCTCTTGGTGAGTAGCATGCTTTAGACCTGCTGGTGCAGCTTTCTTTTTTTCACGTCTTTAGGTTCTGGTTTGTACGTTTGGAAAAGACACTCGCTTTGCTGCCTTTCTGATTTTCTTAGAAAATACTGGTGGAGATAGCCATTGTAAAAATCTGCTGCTGAAAGCCTCTTCTTCAATTTCACTGCTTTGAACCCCACCCATCCATCCTGAAAAATAAATGAAACATTCCTGTAGTACTAAATTCGCCAGTGAAACACAGTACTGAACAACCCTAGACAAAGAAACAGGTCTATTCAATTGATCTGCGGCAGATCTAAATACTGCTGTCATTTAAATAGCCACTTTTTTCACATTTTATAGACAGAAATAGATTAACAGGCACTGCTGGATATTTTTTGATTTTCCTGAAGCCATTTAGATCAAATTAATATACCCAAGATCTCCCTTTATATTTTGTTATAATACACCAAACGTTGAATCATGCCATATCTGCTATATAACCATATGTATTTGTATTAAGTAAATGGTGCTGATAGTAATATCAGTTTATGATTTTATACCTTACAGCAAACCAGTAATGTGTTTGACTCCTTGTGATACAATAAGGACCCAGGGGTTGGTTTTCTTTGCCGTTCAGATTCTGACAAAGAAGAAAATGTGGTATTAGGTTATTTAAGGAACACAACTCTGGTGCACAAAAAAATCAACAGTGGAACTGTACCTGAAACAACTGGAATTTCATTTTTTCCTACAAAATCCAGCAGTTTTATTGTGTGTCTGATCCACAGCGTTCTCAATGAGATCTATTGTAGAAGCACAAACATCAGTGCCCAGTTATAATATGAAGAAACAGATTAACAAGACATTCATACTCTAGTATAGGTACATTTCAAATGAGTCTTTTAACCAAGTATTATCACCATTTAGGGTTAATGTAAAGCATCTGGATACAGAACTTGTTAACTTCAATAGCATCTTCAGTTGATGACACGTTCATCTGTATTTCTCGTTCTTACCCTGGATCCGATTGCCTGGAACAGTCGTCCAATCTGATCACAGGATTGGTCCTCCCAGTTTACCCAGCTCATATCCACACTGATCTTAGGAGCTACAAACAGGGCGAGAGGGGAGAGGACGTCACAATCCTAATTGTAAACGAGTAGATACACACACTGCACAGCCAGGTCTGGACAAAAGGAACAGTCAACAACACTGAATTATCAATGTGCAAACAATACTCAACCAAACTAATGGGGAACTTACCAAAAGTTGACCCTTGCTTTGACTGTTCCTTTTTATTCTGTATTCTTTCTGGTAAATTTTCCAGAGTTGAAATTAGCTGTAAAAGCAATAGATGAACGATTAAAAACAGTGTGCCTAACCGTTTAACAATATTATTATTAAAATTAAATATGAAACTGTACAGAAACGTTTCTGTGATATGCCTGCCTACATATTGTGTGCTGATTTTAAAGCTTTAAAGTTGGTTAGTTAGAGTTTAGTGCCATCAGATGGTAACATAAACTAAAAAACGAGAAAGTGCTCCCATGGGTTTTCATATGGGGCATACAGCTCTTTACATTAGTATGTTTTAGAGCTGAATGATTCAAATTTGCAGAAGTTGATTCTGAAATGTAAAGGTAGTTTATGACAATGAATAACAAAGCCATATTTGAAGTTCCCCCAACTTACCATTTTTGCACCCATTTTGGCAAGAGTCGCCCCAAGCTCCTGGGCTGTGCAATGTGGCTGAACCAGGCACTTGTCCTGAATCAGAATTGGACCCACATCAAACCTAAAGTGAATACGAACAATAAAAACATGAGTAAAATAAAGTATGATATTCATGAAAAATAATGTATATGTGCCTATCTTTATTTATAATTGCAGATACTGAAGTTATTTAATTAACTATCCTAGTACCTTCCAAACAGTAATGTTGAACAAGCTAATAATAAAGCATTACAATGGTCACCTTTTAGGTCTAATCTGCATGATGGTGACCCCAGTCTCAGTGTCCCCATTTAGAACAGTGTGGAACACTGGAGCAGGTCCACGCCACCGGGGGAGAAGACTGGGATGGACGTTCAATATGCCACTGAAAGAAATTCACACATTTACTCACCCAAGAAATGCAACTTACAAAAGGTCATTTTGTAATGCAACTTACAAAAGGTCATTTTGTAATGCAACTTACAAAAGGTCATTTTGTGGAACCAGCAGTTAAATAGTTATGACTCAAGACTTCTTACTAACTCATCTAAGCAAATAGAACTTTCTCAAACTTCTCAAGGTCGTCATCCAGCCTCGCTTTACTAAACCTAAATTCTTTGGGATATGTAAAGCAGCCACACATCTCGGTGTACTTTACATATTGCATTACTCTATCATTTACTACCTCTAGGTTATAGTTCAGAGTTGCAAGTTTAATTCTTACTATGGAAACTTGAGGATGAGATCCTCTGGTAGAAGACATCCAAAGGACACCACCACACCCACATCGAACTGTTCACATGGGCCAATGTGTGGCCAGTCATGGATGGGAAGCTCATTCTGGCTTGCGAATCTTCTCACAGGCAGTTCTTTAGAGAGGACAGCTGGCAACGTGACAACTTCAAGAGTATCCACAGCTGTTTTGGGGCTGCTATCTCTGTTGAAACGGGGAACACTGTCGATCAGCTCAGGCATATGCAAGGACTAAAAACAAGCATTACACTTTTAAGGTATTGCCCACCTGTAAGAAATATAATATTAACACAGAGGTTAAAAACATGACTATTTTCAACATTTCTCATTCTACACAGGTACTTTTTCGTACAGTACTAGCAGCATTTAAGATTAGTTACCTATTTACCACTGGAAAAGTTAAACTGTTAGACCTAACACTCATAACCAGGCTTGCCTACAGAAGCACTTTAAACACAAATGGGATTAAGGAATATACTTTTTTTTTTTTAAATTACACGGGCTTCTTTACCTTGACAAGGTAAGAGCTTTCAAAGACTCCACGGCAAATTCGTCTGTCCCAAAGAACAGTATTCTCCATGGAGGTCTTTCCCTCAAACCGTTTCCATTAACAGGGCTGCTGCTAGCGAAGGAGTCCGGACTGTCATGCGTGCGTCTGGAGTGATTTGAAAACGTCCATAACTCCCGTAGACGACTGGAAACACAACGCCACAGACGCGCATAGTTTCTAAACAGTGTGTGTTGTTGCCAAACACGGGTAATAACACAGTGTGACCCTATGTGTTTTAATTGATTCCACATTGTCACATACATTGACAGTCATCCCTCCAGAAATAATGACACGTCCGATAAAAAAAACTGTAACGTTTGTTGTTAATTGTCCATTTATACACTTAGTACTGAAATCAGTCACTCCATAGTACTGTGCGAGCAATAACAACACACACAGGTCATTCTAGTATCAACCCACATTCCGAATGCTCATTTGTTTGGTTTTAACTCGTATTTCAAATCATTTAACTAGTACAGACTTGCAGGAACAAGCACCGCTTGTTGGATTTTATATAAGCAATAAAGTGTTGCTCCAAAATGCACTTTTGCGCGATCACAAGTTTACTCTGCTTCTTCTGCAGGGCGCAGCCATCTTTGTCACTGCGCATCCCCGATTTCCTGTTCTCTGCGAAACAGAGTCCCCAGAAGAAAGGAGCCCCCTGCTCTGCGTTCCTCAGTTACTCTTGCATACCTGTATTTCAAGTGGAGCTGGTTGACGCTGAGGCTAAACTTCAAGCATAACAAAACAAGCGAAGGTTGCTCCATTTAGGAACATTTAAGAATGGCTTCCTTTTGTAGCTTTGTGACATCAAAACAAAAAGTATTGCCACTGTGTTTGTAAAAAGAACTAAAAAGAAAACAAGTCAAGCACTGCAATCAATACCTTATACAATTTTATTTAAAATCCAGCCAATATTTGTAAAGTTTTACTCAAATGGAGTATTATGTATGTAGTAATTACCTATTGAGTTCATTGTCAATACATGTAAGGCAATCAATAACTGATAACACACCTGCCCTCAGTCCCAGTAAACTCAAGAGCCTTCTTAATGCATCAAGAACAAGAGCTGTCTTTATAGCGCGATCCACAGTGCCATTACTGAGGCTGACGATGACCCAGCACAGCAGAGGTGTCACAGCCTAGCGATCACTGCTCTCTGCCCTTATTGTTCCAGGACGATTAACATTTAGGTCGTTAACCTTTACAGGTTCTGGCATTCCCCCAGGACACTGTATAATGACATATAAAACATTCATTATAAAGCCCCTCCACTTTCACATTCACTGTGCAAATATTTCAACACACGCACAAGGTGTGTAAGGCAATTGACCGAAGTGTCACCTCATTCACTGTAATCAGAATTGGCTTTAGTGTTGTCAATGTCAGACAGTTTTTTTTTTTGTTTTTTTTTAACAGAACAACCTTTTTTCAGTAGAACTGCCCCTATATTGAATCGTTACATGATAACCATGGCCACGCTACTGTCCACAGCAGCTTGAGTGTGCAAAATACAAAAAAGGGTTTCCTTTACTGAGATGTACATTTTGTCATTAAACTCTTCAAATGTGTCTTTCATCGTGTCTTGGTTAAACAGTAACTGGGTCGTTTAGGCTGAAGCAGCAGAAACCATTTTAAAGCAATGACAATAGAAAATACATTAAGGAGGTTGTCCAGATATGGAGGACAGCTGTCATGCAAGGAGGGTAAAGTTAATATATGAAAACAAGAGGGAAAGGATTTTCAAGGGATACGGAGCATTCCTTATCAGTTGAAAGTGAGCTGAATTGACAGGCAGCTGTTGGAATGAACACAGGTCCAGTGTATGCAGTTCCACAGGAGATGTACAGGTCTTTAACATGGTCTTTAACATGCTATTCTTTCTTTTGACTGGGTATTCTGTTACCCTGCATTAACCCACACTAGTGACTGGACTGAGCTGCTTCATGCTCTAATGCCACTGTATTTGCACAGATAGTTGTTGCATGTGCTATAACACAGTAATAACATGTTTCAAACACGTTTGTACATACCTAGTCCTGTAGAAGCGCATTTACAATGTGTGGAATCACGTGTACAATTACAGCATTATTAAATGGACAAGCTAACTAGATGGTCTATCCTAAATGTTTTTAACATTTCATATTTACCAAGAGCTGACAGTGCAAAATAATATTTAATTAACAAATTCATTCATGTAATTGTAAAAAAAGAGGTAAAACTTTTAAAGTATCCCAATTTCTTAATGTAAACCTCCAAAAAATGATTAGTAATTCAAATTGAAATCTGTTAAATTGAGAGCTAATACTTGCTTTTACTTTTTGGGGGAGGGTGAGATGGGTGATAAACTTTGTACTAGACCGAAACAAGCTACACTACCTGTAGATCCACCTCAATCGAACCATGACATGTTCTATACCAAAAGAGAGGTACATTTTATAGGAAGATAGAAATAAGACCTTATATAATCTAGGAGTGACATGGCAAGTTTTATTTCCTTAGAAAATTAGAAGCACTGATTTTAAGAACATCATTCTGGAATTCATGCAGACACAACTGAGACAGTGCTTAACCCCTTTAACCCTTGGCTGTGTCAACTCTGATATGAACCAACCAATCAGAAACCTCCTCTAGCCTCCTTTGTTCCAAAATCATATAAAAACAAGAGCTTTGGCCACTAAAATGTGACTTCAAAATGGCTTCCAAGCTGTTATTGTTAGACCAGAGCCTTCAAATTGCTCCACGGAGGAACCTTGCTGCCTAAGAAGCTCTTACTGCTTTACCTGAGAGGATGCAACTATCACGCAAGTGCTACATAACATTACTGCTTATTAAGATTACCTCAAAAGAGAGTTGATTTAGAGTTGAAATCTATGTGAATAGATAACACATATCTACCGGTATAAATGTTAGGTTAAAAGCTGTTCTAGAAATAATGAAGGTACTTCTTTTGTTCATCTAATTGCATCCAGTACAGTTTGATTTGTCCCTTGGAAACTGTGAAAGAGATCCTGTTGTAACTGTCATAACTGAAGGGATCCATGGCTAAGTCATTCTTAGAGAAGGTCTTCTTCTATGTGATATCTGAGAAGTCACTTTGTCACACACTAGTGGAGAATATCTTAGATAAGGAAACAGATATTTCAGGAATGGAGCACAGTGTTTTTAAGAACCAAAGCTCAATGTTCGTTTATTGTTGCATGCAACTTACAGATTTTAGCTAAGTGGTTTTGAGAGAATCTCTTCTATTTAATTATATAGAAATTGTTTTGACAAACTACTCCAATGCTATTATTGTTTGTTTTGTCATGTTGTACAAATAAATCCTTATTATTTAATCAAACTGAATAGTCTAAATTGCAAGCTTGCTTTATATATAAACCTCTGGAACTTGAATCAAAGGGGAATCAATAGCTTACTATTTGTTATAGCATATAAATCTGATGTTATTTTCAGAGGATGGCACCACAAAGGATTGTTAAATTCTTTAATAATTAGAATATATATCTAGCTAGCTTGCCTCCCCTTAGATTAATTGAAGAGCACACCGGGATACATGTAACAACATCAAACAATAGTGCTTACAAAACCAGATTAGATTAGAGAGCGAAGTATATCCCTGATTGACAGTGAATTCTATAATGTTACTCAATGGCTTTATTATACAGCACATGAAAATAAAAGTGCTTCCCTATGTGAGCTCCAAGCAGAAGCAAGTGTATCAAGACTAGGATCTCCTCCCACATGAACTTTGGATGGCTTGAGAACTATAAAATGTGCTCCTAGCCCCTTCCAGTGTGGACAGCGTGTTAGACTCACACACAGAGCAGCCTCTTTCCACAGCAGGAAGTTTACTCTTGTATTTGATTGTGGGAGCACAATTCTGACAAAAACATCAACGGACCGCAGGTGAGAATTGAATCTCATAAATAATAAATACACAACTGAAGCCACCACTTGATGTGTCCCGCATTTGTTTTCGAAGCAGGAAAACCTGTGCTTGAAGTTTGTGGTGTGTTTTATTGTAATAAGAGTTCACAGGGTTATGCTCTGAATTAGTAGCACACTGCTCTGCGGTGTTTGAAACCAGACGCTTGAAATGTCAGTTCTTAACACGTGCTTTACCGTCTCTTTACCATGACTGTGACATGTTTCCTAGGCCAAATGTTTGGAACATGTCTTGATTGTGTAAAAATAATATTTAATTAGGATGTATTTTGTAATGGTAAAAAAAGAGGTATATATTTGTTTTTTTGTTGTTGAATAAAATTAACTCATAATATAATGTTGTTTTTTTTTTACTTTCTCCAGAATCCCTTTAAATTGAAATTGTTTTCCATGGGGAGAATGTACCGAATCTGGATCATCCTTTGTGCACTGCTCCATGGTAATACAAACCACTGATAATGCTGATCATTTATACCTGTAGTGTATTTGTACCATTCTTTGACAGTTTTGCCAGTACTGTTCTTACTTGTTTCTGGAAAAGAATACTATTGTTAGAATGATACCATAGTGTTACAATTCAATACTGATGTACCAATGGCAGCAAACAGTACAGTTATGTTAGTTCATTACAGTATGAGGATACTGTGCAATGTTTGCTCCAGAATTGACATGATGACACATTGTAGCAAATTGCCAGTGACATTTTTAGATAACTCCTATGTAAGATAAAGGTTATTTTTTACTTGTAGGTGCAGAAGACTTTGTTATCGAGAATGCTCATCATAGCCTGTGCTTTCAAGCTGTCTTGGAGTCCGACAGCCTGGTATTAGTGGAATGCAATCTGAACTCCAGCTTTCAGCAATGGATCTGGAGAGACGGGCTCCTCTTAGTCAACATGGCTACGGGAAAGTGTCTCTCAGCCCACAAGGCAGATTCTGTGCAGACCGCTGCCTGTGAAAATGCAGCTCACCTCCAGTGGGACTGCCACAACATGAGACTGATCTCCAAGGAAAATTCATACTATCTGACAGCCAACGAGAGCAAGGTTGCCTTCCTCTCCAGCAAGAGGAGCAGTAATTCAGAGTGGAGGGGTTCCACTGGGGATGTTGACATCTGCAAGGAGAGACTGGGTAAGTGTCAGCAAGGTGCTTGCTATCTTCTGAGGAAGTTCCCCAGTACAGCCAGGGTGTAACAGGAAAGAAATGTAACTGAAGCAAGCATAGTTTAAAGTGTTTCCTAGGGTTCTTTATTGATTGAAAGGTCTGTAGTTTCATTGACAGGATTGCCCATTACATTTCCGATTTATGGTATGTGGCATGTTTAACATACCAGTACTTAGATACAATGTCTAAATTACCACGCCTAAGGTTAATTGGGTCCCAAAGGGCTGGTCTGATCTGAATGAAATAAATGTTAAAGAACAGTCTATGTATTTGCACTGCGCAAATTACTTCACAGTATATTTCCTCTTGTCATTTGGGCTTAAAGTCCTTCAGACCATTTCAAAAGATAAACCAAGGCCATTGTGCGTCCTTAGAATGACAGTAAACTCCAATAAAATAGTCCGTTTGGCATTGACTTTGGTTGTAATGTAAGCATTTATTGCAGAACCACACAGAGCAACAAGAAACGCAGCTGGTTCTAAAATGGCCCACCCAGACCCAGCTTCACTTGCAGGTGAAATGCAGGCAGATGTAATGACTGACGCGCAAAGGGAAGAGTTACTGTGGTTCTACCGCACCGAGGACCGTAAGTATTGTGTGCTGGAAGAACCTCAATAGAAACATTAGCAGTTTAGACTAGAGCCTCCTTTAATGACCTGCTATAGCCAAAACATTCGAAGCTTAATTACTGCACAGATAGTACTAAGTCAATAATTATTTATTGTGGATGGGTTCACAGCTTTAACAATTTTTTGATAAGTTGTCTTTCGCGCACAACAATAGTCGGTTTACTGCTAATTTGTTTGTAACTATATAAAACATATACTGTAAACTTATATAAAATATAAATGTGATTGTATTCTTTTTGTAAATGTATCTAAATAATAACAGAATATGGCGCTTTGTGCACCAACGATCGTTAAAATCAATACGCCAGGGAAGGGTTTAAACAGTGGCTGTATTCAGATCTGCTATTTCTGCCCTTGTATTTGTTTGGTGTCTGTTTTTTTGTTGCGTTCCTTAGCTGCCCCCCCACCTAACGGCGTGATAGCGATCACAATTACATAGCCTGTTTGAATGTGCGCTGCGTGCTGGGCTTGACAAATATGCGCTTGTGCCAAGATAAACTGCACACAAACTCAACAGCTTTAAATGGACTCGTGTGACAAGTTAGTTAACTTAAAACAGACCTGAGCAAATCAAGGGAGCTCATCAACATGACATATTTTACATTTCTAAGAATGCGACCTTGACGTGATTTCTATCTTTATTTGGATGAGTCAAACCATCATGCCATAAAACTGAATGTCTCTTTATAATGTTGACTTTGTAGCAGACCTATTGTTCTGTAGTTTTATATGCAGTTCAGAAGTTTTTTTATGGAGCAGTTCAGAAGTTTTTATGAGAGTGTTAATATTGTGCAAGCACACTCAGAATGTATGTACTTTATATTCTTGAGGTTTTCTGCTGCTGTACAAAAAAATTCAAGCAATATGTCTAACAGTTGTATCGGGCAGGGTTGGTAAGCTTTTCAAATTCAACAACGACGCAATGACAATGGAAGCAGTGAAAAGCTAGAACATTGAATGTTGTACATTGTGTTCACCTGCCTTTATTATTCAAACATTATGCCTGAGGGTGCAGTATCAAGGTTTATATCAGGGTTTAACTTACCAGTGTGTAAAACATATCGATTTAGTCAACTGTCTGAGGTATAGTAAACACAAAATAAAGCTACAAAATAACAAATACTCTACTTTGACCTTGAACGAACTGTTGTACGTGCAATAATAATAATAATAATAATAATAATAATAATAATAATAATAATAATATATCTTCAGATTTCATAACTGCTTTCTGTTTTATTTTGTCTACAGCGTCTCCATGGAATTATGCCATTCTTGCTTTGTCTTTTGTGGCAGTGCTGTCAGGTTTTCTTATCTTGGGACTCAGCTCAGTGGCTAAGTAAGTACCCTTCAAATCTACAGTGCCTCTAAATGTCTAACACACAGTATATACTGATGCATATTACATTGAAGTAAATCATTAAAGTAACTGTGAATTGCTTTAAAGTGTTGCACAGTGTTCTGCCTGACTCCCTGCTGATCAGGGGGCGTTCTTGTTAGACTTCGCACTGCAAAGATTAATAAATCCCTATGAGTCAGTTAGCATATGACTCCATGTACACTAGCACAGTGTGAGTCAGTTCAGATCTTTTAACTCACACCCCAATGCATTCTGGTAAGTGTAGTCCTGCTGTGAAAGGTACCTGAGACAGGTACAACGTACCAGAATGCATTGCGAAGTGAGTTAAAAAGCCTGAACTGTCCCCAACTGTCCTAGTGTACAGAGTCGTATAGTAAACCCTGCCTTTGAATAGCCTGTTTCCCTGCTGTTGTTAAACCTGGAGTGGAATAGCCCTCCAGGGCACCCCTACTCTACCCTGTAGTCATTTGGATTCCGTTGTTTAGGAAAAGGAAGGTTACAGCACAATACAAGGCAGCATCGAATGCAGAAAAACCCCTGCAGATGGAACGGATGCTGGAGGAAGAGAAACAAACACATGTCCCTTTCAGTCACAAACTACCGTCAAAGACTGCTGCGCCGGACTCCCCTAAATCAGGCAACATCACGATCCAGTGGAAAGATGGGAACGTTTCCACCCTCTTCCAAGACGATCGCGAGGAGAATGTGTAGAAGCGAGCGCTGCTATTTCAATTGACAAATTACGTGAAACAGAAACGAAGTTATGGTCAAACACTGAAAGGTCAAGCATTATTAGATACAATGCATGTTTTATTATATTATAATGTAGATAGGATTTCCATTGCATACATGCTTTACTAGATCATGTGGAGCAAAGTCTGTTTTCTCCATTTGGGTTTGATACGTAAACCACATATGGTTAAGAAAATTGTTCCAGGATAGGTAATGACCTTATTATAATTTGAAAGTATATTTTAATGTTTTCCCAACAAAAATAAGTTGATTATCCCACATTGGTCCACTTGATCTGGAATAACCCAAACTTCCTGGCCTCTTCATAATCTCAAATATAGTCTGATATGAATGTATGTAGAATAAGTCAGGCGTGCAGCTCAACCAAGATTCTTTTCAGTTCATCCACCTGCAGGTTTGAATTTGTCAGAAGAAAAACAAAACTAGCTTCTAAGAATGCCATCAGCAAGTGATAGCTAAAAAGCATTGCATTTACATTGGGCATGCATGCTAATGCAGTATCATTTATTTATGTAATGTTTAAACCTTAATTGCCTTTAAACGTTTGGTTTTTAGAGGTGGTTTAAAAATAATCCACCAAAATATCTATTTGAACTCATTTTTACATGTAGAGATCCCTCCATAAAGAACTTAATAATATCTACTACAAAGCTATTGTTTTATGCAATTACCTGTAGAACACACTATCATCTGTCTTAAGTGAACACAAAGGTTTAGTTCCCTTTGATAACAGCTGGCTAATTCAGGTGACTCTGTGCACATAAATCACCTGCCAGCTTCTCCATTCTCTCAACAAAGTCATTCATTTGAAAAATATAAAGGCAACTGGGGATAATGTCTGCAGCATTTTAATACAGTACTGGTACAACAGGGAAGATAAAAGGCTCTATTCCATGCTTATTTTGCAAATAAATACTTTCCAAGAGATATACTGTGATCATTGTGGAACAGACATGAATAGCGATTGGTGGAGCTGGAAGCAACTGTTGTACCGACTGCTATAAATTGAATTAAAATCCATACAAACTATTCAAATACATGCAAAACCATTTGTGTTTCTATGAAGATACTCTCAGTAAATTTCAATACAGGGTTATTATTGTGTACAGTATTTTACAATGCTTTGAAACATTCTGAGAGCTATTAATAATAAAAAAAAAGTCATTCAAAAGTTACTAAACATCTACTAAATATTCTGTACACATGGCTGTGCTATCTCTTATTTGCTACTTTCTCAGCTGTGCAAACTGTGCATATTAAGAATATATCCAAATTTACAGCATGTAAAATATAGGGGGAAACCACAGAATTGCTTATCTATATCATATCTCTGTACCATGTGTGCTTCATTTTTACTAGTTGCCTAGAACATATATTTCTTCCTGTGTTTGTAACAGTTTGGGCATTGCACCCCTGATCTTTATATCCAAGAAGTGGGTGACTAGGATTTGAACCTGGAACTAACAGCTTGGAGAGCCACACTGAGAGGGGAGCAGCTTATCGACATAGCTGCTTCCTGTAGTTACCCTTATCCACCACTAGAGGGCGGTCCTCAAATTCAGTAACTCCAGCAGAACATTTGAACTGGTTTCAGGTGGCACTGAATGTTTGTTTTCTAATCAATGGATAGAAGAAAATAAACAGAAAATACAGTAGAGATAGTCAATCCGCAGCCTTGAGGCAACATTTTCCTGAAAAATATAAAGCTTTGGCCACCTACCCACCCCTTTCAACACACACACAAAAGCAATTTCCTGTGTTCCTCCTCTTCTGCTTCAGCCCCATATGACAGGAACAGACTGTTTTGGTTCAATGTTTTGGTTCTTGGTTTGACTGTTAGCTGGTTTTGAACTGACGGTAAATAAAAAGCAGTCTGTGTTTAAGTGGTTAAAATATCTTGAAGCCCTTGAGCAGGGTGAGCGTTGGCGCCCTCCTCTTGCTCTGCGCTCGGGAGGACTTGACGGTGATGACTTTGGCCTGGGCGACGGAGGGCAGCTCTTTGTAGTTGGCGGAGGACAGGCTCACGACCGCCTTCTCCTCGCTGATGAAGAGCGGCCTCACCGGCAGGTTCCTCTCTGTCTCGCGCCTCGCCTCGCGGGCAGCCTCGTGAAACACACGCTGCACCGAGTCGAAGTCCAGGCAGGCCGACACCTCGTAAAACAGACAGCCATACTTGGAGGCCAACGACAGCCCGTCGGACTTGCTGACCTGTCTGAAAGGGCCAAAGCCAAACAATAGAAGAAAAGAGACCCTTTATTATCCTGCTGCCACAAAACAATAAAACTGTGCAGCAGGTATAAGTACTTTTTCCCTTTTCTAAGGCACATATTTGACTCTATTTACCTGATATTAGTCCTTCTGCTTAGATATAATGCAAGACTGGTTAAAACTGTCACTTTTCACAGCCATTTAGACATAAAGATACTGGATATAAAACATTACTACACTATTGTACTTTATATGCAAGTTTGTTTTGGTTTTGCTGTAAGTAGAGAAAGAATTTCAAGCCATTTGAAATATGTGTGTAATCTGGCATTGCTTTGCTTTCAAAACTTGTCTAGACCAAACATGCCAGTTCAGGCTTTGCAGATGCTTGTGGAATTAACAATACGTACACATGCTTGCAATAACACACTTGACCCGTTTCTCAAGTGGATCTTGGATGTTATTGCTAACATTGGCTTCACTGTTAGAACTCGGTATAGTACAAATAAACATGTCAAATGAAAATCTTAGTAGGATTTTGTGACTTTTATTTTGCAATGACCTGTATCTTTCCATGTCCAGTTTGTTCCCCAGTAGAATGACTGGGTACTCCTGCTGCACTCCCTTAGTGTGGATGGACACAGTGTCCAGGTACAGACGGCACGCTTCGAAACTCCTTCTGTTGTCAATGCTGTACACCACTATGAAGGCGTTGGCCCAGTTAAGGTAGCGCTCACAGTTCACAGGCCCATCCTACAAATGAGAACAAACCAGAGTCCTTAAATCCACCCTGTTTAACATGGCGAATCCCTGCTCTAATGAGTGGATACTGCGCTGGTGAAAGACATGGGTTCATGGTTTAAACTTAGGGTCTCTAAAATAATAGTCCATCGTTAACTACATCTGATGTCGGAAAACATTAAAAAAAAAAAATCAAATTATTATAACTAGTAGAAACATTACATCACTTCTTTGCTATGAAGTACAGTGTTTATTTTGGGAAAACCAGCATGCCAAAAAAACAGTTTCTACCATAAAACCAGAACATTTAATGAGCAGGTATTTTAATGAGTACCAGTTGCTGAGGCAGGGAGCTCGCATGACCCCGGCCCTGCTGAGTGAAGTGATAGAAAAGACAGAGACTTCCAGACAGTTTGTGGTTCATCTACCTGGTCTGCCGTATCCATGACTTTCAGAAGAACAGGCTGCTGATCCACAATTTCTTCTGAAGTGTAAGTATCTTCTGTAACAGACATGGAGCCGTTGTTACACGTGTGTTTTTGGGTGAACAGGGGTATGGGTCTAATATGGACAACATAAATATGACAACCATATTAAATAAACTACGCAACAAAATTCTATGTATATGGGTTTGTCACAGTACTGAGCACTTCACATATATTTATGTGATGAGTGTAAAAGAGCATCAATGTCTCTGTCTTCAGTATGTGAGTCAAATTAGAAAGTAAGTAACTACTGTAGTAAGGGCAGCAGTGAGGGATTTCCGCTTCACGTACCAGAGCTAATAAGATTCTAAATCATTATCTTTGGCCTGAGAGAACACTGAAAAGATCGTTGTAACCTTGATTCATGTGATTAATTAATAATGTCTAATAATTACAAACGTTCATGAATAACTATCTCATATCTCAACTGGGAAATAAAGCCATATCGCTTTTCTGGCCAGCTTATCTTTTGAAAACGATTTACAAACGGTACACTTGAATTATTAGGCCTTTACTCACTTCTTGGATTGTTTCCCTAACAGGCTAATGTCCATAATAAATAACCGGCACTTATTTGCTTTGTCCTGCGTTTTGTCACATACAAATGAGTGTAATTATTCAAGACGCAAGCAAGTGGAAAAAGAATTAAAAGTTTGCGAGATACGTAGACCTTTCTGCAGACTTTTGCATCTGTTAAGCATTTTGCTGTTAGTCTTGCCAAGCTCTCCAAACCCCCCCGCCCCACCGCCGGGTGAGAGCAGCACGCAATTCAGACATTAAACACATCTTGTACCCCCATGCAGCTCTCAATCAGCGGGAAGCACGGCGAGCAAGGTGGATACAGCCAACAGGCCAATGGGTCCGACACATTTCAAATCAAACAAATCCCTTGAAACCAGAGGATTAACTATCATAGAGGAAAGCAGAATGTCAGGTTATGTAACATGTTACCTAAGCAGCCTTGCAATTCAGCATCTCTCATGTTGTAAATTTTGCTAATGTGGAACTTTTTTAGTTTCAAACTGAAGGGCTCCTGTATATGTTCTGAAGTTATTAACGAGAACAACTTTGGACTTCATTAGGGGTATGTGTATAAATTATTTTATAGGTAGGATTTGGGAAATCTGGAATTCTCCTATAGAGTGATTTAGATTTCCCTAATTCAGGTTTCTTTGTGTTTCATTATTTATAGCATATATACATGCACAACACATTTTGTTTGCACTTTACTTTGAAATTAGTTTTCAATTTGCTAATGTTTCTTGCATTACACATTTGTAAAACTCTTGTATATGTGTCATAAACTACAGTTGCTAGTTTTTTTAACAATTGTGTAAGACAGGAGCATTGATAGAAAACAACATTACATTGCATTTCTCAGTTGTGATATCTCTTTCGCAGTCTGGACTGTATCTCCACTTCACAGCTGGGTTGCAGGTGACAAGGCACCAAAGGTTAAAGAGTCTTGCTTGCACATAACCAAACATTGCTTTGATGTATCACCAGTTAATGCTCTTTTATCAAGGAATTTGAAGCACTTCATAACTCAAGACTGAATACTTTCCCTACAGTACTTAAATATGTTATTGAGCATTCAAAACAGAAAGAAAGCAAGCTGACATCATACACTGATGCACAGACACCAAATAATGGTATCACATGGTATCATATATATATATATATATATATATATATATATATATATATATATATATATATATATATATATATCCTTTAAAAACAAATTTAAAGACACTGAAAAAGCCTTCTAGTCAAAACATATGTCATTGGATTTTAGTTTCTTTTGGTATTTCTAAATCCTTTAAAAACTGAAACCTACCCAAATTTGGATCATATTCACTGATGAATCTTTTGGTGAGAAACTTCACGGTCAAAGCTACAGGAAACAAAAAAGACATCCTGTTTAGTCTTGTGTTTTAACAAACTTCGCAACAGATGAAAGTGGTTTAAAGCTTCAGCAATGCCAGGAAATAAACAGTTTATTAAAATACTGGCTTTAACCCTACAGACACAGTAGCCGAAGTAGTGGTTGTAGAAAACAACTAAAGCATTACTGTAGAGCTTCTAACAGGGTTTGACTAACACACATGGATAGTATCTATATAATGAGGTGAATCGGGGAGAGACAACTGAAACCACCAGTGCTAATATTTGTTGGCAAGCAGAATGGATAGATGGGTAGACATACATACCTCTTTCAGTAACTTTACAAAAGGACTGTGATAAACCAACTATAGAGCTATCTTTCCTAACCCTGAACACAGGTCCTGCTGTGCTGAAAGACCTGCAGTGAATTTAAACAGCCATTATAACCATAGAGATCAGACAGATCAAATGTAATGTTTTTTTTCCATCTGTATTAAAGTCTCTTTATCTTTGTGATCAGTAATAGAGGGCCTGCATGTTCTGATGCTCACACACACACCTACCCACCTATTTGTTCATTCTTCCTGAGGCTCCCCTAACAGTCTCAGGGCTTTAGACAATTACTCCATTGTGTTTGTTCAGTAAAGGTAGGGTATTTTAACTCACACTTGCTGTGATGTCTATTTCGCTCCCTCCCCTGTTTGCAAGTAGATCAGTCACTTTAACAAGCATCTGATGGACACCATTAACACGGAAAGAGGGACTTGAATCAAGATTTGGTGAATTTTGTAGAAAAGGTTTATTATAGCATTTTCATGTGTCCCCCAAGGATTTTGTTTTTACTTATACTGCCTTCCAGAGAGAAGTAATCAGCTTGTTAATCTGTCAAGTGCTGGGGGAGTTTTGATTTGCTCTTATTAATTTCAGACCTGAGGGATCCTGCACAGAACCTAGCCCTAGATGTGCTAACATTCTGTACTGGACAGAGTGATACAGCTTGTACTGCAGACCCACACATTCTTAATTGATATCAGCTCGAAAAACTGGCACAACTCACTCACACGCACGCACGAACACACACATTTGAAACTAGTTACGGGCCGTTACACTTGAATCACTAGGTAATTAATGTGGCATTACTTACTGCTACTTAGTAATCACTGCAGATTATACACTACTGTATTTGGATTCATTATAGGGATTCAAATATTTGTGACTAGAACTTCCTCTGCCTATATTTGTTGTCCGCACACCCATGACTGACACTTTACCAACTTATTAAAAAGTGATACAGGCTACGAAATAAAAATCACGCAATAAGTACACTCAACGCAAAGTATTTAACAAAGAACTACTTAGCAATGTAATATGCACACAATAAGTGAATTAATAATAATAATAATAATAATAATAATAATAATAATAATAATAATAATAATAATAATAATAATTACCAGATTTCCCCGATCCTCTGCATCCTAACATTGCGATATTGCATTCATTCACACCTCGGTCTGGGATGGTAGATAAATTAACAACACTGCAAGATCTCGATTTACCAAACATGGAGGACATCCTCTGCCTGAAAGGTGATATATAGATATCACTGTGGATTCCCAAAAAGATAATTTACAGCATCAGTAAAATATACTTCATCCACATCCACTATATATTCATATTTGCAGTGCATTCACTAGGTGGTAATCTGCGTAACAAGAAACACATCGTTTTCAAATGTAATCAGTGAATTCATTACCAGAGATATGTGTGGTATTTAGTTATTTGTTTGTAATTACAATATTGTGTAAACTGTGAATAACGTTGTGATCAATTAAATTAAGATTCGTGCACTCACGTTCTATTTAAAAAAAGGGGAAAAAAGAAATGGTCTCACCTCTTATTTTCCTCAAACATAAGTTTCAGTGGACAAGTCTCCTCTATCTTTGAATGTGTAGCTAAACTCTTGCTGAAGCACTACTCACATTTCACAGTGTTGCGTTTAAAAACCCTGTATCGCTCCCGGTCTTCCAACAATTGGTTTGATTTTAAATGCTTCGATTCCCCTGATGCCTTGTGTTCTGGTGTAAAATTCTGACCCGTCCCGTCGACTTTGACCGATGATGGTGTGTATTATCTGAAGATGAAGAGGAGCCGCCGGTTGTTTCTCGGGCCCCTGTACAAATCTTTGCAACAAAACGTTCTTCTCGGAAAGTCCTTAGCACGCGGCGCAACTTGTATCTTGTCTGTTTTTATTTATTTATTTATTTATTATCTACTACAAAGCATTACAAACAAGACCCATTTAACAATGCACAGACCTCGGGGGGAAAACCTTGATCCACAGACCTTTGCTGGATGAATGAAAAACGTTTGGCTTTGAATGAAGGAAGGGGAAAAAATGAAGAATTACAGAAGAATGCACGTGCTTACGTATTTGATTTGCTGCCAGATTCCTTGTATGGAAACTATCACAGTTCATTCTCATGAAGTTTACTCAAAAGTGTGACACAGCCTTTGAAATAACAGCATCAATCGCAACGCAGTAAAACTTTTGCACAGTACTGTATATATATATATATATATATATATATATATATATATATATATATATATATATATATATATATATACTACCGGTCAAAAGTTTTAGAACACCCCATTTTCCAGTTTTTATTGAAATTTAAGCAGTTCAAGTCCAGTGAATAACCTGAAATGGTACAAAGGTAAGCGGTAAACTGCCAGAGGTTAAAAAAAGGTCACCAAAAACTTAGGTCACCAAAAACTGAAAAATAATGTACATTTCAGGGTTATACAAAAGGCCTTTTTCAGGGAACAAGTAATGGGTTAACAACTTACAGCTGTTCTGCAGCAATGGAAGTAAATTAAGCCTTGAAAGTTGATGCTAACAATTCCTACAGGTGTCCCAACTTTTGTTGATTACTTACAAACCCTCTGTCTGTATAAAAGCAGTGTTGGAACAGACTGTGTTACTACACCCTCTTAAGCATTATTTGGACAGTATTGTACTGCAGGAAGTAGTATATTGCTATCATAATGGTGAGAAAAAGGCAATTAACAAAGGAAGACAGACAGACCATTATAACCCTTAAAAGTGTTGGTCTTTCCTTTAGAGAAATTGCAAAGAAAGCCAAGGTGTCAGTGAGTACAGTTTCCTACACCATCAAAAGGCACTTGGAAACTGGAGGAAACTCTGACAGGAAGAGGTCTGGCAGACCCAAAGCCACAACAGAATCAAAAGACAAGTTTCTGAGAGTCAACAGCTTGCGTGATAGGCGGCTCACAGGACAGCAGCTTCAAGCACAGCTTAACACTGGTCGAAGTAAGCAAGTCTCAGTTTCAACTGTGAAGAGAAGACTTTGAGCTGCAGGTTTGACAGGTCGAGTGGCAGTAAGAAAGCCATTGCTAAGATGGCAAAATAAGAAAAAGAGGCTTGCCTGGGCCATGAAGCACCGCCAGTAGACTACTGAAGACTGGAAGAAGGTCTTATGGACCGATGAATCAAAATGTGAAATCTTCGGTTCATCACGCGGGGTTTTTATGCGCCGTCGAGTAGGCGAAAGGATGGTTCCTCGGTGTGTGACACCAACTGTCAAACATGGAGGAGGAAGCGTGATGGTCTGGGGCTCTTTGCTGGATCCAGAGTCGGCGACTTGCACAGAGTGAGTGGCACCCTGAACCAAAGCGGCTACCACAGCATTTTGCAGTGCCATGTAATACCCTCTGGTATACGCCTAGTTGGTCAGGGGTTCATCCTACAGCAAGATAATGACCCAAAACATACCTCCAGGCTATGTCAGAACTACCTTAGAAGAAAAGAACAAGACGGTAGGCTTCAAATCATGGAATGGCCAGCACAGTCTCCAGACTTAAACCCCATCGAGCTGGTTTGGGATGAACTGGACAGAAGGGTGAAAGTAAAGCAACTTACAAGTGCAACACATTTGTGGGAACTTCTGCAACAGTGATGGGAAGAACTTTCCGAACAATATTTGATTTCCATTGTAGAAAGAATGCCACGAGTGTGTTCGGCTGTTATATCTGCAAAAGGTGGCTACTTTGGTGAGTCAAAAATTTAGATTAAATTTTGTTAAACAAAACGATTCCATGATTTCTTTTTTTATCTCCAATTGTTTATTTGTTCTATGCTTTAATTTCAGAGTACATTGAGACATTAAACTGCGTAAATTTCAATAAAAACTGGGAAAATGGAGGTGTTCTAAAACTTTTGACCAGTAGTGTGTATATATATATATATATATATATATATATATATATATATATATATATATATATATATATATATAAGGCACAGTACATTGTTCAGTGAATGTGATTCAGTACACCCTTGCATGACCCACAAGAAATGCTTGGAGTGGGATGTTTGGAATACTCTTTAATGTGTGTGTTGAGACACACAATATATCTACTGCAAACTTAACAAAAAACTATCCTGCCAATAGAACATGTTGATGACTAATACTTCCAGAGTTTAATCACAGAGAACCCGAATCATTTTCCAAATACAGTCGATACATATGAATCATAACCCATCCTAAAACACGAGTCATTAAAATGTTCAATCAAAGGCTCCTTGTTGCATGTGTGAAAAAGCCAGGCTAACAAGCCACATCTGGGACAAATCTGTCTTCCTCCTTTGCTTAAAAAATAGTTTTACAAAAGAATAATGACAAAAACAAGACAAGGACCTATTTCTTTAATACCAGCAGATCAGAACATTTCCTCAAATGATATTAGCATGTGATGTTATATTTATGAGCCATAAAAACAACAGAATTCTAGCTGCTGGAACGATCAATGCAATGCTGTGGATTCCTCAAGCCTATTCCTGTGTTGATAGGAACTGTGGGATTCTGCAAAGTAATGTAAGATGAACCTTTTATCATTTAACTTGAGAAATAGAGGTTAATATAAATTCTGTCTGGCATCATCTCACAAATCTATACATACATCTACACTACCTACCAATTAGTATGCTTGTATTCTTGAAAGTACTGTAGAGTATAAGCACAGATTTAGTCGCTCATTGGTGAAGCTATATGTCCCTTTAAATCTGAGACATCTGCGTGTGCACATGCTGCTGCTATCTTTAGCCAGGTTCTATTTATAAAAATCAAAGTGCAGTCAGTTCAACAACACAACTCTATCCTGCGGGGCATGGGAAATCTTCACAAATGGAATGGATCCACCATGCTTTTACATTGTTTTCAGGTAAAAGCTGTTTGACTTGGTTTATTTGTCTTCCCTGTATATTGTATTTAAAAATAATCTGTGCAAATATGGATAAAGTTCCTGCATTACTCAGACTGCAGTAAAAACAAAAACTGGGTCCTGCACTTATGGCCACATTGCATGTTAAAGTGGAAGACAGCCTTTTTGCCAGTGACAAGGTCTTGCTGTCAGAGAACTGTGAGTATTTCCATGCTCTCTTCGAGTCGGGGATGCGAGAATGCCAGCAAGAGGAAATTCACCTGCTGGGGTTAAGTGCCAGAGGGTTTGATATCATGCTTAAGGTCCTGGGAGGGGAGAGACCTGCTCTGGACTGTGATGAAATCATTGAGGCCGTAGAATATGCCGCGTTTTTACAAGTGAAGTCGCTTGTCAAACATCTAATTAATTTAGTTAATTCCAGTAACTGCATTGAAATGTATCACGCTGCCTCCACGTATGGTCTGCTGGATCTGTTCCACAGATGTGCTCTGTTCATTAGGGACATGTATTCGGATTTAAAAGAAGCTTTGGAATATCTTCCCGTGGATCTTCTGGACTATATTGACTCTCTCATTCCCAGTACATTTATTGCTGTTGGGGCCTATTCACCTTTGTGCAAGATTCCTTAAGGTCTGTTTGCTATTTGGATGAAGACAGCAAGTCGTGGAAAACCTTAACTGATTTGCCAGCTGAAGCAAGCACTGCCCTGGCAGGCGTCACTGTCCTAGACAACAAGCTGTACATCGTCGGAGGGGTCTATGGTGTCAGCAAGCAGGCGGTGGAGTTAAGTTTCTGTTACGATCCTGAAAGAAATACCTGGAGCCACTTTTCCAGCCCTCAGCAGCTTCGCTACAACCTGACATTGATGGGACACAACGGTTACCTTTACGCGATAGGAGGAGAGTATGACAGAAGGATTATTTCGTCGGTGGAGAGATACCACGTCTCAACAGACACGTGGTCTTTGTCTCGCCCTGCCACGCCCTGCCGCTGGGGCTGCGTGTGCCCAGGCGATGGGAAGGATGTTTGTTTGCTTGTGGAAGCCAACTGACACAACAGACATTTATGAGTACGACCCTGATAAAGATCAGTGGCTCCTCATAACGACTTTAATAAGGCCCCAGAGTTATGGACACTATATGGTGGCCCATAGGGACAACCTTACGTGATGCGAATGGCCCCTCCGATGATTTTTGAGATGTATGATAGACGGTTTAAATATTACCACCCTGCAATGGACGGTGATGGCGGGCAGTATGTGAACAGCAAAGGCACCCTGTTCACATCTGCGGTCAAGGGGGATTCTGTGTTCACAGTAAACCGAATGCTGACCCTTGTTTATTCTGTGGAGGAGAAAATGTGGAAACCCAAGAAAGAAATGCAGGGCTATCGATGGTGCGGCTCCTTGCAGACATGCTTCTTGAGACTACCAAAGATGAGCAGTGATGACCTTTCCACTGACTGTATAATCCACACAGGTCAGCAAGAGCCAGAGGATATCAAAACCTAATGTGAGCTGGACCTGAACACAGCCACTGTGTACTGTCCCATCCTCTTTCTGGTGCACCAGGGCTTCTGAAGTTACAATATGAAACAGCATCCCTGACAAACAGGAAATACAAGGACTGGGTTTAGAAAGGAGGTTTGGCGTCACCTGCCTGTATGAAAGGCAAGACTGAAAGCGAAGCACGAAAAGCAAACAAAATATCAAAAACTGCCATTTCACTTAACGCTTCTAGCACTTCAGAATAACTAGATGGTCAGACAGGCCTCAGTCTATTTGAGTTAACCAAGGACACATGTTTCTGAAAATCACAGATATCAGATATAAATGAAGTAGTGCAGTCATTTTTTTTAAAAGGATGTTGCTTGTTTTCCAAACAACAAAGCTGTTCATCTCCAAAACACATTTACTTTCCAATAGGTTTGTTTTCATATGTTTACAGTGGTGAACCAGAGACACTTTTGGAGTGTTGTTTTGTCATTTGAGTGTAATTATAAATAGCCCTGTGTAGAGACATATTGCTGAATAATCCTATAGCAGTTTTCTTAAACCCCTGTGTGAAAATTGAAGTGTCTGAAATGTTTCAATTTATTCCCCACAACACTCTCTCCTGATTGACTCCTGAACTGTTTGTTTTTTGTAGATGCTCAGTGGCTTCTTCAGTTATTGGCTTGTGTAGATTGTTTGATACATGTCTCCCTGTACTCTCTGTGGACACGGAAACAAATGTTCCAAACAGTTAGGCCATTAAAACGTATTTCCTGTTTTGATAACCAATACCCCATTTTATAAACCACAGGTCCCTGGAGTCGACATTCCAGAGAAAATCTGATTTTGGTCGCAGGGCGTAAAGTTTCTGCAGTTACCAGAACACTTTGGCAACGATTCTCTTTCACTGTTCAATGTGTGATGTTAGTTGCATTGGTCCAGAGTTAAACACTGCTGCAGTTGAATTATTTTATTGGACCAACATAGAAGTTGAAAATACACAAGCTTGCAGGTGCAAAGTGGATTTGAGCAGAGCTAGTGTAGAAAAAATAAAAGATTATTTGGTTATTTGGTTGTGCTTCCTTTCTGCTAGTTCATGTTTTCCGTTATGGCAAAAACAAAATGGTCCAAAGGCCTGGTTAACTGGTCAGTTGTGTTGTTAGGTTTCCTTCATTGCACTAGCAGGCTGCTATTTTAATTTCCTAGACCTGTCTGTAGGTCTGCAATATCGCAGAGTCTAAAGTGCAAAACCTTTTACCTGTAGGAGTTATTGCATTTGATGCACTGTACATTTCTTTGCTAGTTCCTTGCTAATAAATAATTTGCCGGAGAAGGAATGTAACCTTAATTATAAACAGGTTTTTATTTTCTCTTATTACATTATATAAGAAGCAAGCTAATAAATTCTGTGCAAAAAAATTCCATCCTCCAAGGAAAATATGGTCAGGAGGTAGCTGTTCTTCATGCGGGCTCTTTACACTCGGAGTGTGGGTGTGTTAACAACAACAACATGATATAAGAAAAGCCTGCAAATCGCAAGATAGAAATCTTTAATAGATTCTTTTACTTCCTCAGATGTCCTTTGTAACAACACTTTTGTTAGGCATTCCAGTTCATTCTGTAAATCAATCCAGCCTGTAATCCTAAACATACAGTTTGTAACAAGAAAAAGACTGCTTTTGTGAAATAAAAAGACTAGTAAAATTTGTTATAGGAGCAATATCATCCAGAACTATGAAACATTAAATAGTAGTGCATATTAAAAAAATTGGCAAAAGAAGAAATGTAATGATTAAGTGTTGGTGATTATTGAAAATCATGTGAAGGTCATTGGTGTTGATTGTGCACTATTCAAAGTGAAACACGTAAAGAAACAGCTGCTTTTCTTTAGACTCTGTGGAGAACAGCAATCCACACAAATCCAAGCAGCTGTTCCTTCACTTGTTTCAGTTTGAATAGTAAATTAGCTCAATCAACACCAAGGACCCTCGCCAGATTGTTAGCACCTAATTTCTGTGAAGAGCTCTACCAAATAATTGAATAATTGGTTTGTTCAGCTCAATTAAGTTTCTTTTAGTATTTCTAAAAGTATAGAGGTAACATGAAACCTCATTTCTTTAAGCCACAGTGCTCATACTGATGGATTCAAACCACTCTGTAAGTGTCATTAATATTTGCAAGTGACTAAAGAAAAAAAAAATCATGCTTGCCAAGCACTCCAATTTCTTTTATGACATTTGAGCCAGCTAGTAAAACAAACTCACAGTAAATGTAATGGATTTATTTGATTCATATACTACTGATCACAGGATAATACACTGAGACAATGTCCCATTACAGTCATTTCAATTTCAGTAATAATACATTTCATTTCTTAACATACAAAAACAAGTTCACATTTTAAATTCAAGGTTAACATATTATGATCAACAGGAGATCTGTAAACTAAAGCTGATTGCCAAAACCTGGAGTGGGTGAAAGTGCTATGCAATAGGAGTCGGACTTCCATCCCTGTACAGTACCAGTTTATAATCAGAAACAATCACGAACCATGATGAGGCGTAAAATGTCAAGTTACAGTATATAGCAGTATGAAGCAAAACTGTAATACTGAATTAGCACTATATTAACCCTTAGGTTAATTTGATACACAAAATGAATAAAACATTTTAACTAAAAGGGCTGACACATAGAAAAGCAACAGATATAAGTGTGTGAACAGTAGTGGTAATGTAAACCACTTGGGGCTATGGTTTCATTTGCTGGTACCTGCTGCATGCAGTTTCATTGAATTACTCCACGCGCATCATGAGTTCCTCCAGGGCTCGCTCCCTGTGGTTTTCATGAACCAGCAGGACCTCCTTGATTTCGTTCTGCTGAAACCCCATCTCATGAAACTGAGTCAACAGATTCAAGAACTCGGCAGCCTGCAACAACAGAGGAAATAAAGTCAATGAAAATCGGCTGAATGCACAGGAACCCGTTTAGATTCCCGGATAACAGATCGGCGATACTTACACTGCGATAAAACCTAGATAAAAATACGCTTCTTGGAAATGTTAATCTTGAATTAACCTTGATTAAGTGCTTTTCATAACTGGGAACAGAACGACATGGAATCTGGGGCGTTCTGAACAAGACACATTGCCTTGTTGTTCAAGGTTAAGATTAAAATCACTCCAATAAATCTTTTTTTTTTTTTAAAACATTGCAATTTCTTATAATCAGAACCTTTATTACTCAGCCCTTCTGTTGCGTTACTCATAATTGAAATGCATTTCTAAGCTACGTTAGCTAATAGGGTTACAAGGCTTGAATATGTCCCAAAGAGGCCCCTTAACATTTATTTTGGATACTGTATACTGATGGTACTGTAATTATTAATTACTGGTTTTAGTAGAAATAATCTTTTACCAATTAATAACTTTCTGTATATTTGTAAAATACTTCCAAAAAGTGTAACTCCCACCCCAACCAAAAAAAACCCCTCTAAATACTGTATTTTTTCTGTTCTTATCTGTTTAATTCATTTACCTCAAATCCTGATAATATATTAATTTAGGTATCCCCGAGCAAAACCCAAATACGAAAAAGATGTAGTACTTTAAAAACACAACTAGAAGTCATGTCGACATTTAAAATGCTCCCTTTGCTTAGCAGTTTGATCCGTTCCAGGTTTTGCTCCGAGCTTAATTAATTACACAACTGTAGGTCATTAGTGCAGGCGTGAGCAAGTAGGCCATTAGCTAGGAATGACTCCAAGAAGTGCACAATGGGAAGCGTATTCCCAGCCCTGCGACTCCACAGGGATCAGACGGTCCCGGTAAGACTCAGGCTGACCTTCGTCTCGCTGTACTGAAACATCTCCAGGGCCTCCTCCACCTGCACTTCTTCATATCCCTGTTTGCAGAGTCGGTCACAGGCGACTAGGTAACCAAGGATCTAGAGAGAGGTGACAGGGGGTTACTTACTGCACAGCAACACAAGCTTTCTGTTGTAGAGGGAATGACTCCCTCCCCTCTGCTCAATACATTCCTGAAAAGAGAACTTTTAAAAGAGCAATAAATACACATGGGTTCACGTGTCTGTACATGGAATTGTAGGAGATATTAACTTTTGCTTCAGGGCAACATCTGCACACTACATAGTTTCTTACCATTTCTATTAACATCATTTTTTAGTAAATAAAAAAGGTACAAAAGTGAGTGTAGCATGATGTATCGTTGTTGATATCTTCTCTTCATGACACCCTCTACTGATAGTTTGCTGCTGGCAGGGTCTTTGGGAATACAGCATGTTAACATTCACAATCTAAATGATTGACTTTCCCACCCATTCCCTGTACAAATCAGCTGGCGCCAAAATGGATACGGAGCCAGTTAAAACAGGGCTGCTGAGTTTGAACACCGCACCTGAACTCCTGAAGGCAGCACATTATTTCCTGTCCAGTCTGTGTAGCAGGGACTATACCAAACTGCACAAGATAAAACGTGCCCTCTTTTCCCTGACTTCCTGTTCAAAACACACAAGGTTAACAAAGACACTTCACGGAGGTTCTTGTCTTCTGCGAAAAACGATTCCCATCAGTCCAGCAAACTGTGAGTCATTTGGACTCGGGGAACTGCTGTGTTAAGCGGAGAACAGATAATAAATCCCAGATTGTGGAAGGAATAGCTATTTTTAATATTTCACACAAGCACCCTGCGACGGATGTGGCTAAGCAGCCTAGGGGATCAATGCAGCGAACACTAAACCACTGGACAATAAGACACATATGGCTAAAGAAAATAATCCTTTCAGTTGTAATTTGTTTAACTAGCCACCTTCACCTGACCTAGCAATAGCTCTTTAAATCACTAAGATTAGAACACAGCAGTGATGTGGCTTGGACTAAATTAAATGCAACTATAATGTGTCGATTGTCCAGCAGGTGGCCAAAGAGTCATTAAAACAAAGACATAAGGGGTTCTTCTCCTGAAACCCAGTCTAATGTCAACGCATACAAAAGGTGAATTTATTTTAATGGTTCTCATTTCTGAAATTCAATACCTTGTGTCCCGTTTCACAGTGCTTTCAGTGCTTAATAAAGACTTGGATGTTCCAAACCTGGTCGGGACTCTGTTTCCCAATCTTCTGGAGAGCCCAGATGGCGCGTGCATGGGATAGCCCAGGCCAATGACCGGCTCCAGCAGGTCTCGCTCCTCCTGGCTGAGAGCCGGCAGCAGGTCCGCTGAGGAGTCTGGGTAAAATGTGTGGGAACTGAGGGGTCGAGAGGCAGAGGGAGGGGTGGGAGGCAGGAATAGGGGCTCAGGGACTGCAAAGCAAACAAAACAGGAAACCTTCAGTGAACCAGTGAACCGAGAACAGAGCGCGTGTTGTACTGGGACTTGGCAAGATACACGCCTGTGTTGATCGAACTTTGATGTTTCTTCCCTTTCTGAATTAAATTGAGCTTCAGTCCTTATAGTGGCGACAAGCTGTTTCATAAGTCCCTGCTGTAGTGCACGATAGTGCACTTTATATAATACAACATATTTTTCAACACTGTATTGTGTTGAGTTTTACTTATTAATAAAACTTCACATATGCTTATGCCTGCTTTTTATGTTGTGTTATTTTGCTGTTTTATTATATTATATATTACTCATATGTATATTATTCTTACAGTTCAGTGATGTAAATAAGACTCCTTTGCATAGCAGTTTTACCCATGCCAGATTTTACTACAGGCTTGATTCTCTACAGTGTAAAGGTTACAAGCAACAGGTGAGTCGTATTAAACTCGTAGTAAAACCAGGAAAAGATCAAACTGCTATGCAATGGGAGTCTTATTTACATCCCTGTAGTTCATGTAATGTTTTGGAAAATGTTTATGTTGCTGTAATGCCCTATGACATCTGAACAATGATTCCTGTGTGAATTATTACATTTAGACACTAGTTTTGCTGGCATAAAATATATATATATATATATATATATATATATATATATATATATATATATATATATATATATATATATATAAATATTCATATAATTATAGAAATTATAAAAGTACAGGGAAGCCAGATAAACTGTAAAATTGACCATGTTATTTTTTTTAATCTTGTTTTCCTAATGCAAAATCACCTCCTTATCACTGCTTGTACCATTCCCTGAGTATTTTTAGATCTGGTCCATTTATAGTCAGGTTGGCAAAGAGTAAAGTACTAACCCTTGGCACACAATAATCCCCTGGAGACCTAGTTTAGTTTTTCCAAGAATGACACCATTCAACCAGAGAACATAAACTTTAGCCCTAAACTCAATGCTTGTTGTCTATCCCATAATACTGTACTATGCTAAAGAAAAGACTTCCAACTTGCATAACATTAGCCAGTAACTCATATAAGAACATGCCTGCCTTTGGATGGTTGAGCATTGAGCTGTTTTTGGTTACATTTTTAAATTTTTTAACTGGACTTCCAGAACTCTCCCTCATATTTCCCTAAGTTTGGATCCTTACGGGTGTGTGGGTTTATGGTTCCTGATTGCAGGAATATGGCGGCAGTGGCAGGCCTGGGCTGGATGTGTGCTGATGGCGGGATGATGGAGGCTGAGGGTGGGAAACCCCAGAGAGGAATTGCGCCGCAGTGACACAGTGGGAGAAGCCTCCTCTTGGGCCTCCTCTGGTTCTTGCACAGGGGACTGCTCACCCGTTGTCTCTCCAACACCTCCAAGTCACGATCACGAGGACGGCTCTAAATACAGGGAGTTCCTCCTTTGTCTCGGTGAGTTGGTGGGAGACTGGTGGTTTAACAGGAACGGAGAGGAACCTGGTCTGAAATCTTTCAGCCCCTGAAACCTGCTCTGAAACTGCCACTCGTCTTTCAGCACCGGGAACCTGCTCCTCTGTGCCGACTCGTAAGACGATGGCCTGATGGACAGTTCCTCCCTGTCGTCGGACGAGGAGTGCTCGTCATCGTCAGAGTAACCGCCGTCGCTCTCGGAGTCCGATATCACAAACTTAGCCCTGGGGGGGCCCAGGTTAAAATCTGCTGCACTTAAACTCCTGCTCCTCTGCCTCGGTGCCTCAGCAGGGCTCCAGCACATCTCTTCCTCGGCGTTGGAGAACACCATCCAGTAGGATGGACAGGATGGAACGGCCTCCGGTGTGCTCCTCTCTGCCCACTGCAGCACCCACCTCTCCTGGGTGAACTCGTACTGCAAGACAGCACCACAGCAGACAATAAGGAAGCTGCCCTTACTTTTATATTTGCATCTCAAGCTGCCCTCGTCCTCCTCAGTGTAACAAGATGTAACAAGATGCAATTCTCTCTTACTGCCTTTACAAATACAGTCAAACTTGTCTGGATGGACCTGCCAATAGTGCCCACTCTGAAGAATCAGTATGTATGCTTATAACTGCCTCCCGGGTACGTCAATATAGACCGGTGGGCCTATACAAGCGGTCTTTAAGTAAACCATTTCTAAGTATTGATAGATTCAGTTATAGTCAGTCCTGCCCTTGATAAACATGCCCTTGAGTAGAAACATGTTCGCATGTGAATCTCGTGGGGAGTGAAGGCTCAGTGGCAATGCTGTGACCAACGTGACGGAAGATCAGCAAAGCAGTTTATTTTAAGTTTGAAGATAAAGGCCAGTAAGTCTGTAGCACAGCAGCTGGTGCGTGTTATTGGTGGATTACAGAGAGATTTGACACCAGCTGTCTGCCTCAGCTAAATCTGCTGCTTTGGTTCTTCTAACGCTTTATAAAAAACACACAGAGCCCAAACAAGCCTGAGTGGAACTCATATGGAAGACTTACATCTGAGCTTGATTAATAAATAGGACACATATCTGGCATCTGAAACTTGCAAACTGGCTTTTAAATGAGCTGCATTAACTGCAGGTGCATACCAGCATTTAGGGTCTAGCTTTCACGTAGCTATAGAAAGCCTCCATATACTTTTCTGACACATACAATAAAACAATATCGTTTTCTTATGCCTTACCAACACTGTCTCCCTTAGAAACTGCAAAACTAACAAGAATTTGTACTTCAATTCAAATAAACAATCTTCACTTGTGCATTGTGAGTAACAAGGGTCCAGAACTACCCTCACAGGTCTTAAAAGACCTGCTTTTTGACAGAAGGAACGAGGGAAGTTATTTATGTATGGACATTATTGGGTCTGACCCTTTCAGTCAATTGTAATGCGGATTTAAATACTTTCAAACCCACTGAATACATTTGCTGTGGGACTTTAACTAGTGAGTGCAGGATATTCATGCAGTATAATATTATAATTCATGATTATAACATTTGACTTATGATGGGATTTTAGTTGTCTGATCAGCAATCATTATTACATCATCATTGGCTGGTTTCACACACTCTGATTAGCAATAATCTTGGACTACCTTGTGTTTCATCAGGCAAGCTGGTCCAGGATTCGAGTGAATAGGGTCCGTGAAGCCAGTCTTCAATGTTATAAGAATGGTATAAATAATAATAGAAAAATTATAATAGAAAAACTACTATTAAAAATATTATTAATAATAATAATAATAATAATAATAATAATAATAATAATAATAATAATAATAATAATAATAATAATTAAGGGATTAAAAACAAATTACACAAGTAATGTGTCATCGAAACATTACTGAAGTAATCAGTTATTTCTTGTTAATTAAATAACACTTGAATGAGTTTTTATACTGTATGCATCCTTAAACAAAAGTATAGCCAGGTTACATTATATTACTGTATTTAGCAAAATGCTTTGCAGAATGAGTTTCCTTGTTCCTCTATGCAGCTCATTTTAAACAGATGAGTGAATTGAATCCCCGCCCCTCTCTCCCAGAGATGAATCCAACACGTTCCTCCGAGATGTACACTTTCGTTTATTATGGCTTGTGGTGTTGTCCGCTCGTTCTCATGGCTGGAAGATTAACTAGACTGTGCGGAGGCAAAACTGGCTTATTATTAGTTGGACCGGACAGGAATGTATAATATTCAAAGCTTTCCACTGTCTCTCTGTCACAGGGATGTAAACAAATGAATCACAAATGGGTTTATTTCCATATATGGAACTTTTATCGCTTCAGCATAATTAAATGAACTCCTGGGGTTAAACAAGAGAAGATGTAGTTGGCTGTTGGATGGCAATGAATGTTTCTTGAATAAACAGATGGTACCATGTCTCCACAGTGCATGTAGTGTGGTGCGGCACTGCCAGACTGCTGTGCCACCTCATGCTCAGGGCTGTTCAAAGAATGATAACAGAACATGCAATCATTATTCATACCACCGCTATCTTGGGACTTGCAAGCTTATATCCACACAAAGCTAAAATTACCATGGGAACGACCTCGTTTCTATGACATTGGTCTCTAGGAAGAACAACATAAATAAGCAGAAGTTTGCAGACAATTTGAAAACATTCCTGTGTAGAAGGATTTCTTACAAACTTATTTTCCTTTAATGAATCTGTTCCAAGCGGTATATTTTTGGTGGATTTGTACATAAAAATAAATAGTGTTTAAAATAGCCTACCCCAAAAGAGGCTGCATTGCTGACTGTTAATGCTAATGGGATTTTTACTTGTCACTTAGTGCTATCTGGGGGCAAAACATTTCAACGTTTATTTTAAAGTTACTAATAATATTAGTTGAATTTTTTTTTACATTTTTTTAAAACAGGATCTGAAAAAACAAAAATATCATTAAGAAAAATCCTAGCTACAGCCGAGATGTGGGTGTAATGGAAGAATAGAGAGCAGCCCTGTGAGGTGCATTATTAAGCAGTTCTATGACACAATTCAATGAAACCTCCAGACATAGGACATGTCCTAGCCTGAACTCACACCTGCTCTAGCAAACATGCCAAACTATTTTCTTGTGTAGACATTCTATCAGCTCTTAACTGGAAACACGTGTCTCCAAACCCCTCTAGAAAATGGGATTTTATGCTGCCATAAGAAAATAGGGAAACAAGAAGGTTTTTTAAGTATTTTTTATTCTGAGTGAATCCTGAAGAGTTTGTTCATTAGCCTTGTAGTTTTAACACTGTGATCAGGAGCGCAATCGAAAACAGGTCCAATTAGAGTTAATTTAGCTGGATAGGGTCATATCAATGCCAACTTTATTCTATATTCTTCACTCGTTTTACAACAGCTCTGTTCTGTTTCCAAAGTATGAATTATGACCATAAAGGAGGTAGCTGGAAAGATGGACGGCTGCATGGAAATACAAATGCCAACGTTATAAAAATGCCTTTCTGTTTTCCAATTAAAAGTATTGTTAAACACACTGCTCAAAGCATTCTCACAGTGTTCTGCAATCACCTGGTGTACATTTATAACCCTGCATTGTATGCAGGAGACCAAACCCAAATAAATGCCATGGCGCTATATTCATGGAATACATTATTATTATTATATAGAAGACTAGAAAGACTAAAAGAAACTTAATAAACGAATTGTTGTTACATTTCTTTTACTATTTCTAAATGTAGCACTTGAGTGCCTCATAGTCTGGGGTATTATATATATATATACAGTACTGTGCAAAAGTTTTAGGCAGGTGTGAAAAAATGCTGTAAAGTAAGAATGCTTTCAAAAATAGACTTGTTAATAGTTTATATTTATCAATTAACAAAATGCAAAGTGAGTGAACAGAAGAAAAATCTACATCAAATCCATATTTGGTGTGACCACCCTTGCCTCCAAAACAGCATCAATTGTTCTAGGTACACTTGCACACAGTTTTTGAAGGAACTCGGCAGGTAGGTTGGCCCAAACATCTTGGAGAACTAACCACAGTTCTTCTGTGGATTTAGGCAGCCTCAGTTGCTTCTCTCTCTTCATGTAATCCCAGACATGTCTATTTTTGAAAGCATTCTTACTTTACAGCATTTTTCACACCTGCCTAAAACTTTTTGCACAGATATATATATATATATATATATATATATATATATATATATATATATATATATATATATATATATATATATATATATACATGTTAATAGATTATATTTATCAATTAACTAAATGCAATGTGAGTGAACAGAAGAAAAATCTAAATCAAATCCATATTTGGTGTGACCACCCTTTGTTTTCAAAACAGCATCAATTCTTCTAGGTACACTTGCACAAAGTCAGGGATTTTGTAGGCATATAGTCAGGTGTATGATTAAACAATTATACCAAACAGGTGCTAATGATCATCAATTCAATATGTAGGTTGAAACACAATCATTAACTGAAACAGAAACAGCTGTGTAGGAGGAATAAAACTGGGTGAGGAACAGCCAAACTCAGCTAACAAGGTGAGGTTGCTGAAGACAGTTTACTGTCAAAGTCATACACCATGGCAAGACTGAGCACAGCAACAAGACACAAGGTAGTTATACTGCATCAGCAAAGGTCTCTCCCAGGCAGAAATTTCAAGGCAGGCAGGGGTTTCCAGATGTGCTGTCCAAGCTCTTTTGAAGAAGCACAAAAAGCGGGCAGCGTTGAGGACCGTGAAGCGCGGTGGTCGGCCAAGGAAACTTACTGCAGCAGATGAAAGACACATCATGCTTACTTCCCTTCGCAATCGGAAGATGTCCAGCAGTGCCATCAGCTCAGAACTGGCAGAAAACAGTGGGACCCTGGTACACCCATCTACTGTCCGGAGAAGTCTGGTCAGAAGTGGCCTTCATGGAAGACTTGCGGCCAAAAAGCCATACCTCCGACGTGGAAACAAGGCCAAGCGACTCAACTATGCGAAAACACAGGAACTGGGGTGCAGAAAAATGGCAGCAGGTGCTCTGGACTGATGAGTCAAAATCTGAAATATTTGGCTGTAGCAGAAGGCAGTTTGTTCGCCGAAGGGCTGGAGAGCGTACACGAATGAGTGTCTGCAGGCAACAGTGAAGCATGGTGGAGGTTCCTTGCAAGTTTGGGGCTGCATTTCTGCAAATGGAGTTGGGGATTTGGTCAGAATTAATGGTCTCCTCAATGCTGAGAAGTACAGGCAGATACTTATCCATCATGCAATACCATCAGGGAGGCATCTGATTGGCCCCAAATTTATTTTGCAGCATGACAACGACCCCAAACATACAGCGAATGTCATTAAGAACTATCTTCAGCGTAAAGAAGAACACGGAGTCCTGGAAGTGATGGTATGGCCCCACAGAGCCCTGATCTCAACATCATCGAGTCTGTCTGGGATTACATGAAGAGAGAGAAGCAACTGAAGCTGCCTAAATCCACAGAAGAACTGTGGTTAGTTCTCCAAGATGTTTGGGCCAACCTACCTGCCGAGTTCCTTCAAAAACTGTGTGCAAGTGTACCTAGAAGAATTGATGCTTGATGCTGTTTTGAAGGCAAAGGGTGGTCACACCAAATATGGATTTGATTTAGATTTTTCTTCTGTTCACTCACTTTGCATTTAGTTAATTGATAAATATAATCTATTAACATGTCTATTTTTGAAAGCATTCTTACTTTACAGCATTTTTTCACACCTGCCTAAAACTTTTGCACAGTACTGTATATATATATATATATATATATATATATATAGTATACTGACATTTATATGATTTTTTTGGTCTCAGTTTGTATTAGATAGATTGTATAATACAGTTTGTATCTAATTGAAGTGACTTCATATTAAGAATCTATACTGTTATTCTTCCTGAACTATATATTATAATAATACAGTACAAGGAACTGTAAGATTTCATCCCACTTGAGGTCAGAGCCTGTGTCGTAGCTCCCTATGCAATATTCTATATATATTAGTTTGTGTTGTTCATCAGCTTGATCGATACACATTGCCGGGGTGGATGACTCACTTGTGTTTCGTCTAGTATGGAGAGGAAGTCGGGGATATTCAGATCTGGAGGTGTGGCCGGCTCCTTCTCCTCCTCCTCCTCCTTCGATTCTTCTATTCGAGCCGGGATCTTGAACGGTACCTCATCCAGCCAGTTCATTATTCCTCCTGAGAGGGTTTTCAGCAACAAAGAAGGCTTTGTTAGAAACAGCAGATCAAAAGGCACATCATGAAAGCTCTCAAAATATTTAGCGAAATTTACAATAATCTGGAACTACCGCCCCAAACACGGTCATTTCTACCTTCAATTCTTCACATGCAATATTGCAGAGGTAGACCTCAGTTAATGGTTTTATTTATAGATTTATTTTGTAAAAGTGCTGCCCATTTGGCAACAGCAACCTATACAAAAGCATGTTTTCAATAATATTACACCATATTAAGTAATGTAAGACATGCCATCTTGAAATGAATAATACATTTGTCCGAATAACTCTTTTGCTGTATGAGTTTTGCTGCTTTTTCGCTTTATTAAATTTTGCTCTTCATGAAAGATGCTGACTTGGCATCACTGTAGTCGTGCTGAACTCTGTGCTGTGGACTACTGTCCACAAAGGAACAAAACTGACCAACCACTGAGCACAATTCAATTTACTTTTAAAGCACTGACTTAACTGTTTGAACAATGTACCTAGTCAGTATTGAATAGTATTTAATTCACGTTCTATATATTTTATTTTTCTTTTAGCTCAAACATGAAATTGACTGTTTAAATGTTTTTGGAGTTACAAGCCCCTTTAACGCAAGCTTGTATGTCCAGTGATTAACTTAATTGTCATCATTAGTTTAAAAGTCAAGATATGACGCTAGCTTTCTACAACACAATGCTAGAGAGAAATCGTATCTTCAACAAGTCTCCAGGTACTGTACAGGGCCATAAGGCGCAAAGCGATGGAATCCTAGAACAGTTTATAGCACCAAACTTTCCATGATCTCATTTGTTTAAATAATAGTACTTGTCCCACTTGATATTCACTTACATGAGATAACAAAAGACATTCTCATCAGTCCTAAAGTGTGAGAATGTACCTCAGAATAGTCTCCTAATATCATTTGTAAACAATAAGCATTTCAGAGACTCATTTTCATAAATTACAGTTGTTTGAACTTATAAAAGATTACATAACCTTACACATGTCTTGTCTGGAAACAGAATTCCTAGAAGCCCCACAAATATTAAGTTATTTCCTCAATCACATAGCAGGGAATCCACTGTACAATAAGATCATGTTTTAAACAGGAGTTTATGGTTGAGAAAGGTATTTCAGTAACCACAGAAGAGATCTGATATAAACAAATAAGAATAAAATCTGATATAAATGAACCTGCCTGTAGAGTCCTATAATGGAGCTCCTTGTTCTTGATTCAGCCGTGATGTTCAGATCTGGTTGCTTTGTTTTCTGTTTGCGGACGTGCTAATAAATGCTCATTCTTCTTGAACCGTTAATCCACTGACATAACAGCAGAGCCAGCATCTTCTTAATGCCAGCTGAGACGCATGCAAACAATTAAGATTCCACGTGGACTTACATCACTGCATTAGCTATTGAGTGTAAACAAAACGTATTTCAACTGCAGACAAAAAAAATAAATTCAAACAAATACTGTACTTTATATTGGCCAGTTTGCTAGAAATGTGAAGATAAGGAAAGAAATATTTGCTGCGCATTTGAAAGCACTTTTGTAATAGCAATGGACAGACAAGCACACACACACATCTTTTGTGGTCAAGTTTATTGTCTTTTATTGAAAAGGTTCTACATCCCAGTGGTACTGTTTGTTCCCACAGTCTATGCAGCTGCCCTGAGTGGACAGACTAGTCTGGTTTCTCGAGGGCAGTGGCCCACACATCGTTAGAGGGAGGCACTGGAAGAACCCAGCCTTGAGGAATGAAGCTGCCATCCGGGTGATCTGCAGGTACCAAGAAACACTCCCAGTCCCTCCTGGTGAGAAAACCGCAAGATTGTTCAAACTGACAGAACACACAACTGTTTTCTATTACAATCAATGCTGTTTTTACTTTGAGACAAATCAAAAACAAAACATGTGTATTAACTTCACAACACATTTTCATACTCCCTATAGCAACCAGTGCAGTACTGGGATGTGATGAATGTATTGCTTTCAATGTAATCAAAGCTCATTTACCTGATCTGCATGAGAGCATGAAAGGAATGCTCAGCTTGTAAGTAGTAATGTCTGAAAGGCCAAAGAGGGTGCTCTGGATGCATTTCAGCTGCTGAAACAAAATGTGGATCTCATTCGTTTTATGTCATTACATCTATCTGCAGTCAGCCCTGCAATTTGTTGCAGAAAACAAAGCTGCTGCAGGCGGAAACAGTGCACGTTACACATGTTCCTTTAGAAGTAATAAAAGGAAAGGTCAGGTTGTAAGACTAGGCTGGCGTACCTGAATTTCCAAACAGCATGGACTCGGCGTGGCTCTTTCTCTGCAGCACTTTTTCTTTTTCTTTCTTGTGTTTTCTCTCCAGCTCTCTCTTTCGCTCCTCTTCTTGCTCTCCCTCCAGCATGACTCTCAAAGCCTTCTCTTCAGCGTCGTACACGACAGTGCGCTTCACAATCACTTTCCTTAGCACAGCCACCTGCTGCTCAAAGGCTTCGTCTGCTGTTGCTTCTGGGTGTATTCCTGGGGGGGAAGTTTTATAGTGATTTATTTTTAAAAGGGGGATACTGTATTTGAAGGATTTAAAACACAAATCGTAAACTGTAGTAACCTAAAATCAACTTACAAAGACTCATGAAAAGACAGTACGTCCTTAACAAGGTCCATCTTTGAGATACTTAGTACCAAGTAAGAGACACTTAGGCGTCCTTGATGGAAAGTATTAAGCTTTCAAGATCTAGTGAGCGATGGTGCCGTGAATTGGAAACAGATTTTCAGTTTTAGTCCAGGAAATGTATTTTGAGGCAGAAGATCTATTTGTAAAACTGGGTAAACCTGCAATCCAACTGTAAAATGAATAGGATATATATATATATTTTTTAAATAGCCCGGAGATACAATATTCTAGAGTGTTGAGGAGTGTCATTTATTTATTTCTCTAAGTTGTGAACAGTAACATGAAACATGACTGGGGAACATTTTCTGAAGCGGAGAATCTGAATGGTACAAAACGAGCAAGAAAACAACTTGCATCTATGAGGAGGTGAACGACTGCTCTGGCAATTCATTCCTAGCTTTATCCTGTTAAAATGGTTGTATTCCTTTTAGAAAAAACTGCGTATGCACTTGCTGATAAACTGGAACCACCATTTCTTTCCTATTTATAAAGCACAAGTTCCATATTTTACCCTTTCTAGCGGCCGCCTCCTTCCTCAGTTTGCGCAGTTTCTCCAAGGAGCGGAGAATGTCCATCATCCTTTTAGAGTCAGCCTGTTTCTTCCTCACTTCAGACAGCACGCTGTCGGCAGCAGCTTTCAGTTCCTGCTCCTGTTCACAAAGCATTAGGTTTGAATGTTATCTTTAAAGATTAGCATACAAGTTAGAACCCAGTATCAAAACAACATGCACAACATTTGTCCAGCAGTGGCAATGTTTGATTTGTAAAAATGTCAATGACACCAATGTCAAAATGCAGGAATCCTGAGTATTTTATTTGAGTATTTTTTTAAAAATCAATTAGAGACAACATTATTGCAATTGTTCAACTGCTTTCATTGGCAGGCAAATTTAACTGGCATATTATTATTATTATTATTATTTGTTTATTTAGCAGACGCCTTTATCCAAGGCAACTTACAGAGACTAGGGTGTGTGAACTATGCATCAGCTGCAGAGTCACAATTACATCTCACCCGAAAGATGGAGCACAAGGAGGTTAAGTGACTTGCTCAGGGTCACACAATGAGTCAGTGGCTGAAGTGGGATTTGAACCGGGGCCTCCTGGTTACAAGCCCTTTTCTTTAACCACTGGACCACACAGCCTCCTAAAAGGGAATGGGGAATTGATTTTAAAATGGAACTGAAATTGACCCCTGCATGCCATGTACTGGAAACGTTGATAATGTTTGCTTTCTCAGAGCCCAAACATCAGGGATCCCCAGCAGACATGTAAGCAAGGAGAGTACTGCCCCTGCTGGAATAATTGTGAATGCAGGTTTACATTGTAAATAAGAGTTCATACTTCTATGTGTGTTTTTCGACTTTATTGCGCGTTTTGAAAGACAAATTACCCGTTTCTTTTCTTCAACTTGCTGGACGCATTTCGTCCTCCACTTGTCAATCTGCGCCTCCCTCTCGGCTGCCCTGGCTTCTTCCTCCTGTTTCTCCAGAGCCTGTTCCCCTTTCTTCCTCTGAAGCCTTGACCTTCTCTTGCGGATCCTGGCCAGCTTCTTTTTAACGTCCTCGATATACACAGGGTCATCTAGAGTCTTTAATTTCTCCTGGAGTTCCTTCTTGACCGCCACTGCTTTCACATAGGACTCAGACCAAAGGCTCTCATTCTCTACGTTCTGCTTTAGAATCTGACACATCCGAGTCAATTCCGACACCAACCGAGCCGCGCTATACACAGCGTCGCGGGCCTCGCTTACCAATGGGGTACGCTCTGACTGTTTGGGGCATGACACCTTTGAAACTTTTCTCATTCTTTTCGACAAAAACTTTGCAATCCATTGCTCGTCTTGTTGCGCCTGCCTGGCTTCCGAATCTGGCTGCGCAACAAAGTCTTTCTGGTGGCGAGAGGTCGTTGACGCTTCTTTCCAATGCCAGTGCATTTCCTGCTGCCCTCTGTGATGTTCTGAAAACGTGCTTTCAGAAAAGTTATACTGGGAAGCTTCGGGGTGATGTTGTCTCTGATAATTAGAATTATTAGGAATGGCAGGACCGGACTGGCTGTGAAATGGACCAATGTTACCGTAAGAACCAGGATCGTCTTGATGAGCTCTCTTATAACGTGGGTCTCCAAATTGCGTCTGCATTTGAGTAGAATAATTGTTATTTGGTTGCCACAGATTGCCTTGACAACCTGATACTGTAGGCGGCTGCTGTCTGTAATTGAATTCCATTTGTGGAGCATTACCGACACCTTGGACACTTGACAGGTCCCGACTGGCCAGGAATCTCAGAAAAAGCAGGGGTAATGCTTTACTTAAATCCATCGTTCCAGGCACACCTGGGTTCAAAGCGTTATCTCCTTGCTGGTGATAAAACGGGGATCCATACGGTGGTGGCTGTAAAGCGGCTGACCTGTCCGATTCATTAGGAGTAAATCGTTGGTCTCTATGGGGAACTGCTGCTGATGTCGGTAAACATCTTGCCTAGGCCAAAAGATCCACCAGCGCCGTTGCCGTGAATTTCACCAGGGTTTTGTAGTTCAGAGCGCTGAAATGCCCCATGCATAGACAAATCTAACCCTGTCGAAGTCTGGTTTCTAGGGAACATATCGCCCTCGTACCTCCTGAGTTAAAGAAGTGAGCGGCGCTTTCCTGATTAGGAAACTCCGGATTCGGTGGCGGCTGTTGTTGCTTTGGAGGTCTTGCTGAAAAATACTGATCGTGCTGAAATGGCGGCGGTCTTTCCATTGCATTGCCACTCCAATACAAAATCTAGACTTCCTGATCTAAAATATTTTCATGTGCAGAGTTTACTACAATGCATGCAGTGCTTTTTTCCAGCATATTGTACTGTCTCACAGAACCGACACATCCTCCCATTTAAATCGGTTTTCTCTTTCCCTTAGTTCTACACTTCCGCACAAAGGCATTTTTTTTAAAACTCTATAATCAACATCGGAGCGACACCTACTAGTGTATCGGAAGACAGACGCTGTTCGAGTTAGATATCCTGCGCTCCATTTTTTCAGAAACCTCAATTCATATGACCTTTGTTTACATAATTTATTCATACTGGTGGACAGTTAATTTTATTACAAGAAACATAAAGTCACGTCTTGCGTAACTTATCAAGAGCTACTGGACATGAGTGACTTCTAAGACAGCGATTGCTTGTTGTTGCTGTCATTGACTTGTATTTGAAAATAATAAAATCGGGGGTTGCTGGCAATTTATTCTAACTTCTAGGCTTTGGAGTAAAAAGAAAGTATATATATTTTCCTTTTAAATGTTTTCCTCCGTTCATCATTATGGTATGGCCGTATTTTGTAAATAAAATATGGTCTGCTCCCTGGACCAATCTCCAGTACAGGTTTCGACATTGACCGTACTGTAAAAATGAAAATGAGTTAACTGACTGAGAGATGGTAGGTTTAAAAGCGGTTCTGAATTATTTATAACTTGTAACGCAACACAAGATATTTTGAGTTATATATGTACTAGTCATTCGCTTCATTATTCCATGCCGTGTGCCACTCACTGCTTACCAAACAGGTCTGTAATTCTTTTTCATTGTGTGTTATTATGCATTTATTAAATATACTGTCAAAATAGTAGCTTAAAAACAAATGGTTTAGATATAGATATATACATTTTATTTATATTTTTTAACAAACACATCTACAGACCCCTTTGTGTTTCACAAATGTTTTAAGTAGGCATAAAACTGTTTACTTTTTGACCTAATCAAATGCATAAAAATAATAAAATGTGCAAGGTTTAAACTGAAAAAAAAAAAAACCCAAAGGCCAAGAAATCACCACTCATGTATTCAATCCCCCCAAAAAAAAAAAAAAAAAAAAAAAACCCTCCTACATCATTATTAAAACAAAATACAGGACCAAGGAACAGATGTACAAATTCTATTGGTAGATTATGACATTATGGCTTTCATATGGAGAAAATCCACATAGAGGAAGCTTAGAGATCCTACAGCATTGTGTAAAAGCACCTCAGTGAAAGGAAAGCCGGACCACGTACAGTCCCAGTGTACAACAACAATCTAAAACAGATATGGATCTTTCAGCCCTCTGTAGATGGATTTTATTGTATCTCATATGTTTGCTGTCATACTTCTAAACCATTAACATGTTAAAATAATGAAAAGCAACAGCATATTACTGTAACCTTGAAAGGGTAGTCATTAAAAATGTAAATCAAGATGCAGTGTTCCTGAGGATAACCAGCCCCTTATAAAGAACTACCCCTCAACATGCTAAAATGTTCAATTTGTTTATGGCATTACATTGTTTCTATGAAAAATGTACACCAAATGCTAGCCTAAATGTATACTAAACTTGAAAACATGAATGTTTTAAATACCACCCCATTTAAACAGTTTTAAATTTTCGTGATCCCCTGAACTCATTTGATTCCCATACCATATCAACCAATATACTTATGAAATCAAGATAAAAGCTAGCTATTTAAATGTGTGTCAAGAATAAAACAGGGTCTGTATTGGTATCCTTAGACTACAAAAGCCACATGTCTCAGTAATTTCACAGGTAAAGACATTATTACAAACTGCCTGTGCTGGTTAATACAACTCTATGCTGAACAAAATTGTTGCAAGATTTTAAAGCAATAGTTCCAAAACCTAACACTGTACATGTGCTTGGTGAGATCCATACTTTTTACACTTCAATGGATGCATACTATCCAATGTAAAAATCAGTATTATACAAAACAACAAAAGAAAGTGATCTGCTTTAAATTTCTATTCCAGCACTTTGTTTTCTGATCATGTATTTTAACTTTTGATCAATGCCTTTTAACGTCTTCTAGAAAATCCATGGCTTCTATTTAAAAGAGTCCTGTGGGAAGTTCTTGAAATATATTCTAGGTTTTAGTTGTTGGCTGCATCTGCCTGGCGTGGCCAGCTGTCATCTTCAACTCCTGAATCATACTCCTCTTCCGCTGATTCTTTAGCAGGGGCCCTAGCATGAAAATAAATAAAGAGAGCATTTAAAAACAAAAATGACACTAATTGTATGCGGTCTGTGATTACACTTGGGATCCTGCAGCAGCCTGTCTGTAGTTTTCTTTGTCTGAGTAGTATACTTGTTTGTGAACAGGAGGTATATACTTGCCTAATGTATATGGGAAGCGATTTCCCCTCCACTACTTCTTTGGTTAGTTCTACAGCCATGATGTCAGAATTTGGCACTTCAAACATGGGCTCCAGCAGCAGTTTTTCCTGTAAAAGAATAGTAAAGATTTAACAAATGAAAATATCTTGAATTTATAGCAAATATGCAGTATACATTTTATTTATTTATTTTTAAAACACACACACACTTATGTATTTGTTATTTAACTTTGACAGCTTAGTACTTTTTAAAATGTTGATGAACTGCTTAAGCATCATTTTCATTAACATACCATGATTGATCTTAGGCCACGAGCACCAGTTTTCCTCTCCAAGGCCATTCTGGCAATGGCTTTCAAGGCACCTTCAGTAATATTGAGATCACACTGAAATGTATACAAAGAAACAATTATAAAACTTACATATACAGGGCTGATTGTACAAGTGCAACACTTCAAGGACTCAAGTGTCCCTTTGTAAGCACTGCTGTTTATTGTTTAATGATGACACACTTCCTGGAGATAAATCATTCTCTTATCAGGCAGTTAAGGGAGTAACATGTATAGGTGGTCAGCAACAGAACTCGTGGTGGTTGTCCTAGAACACTGTTTCCCATCATTTGGTCTCTTCCCCCATTAATTTACATTGCCAAGAGGTTCCCATATAAAATACAAAGTCCAACTGACTTTCTAACCACCCTGTGATTACAGATTACTTTGTAAATAGTGATAAGACAGCATTGAGATGGATTACATGGGAAAAAAAAATGAATATAGGTTACATCACACCTTGTCCATGCCTAACAATGCCTGGTACTGGGGAACTACAGCATTGCGAGGCTCAGTAAGAATCGAACCAGAGTTTCCTCGTCCAGGCTGTGCAAAGGAACCACCACTGGCAGGCGTCCCACAAACTCGGAATCATTCCAAATTCAATAAGATCCCTGGCCTCGACATTGCGGAGCAAGTGATCTTTTTCTTCGATTTCCTGCACAGTGTCCCCTTCTCCACTTGCGTTTGCTAGGTCAGCAGCCGCTGCAGCCCTCCTGCCTACTCCCAGGTTTGACGGAGTACCAAATCCCAGATACTACAGAACAATAAATAGAGGCATTAAAGTAAAATCAATAAAGCCAAAACAAAACAGAGACCATCCAGCTAATGTGTTTCATGCTGAATTTTAAAGTAACTGCATTTGAACAAAAAAAAAAAATTAATAACTTGCTAAGCAAACTGCAGTGTCTCTGTTTTAACACACCCCTCTTTGTTCTGATGATAAATGTAACACTCCTATATAACATTTAACACAAGGAACAACCAGAAATCGGTGCCCATGCTACTGGCACCAATCATGAAATGTTTACAGGTTTATTTTTAATATGAAATGCTACCAGGATGTTTATATTAAAAAAAATACTGTTACAGCCAAGACATTTTTAATTTGATCACTCGCCTTTTCATTTTTCCTTCTGCTTATTATCCTATCAAGTCCATTAAATGCTCCAGAAGCCACAAACAGGATGTTGGTAGTGTCGACTTGAACGGTTTCTCCTCTTAATTTTCTAGAGTTCTTTTCTGGAACATTCACAATTGTACCTTCCAAAAGCTTTAATAAACCCTACAAAAAAGCCGCATAATATTTTGATAATACATACACAAATTGCATTTATTTTTTTATTAGTATGCTTCATTACATATGCTTCATTCTTTAAAAACATCTATCATTGGAAAAAAAAAATATATATATATATATATATATATATATATATATATATATATATATATATATATACACACACACTTTTTGTATTAAAAAGTAGCAACTAAACAAACTGTATTCATTGCTGCACAACAGACACAAGTGGAGAATCAAAGTATACAGTATCCACAGGAGCTTAAACTCAGCATCAGAATTCACATGTTAAAATTCTGTGTTTTCAGGAGAAAAACATTTTGTTACATTCCTGATGGCTGACATCCCTGTGAAAGATAATCTGCGCATACCTGAACAATTCACTTACTTGCTGAACCCCTTCCCCACCCACATCTCGTAGCTGGTGAATGCCAGGCACACTGCCAATCTTATCTACTTCATCCAAGAAGACAATTCCTGTCATTGGGGATATTTTTATTATCGAATTAGCACTTGTGTACAATATATATTTCTCAAACTGTATTGTTGCATATAAATATTATATGCAACAAAATAATATTCACCCTAAAATTTTTTTTTTTTTTTAAATTTTGTCATTACCCCAGTTTTCTCCTCAATTTGGAATGCCAATTGTGTTATTATTAATCGGTTCACTGCTGCAACCCCGGCGACTTCGGGAAGCGTGTTCCTGCCAAGCACTGCGGATCCACAGCCATCTGAATGGCTCTACTGCAGATCATGGCAGCCCTATCAGCCACAGGGGTGGCTGGTGCGGTGAACCGTGGATTGCCCTGCCGACCTAAGCCCTCCCTACCTGGGCGGCGCTCGGCCAATTGTGCGCCGCCCCCTGGGAACCCCCAGTCACAGTCGGCAATGACATAGCCTGGATTCAAACCTGCAATCTCCAGGCTATAGGGCGCATCCTGCACTCCACGCGGAGCACCTTTACTGGATGCGCCACTTGGGAGCCCCTCAACTTTAACTTTGATCCTCTTTTAAAATATATTAAAATCAAAAATATTTTTTCTTCCAGACCTACCTTGCTGTGCTTTTTCAACCCCGTAGTTAGCGTCTTGAAGCAGTTTTGCAATGACAGATTCAATATCTTCCCCAACATATCCTGCCTGGGTCAAGGTGGTGCAGTCACAGATAGCAAAGGGAACGTCAAGGCATCTGGCAAGGGTTTGAGCCAACAGAGTTTTACCTGGAGAAAAGGTTAACCGGAACCGGTATTTAAAAATGTTAATTCTTAAATGTAAATTATGTCTAATACAGGGCAACAAACTTATTGGATTGTCTTTAGTTGACCTTTTATTTTTTTGCTTTTAAACTAACCTGATCCTGTTGGGCCAAGAAGCAATATGTTGCTTTTCTCCAGTTTAATTTCATCATTGGTTGAATCCAGCACTTCGCCTCCTCGTTTCTCTTGAGGCATCTGCTGGTTAACCTGTTGCTGCATTGATGCTCCAAGCGCTTACCATGTGGACTGATCCCAGCAATCTGAAGCAGCTCTGAGAGAGAGAGAGAGAGAGAGAGAGAGAGAGAGATGATACAGAAGTGCTATTAATCACAACTACATCTCCTGGTGCAATCCATTCAAAACCCTTGGGAAACAAGGCACGGTAATAAACTGCACTTTAGATACAAGTTTAGGGCAGACTTAGAACAGAGTATAAAATTGCATGCAATGGATGAAAAACAGGATTTTCATTACATATATATATATATATATATATATATATATATATATATATATATATATATATATATATATATATATATATATATATATATACACATACATACAGTACTGTGCAAAAGTTTTAGGCAGGTGTGAAAAAATGCTGTAAAGTAAGAATACTTTCAAAAATAGACATGTTAATAGTTTATATTTATCAATTAACAAAATGCAAAGTGAGTGAACAGAAGAAAAATCTACATCAAATCAATATTTGGTGTGACCACCCTTGCCTTCAAAACAGCATCAATTCTTCTAGGTACACTTGCACACAGTTTTTGAAGGAACTTCGGCAGGTAGGTTGGCCCAAACATCTTGGAGAACTAACCACAGTTCTTCTGTGGATTTAGGCAGCCTCAGTTGCTTCTCTCTCTTCATGTAATCCCAGACAGACTTCGATGATGTTGAGATCAGGGCTCTGTGGGGGCCATACCATCACTTCAGGACTCCTTGTTCTTCTTTACGCTGAAGATAGTTCTTAATGACTTTTGCTGTATGTTTGGGGTCGTTGTCATGCTGCAGAATAAATTTGGGGCCAATCAGATGCCTCCCTGATGGTATTGCATGATGGATAAGTATCTGCCTGTACTTCTCAGCATTGAGGAGACCATTAATTCTGACCAAATCCCCAACTCCATTTGCAGAAATGCAGCCCCAAACTTGCAAGGAACCTCCACCATGCTTCACTGTTGCCTGCAGACACTCATTAGTGTACCGCTCTCAGCCCTTCGACAAACAAACTGCCTTCTGCTACAGCCAAATATTTCAAATTTTGACTCATCAGTCCAGAGCACCTGCTGCCATTTTTCTGCACCCCAGTTCCTGTGTTTTCGTGCATAGTTGAGTCGCTTGGCCTTGTTTCCACGTCGGAGGTATGGCTTTTGGCCACAAGTCTTCCATGAAGGCCACTTCTGACCAGACTTCTCGGACAGTAGATGGGTGTACCAGGGTCCCACTGTTTTCTGCCAGTTCTGAGCTGATGGCACTGCTGGACATCTTCCGATTGCGAAGGGAAGTAAGCATGATGTGTCTTTCATCTGCTGCAGTAAGTTTCCTTGGCGACCACTCGTCTGGTCCTCAACGTTGCCCGTTTCTTTGTGCTTCTTCAAAAGAGCTTGGACAGCACATCTGGAAACCCCTGTCTGCCTTGAAATTTCTGCCTGGGAGAGACCTTGCTGATGCAGTATAACTACCTTGTGTCTTGTTGCTGTGCTCAGTCTTGCCATGGTGTATGACTTTTGACAGTAAACTGTCTTCAGTAACCTCACCTTGTTAGCAGAGTTTGGCTGTTCCTCACCCAGTTGTATTCCTCCTACACAGCTGTTTCTGTTTCAGTTAATGATTGTGTTTCAACCTACATATTGAATTGATGATCATTAGCACCTGTTTGGTATAATTGTTTAATCATACACCTGACTATATGCCTACAAAATCCCTGACTTTGTGCAAGTGTACCTAGAAGTGATGCTGTTTTGAAGGCAAAGGGTTGTCACACCAAATATGGATTTGATTTAGATTTTTCTTCTGTTCACTCACTTTGCATTTAGTTAATTGATAAATATAATCTATTAACATGTCTATTTTGAAAGCATTCTTACTTTACAGCATTTTTCACACCTGCCTAAAACTTTTGCACAGTACTGTATATATATATATATATATATATATATATATATATATATATATATATATATATATATATATATATATATATATATACATACATGAAAATCACAGCTTTCTTGGTCATGCTGAATGCTTCCTTTGAACAATTTTATACAAGATCTTTTGACCAGAACACTACCTACCCCTCCCTAACTTACAGTATCTTCTGGGTTTACTCCTTGTAAAATGTTTGCCATTCTTTGCGGGTTCAAGCTATTTATATATGTGCTCTGACACCCACATCCAGTATTCAGTTACTGTCTGCGAGATGCCTCATCAGCTCAGAGATCTTAGTTAAAGAGTGGGTCACTGGGATAACCGATTCATCCACCTGCATGAATTTAACCAATAGTGATAACCTCATACTAACGTAGCACCCTGTGTATACAACAATTCTTTGTTTATCTGATTTTGCTAGAAAAGTTAAACCACAGAAAAACTTAAATTTAATGTCCAAAGTTGTTCCCAAGATATACTAACAGGATTACATGGAAATTTAAAAAGAGAAAAGACAAAGAGGTCTGTCAGTTCACCATTTTTTTCATCAGGTCCTCACCAATGTCATCAGCACATCTGGATGCTTACTCACTAAAAGTAGAACTCATTCAGCCATGTTATAGAGAGCAAACCACCTACGATGGCCGCCAGATCCATAGACAGTATAAAACTGTCACATGCGTGCATGAGATATACTTTGTACCAGATTTTGGCATTTGTACAAAAAACATACAATTAGGACACAAGGAGTGGCGACTTACTTGTAAATCTGTATTCATCCTCCCGTCTTCTGATTTCTAATTCTACAGAAAGAGGATGAAAACAGCCATATCAAAAACAGTACTATTGAGCTGTACTGGCAAATTCACACTACCGGTAAATTAAAATGTCATCGTGGCTTAGGATTTCTGTCATGGATGGTTCTCACCATTCCCACGTTTTAACATGGGTTAATAAATTCTGTCGAAGCCCAGAAACTTTTGAGGTAGCATTATTATTTTTTTTTTTTTAGTTTTTTTATGTCCAAATCTCACGTTCCTAAAATAAAAAATCTCTAAAAACAAGGAGTACATTCATTGTACAAATGCCAAATCACAGTTTTACATAATTATAAAAATACTTTTATTTTGCCTTTGCAGCTTTACAATGTTCTCATTTAAAAGGAAGCTTGGAAATAGTCTGGCAGCTAATCTGCCCTGGAATTTGTATGGAAGAACAGTTCCTGATTCAACCTGTTAATCTATGCAGAATCATTGGTCTTGTCATCACTAACAAAGTCCTGAATAGACACACTGGAGGGATCAGACAGAGAGATTAATCCATACTAACTCAGAACAATCTGCCTGGCTGAGTCCCAAAAGAGATCATTTCAAAAAGCCTTTGCCTGCTAGCCCAAGGTCAACAATAAAATAAACTTTAAAAAAAAAAAAAAACTATTTCCATTACACCCAGTGCTGTTTGGCCAGGGCACATCAAGATGCACCAAAGCAGGAGTTAGTACAGTCAAACCTGTATTACAGACTACGTGTATAATAATGACCAAGTTGTGCAGAATATCACAGAGCTCCTGTTTGACATGACAATCCATTGCTGCCTCCCTACAGTAGTAGATTTCACAGGTATGCCTGGTCTGGAATTGACAGGCATTTCTCCTTTGTTCTTCCACTGCAATAGCACATTCCACAGGGTTGTTTTTGGACTGTTACCTCAATATGACAAACAGAAATCACACCACATTCAAAGTCAGAGAGCTCTCCTTTCCAAGATATGCTAGGATGTCTTAGATGCTCCATAAAGCTGTATTTCATGTGAAAATCGCCTTGATACAAATTCCACTGGTCCATAAGGATTAAATCTACATATAGTAGTTTCTTGTTTTTATAAGTAGACTTGTCTGGAGTAGCCCAATTCCCCAAGTAGCTAGAAAATGCAGTTCTGTTCTATAAAGACATGACCAAGCGTTGGGAAAGTGGGTTCATCTAAGCAACCCTAGTCTGTTCATAGTATTTTTGCTACAATGTGCCAATATACAGTACTGTGCAAAAGTTTTAGGCAGGTGTGAAAAAATGCTGTAAAGTAAGAATGCTTTCAAAAATAGACATGTTAATAGATTATATTTATCAATTAACTAAATGCAAAGTGAGTGAACAGAAGAAAAGCCTAAATCAATTCCATATTTGGTGTGACCACCCTTTGCCTTCAAAACAGCATCAATTCTTCTAGGTACACTTGCACAAAGTCAGGGATTTTGTAGGCATATAGTCAGGTGTATGATTAAACAATTATACCAAACAGGTGCTAATGATCATCAATTCAATATGTAGGTTGAAACACAATCATTAATTGAAACAGAAACAGCTGTGTAGGAGGAATAAAACTGGGTGAGACAGCCCAACTCAGCTAACAAGGTGAGGTTGCTGAAGACAGTTTACTGTCAAAAGTCATACACCATGGCAAGACTGAGCACAGCAACAAGACTCAAGGTAGTTATACTGCATCAGCAAGCGTCTCTCCCAGGCAGAAATTTCCAAGGCAGGCAGGGGTTTCCAGATGTGCTGTCCAAGCTCTTTTGAAGAAGCACAAAGCGAGACAGCGTTGAGGACCGTGAAGCGCGTGGTTGGCCAAGGAAACTTACTGCAGCAGATGAAAGACACATCATGCTTACTTCCCTTCGCAATCGGAAGATGTCCAGCAGTGCCATCAGCTCAGAATTGGCAGAAAACAGTGGGACCCTGGTACACCCATCTACTGTCGGAGAAGTCTGGTCAGAAGTGGCCTTCATGGAAGACTTGCGGCCAAAAAGCCATACCTCCGACATGGAAACAAGGCCAAGCGACTCAACTATGCACGAAAACACAGGAACTGGGGTGCAGAAAAATGGCAGCAGGTGCTCTGGACTGATGAGTCAAAATTTGAAATATTTGGCTGTAGCAGAAGGCAGTTTGTTTGCGAAGGGCTGGAGGCGGTACACGAATGAGTGTCTGCAGGCAACAGTGAAGCATGGTGGAGGTTCCTTGCAAGTTTGGGGCTGCATTTCTGCAAATGGGTTGGGGATTTGGTCAGAATTAATGGTCTCCTCAATGCTGAGAAGTACAGGCAGATACTTATCCATCATGCAATACCATCAGGGAGGCATCTGATTGGCCCCAAATTTATTCTGCAGCATGACAGCGACCCCAAACATACAGCGAAAGTCATTAGAACTATCTTCAGCGTAAAGAAGAACAAGGAGTCCTGGAAGTGATGGTATGGCCCCCACAGAGCCCTGATCTCAACATCATCGAGTCTGTCTGGGATTACATGAAGAGAGAGAAGCAACTGAGGCTGCCTAAATCCACAGAAGAACTGTGGTTAGTTCTCCAAGATGTTTGGGCCAACCTACCTGCGAGTTCCTTCAAAAACTGTGTGCAAGTGTACCTAGAAGAATTGATGCTTGATGCTGTTTTGAAGGCAAAGGGTGGTCACACCAAATATGGATTTGATTTAGATTTTTCTTCTGTTCACTCACTTTGCATTTAGTTAATTGATAAATATAATCTATAAACATGTCTATTTTTGAAAGCATTCTTACTTTACAGCATTTTTTCACAACTGCCTAAAACTTTTGCACAGTACTGTATATGGAATACAGTACCAGAAATGTGCTTTAACATTCTCATATAGTTTTTCTCAGTAACAAAAAAGCTCCAAAGAATCGTTAGGATTGTTGGTAGCAAAGCAATAGCGTCCATCCTCTCGGTTTAGTGAAGAAATAAATGCGACTTTAGCCGCAGGGCTGACTGGGACGAACTGCCAACATCCACTGAAAGCTCACATTGCATGGAGTCTCATCACTCAACTGGGATAGACTATCAATGGGAATTCAGGAGCAATGCGGGAGAGCCCGGATCAGCGGTCAATCTGTGCTCATGGAAACAAGGAATTATATTACTAACCTCTAGGTGTCAGAGAGGCTTGTTTCTCCACTTCTGCCTGCTGTCTCATACTTGCTGGGATATTGTTATAAATACGTTTGTAATGATTGTACACAGCCACTGAAAGCACTTTCTTTGCATAGGATTGGCCAATCACGTATTTATCAAGGTAGGCATAGATCTGGAAAAGATTACCAGGTTATTATTTAACTTCTGTTTGAATCAATGAGGAGTTCTGTCAGAAGCTCACTTTGGATATTTAAAGATTGAATTTAAAGGCTAGTAGCAGTAAGACCACTTTCACCATTTAATAAGAGGTCTTCAAAATGAAAATTTCCAAAAAAGTTTAATTTTACACGATCACTGGCCAACAATACTCATTTGAAACTGGACGTATATATGAAGCCAACACCAGAAAGCATTTGGTCTCTGTCAACTTCAAAACAAATAATAAAAAGAACCACAATATAGCAACCATATTATGCACTTTTAACGCTACAAAGGAGGCTGTGTGGTCCAGTGGTTAAAGAAAAGGGCTTGTAACCAGGAGATCCCTGGTTCAAATCCCACCTCAGCCAGTTACTCATTGTGTGACCCTGAGCAAGTCACTTAACCTCCTTGTGCTCCGTCTTTCGGGTGAGATGAAATTGTAAGTGACTCTGCGGCTGATGCATAGTTCACACACCCTAGTCTCTGTAAGTCGCCTTGGGTAAAGGCGTCTGCTAAATAAACAAATAAGTCTGGACCTCAAAAGATTTCTGATTTAAGAGAAGGTGAAAGTGTGGCAGGTTAACCAAAACATACAAGCACCCCAGGCATGCCTAAATACTACATTTAAGTAACATTAGGTTTGTTATGAGCTCAACTTTAAGACCCAAGGCCTACCTTTTTGGGTGGAGGTGGTGGTTTCTGCTGGAATGCCATTTTAACAGCTTCAGCTGCTGATTCTGGCTCTTTATTTAGAGTCTTCTTTGAGTCGGTTTCTGACAGCACGACAAAAAAGTGATGACATTTTTCACATTTTACAAAGCGAGTTGAAGCTGAAATAATAAAAACATAGAATGTCAAAATGTACAATTTTTGTATTTGTTAAGATTGCAGTGGAATTTGCACAGATTACCCACTGTAAAGTTAAGAATACCATGTTCACAATGAACCACACAGGATAGTTATGTGAACTTATCAACACAGTTTGTATGATAGCCAATATTTCTCCCAAGAAAACATTTGTGCAATAGGCGTTATAAAAGTTTAATATCGAAAATTGTACTGCATTTCTAAAAATGCAAAGACAAAACTACTTGATTGACAGAAATACAAAAACAATTAACCCTTTGCGGTCCATTTATTAATTCTGCGTCAGGCTCGCCAGGTCTAATTTATTTTCACCGCAGCAGTTAATTTTAGGCGCTGTTTAAAAGTATTTTTTCCACAGTCAAACAGGTTTAAATGGCCCTGCATATCAACAAAGCACTCACTAGGGATCTCCAGCCCGCCCACCCTTTGTTTGCTATCGGCTTTCACATATGCTACCAAATAAATAATAATAATAATAGTCGTACATACCGATCAATCATCTCCTGATGACTCGTTTTATCACCAAACTCCTCAATAATGCAATCCAAGTCATTATTTTATTGCTATAACATCTCAAAAAGCTCTGCAAATGTCTGTGATAGTCTCTGTGCTGATACTGTAACACCCGCTTGTTTCCATATGACCGCCCCATCTGATGCCAGGGGCTAGTATGACTATTCATGAGATCGCCTTTTTTTATTTATTTTTTTATCGGCTTGTCTCGGCTCCTTTCGTTCCCACTCGGCCATTGAATGGTTTTCTCGGCTTTTCCGTTGAAAAACCGACTTTTTATTTTTGCATGATGTCGGACAGGGTCCGACAAAGGACCGATGGGAATAATTGCAATGTTGGACCCAGTCCGACAATTGGCATAAAGGGTTAAACAGCATTTTAAATATGTTGTTGCACTTAAACATGTTTTGTATGATAAATAATGATTCCTAAAACAGAAGTGGATCGGTATACTGGTTGCCCAGCTGATCCGTGGGTCACTCCTCTACAAATTCAACATCTATTTAAAATGTATGGCAGAGCTGTATTTGTAAGCCAGATACCAAATTCACAAGGGGACTGTAAAATACATTTCTACAGTTTTAGGTAATCTTGCTTGCATTTCTCCTTGCATGCAAAAAGTTTATTCAGATTAGATTTTAAAACATTCAATAAATATTGTTGAATCTGCAGTTACACTTACAAACAAATGTCTCAACATGAGTGCATGGGTCCCCACACTTTGGGCAACGCAGCTGGTTTCCACCTTTTCCTCCAGGACCTCCAGAGCCTGTGGATCTTTGCCGCTGCCCCTTCAACAGATTTCTGATTTTAAAAATAATCGTAAAATGGTATTAGTATACAGACATACTTTTAGTTATTCACTTTTCCATGCATGGCCTCTAAGGGTATTGGCTTCAAAGAACTGTAACCTTTGAACTATCTTGGTCTGCACTATGGTCTTTGGCATAATTAGTGTAGAAGCATGTGGAGCAAAAGATTGAAAAGTAATTACAGTTTAAAATATCACTTTTTTATTTTGTTTGGCAAATGGACAGATGCCACCAGTCTATAAATAAGTTTGGATAGAAAAGTAATACAAAAATAAAATAAATAAGTCACAGTATTGGAGAATTAGATCTAATGACCACTATTCATCAATAAATTTAAGCACAAGGTCTTTTGGCTTAAATATAAAAATAAATACACAGCCTGACCTCACGGGTGACTGGAGCAAGGGTTGTTTTGGAACCACGTGATTAACTACATAAATTCACAGTCCAAAACAAAAAGTTACCTTGCCACCATCCCCAGATCCATCTTTGGTTGTTCCATCTTTTGAAGCAAAATACACTGTAGTCTCTGAAAATGATCTAATGGGAACTCTCCTCCTCAAATGAACTTCAGAAATCCCGGTCTTCCCAGGGTATACAGGTGAGCAGCGTGAGCAGAGCAATGCCTGCAAGCACAACACAGAAACTGTCACCAGAGACACGGACTGATGGACAAATGGATATTCCTTTTAATGAACTTATAGATATTTCCTCCATTTTAAAATACACCAGCAGGAAACTTGGATTTAACTCCACCCTATAATAAAAAAAAAAAAAAAAAATATATATATATATATATATATATATATATATATATATATATATATATATATATATATATATATATATAATATTATATTATAGGGGTGGGAGTTATATAAAAATCAGTGCCTGTTTGTCTGGAAAGAAAATGTTGCCTAAGAGAAATGTGAACAAGGGAAGTTTCTGAAAAGAACAAGATAACGTGCCGTGTCCAATCTGTGTTTTCTATATTTGTCATAATATTTTACTCAGTATCTGTTGGACAATTTGTCTGCCACAAATGTAGTAATGTGTTAACTGTGAAGCAGATTACATGCTTGAACAGACAGCCTGCACCATTTCATTTCAAGGTTTCTCAATTCTAATACATAGAGAAAGAACCACAATGACATTTATTATATATGTGTGTGTGTGAATGCAGTGTTGCTTTCTTTAAACAAGTTAATAGTTTATGCAAGTAAGTTTTACTATGTTCTAAAAGAAGTAACACTCAAAACCAACTATTCCATGTTTTGTTTTTTTTTAATCCCTACATGAAATGTTGCGAATATCCAGTGGTAGTACAGAGTAAATAATTGTTAAATTAATTAATTAAATAGTTTCAAATTTGACACAATACAGGCAAATCAAACGCAACATAAGATTTGATGCGGCACTGGTAATTCTTGCTGGATTTGACAAAAGAGGAAATCAGTTAAAATGCTAAATCATCAGGAACACAATATTGTTTCAAGAATTTCACAATACACATCCTAAAAATGTTTAGTCACAAAGCATAATAGAATACTACCAGGAACTTCTTTAAAAAAAAAAAAAAAAAAAAGGTAAAATGCCAAGAAAAAAAAAGTTTACAACAAAAAAATAAACCTTATTACTCACTATCTAAACATTAAGGGGAAAATAAATAGTTATCCTTGTTGACCTTTTGTAAACTTGCATAATCTAACAAACTTCCCTAAAAAGACACCAATACAAATGTACGGTTCTCTGAAATAGGTGGCTTATTAGTTCATTTTGGTATGTTTATATATCCAAATAAAATTAATATATATATATATATATATATATATATATATATATATATATATATATATATATATATATATATATATAGTGTCATTTAACATGAGGGTTAGTACCAAGCATGACAGAGTGAAGAACAAAAACAACTGAGTAGTTAGTAAGTTACACAACATTGTTCTAAATATGCGTCAGTATTCAGCATTATGTGTATGTTCTGTCTCCAAACTACAGTTAAAAAAGCAAAAGAAACTACAGCACAAAACTGTTTAAAGCTTAACAAATAAAAATAAAACACACAGAACGGTATTTTAATTTCAAAACGCTCCGAATAATATTATATAACATGTTATTATAACAGCAAAACATTATCGAAGCGATTCATAACACAGCAATATTTAAAAAAAAGAAACCCGTTATAAATGCTTTCACGTTGTTTTCTTCTTAGTCTTAAGCAATCGATGTGTAAACTCTTCTGAAATAGATAGATAACGCCCGACATGTAAAACATTTCCCTTTTAATTCTTACCTTTATGGGCTGAATTTATAACCAGCCTCGCAGCAGACGAACACGTGCAGGACATGTCTTCTTTATTTTTTCCCCTTTTAAGTGTCAGGTGAAATTATTATTATATTTTTTAACTAAAGTACAGTTCTTATGTATGTTGTTGTTGTTGTTAACAAAACTTAGGCCGAAGCCTGCAACCGATCTTATGAAAAAAGCGTAAACCATAAAAAAAATATATATATACGTTTGGATATCAAATGTGTTTTTGAAAATAAAATACCCTATACCCTAAATAAGAAGCAACTCGGTTTTTAAGAGTAAACGAAAAATAAACTAATAACGCCAAATTCGGAAGAGGCAAAAACCAGTAGCCAACCACAGCAAAGCAAAATTAAAATGGTCGAGTCACTGCAAATAAATAACAAAACAACAGCGTCCTGTGTCCCTCCGCTTTGTCAAGGTATCTCTGCAGTGTCGCAATTATTGCTGGTCACAGCTACATTGACGTGGAAGGTGTTTGCAGCTTATTATAATCGACAATAATGTGATTTCAATGTGTTTTAACCCCTGCTTTCTCAAGTAGGTCAGCCACTGAAATAGTTTTTTTTCCTTTCTGTTCAGCCACTGCAATAGGTCTAGCGACACGGAACGGCCTGCGTGACGTAGCTGTTTAGGTCACATGCCGCAAAAGGGGCGGTGTCAATGTTTGACAGCTACAGTTGACATTTTCAGTTACTGTATTCGCTTCCATTTTTTTTTTAGTTTTGTTTTCCTAGTTTAGTTACTATAACAACCCGAGCAAGCTAATCCTGTGTTTAAAACCGGGGTCTCGAATTTGCAAATATACCGTAAGTCTCCTTTAAGTAAGAGATTACAAAGTGTGAAAATAATGAAAAAAAGGTTTAGAATTAGTGTATTTTTAACAGGTTGTCTTCTATTTTGGATGCACAACATTATATCTGCACGATAAAAAAAATAAAAATAAAATTTGTTTGTATTTCTGAAGTTGCCACATTTCACATTAGCTCCAGTTCAGCGCGCTGGTGACGTTACCTCCTGCACATCACGGAAGTTGGGTCATATGATTGAGGTTTAAGGAAGAGAATGCACCAGCAAGTCAAGGGTCAGTGGTGGGCTGTTAAGGCAGCTGGATGGTAAGCAACCGAGGTAACGTGTTATTGTTTCGTCGTTTTGCTTTTTTTTTTAGTTATCAATTCGCAAATGCAGTAGCTGACAAGATATTTAAGTAAGTTAGAAGAGATTTGAACACAATATTATAGGTAGCTAAAAATAAACAGGCTTACAAAGTGAGCACAGACTCTTAGTTACAACATGTGGTGTTACACGTACTACTGGTATAGTCTCGTATCAGTAATGCAAAGAGGTTATTAGTGGTACTTCATTTGTTTTGAGAATATACGTTGATACAGCAAATAGAAGTGTTCGTTCTGTAATTCTACACACATCACTTTACTTAGCAGGTATTGCGTATCTGTTCGTGGTGTCTTTTGTAAATGTTCTGCACAATGTCATAGTTTAAACACCTCTTTTTGCACGTTTGTATGCAGCGTGATAGAGAGAAAACACTAACATAGAGCGAGAGCAGACCAGTGGCGCTTAGGCTGTATTTCTCCGGAAGGGTAAATCGTTTATGAGTAACGTTTTGTTTTGTTTTTCTTTCTGAAAGCATTCTCTTGGTTTTCCGCTAACATCAAATTATGTACAGTTTGAGGAAATAACTAGGCTAATTCCTGATCACGGCATATTTTTGATGCTAGTTTTATTGCCAATAGCGTGTAACAATGGGCGGCTTGTGCGAGGAATGGGCTAAGAAGTGAAACACAAACTTTGAAATAAGCCTTTCTAATAAGGACGCTGAAACTGTGCAGCATTCTTATTTCTGTGTGATACACGGATTTGCATGGTGCTGTGGCAGAGGTAGCCTCGTTTAAATCCATATTTCAGTTGGGAATGATCAAAGTAAGGTATTCTCAAAATCACACTTGGGTTTTAAGCTAGGCACAAACGGTAAGGCGCATTCCAGGATTGTCAGGAGGAAGTTCTTATCCCTTTACACCTACAATTGCAGGAGATGTTGCACATTGTGAGCCTGTGAGTTCTAATGTTATTATGTATGCCAGATTGGGTACTGGCATTATCACAGAAGAAAACAAGGCTCCTGTTTTAGGTTGTACTCATGTGATCTCTTTCCCAGAATCGTGCCTGCCAATGCCAGCAATCAGAAAGGGGTGCAACCTAGAGGTCACATTTCAAACAGTCACACGCTGCTCTGAGAATAAAACACAGTAAAACAAATACACCTAAATCATGCTTCATGCACAGCATTCCGGGGAACTGTATGCTTTCTAACTGTACTGTACTGTGTTGTGTAATCAAGCTCAGTAGAATTTTGAGCTTGTGTTTGCTTGGTATATGTCAACATGTAGCGAACTGTGGCGGGGAAGCTTCAATGATATTACATTCCTAAATATCTTAATTCACGTTGCATTATATATTAGAAAACAGCATTTCAGATATTGTGATTGTAATAATTACAATAAAGCTTACTTTGATTTACATTTTATTTCACTATTTTCCTAGTTCATTATTTTCGTTTAACTGTGGAGTTGCTTGATGCAGCGTGTAACAATGCATTCAAACTGTTCATTTAAATGCAGGTGGGGTCACTTCGCGTTCTTCCAGTCATGGAAGAGATCAGAGCATCTCCTGATTACAACTGGTTCAGAAGCACAGTTTCGCTTAAAAAGGTATGTGTTCTTAGTTTTATTGTCGGTTTCCATGGAGACAACTTAACCAATTACAAAGACAGTTATCTTTGTTTGCATACAGAGGATATAACAAGCCAAAGGCCACAAATACTGTAAAGTGTTGGTAATATATACTGTTAAAAAATATAACAAGTTCAGTACAGTGTGAACAGTTAACTTGTTGATGTAGGTATCTTTGCATATTGATTTTCATGGGTGCTAACAGGAGGGACACTTCTGCAATTCACTATTACAGATAGAGTGAGTTACTGCGTGGTGCTGTGGTATTGCATGCTAGCAGACACTGTAGTTTTGATACAGTAGTCCAATACTATTTATTGGTTAACTCAACCTTGTTTTTAATGCCGTATTTAATACAAAATTAGTCTGCAGCATTTTTAGCATGTCGGGTTTGTGTTTTTAATGAGTGGTGTGTTAGACATATTGATCTCAGATTAGTTAGCTCTTTGGAAGAATTTTTTTTTTTTTTATCATGTGATTTTCATGAAGCATGACTAAGCATCGAGTGAATAAAGTGATACCAGTCCAGCCAGCATTCCTTTGATTTTTTTTGATTTTTTTAAGCATGTCATTTTGTGGTTTGAAATTTTTCCCAGACTTATTTGAAATAAGAGCTGCTGCAGTATACTTCAAAATGACTACTAGTACTTTGGAAAACATTTCCTATCTGATTAACAAGCAACAAGTGGCAAACACTTTTAGTCCTATTTTAACAGGATCTTGCTCTAAGCAAGTTCTTTTTGACTTGGTTAAACCTCAAGGTTCAATCAAGAAATGAAATACCTATTTGGAACTAGCTGCTGGACTGGAATGGAGCTACAAGTGGCACCCCTGAGATTATAAACTGTAATCCACAGCACCGCTGCAAACAAAGAAATACTTGTAGAACTCTTGGTCTTCTTTTTCTCTTTACAGATTATAGTCGACGATGATGACAGTAAAGTCTGGTCTCTGTATGACGCAGGACCCAAAGTCGTAAGATGTCCTATCATTTTTCTGCCGCCTGTCAGTGGCACGTCTGATGTGTTTTTCCAGCAGATCCTTGCGCTTACCGGATGGGGTTACCGGGTCATATCTGTAAGTTCATCATTTCAAATGCAGCGACAAAGTATTCAGACTGGAATATCCTAAGATTTGATACCATAGTTTTAAACAGTGGATTATGCTTATTACAATCAATTTCTCCATCAAGCTGTGGGTTTTCCTTTGTGCTGCAGTACTATATTCTTTATAAGCCATTGGTAGCTCCCTGGAATTTGCTTTATAAATAGCTGCAGACAGTATTTTCAATAACAATATAGAAATTTATTAAATTCCATCCCCAAAATATGAAGTCTAGTTTTATGAGATTCATTTTCCAGTAAATATCTTTAAACATTGTAATATAAATCCTGCTGGATGATCATTGTCAGTAACCTGTAAGGATCCCTTGCATTGGTTTCATTGGCTTTTACTATAAAATAACAAATACATGTAGAAAGCTAGTAATGCCTGCAGAATGCAGTGTTTCATGTTGTAACACTGCTGTACAGTGTGTGACTTTTTGGACGAGATACTTATTGCTTTACTTTATCACTTGCTTTCATATTCAAGCTCCAGTATCCAGTATACTGGGATCTCCTGGAGTTCTGTGATGGATTCAGGAAGCTACTGGACCACTTACAGCTGGATAAGGTTGGTGTTTATCATTGTAGGTTATTTCCTTATTTTAGCCTTTCTTACTCTTTCATTTTGATTTTGTTAGCATGGAAATACCCATGTTTTCGTGTAGAAAATAAGATAGAGGTCTGGTTTCAAAGACCTTAATTTATCCTAATCATGGACTGCCTTACTCAGTGTAACGTTAGGTAGTCCAAGATGTGTGCTAATCAGGGTCCATGAAACCAACCAAGAGAGTCTATGTGTATTGGCTTGTTTTGAAATCAAAGTGATTGGACAAATGCTATTTGTAAATGTTTTTAACTCTCTGAATCACAAATGAGATGGTTCATTTCAAGTGTCTATCCTAGTGAAAGAAAAATGAATCGAATACAGAAAGATTGTAATACTTTATGGTTCTCAGAAGAGGCATTATTCTGTGAAAACAAACTTGTGGAAAAGTCTTTTGGTGTGTGTCTTATTTTTAAATGTGTTTAAAGTTAGACTGAATATCTTCTTGTGATTTAGTGTTTAAAGTCACTCTTTAGGTCTTATGTTAAAAGAAGCTTTTTTTTCTTTTTTTTTTTTTAGGTGCACATATTTGGAGCTTCTTTAGGGGGCTTTTTGGCACAGAAATTTGCAGAATACACACACAAATCACCCAGAGTGCATTCTCTTATTCTGTGCAATTCCTTCAGCGACACTTCCATCTTTAACCAGAGCTGGACAGCCAACAGGTATACAGGAATTGTTCATTCACAAATATAAGATATTCCGTTTGTCTCAGTAAAAACTAGCTGCTTCACTGCATATAAAGAGTTTCAAAGATTAAGGGTTAATTATAACATTGTAGAATATAGGTCTGTTGGTTCTACTGTGTTAACTGAATAGTATTTGGATTTTACATTTATGGTAGTGTGCTGTTAGTGTATACCTATGGGCAGACCTGATAGTAGTAGTAGATTAAAACAATAAAAAGTGTATTTTTATAGCACGATGGATCAGCATTTGTTTCCTTTTTTCCCTGCAGTTTTTGGTTAATGCCTGCATTTATGCTCAAGAAGATTGTTCTTGGGAATTTTGCAACAGGTCCAGTGGATGTGAAAATGGCAGATGCTATTGATTTTATGGTTGATAGGGTAAGGCCTTTGTTATCAACTGATAATGGACATGGTAGCTAGTAAATGTGCAATGAAACTAGCAAATATTCTGTGTTTAAACTGCATTAGGAAACAAAGAGAGCAGTATAGTGCTAAGACGTAAAGTGATCTGTTCTACAGCTATCGACAGAAGTTTTGCATCTTCTAGAATGTTAGGTTTGAGACATTAATTTAAAAAAAAAAAAAAACGTTTGGCCATAGCTGTAATTAATAATAAGTGATTTGTCAAAAATATTTTGAATCGGATATCAAGGCTTGTTTTTTAAGAACACTATCCTACGGTACAGTGCAGTCAAGCAAGCTTAAATCCTCAGTGTCATCCCAGCACCTGCAGGCAGGCAGGCACAACTAAATTTACACAAGCCCTGGAGTTATATACAAATGATTCACTTCGGAAAAGCTGCAGACAGACAGTCATGGCATCTTTATGAGAAATTGGGTCAAACCCACAGTAACAGACTGTTGGAATGCCTCACACAGAAATGTAGAATGCGGTCTTACTGCATTAAGAATGTCTTCTGTTTCTTTTCATTTGGAACAGCTGGAGAGTTTGGGTCAGAGTGAACTGGCCTCTCGTCTGACTCTGAACTGCCAGAACTCTTACGTGGAGCCCCACAAGATAAAGGACATTGCAGTGACCATTATGGATGTAAGCCTCGCTGATCAATCCCGTTACGTCTCAAAAGTTAATATTAAGTAACATGCAGTAACGCTACCGGAAAAGCTAGCAAATAACAATCTGTAGCTGCTTTTATTTTCAGAATGAACTCTTATCATTGAACGGTATGAGTCAAATTGTGATGCACTTGGCCGCTACTTAATTTTAGGTACTGTTGTTTTTGAAAAATGTGTTTTACATTCCACTTTTAGGTGTTTGACCAGAGTGCACTTTCACATGAAGCTAAAGAGGAAATGTATAAGCTGTATCCAAATGCCAGACGAGCACACCTTAAAACAGGTGGAAACTTCCCATACCTTTGCAGGAGTGCTGAAGTTAACCTTTACATACAAGTGAGTGTTCAGTACCGGCTTATGTGTTTGTTTGTTTTGTGTGATGAACAGGCAAGCTATGCATATGTGAATCATGGGTATGGTAACTTGAAGTGTAGGGAGGGGGAAAGTGTCAGTTAATTCAATACGTTTAGTGATGCTAAGCAGTGTTTACACAGACACCTTATTAAAGACCTGCTCCATATTCACACTGTTGTGTAGTGCAGGTAGCCAGCAGGGGGTGGGCATCTGATTTCAAAGATAACACCCTAATTGGCATAATAGATGGGACACCTTGTATTATTAATTCCCCAGCTAGAAAGTGAATTCATTTGGTCCCTTTGTATCAATAGGGGACCAGTTCCTTTCATGTCAGGCTTGCCCACATTGTTTGCCAGTAGTTAACAAAGGAAAGTCCTAAACCAGCTAGGCATAAGAGAGTGGGTGTGCTTCCTTCATTGTGGTTCCCATTTAAAAATGAAAGTATTACAAATAACTGCATTAGAAACTTTTAAAGGGAACCTGAACAGATGGATATATCTAGATACAGCAGGTGCATAAGAGAATATTTTACTTCCCTTTTTTTGGTAGGATTTATTTATGTTAAATGGATGCTATAAATAGTTTCCTGACTGATATTAATTCCCGTCATGTTTTAATCCCCAGATTCACTTGCGCCAGTTTCATGGCACAAGATATGCAGCTATCGATCCAGCTATGGTCAGTGCAGAAGAGCTGGAGGTTCAGAAAAGCAGTCTGAACGGTGCCAGGGACAGCGATGAAGAGAAATAGCAAGAAGTATTCTGGAAGTGCCAGTCTGTCTGGTGGATCACTGATATCCACTGGGCTTTATCAAGACGTCTACCAATCAATATTCTTTTCAGGAAAGGTATTCGGTTTTCTAGACTAGTGTTCTATCTGTTTTTTAAGAAGATGAATACAGTCGTAACAACAGTATCTAGTAATGGACCATATTTTTACTTTGCAGGAAAAAAAAATATTTTTTAGAAATCAATCATTGCTACTGTAAATAAATCTAACTTGACAAAATTATATAATGCCATTTTTGTATTTTTTTTCTTGCCTTAAATATTGTTTGCATTTCCTTCTAACTTGCTTTGGTGCTCTGCTTGTTCAGGTTTGGCGCTGTTTTTTTCTTTTCTTTTTTCTTTTGTTTTAATTATTTTATGTTTTTAAGATTGCCAGCCTTTGCCATAATTGTTGTTAAAAAGAATTTGATTCGTCAATGCACTGACCGATTTAGCTAAATTCTTACCTATGTTGAGACAAGGAACTTAGCTTCACAAAAAAAGTAAAGGAAAAAAGTTTTGAAGCTTTTTCTTCTTTTTTTTGTTTGCAGTTGAAAATGGTTATTTCTGTAATGTTTCATTAAAAAAATGACAAGATTCTTTGCCTCTTTTCTTTGGAGTTCTTTCTGTGCTGTTCTTTCTGTGCCATAACCCAAATCACATATCTTAAAAGAAAAATGTCAAGACACAATCAGCACTGGAAAATTAGGCTAGCAAATTGTGGTTAATTTTCAGTGGCAAACTCCCCCACACATGCTGTGTAAGAGACCATCTGAATCTGTGTCACACTGTGGAGACTATTGCTATTTCTGCAAGGTAACCTGTTCGATATTTGATCTCACACACATATATTAAAAGGGTTCTGTGTTTAATTAAGAAAACAACCAAATAAATCAATCATATATACTGGCTTTTCTGTGCACTTAGAAATATTAAATTGTTTAAAACAAAATACGTATGTATCTTCCCATCCCCTCTGATTTTGAGTAACTTTTTCAAGTAGAGCCAAAAAGTAACTGGTGTAATCCTAGCTTCATGGAACACATCACACATGTTTTTGGTCAGCGTTTTACTAAACAGAACTCATCTAAAAATAAAAACCACACTCGGTTTTATGTACAAAATGTTTTATTTAATAAAAAAAACAGGATTCACTAGTCTGTGGTATAGGTTTTGTTTTATCATAATCGTTTTTTAAGGATAATGGCACCAAACTATAACGCAGGATAAACCCTTTTCAGAATTACAGAACAAAATGTGTGGCCAGGTTTGTTTAAAATATAATTAACATAGCCTCTGCTGAAACAGTGAGTGACAGAAGACTAGAATACACTGTAAAAGGAATTAGAGGTGCAAAAGAAAATAACACAAATACAGTACAATACAGTGTGTTAGACTGATACAAAAATAACACAGAAGCTTATTGTTGCATATTGACAATACAAAAACATTTTTAAAACCTGTGCATTTGAAAGAGTACTGTGCTTCTGTCTGTGTCCAGAGAAAAAAATGGTACAGTGTAAGATTATTGTTCCAGTTAAGTAATTTAGCCACCAGGTTGCACTGTGTGCAATTAAGAAATGCATCACAACTGAAGGCAAATTACAAATATAACGTCTACGGACAAAGGCTTTTAAAAAGCGCTTTTGGCCTTTAGAGGGAATGATCAAAGTGCCAGTTTAAGTGGCAGGTAGTAGCCCTTACTAGCTTGAAATACATTGCAGAGAATGGCAATGGTTTTCTATGCTGAACATTGTTCCCTTTGTCAATTGGTCTCTGGTGATGTAAGGTGTTTGTTCTAAGGAAGCACCAGTGTGTTCCCTTTTCACTGCAGATACAGGTCTCACATGGTTATGCACTTCTTTGGAGAATCCGAATCTGCATTTGCTTTCCTTCTGATGCTTTCTGTTGAAACAGAAACGAGAGATACTCAAAGTTTTTATCTGAGGTTAATTACAAAAAGGCATCCTCGTTAAAAGGCAGGACACTGCATTTCCACAGGGCGTATTAAAACACTCCCCCCAGTCATAAGAATACCTTTTCAATTTTGAAATGATGCAGCTGGGGTACATTTCTTAGAGGAGACTAGTTGTTTAACTAATTCATTATGAAGCCCACTTGCTAATAATGGCATTTAGACCTTTTAAAAAGATATATTTCCATTAGCTGAGAAGATTGACAGAATCAGAGGTGTTTAATTATTAGCGCAGTGTGATCTCAGACTTGTGTGTGTTGGAGTTTACATAAGTTAATCACCAGTTCTCGTTCACATGACTCCCTGCTTACCAGCCAAGTCTCTCCTGCTGATTCCAACAAGGCCCTCATACAGCCCTTTGATTGGATTTTCTCCTGCCATGATCACGCCATGCAGCCAGATGAGCAGCATTCTGTGGCCGTGCTCCTTATGGCTCTTTGTGCCTTTAAACAAGAAAAACACGAATTGTAGTTTGCATTCTGGCCATCGTGATGAATATTTATTTTTTAACTTTAAAGTCTTTATTATTAAGCAGAGTGACGTTCATTTCCGTGCCTTTAGTTTCTGCTGTCTGAGTTGGTATAAAAAAAAATGGCTGCATGCAAAGTAATAAAAAACACTTTTATTTGACATTAATGGATGAAAGGCCCAAATGTTATTCCTAATACAAACAGAAGCAGGGATGGAAATAAGACTCCCATTG